>JARJCX010000014.1:1200000-1800000 GCA_029282285.1 Mycena rebaudengoi
GTGTTGCGGTAGTTTTTCCAAACAACCGTGCGTTCAGCCGCGCCCGGGTATGAATACGGAGGAGGGAACTCTCGCGGCGCTCCAGCTGGGTCATCTGTCGAACAGCCCCGTTTTTATATGCCGTGCTCGTATGCATGCATAAACTCGTCGTCGAGGAGAAGCCGCCAAATGGCGTGCATGAGTTCGCGCCGGCAGTGAGTCAAGACCTCGGCTGAGGGCGCCTTTCCAGTAATTTTCTGGAAGAAGTCGTGAAAGGAGTCGGGTAGCTGGAAGACATTAGTGCAAGATATTAGAACTGTGAAGAGAAGATGCGCACCTTGGGGAAATAGGCAACATGATGGCATAGATTCGACCGAGGCTTGACTCGTAGCCACTTGGACTGATTCCCAAAGAACAAGTACAACGGCCAGAGTGAGGCGTCGCCAAAACTGGCAAGGTGCGTAGAATCAGACCACCACATTAGACTGAGAATCACCCGTTCCAAAGTACAGCCTGGCTCCCGTGGCTGCTTGTGGAGGGCGGTGTGAGCTTCGGCCATCGCATCCGAAGAATAAATTTCGTCATAAACGCGCTGGGGAGGGCTATCAGCGGTGGGTTTCCAAAATTGTTTAAACGGCGTGTAGTGAAAACACCTGTCGCCTGCATCGCGAACGGCCGCTTTGATGACCTCCACGATCGGTCGGAAGTACAGCCCAGGGACAGAGAAGACGGGCGCATCAGCTTCTGAGGTGTGCGGCTTGCCGTCAGGAACCGAAATATCGACCGAAACCTTCTTCCACCCGTCGCGGACCTTCAAGTCCCCTGAAGCGAGAGCTTTGTCAAAAAGATCTGTCTCTTGCTTAACGTCGAAGTCGCGAATATCGTCCTTGGAGAAGTCGTCAGATTTGAGGAAGTCGACGAGCTTCACGGCCTCCTGAATCGACTTCTGGTTCGAGCCGGTCCAGAGCCAAGTCATGAGACCGAGAATGCTGGAGTTACGGAAGGGAGCGGTGGATGGCGCAGCTGGGGGAGCATCCACGGAGACCTCGGCTGGGGCAGAGCCTGATGGTGCAGAAAGAGGCTCGAATGGAGTTTTGTCGGATGGGAGTGTCGCAGTATTTGAGTGGGTGGGGGCAGCAATATCGGGCAAGTCCTCCGCGCTCAAGACCTCATCGGGATTGTAGGTAGGGTGTGATGGGTGCTCGCGGGAGAGTCCGAGGGTGTTCATGGGTGTGCGCAGGGATTGCCACGCCCGGTTCGGCGTCGGCGGCGCTGGTACCGGCTCGGGAACTGGATCGTCGGGAAGAGTATCGGGAAGTGCCGGAGGTGCGACAGGCAAACTCTGAAGGAGCTTCCATGTCTTGCCCTTCTCGCGTAGTCCACGACCTCTGGGAGGAGTAGGTGGGCGCTCAGGAGCGGGAGGTACAGGATCCTCTCCAGCTCCCGAATACGACATCTCAACATCGGCATCGGGCTAATATTATTGTAAGCGATAGTGCCGGAAGAGAAGAGAAGGAACGAAAATACCTCGGGCTCTGGGGCAACGAAAGTACTGCTTGAGGCAGCGGGAATCACAGGAGGAGCCAGAGTGTCCTGCCGTGCACGCTTCCGCTTCTTCTGGTAAGCTTCGAGCGCATTTTCTGTTTGCTTCGCCTGCTTATCTTGTGCAGCTCGTTGAGCGTGAAACTCGACGCAGCTGGACTGATGAATTTTGAGGTTACGGCCAGCCTGTGGGCCATCAAACGTCCGCCCACAGGGGCTGCAGAGAGCCATTAGCAGCAGCAAGAAGATGAGAAAATTCATGCGCCGGCAAACGACATGGACGGGAAGAAGAAATTGGGAGAGATGTCTTGGACTTGCGGAGTCATCAGGGGCAACGTGCATATATTTCATATTCTACATTTCAAAAAATCAGGTCATAGTGGATGCGCTCCGCATGACGACGGGTCGACTTTGATTTCCGCGCCTTCCCCGGCGGCGTCATGGCGGGCCAGACTTGGTTGGAGGAGGCAGCACGAGAGCGCACTTCCGGGGGCTAGCAGATGGAAAAAGAATTAATGCGTGCTGAATTACCGGATATAAATATACATACCGTCAACGCAAAGGCCCAATCCAAAAGATCGGCCTCCTGTGCGATATGAGTAATGTATCAATCACGAGGGAGGCGGTACGCACGACAGCGGAATTAGCACCGGCATTCCGGGCAGCGTATCTAGGGCACGCACGCACGACAGATTCCAAGGCCGTGATGGAATATGCGGTTCGCGGGCCGTGAATAAAGGCCTCGGGAGTCATCCAAGGCGGTCGCGCTTGGTCAGGAGTCCAGTGACGCCGCACAAATTGCGGACTGGCGTGCAAATTCGCGGGAATGTGGTTGAAGGGGCGGATCCAAAATCGCACAAGCTTAGAATATTGCGCGCTGTCCTGAAAATAGCATGTGGATAAGCATTGTTGAGAGGATCAACAACCGATCGCACCCCTACCTTGTCGAAAATGTACTGTGTTTCCACCAACACCTGCCAAGCAGTAAGTGTGTGGATGGTGTGTAATCCGATCGTAGGCTCCGGAGACACGCTGCGCTCTCGAAGGGGAGGTCCCTGTCGAAATGATAAGTCAGTCAAGGTGCTCAGCGGAAAGAAACACGTCAGAATCTTACGGGGGGCGGCATGACATTTTCAGGATGCTCCGGGTTCTTGTGTCGCAAGGGACTCTTGGGGAACGGTAGCAGCAGACGTTCGAGACGCGGCGGCAGCTCCGAGTAGTCTTCGCCGGTGCCCTGATTTCCAGGATTAGCTTTGCAGGAATGAAAACAGGTGTAAAAATAAGTTACTTCCCAAGCTTGATTGAAGTCGTCGCGCCATCCGAGTTTCTCCACCACAAAGAGGTAGGGCATGGTGAAAGAGCGCGTCAAGATGGCACGCGCAGCTGCGGAGCCGTGATACACACACGTGATGATTTAAGGAGGTTGGTTTGGTCTTTTTGAAATTCATAATGATGATATATGAGAGGGCGAGATGGGATCAGCGCCTCTTGCTTCCTACCCCCCACTATCCCCTCCTCCCAGTACAGCACAGTGCGCTCCCAGGTACTCTCCTACATATCCAAGCCTCCACTTACCTCCTGTAGATATGTCTTCGGAGGCTCTGCTGACGCCGCTGCAAGACCGATCCAATGCGCCAGATGCGCCACCAGCTGCAGCAGATAAGGCCACCCAAGATGCACTCATCAAAGCTCTCACAGCGAAGAACGACGCGCTGAACCAGTTGCTGAATGGTATGGTGAAGAAGAAAGGCCGTGGGCGTAAGAAGCGAGCGAGGCATGTATATGTTTGTTATGATCTCAAGCCTTCACCCTCATTCTTTTTCCCAGAGACGACACGGACGACTCGACAGCTGCAGCTGATGCACCGCCCACTAACAAGGCCAAGACTGCGCCCGACTACACCAGCTATGGGCGCATCATTGCCCGATACATCGGCCCTTTCACGTCGATCTCCCACATAGTTGAGCGCGGCTCGACGATGTATGCTGCTCTAGATGGTGACGAGGTGCCGGATGACAAGTACGCAACTGAATCATCCTGGGCACCGTGCTAACGGCCACTTTTCCAGCCCGAGGCTTACCGAGGCCTGGACCATTCTCTGGCAGCACTTCCCCGGATTTCACCAGACAATGCTCCTGCTTTCGGATGAGCCGGATATGCGACGCGCCATTTGCCAGCAGGTATGTGGCTGTTCTGTGTGTGTCCCTATGCCGACTATTTTCTCAGATGATGGCGGGTTTGGAGGGTGCGCACTCCGACGATTCCGCCACACTCAAGTTCCGTGTTCTGGATTACGTCTTGCCGAACCCCAAGGATGACTCCCTCCAGCCTCCCATTTCGTGTACCTCCAAATCGAAAGCCGGTCGTGGATTTTATCACCCCATCCTCGCGGAATTGATGTGCCCCCTCGAGAAGGACGCAACACAAGCGTAAGATACTTTTACCCATTTGACTCGATACTAACAAGTTCCAGAACCTATGACGAGATTTTGGCTGGCGACTTCGAGATCCATGGCCATCAACTGCCCCGTTTCTTCTTCCCCTTCGGCCAAAGGGACGATGCGACCGCGCTTGGCAATGTATTGATGGGTGAAGTTCTCCTCCGTGTAAGCTGCCTGCCTGTCATCATATTTGTGCTGATGCTGTCTTCTACAGTGCGCGAAGGCTATATTGATGGGCCCGGAGGCCGCCCTCGAGGGTGATGGCTTCCACAAGGGAAGAGAACCTAACGCGAGCATCATCCGAATGAAGACACACACTCCGCACATCATCTGCTGGGTGGTTATCCAGGTCAGTTCGTCTGTTGATGTCCTTGATTTATTCTGACAATCATCAGGCATATTTTGCGCTCTCGTCGAAGCAGGAATGGAGCAAGAATGATGGCGACTTCGACTATGAGGAGCTCTATTGGCACGTTCACTCGCTCTTCGACAAGGAGGCCGCCGACAAGATTATTGCTCATTGGGACAAGTAAGATTTAATGCTGCATGCTTCATTAATTCTGATTTGTTTCATAGGGTTGTTCTTGGTAACAAATCGGGCAAGACCGCTCCCGCCGCGCGTCTTGCGGGCCCCACCCACCTGGAGCGTATGAGGGCAGCAGCCGCCGCCGCTGTCGCCGCCACTGCCGCCGCCGCCGCCGCCGCCGCCGCTTCTGCCCCCGCGGTGCCCGTGCCCGTGCCCGCCCCTCCCGCCAAGCCATCTACTGTCTCTGGTACTGCCGCGTAGTCCTACTGTATTATTATGACGAATATATTCTTTCCCCCATTCTATTTGTGCATTCTGCGATCCAATAAGCCAAAAGCTGCATCACATCCCGATATGAACAAGGATCCTGGCCTTGTTGTGTCAGCAAGACGAAGCATGGGAATGACTTATATCGACTAAAAGCATGGCAGTATCTAGGAAACTTCTGCAACCTCACCAGACTTACTGCCTTTCCAAAGAAATTAGTTTCATTATAAGCGGCGGTGAGTTTCTTGGAAGGCTTCCAAGCCTGGTGACCCTTGTGACCCTTATAAGGCTTTATTTACGCTTGTAGGTTTCTCCCGGTTTTCGTGATGTCTCGGCGTTTTCGGCGGAACTCCCGTGTCAGGCCTCGTGCCTGTCCTGCAATCGACAATATTGTATATATACCCAACATTATCGGAGTTTTATTCTTCGATGCGCTATTGACAGAGCGAGGACAGAAGGGAAGCTTCACGTTGTTCATTGATCGAACCAGCGCCTTCCCATCAACCGACATCCCTACGTGTTGGATGAAGCTGTTGCCCTGAATAATCCTCCCTCGGTTTGTTGCAGGAACTGCCATTGAGCTGGTGAAGGCTTACAATTTTGTTGGAGTTATTTTCACTTCGACTCAAAAGGCATATTTACTCAACATTACCTCAAAAAGCGTCCAAGGCGAGGAAAGTGGCCAGCGCAACGTTTGCAGCAAAGACCAGCATCGGGTGCTTGCTGCCTGCTGATGGCATCCGGTTGTACATGGCCCGCGTCGATCCCCACCTGACATTCGGCTGCTAAGTCTGCCTCGATACAGAGGCAGACAATTTAGGCAAGCTGACGCATGCGCGGCACAAGTTCAAGTTCATTCGGAGACTCCTGGGGCTTCACGACCACTCAATCCTTGCGCTTCTATTTACAGAGGCCGGTATATTTTCATTAACTTACCGAACATTATCGGAAAACCGCGTTTAAAGAGAGGACCGTTTATGCATCCTGTGTCCCATCTGACATGGTGATCACTTGCACACCAACAGATATCTTGGGTGAGTTCACTGTGATTTTTGGGGGACATTGGCTCCCAGCACCTCTATTTACTGAGACGACATACTCCCATTCATTTATCACTGGGTCTAATTGATCTGCTTCAAGATCTGCAACTGCCATAAGTCAGATTTCTGCCTAGCGCGCCTCTACTTGCAGAAGACTTCCTTCAATATGGTCTTCTGCTCGCATATAAACTGCCAGCATGAATACATGTCTGCTATGTATGCGACTGGCGACTGCGCAGTGCCCACTCTTGGCCCACTCGATGTGAATTGATAATATGTTGGAATAATTGCCGTAATGTCCATGTTTAATATCTGACATCCGGGCACCTGGGGACTCTCTGATCCTGTTCCTCTGATAGGATCAAGTTTGTTTTTTCTTGTCATTGGAGTATGGGATCGTTGCGGGGAGTAGTTTAGGTAATCAAAGGATGGATGATTGAGAGCATCCGTAGCATACGTCTTGACGCCATGTATGTAGTACGGGCCCCGGCTGTTTCTTGGGACCGCGCCGGTAATACTACCTACCTACCTACCTACCTACCAGGGAGTTGGAGCTCCGCCACCGCCGAGAACTTGATAGGAGCTAATGACGTATTTGGCAGTCTGTAATGCGCTTCCATAATACCCTCCAACTGTGTTGATGTCGGCACCCTTCTCAATCAGGATACCGACAACTTCCGTGTGACCACCATCACTTGCGGCCTGTAAAGCGCTCCCATAATGTCCACTAGCTGCGTTGACATGGGCACCCTTCTCACACAGGATACCGACGACCTCCGTGTGACCGCAAGCAGCCGCGGCCCGTAAAGCGGTTCCATAATGGCCTCCAACTGCGTTGACGTCGGCACCCTTCTCGATCAGGATACTAACAACCTCCATTTGACCGCGAGCGCACGCAGCCTGTAAAGCACTCCCATCAATCCCATTGGCTGCGTTGAGGTCGGCATCCTTCTCAATCAGGAGTTGGACAATCTCCGCGTGACCGTAAGCAGCCGCGGCCTGCAATGCACTTCCATAATGCCCTCCAACTGTGTTGACATCAGCACCCTTCTCGATCAGGATATCGACAACCTCTGTATGACCGCAAACAGCCGCGGCCAGTAAAGCGCTCCCATACCATCCATTCACCATGTTTATATCCGCGCCATTCTCGAGCAAGATACAAATGATGTCGGTGTGGCATTTTAGGGATGCTACTTGTAAAGCATTGTGAAACTCCCCGCCTACTGCATTAGCATTGGCGCCGTTTCGGAGCAGATATTCCACGCCTTCGCGGTATCCTATAAGGGAACACATATATAGAGGCGGCGGAGAAGGGTTCAACCACTCGATCCGGTACAGGCTGGTCAAAGTTTCATATTGCCTGCTACCCGCTGACGAGGAGCCGCGCGGTCGATAGCGATAGAGCAGCTCGATCATGGCAGCGGAGCAGATGATAGCTCCAATACTGTGCGGCATACATCACTAAGGGATGGTCCAAAGAGGTCTGTTTGGTAAGACTCGGGAAATTAACTTTTCCAAAGGCGTAAGGATGGTTTTCGAAGTGAAGAAGATAGCCCACACATGTCTGTGCAAGAAATGTATGTGAGTGCTCCCTGTTGAAGTTGCACCGGCTCTTTGTCGCAAATTTATGGGAAGTGAGGTAATCTGCGACGGACGCATGTGCGAGGCTCGCAATCAATGACCCGTGAGTCACAATGACGAGTCCTTCCAGAAATCCGCAAAGAATTGTCGCATTGTTGCCCCGTTTAGCTGGGTCGTACATGTGTAGGTGCGGGTCTGAGAAGTCGAATGCCAGAGCATCCTCGAGCTTCGGCAGTGTAAGCGGCTCGACAGAGAAGAGAAGCCAGCGGAGGACCTTTTCCACGTAGACGAGATCTTCCCTGTCAATCGTCTCGAGGAATCGGTCGTAAATGCCGTACAATTCGTTCGGAAGATTATCCAATATCGTGTCGAGGTTGGGGTTCAATTTAGGACGGGACATGTCAATAAGAAGGCAAGCAGCCAAGCGAAACCTGGAATTTTTATCAGCATTCATAGTCGAGTCGCCACCCCAAATCAACTCACATCCCGTTACTCTTCTCCACCACTTTTGCGATAATCTCGGCAGCGTGCGGCTTCCAATTGTTCCAGTGCTTCAGGCGCTCGAGCCTCAACCGGACCTCGTCAGAAACGAAGCGCTTTATGTCCTCCTGCGTGGTCTTGGACCCCATAACGATTCGTTTTATGCCCTTGAAGGCAACCGTGAATAATTCACGGGGTTGACTAGTGAACAGGAGGTGCAATGAGCTTTCCGTCCATGTCCGAAGCTTCGAGAGGAGCTCGACGAGCGACGGAAGATCCGTGTCTCGACACTCATCGAGTCCATCAAGAACGATATGGATAGAACGAAATTCCAAGAGCAGCTCATTGAGAATATTCAGAAGCTCCTGGGTGGTGGGCAGAGTCTGACCCTGGGATAGCTTTTTGTACTGCAAATTAAGCCCGGCATACGGATTAATGGATTGCCCAGACAGCTAAAAGATAACAGAGCGAAGCATGGTATCCACCAGCTGCTTCTTGTCGTCCCTAAAGTCGAAGTAGAAATATCCCACTGCGACGGTTCCGTGGTCAGATGGCAGTCGATCATGAAGCAGCTTTCGGATCACTGTAGAGCTGGTGGTGGATAATTAGCTGAAAAGTACCGGCGGCTAAATGGTTCGTACCTTATCACGCTCTTTCCTGTACCAGCTACCAATGTATTAGCACTCGAAAAAAGGAAGGGTCGAAGTCGCTTACAGTTTCCTTCAATCCAAAGACATCCAGGTTTTTCGATCCACTCAGTGAGCTGACGACCGTCCAAGAACCATATTCCCGTGCCTTCGTGGTGAAGCTTCTGTGTTTCATGCTGTTTATCGGACATATCCTCAGGTTTTAGCCATTTCTCGAGCTTTCCCTTGAGACTAGAGGTTATTTAGCTTCCGAATGGTCAACACAATAAATATTGAACTGACACTGCGATGTGGGCATCGTCCACCTTCTTGTGAATTACACCTTGTTCTATCTGTATATCGGCTAAACGATTTTCCTGAAAGACATGAATCTCATAATGATGCCCAGCTATGTCGTCGTACTTACATTGAAACGGGCGCTGAACAAATCAAGCTCGTGATCGAGAGCAGTAAACTTGCCTGCCCATTCTGTTTGGAGTGCAGTTGTTCGAAATCTCCCCTGATCGTCAAAGTCCGACATGAGCACGGACGCCTGCTGAAGTAGTCTGCATTTAAGGGTGATTATCCTTGTCCGTTATTATAGAAGAAAAGCTTACCGAACATATTCCTCAATATCCGCCTTCAGGCGGCCGGTGTGGTTATTTGCCTCCATTCGCATGATTGTGCCGTGCAAATCTCCAGCTGTTTTGGCAAGCCGAGCAACAAGAACGTCGCGTTGTTCATGCATATCCTTGATTTCCTACAAGAAGTTAATCGGTGACACTTCAAGCTTCAAGGTTGTTTCACTTACCCTGCATTTCTTCAAAATATGGGACAGAAGAGCCGCCACGGGACCCACAAAGGGGAATTTATCGATAGTGTCGGAGATGCTCTCCACGATAGTGGCCGCAAGCGCAAGGTTATCAATAACGGTGCCAGTTTTATGTGTCCGCCTCGTGTCACCTCCAGTGGGTTCCGGCTGAGAGTTCGGGTTGACAGGGTCAGCTGTACCCTCTGAAGTCGTAGTGTCCCAGCCAATATCTGTTCCTTTGCTTTGCTTGGATCTGTGGAAGCCCTTCGTCAAAGCGCGGAGAAGGGATGGGCGTCCGAGTCGACTCGCATCCTCCGGGGACTCCTCGATGACCGGCGGGTCCTGAAGAGAATCCGGGATGACGGGGGCAGGTCTTTGTGCCTTGGGTTGCCAGTAAGCTTTCATCGTCGCCCGACCAGGCAGTGAGATCGGTGCAAGGGCCAATCAAGGGCCATTATGTCATGATGAGATCAAGAGATTAGATAACATGGCATGGCTGTATGAACTTGAGTCGCGACTCGGACTCGGGAGAGAGAAGATCTGGCGAGGAACAGCCCAACGCTGCTGCTGATATGAACGTAACAATACTTGAAGCTTGATAGCCCGTCCTCTCGCACGGGGCAATAAGTCGCGTCACCTAAATATTCCCCCTAATCCAGGGACGAGCGGAGAGAGTAGCAGGTGAGAGTGGGGTGAAATTAAACTGAATATCCACAGTACACACAGTAAATCCCTCCCATCTTTCTCTTCTAAAGTAATTATAAGAAGTCTCGTGTAAAGAAAAGAATAAAAGGAACAGGAATGTTACACAACGCGCTGTACATACACAATAGCCAGATCTGTGGATATCCACCCCGCCCGGGCGCACCTGGGATTCACCCACTCGCGAGCCGGCGCCGTTTCTTGCCCACTGCGCGAAAAGGAAAGAAAGAAAAAATCAGCTTGAAGTGGGCACAGCAGAAGGAAAGCAAGACGCGGAAAGAGGGAAAGAAAGAAAGAAAGGAAGGCGAAACGAAACGAAACGAAATAAAACACACCAACAACAAGAAAATGGAAAAAAAAAAACGCGCAGGACGCGAGATGAATGGGGTATGCAGAACACCAAACAGAGAAATGGCTTCGCAATAAACAAAACGACGCGAAACTAAGGAAAAGCAAGCAGCGAGACCGCAGGAAGGGCATCTGCCAAACGGAGTCGGGACAATGAAAGAAATAATAATAGAACGGGCAAGAATAAAATTAAAATAAATGGAAAAAAAAAACCTCGGCATAGATGAAAACAAAAAGACACTCACCGCCCCGTAATGCCGCGATCGCCGCGGGCAGCAGCGCTTCCGCGTCCGTCGCGCCCTTGAGCTCGAGCGCCTTGAGGTGGGGGCAACGACGCCCGCGCTTGGATTCAGCAGGGTGCTTGCGTTCCGCAGGTCGGGGGCCCAGCACGGGATCGCGAAGGTGTCCGCGCCGGTGTGGGGTTGCCACGGAAGGGGTGGGCGTACCAGTCGGCGCAGCAGTCGGCGCAGGCGTACCGGTCTGCGCGGGGGGCGCTAGTCCAGTCACTGTAACAGTCGGCGCGGGCGGCCCAGCAGACGCCGCCGCCGCCGCGGGGACATACGCCGCCGTCGCGAGCGTCTCCGTGACCTCGAGGTCCGCGAGCTGCGCGCGAGGGCGTCGGCGAGGGTGTCCACCGCGGGGTGGTCTGCGAGGGTGGGCTTGCCACGGAAGGGGTGAGCGATGTTGTCGCGGTTGGCGTCGGCGCGGCGGACGGCGCAGGCGCACCGGGGGGCGCACCCGTGGGCGCAGGCCCAGCAGACGGGGCGGGGGATGGCGCGACAGATGTGGCGGACGATGTGGGCGCGGGTGTACCTGTCAGCGCAGGCTCAGCAGACGCCGCCGTCGTTGCGGGGACCGTCTTGAGCGCCTCCGTGACCTTGAGGTCCACAAGTCGCGCGCGGGCGTAACGTGAGGGCGTCTGCGAGGGTGCCCACCGCGGGATCTGGGTTTGTGGGAGGGCAGCGGGGGACGTTGCGGAGGTGCAGGAGGGCGGGGAGGGTGGGGACTGTAAAAAAAGGGGGATTAGCTGGTGGGCGGCGACAAGCAGGAGAGATAGGGACAAAGGAAGGGGCTGTTTTTTGGATGCCGTCGTCGACAGCGCACCCAAGGCCGCGAAGCACGCCGACCGCGCACAGCACGGGTGTATGGTCGGAAAAAAAGAATGGAACAACACGAAGGGCCGATGAAGGAGGGGATGAAATACGATGCGCTATATGGTGTGCGGCCTCCCGGGCGATGCGGGCGCAGTGGCGCGTCGGATGAGGAAGCGCTTCACGCCTCGAGAGTAAGGAGACAACGCTTGAGAGCTAAGGGGAGGGATGGTGGACGAAGAAAGAGATAAGGTGGACGAAGGAAGAGGTAAGGCGGGACACGGGAATGGGATGCGAAGGAGGAGTCCGAAGGTGTGGCAAGCGGCAAGAGAGGAAAGGAAGGACGAGACTCACTGTCAGCGTCGCACAGGAGACACAGTGCATCAAGCATACGCAGAGCCGCGAGGAGGTCATCGGCGCGGACGCATCGTTCTTTTGGAGCGTGCGGGGCGCGATGGTGATGTAGAGGCGGCGGCCAGTGGCGTACCAGTTGCTTGTTCATACGCAGGTGCGGCGAGAGCACCACGAAGATGGGATCCAGGATTGCTGGGCCCAGGTGCGCGGGTCGAAGCGCGGCGCCGAGAGGAGTGCTACTGGTTGCGCCGGTGAGCTACCGAAGCGACCTCGAATACGCCTTTCAAATGGGTGTGAAAGGAGCCGTTTAATGGATCGAGTCATTTCATCTTGAAGTACCACGGACCACATTGGCAGAGGCGCAGACAGCGGTGGCGAGGTTGGTAGAGGAAGTGGAAGGCTTGCAGAATTTTGAGAGCCCACAAGGGGGTCTGAATCTTAAAATTTTACAAACCAGGTCAATTTAAGGGGTTTAGCCCGCTGCGAATCCGAAAATCATGGTTTCAAGCTGCCAGATTGAATATTCACTGAGATAGAGGGGGGGTACATTATTACTGCATTGGGCGAAATTTAGTGTACTGCCACTGTACAGCCCCTCCCAAAAAGGGAATTTTTGACGTGCATCAAATTTTGGAGAAACTTGTTCGTCTCCTAGCAAATGGCCTGGGAGCGAAAAAAAATGGTACAAAGCGCCAAAACACTCTCATTCATTCCCTGAAAAAGCCCGCAAAATATGGGGGGGTAGCACCCACTATTGGGTGAGATTTGGGGGGGGGGGTCTCTGGACCCCCCTGAAAAAAAAATTTGTAGGTGATATATATTTTTCGCATATTTGGGCCCCCTTGAGAGCCCAGCAGCTGAGCAGCGATGGTTGTGTTTGGCAAGAGCATTATCCAGAGTCGGATTTCGGACCTCGAGCGGCGGTACGTAAAGCTAGTACTAATTTAATTAGATTACATGGTTGCCAAAAAAAAACGCGTGGATAATGGATATAGTGCTCTACAATTACACTTCGTTTCGCGGCATCTGTCACTGATGCGCTCTCGAGTCTCAAGGAATTGCGGAGGAACCGGGCCAACATGAGCACTTGGAAATAATGGACTGCTGTCGTAACCATCAAATCAAATCAAATTGGAAATAATTTTGGCGGCAGCGGAGGTAAAAGTGAGTAAGGTGGCATTATTGGCAAGAGAGTACGATAATGTATTATTTTAACATCAACTTAATAATGTGGATGCGACGATAGCAAGGTTGATGCGAGGAGTATGCTACAGTGGAACCCGTGAGCAATACATAGGGGAAAGATCACATCTATTGAGGGTTCCGAAGTAGTTTAGTAGCGATACTAAGATCACTGTTAGACGAAAGGCAAATGGTCTAAAATCATGCATCCACGCACGCGGAGATGTCAATGGTCACTGATAGGTGAGGAAATAAGCCGACAGAGCGGGAAGGTCGTTGGAGCCTGCGTCGGTATAGCCTTGGCGCCGGGATCCGTTGAACTTGAGTGCCACGACGTTTCCACACCACGGTTTGGAGGCCGCTCCCGAATAGAAATAGAGCAGACCTTGACCCATTCTCATTTGATCGAATTTTTGGTTGGGCACCAAAAGGAGAGATCCATATTGTGGATAAGGACGGCTGCAATGCATCTGCAGGATGAGTTCAGCGGAGATCTAGTAGGAGATTAACGGAGTGTGCACAGGTGTACACACCCGCCATTTTCCGTCAGGTTGCTGGGAGAGCAGGAGATCGCACGAAGGCCGATATCTATGGAGCTCAAGGAGACCACTGCCCATTCTGAAGGGTGTAAGTTCAAAAAACTACTATGATCATATGTCGGCGAACCTTGAGAGCCAGTAGGCCATTTATGGGTCCTGTTTGTCACAATCGATCATCGTGGTAACCATTTGACATGAGAACGATGATGCACATCTGGGAGCTGTGCAGTGGCGGGATGATGTATACACCGCGGTCTGGGGTCTGATAAATCATGTACAAGTAGAAATGCATGCTGTCAGTGATTGGCATTCTTGGAGAGTAGAGGCAAATGTACTAGGATATAGAGGCATCCTTTGGTAAGAAAAAAAATCTGGCCATCGCTTAACCACTGAAGGCAAGAGAGGGACGGCCGTGAAGAGACCGTCGGGATCGTCAGGGCGCTGTAAACTGCGGCCATATCTTCCCCTTGAAAATCGGGGGGAGAGAGGCTGTATGTCACTAATGGTGCTATAAAAAGGCCCGGAACCGTGAAGAAAGAAATCAAAATGAGACCGGGTGGCCGCTGTTGGGTTTCAAACCGACGTCTGCCAACGCATGCTCAGCAATTTTATTTGAGATGCCGTATAGAATAAACAAACACACCCGAAGAACAGGCTTGCTGCATGTGGCCTCGGGCGGCACGTAGATGTAAGAGAAGAGATATTTGAACTCCGACCAAACTCCACTTCGAAGACTTGGCTTACGTCACGTTCCTTCTTGTTCTGCTTCACCCTCCTGCGACAATTGGGAGCAAGGATGACTGTTTGTGACTCTTTTTTGAAGTGCGAATTGAAGAGTGATATGATAACCAGAGCAAAGCCGCATGAAGTCCAAGTTAACCATGCGGTGAAGCTTCGAACGTGTGGTTTAGTGAGCAAAAATAACAGTTCATGACAGATGCACACTGGTCTTCCAAAGACGCTGGCTGCTACTCCTTTGGAACGAGAAACGTTGCTGACCGGAATATGGCATGGGGGCTGAACATATACCGAGAATTGTGGCACGTATATATTTATACCGTCCATGGACCCAAAGAGGCTTTCGAGGCAAGACGCGGCCCTGAGCGCGATCCGAGACCATATCCTCTTCCGCGGCAGTATTTTTCATCTACATATGATTCAATTTTTAATCTGAATCCGCGCGGCTCATCATCATGCACCATCATGATCGCCTAACTTTGATCGGAGCAGGTCACTGCTTTCAGAGGGTCCCAGTTTATGTCGAGCCGTCTCGGCATTGATAGCCAGCTAGGCACGCACGTGCGTCTAGGCGGCATGGCAACCGCTTCTTCAGCCCGGCATAGCCAGTTAAGCGATCCCTGCAACAGTCGAGGTTCGCATTGGGTTCGCTAGACAAGAATGAGGGTAGCCAAACAGGCGTCCCTCTGCCATACGAGGTAGACCCGTCTCAGAGGTTCTCAACCGGTGTCAGGTCGAGCCGATCTCGACCGGACCGGTGTAGCCAAATAAGCGCATATAGACCGGTGATCGACCGATCTAGATCACAGGTTCTCCATTTTTAAGGTTTAGAGACCTAAATCGGGATACAAAAGAACATGTGGCCGCGTGAAAATCTGCTCCCGAACTTGTCCCGAACGCCGCTTTGCTTGACTCTGCTGCGGGGAACGCGTTTCACTGCCTGCAACAAATTGAACAAATCTGACCAAGGGGGTAGCGGAATTCGGAAAAATGACATCAACCCGATATTTATTTTTCAGCCAAAATCCTGACCCCCCCCCCCCCCCCTTGCCTCCTATATAGAGTAAGTTCTTCCCACGCCTGAGTCGGAGATCATTTTTCTTTCCGCCATAATTGAAGTTCATTCCCAATTAACTGCGGCAAAAGGGGCATATAATTCCGTCGAAAATAGTATACACTCAAAATCCAGCAGAGCCCAGGTTTTTTGGGCCTCCCAACAACCGGTAACCGTTTTTTCGAGTCAGCCTCAAGTTGAATTCAGCGGTCAGGAATCATAAAAACAGAAATAGGTATTTGAGTATGGTATTAATTGTGATGTTTTGCTGTGAAAACTACCCACCTTTAATCACGGCCAAGGAGTGAACAGGTGAGAACATGGTTATATTTCGCAATCACTTTGTGATGGAATGATTGACGGCTCCACGTGACACTTTATTGCCAAATATGGTCGCACATCCGAAATAAACCAATATCATAGTACTGAAGTCTTCTGGGGGTCTTTAAGCCTGCTAAAACCTCAATTCTGCATGCTATAGGCTTTATGAAAATCAGGTGCATTATTTTTTTTTCGGCAGGATTCCTAGACCCCCCCCCCCAGGTCGCGGTCTCGGCTTAGGATCCCGCTACCCCCTTGAATCTGACAATATAAATGATGGACGACGGCGGTGAATTCACGTCTGCTCCGCTGCACACGATAGATATGTATGAAGATTTGCCGGAACAATTTAGATAAGTGGGTTCCACCAACAGCCGCTAGCAGCCGTCATATTTGACGAATGGGTTGCGGACGCCCAAGGGGAAATGACATTTCTGCCCACGGGGGGGTCCCAGAGTAGCTGGCACATTTATGAGGTGGAGTCGAGTCGCTTGTGTACATGTGGGCGTGAGCACGGCCGCTGAGAAGTAGGTCCCGTACACGATATCGTGGTCCGGCAAGGTCGGCAAAAAGTACGCGTTCAGTGACTTCAGTCTTGTCCCAAGTAGTCTGGAACTTCCCAATTGTTCACAGGCCTTCACTCCGTTTCGCGGCTTCTCCATCTGATGCGCTCTCAAGGAACTGCGGAGGAACTGCCGGGGATCATAGTTAGAAATAATTTCGACGGCAGTAAATGTGAATGGGAGAAATAAGGTGGCATTATTGGCAAGAGAGTATTATTTTAACATTAAACTAATAAGGTGGATGCGACGATAGCAAAGTTGAAGCGAGGAGAATGCTACAGTAGAGCCCGTAAGCAATACATAGGGGAAAGATCACATCTATTGGAAGGAATGAGGGTTCCGAAGTAGGTTAGTAGCAATACTAAGATCACTGTTAGACTAAAGGCAAATGGTCTAAAATCATGCATCCACGCACGCGGAGATGTCAATGGTCACTGATAGGTGAGGAAATAAGCCGACAGAGCGGGAAGGTCGTTGGAGCCTGCGTCGGTATAGCCTTGGCGCCGGGAGCCGTTGAACTTGAGTGCCACGACATTGCCGCACCACGGTTTGGAGGCCGCTCCCGAGGTGATATGATATATCGAGCGATTGATAGGTGAGCAGCGCGCAAGCGCGGTTGGCGAGTAAAAAATGTGGAGAGGTAAGCGGAGCAGCTCGCCATTCAGGCCCTGAGTCAGGACGACGCTCTCCGGCTGCGTGTCGAAGTACGGCTGGAGAATGGGTAGCGGGCACAGGCCTTGGGAGGGGCGCTGTGGCAGGCGGCAGCTAATGTTGATGATTCTGGGGCGTTCTATAGCACGATATCAGACGCGGCGTAGAGAGAACGAGACCTGTAAAACATACCCTCGTCTGCGAGGAATATGATCGCAGAGACAGACATGTATTCTGGTTCTGCCGGAGGCGTCGCGATCATGTTGGACCCGTAGCCGGTGGGGACTTCGCTCCGGGGGTAGCACTGCTGCCGGTGGTGAGGCCAGTCCTGTAGTAGATCAAGAGTTCAAAACACGCATGCCGGATGCAAGGAGATACGCACATCTCGTAGATGTCCAGGCGAGCAGTAGAAGATCGCCTGGCAGCGGCTGCACCATAAACTAGTGGCACGGCCACATACAACGCAAGGGCGGTTCGGAGCGGATGGGTTCATAGTATATTGAAGGACGCGACGGTAGGGTGGTGGATACAAAGAGATGGAAATAGGGGGAAATACAGTTGGGTAGAATGAGAGAGAAGACCGTCCCTTTTATATGTCGTGGGTAGAGAAATCATCTGGAGTCAGACCTGAATCGAGGTAGAAAAAATCGCGCCGTTACGACATCAGGAAATCACAAGCAGGGTAGGTAGGTAGGTAGGTATTACACGGCATGGTCCCGCTTAGGAACGCCGGTTTGGGGAAGTATCCCGGCATACTACAGGTATTATATTATGTACACCATTGTTCCCCACCTCCATTAGTCTCCCGAGCCGAACTCACGCACCCAGTTTCCTGCCACGGTAGGTGGGTAGGTATTACACGGCATGGTCCCGCTTAAGAACGCTGGTTTGGGGAAGTATCCCGGCATGCTACAGGTATTATTATGTACACCATCGTTCCCCACCTCCATTAGTCTCCCGAGCCGAACTCACGCACCCAGTTTCCCGCCACGGAATTTGACCTCCGCTGACAGTGATAATCCCGTGTAATTGATGTCGGAGCGTGATCGGGTCATGTAGCCTCGGAGAAGAGTGGTGGGTCCAGGTACCACATGAGGAGGTGACAGAATGAAATGGGGAGTCGGGGATACCGTGGTACACCGTCGTACGTGAAAGTCTCAAAGAGAAACATGGCAAGCAACAAATCGAGATCAAAGAAGATTTGGTTTTTTTTTGCCAAGATCAAGGCCGGAGGTCACGGCACTCCCAAATCAGCCCAAGTCGGACTGAAGTGACAAGTCGTCCAAATGGAATTGGAGAAAGCCCTGCAGAAAAGCGCAACGATCGCCAACATTCAGAGCAGCTTGAAGGAGGCCATCAAACACATGGATGGCAAAATAATAGAGCAAGTACACAAATGGAAGTGATAGCGATTAGCCCAGTTCCTATTACGGTCACGAGAGACCATACGCATCATTTCATGTCCCCTCGTACCGCAATTAACAACCATTGTAGCTGATCCACTTTTACGAGCAAAATCTCCAAAGGAAGGAGGCCGATCACAACGAGTAAATTCCTTTTCGCCGTTTCTCATTCTCCCGATTTTTTTTCTTTTTGTGACGTGGCCGTATTCCAGCCTGTCGTATACACGGTCGGAGGAGTAAATGACATCTCATGCGCATATCCATCTACCTACCTACCTGGCCAAATACTTACACGCAATACACTACCCTTTGCCGCCGTTTGCCTGCAAGTATCTCCGCAAAGGCTCCCGGTTACTGCTTCGCACCACTCTTTCATGACGTAGACTCGAGGCAGACACTTTTCGTGCCAACTTAAGATTGATGACAGTCGATCAATACGCGGGCGGAAAAGTGTTTGATCGACTGTCATCAAAGTCCAGTGCTGGCGTCTGTTGCTGGGTTCGAGCCTACCCATGGCGGAGGTTTTGAGGGCTCCATCCGAAGTTGTTCCGACAGTGCGCGGACGAGTATGTACGTACTTTTATGGTGGGAGTATTGTGTAGCCCGCCACCAGTGCTTGCAGATCCCTATAGTGCTGATTATCAGCTCAGCGAGAGCAGGGGTTTGTGGCGTGCCTAAGTTCCGTCGACATCGTGTGCCACAAAAAAAAAGACAAAAAACAAAACCTTCGGTGTTGTGGGCGTCATTTATTTAACTCTGTGTACCACGGTCCGCAGGTAACCTAATTCCGAGGTCGAGACCGAGGCGGCGCCGCGGACACGCACGCACTCCTTCAAGCCAGGCATGCCTGCTCCTCAGCGGGCTCAGCGTCGGGGAATTCGCGAATGGCCCCCGTCCTTTACGCGAACGATCAGGCCTCCTGAAGATCCACGTCTCCAAAAATACGCGAGTGGTTCACGGACACACGAGCGTCAACCGTATAAAAGGCAAAAAACAAATACAGTCTTTAACCGGGAAGCGAAATAAACCGGGAAGCAAAACACCACGTGTTTTGCATCATTTGAGCATCTCCCAGGGCCCAATCTTTTTGAGCGCATTCTATAATATCTAAAACTCATATTCACAAAAGGAATTTGCCAGGGAGCGCTTCAAGAGCTCAAGAAGAAAATCGCTATTTTGAGTTACTGTTTGGCTCAGTTTTACAACTTATCGAGCTGCCCGGGTCCCCAGCTGCTGGGCAGTAACTTTACAGTCATGGCATACTGTGGGGGTTTTAAAGGTCGTAGAATCAGAATATGACCACCCCAGGTCTCCAAAGACACTCCATCGTGCCCATCGTAGTGTTTCGCTTCGTGGTTTATGGCAGAATTTGATGGAATCACTAAATTGGGTCCGTTCTCCACCAATACTTCACCAATTCACTCCAACCTTTCTGTAGACAGGTAGCCACGGAGTATTTACATCGACTGGAAAAAAGGTTTGGATGAATATAACTCGTAATCACGGAGTAAATCACGATATTGTCTAATCATCTCGCTTCTAGGTTAATGACTGTAGCACCTTGTAGCACCTTAAAATGATATGCGAAGCAACTCTCTTAGGTTACGTAAGCGCGAAAAATCTCAAGTTACGAGAGAAAAATGAGAGAAGTTACTTTGAGAAGACCTGATGGGACCCACGAAAACAAATAAGTTACTGCGAAACACGGCGGAAAACTCTCAACAGTGCAAAATTACCCACTCCCCGGAGTCCCCGCATCCCCGATAGCTACGGAGAGCTCCTCATGATCCGGCATATTTCCCGCGCCTGTAGATGGCTCCGGAGCCATCACTTAATTAAGCCGAGCCGAGCCATTAATAGATGCGTGATGCGTGACGTTCGAATTGAACGAAATAGTACAGTATGGTTCTTACTGCACCGTTTGCGGCATCTTTCTTACTAAATCCAACCAGGTATGGCGATCATCGCCAAGGTTCGGCATACAGCGACTGGAGCCCAAGCAGATGTCGGGCTCGACCTTTCATGGCTCGACGATGTCTCTTATCTCGACTGGCAAAGATATCACGATCTCATTCGAAGTAAGGCCGACCAATTCTCGGCCCTGCTTTGTACTTACACATGCATATCATAGTTGCGGAGCGATTTCAGGAACAGGTGTCTGCGATACAAGCGGGTACACATGAATCATCGCCTGCTGACCCCTTCCTACCCCGGCTCGAGGACTTGCACGCCGACCTAGAGGACCTCATAGCCGGCTTTTCCTCTCGACTGAATTTGCTCGGCCAACAAGCACGCGAGGCTTTCACCCCTCCGCCACCGCCCGAGGTAGAGGCTCCTCCGCCGGCAGAGCCCGACATTCCTGTTCCCGTGGAGGTAGAAAGCCCTCCGCCCGTCGACGCTGCGGCAGAGCCCGAGGTCTCTGCTCCTGTAGAGTCAACTCCTGAGTCAACTGAGCCCGAAGTCTCCATCCTACCGATCGTTCCGGTTGCGACGGACTTCGACCCAGCTAGTGTTGCCGCGGCTCGGCTCGGCTCCGGCTAACCGACTGAGCCGAGCTAATACATTGGTAGCTGGTACGGGGAAGAGCGTGATAAGGTACGGAAGATATAGCCACCGGGATTTTTTAGCTATTTACGCATCCACCAGCTCTACAGTGATCCAGAAGCTAATCCACGATCGACCGCCATCCGACCACGGAACCGCCGCGGTGGGATACTTCTATTTCGACTTTAGGGACGACAAGAAGCAACTGGTGGATACCATGCTTCGCTCCGTGGTCTTCCAACTGTCTGGGCAGTCCCTTAATCCCTACGCCGGGCTTAATTCGCAGTATGAAAAGCTATCCCAGGGTCAGACTCTGCCCACCACCCAGGATCTTCTGGGTATTCTCGACCAGCTACTTTTAGAATTTCGTCGCACTTATATTGTCCTTGATGCACTTGATGAGTGTCGAGACACGGATCTTCCGTCGCTTATCGAGCTCCTCTCGAAGCTTCGGACGCGGACGGAAAGCTCGTTGCACTTCCTGCTCACCAGTCAACCTCGTGATATATTCGCGGTTGCCTTCGAGGGCGTACAACGAGTCATTATGGAGTCCAAAACTACGCAGAAGGATATCGAGCACTTCGTTTCTGACGAAGTCCGGTTGAGGCTCAAGCACCTGAAGCACTGGAACAATTGGAAACTGCGTGCTGAAGAAATCACCACGAAGGTGGTGGAGAAGAGTAATGGGATGTGAGTTGATTTGGGGTACATAGTGAATTGTGTATAATAAATGCTGATGAAAATCGTAGGTTTCGCTTGGCCGCTTGTCTCATTATTGACATATTCCGTCATAAATTGGAGCCCAACCTCGACACGATATTGGACCATCTTCGAATGAGCTGTACGGAATCTATGACCGATTTCTGGAGACATTTGAAGGGGATGACCTTGTCTACCTGGAAAGGATCCTCCGCTGGCTTCTCTTCTCTGCCAAGCCGCTCACACTACCGGAGCTTGAGGATGCTCTTGCATTCGACTTCTCAGACCCGCACCTCGCTTTATATGACCCATCTAAACGAGGAGAAAATGCGACAATTCTTTGTGGATTCTTGGAAGGACTGGTCATCGTCAGCGAAGATGTGACTGGCCCCACTGACAGAAGAATAATGCCAGTGGTCGTGAGCCTCGCACACGCATCCGTCGTGGATTACCTTGTTTCTGATAAATTTGCGACAAAAGGCCGGTGCGACCTCACCAGTGAACACTCCCACACATTTCTCGCACAAACATGTGTGGGCTATCTTCTTCACTTCGAAAACCATCCTTACCACTTCGAAGAAACATCTGTCTTTGAAATACCGCCTCTTACCAAGCAGTTATCTTTGGACTATCCCTTTGCGAGGTATGCCGCAGAATATTGGAGCCATCATTTGCTCCGCTGCCACGACCGAGCTGCTCTATCGACATCGACCGCGCGGCTCCTTGTGAGTGGTAGCAGGCAATATGAAACTTTGAACAACTTGTACCGGATTGAGCGATGGAACTCTTTTCCGCCGCCTCTGTACATGTGTTCCCTTCTAGGATACCGTGAAGGAGTGGAATATCTGCTCCGGAATGGCGCCGATGTTAATGAAGTGGGTGGGGAGTTTCACTATGCCTTACAAGCAGCATCCGCGAAAGGCCACGCCGACATTATTTGTGCCTTGCTCGAGAATGGCGCGGATATAACCATGGCGGATGGATGATTTGGGAGCGCTTTACAGGCCGCGGCTGCTCGCGGTCATACAGAGGTTGTCGGTATCCTGTGCGAGAAGGGTGCTGACCTCGACGCAGCCGGTGGATTTTATGGAAGCGCATTGCAGCACGCAGCTGCCGGTGGTCACGCGGAGGTCGTCGGGATCCTGATCGAGAAGGGTGCTGATCCCAACGCAGTCGGAGAGTTTTATGGAAGCGCATTGCAGCACGCAGCTGCTGGTGGTCACACAGAGGTCGTCAGGATCCTAATCGAGAAGGGTGCTGACCTGAACACAGTTGGAGGGTATTATGGAAGCGTATTGCAGGCCGCGGCTGCTTACGGTCACGCGGGGATTGTCCAAATCCTGATTGAGAAGGGTGCCGACGTAAACATAGTCGGTGGAAAATATGAGAGTGCTTTACAGGCCGCGTCGAAGCAGGGCCACCAGGAAATTGCCCAAATCCTGCGCGAGAATGGTGCCACCGGTGCGTGAAAACTGTCAATGTAAATATTACGACTCACCGGAATACGTGCAGATTGAGATCAATTGAACCTTCAACAGTTGTCTGTATAAAGAGGGTGCTGTAGCTTGTCAAATCCTATGTATGTATCCCAATTGTGGTTGGTAAAGCAAAGAGATGAAGTCCCAAAAATATGCACAAAATTGTAAAATAATTTTAGATAGAGTAGGATGTGGGGGGTAATCTTTTTGGTTTGGACCAGGACAGAAAGCAGGGCGCTGCTCTCGCAGGTGGTAGGATAGACACAGCACCTGTGGCATCTGGAGCTCGTTTGCATGGATTCATCATGTGCCACGAGCCAAATCTATATGTAGGCTGCCCTCGTATTCGAGGGTGTGCATGCATACAGATTTCTTACTCAAAACGATGTGTAGTGATGTATAGTGGCGCAGTGAAAAACAACGAGGAGAGGTGTGTTGGAAGCAGAGGAACACCAACGATGAGCTCTATCTGCCCCACGAGTTGATGAGACAACTCTGAGCGACGGAGCAAATACCCACACGGGCCGTCGTATGTGGTGCATGCGCCTGAAAGAGTTGGAAGGCATGGTGATTAATAGATACGGCGGTATATGTACGTTGTGGCGATTCATCGCGCGGTCCAGAACCTTAGCGGGCGGAGTCTGCGAAAGGGGCAGGCTCCCGGTAATATCCTTGTGAGCACCTGAAGGACGGGCGGCGCAGGAGGCGGTGAGAGCATCGGGTAGTGGTTCCGGCAGACTGACCGAAGAGGAGTGAGCAATGAACAGACTCGTAAAAGAAAAACATATACACATATGTGGTGAAGCTCCAACTAGTGTTGCCGCAGTCAGGTTCTGAACCGGACCCGAATGCAAAATTCGAGCAAAACAGCCATCAAGTGGGGTTTTTTTGCTTTGAGTACACAAATTTACTTCATTGTGCATTTACCAACACTATGATGGGTTCACACTTTCAAAACTCGACCCAAGCTCGACTGAATATTTTTTTTGTAATTTGTGATGGCATCAAACTGTTTCCATCAGCCTTCATACTTTGGATTGAGAGATTAATTCATTGTGAGGGCTTTAGTAGGTGTAAGTAAGTCTTTTCAGTGAAGAACAATAATATCTTCATATTTGGAGGGTCCCCAAGACTTTTTTGAGCCCGCCTCATGCGTGGGAAATACAAAATCGGTTCGAGCCCGAACTGGGCCTGAACCCAGGGTCCGGTCCAAGGTTCAGGAAATTCTCTGAACCGAACCTGAGGTCCAGTTCGGGGTTCAGAAAATTTTGCTCTGAACCGGATCTGGACCGGACCGTGGCAACACTAGAGCCTCCAACTCGACCAGTGCCAAGATTCCCAGGGATATTTACTTGACCTTTGCTCCTGAGGCTTGGAACTAGATAACGTCAGCAGCCTGCGACAAATGGTGGAGGCGTAGCGGCAGCAATGTACCAGGCACACGCTAGCAGTCATTGTTAGTATCCGAATAAAAAAACCATTAAAAATATACTTACAATCTGCCCCTCCTCACGGAATCTTATTTGAAGAGGGCGTACCAGGGGGATTTTGGAAGGACGGCCTACAGGATGTTTGGCTGTGGCAGTAAGGAACCGGAATCGGAATTCGAGGCTAAAGCAGCTTCCGCTGCTGCCTTCTCCTCCGGTCCCTGGTCGCCGGCCACGACGTGGCTTTGGAGTCGAGGGGTCAGCCGGTTCTTTCCGTTGTTTTTCGACCCCTTTGGCTTCCCGGGACGGCGTTTAATGTCCTGAGTTGCCGAAGCGACTGAGGGTAATGATAAAGAAGGCGCATGAGCAGAATCACTGGGGCCAGATTTAATAGGAAGCCTGTCCAAATAATTTGCGCACATACTTTTCCTGCGTTGTAAATCCACCGGAAACTGCGGCTATAGTTGAAGTGGTGATGCAAGAGTTGAATGTTCAGCAATATTTTTGAAGCCTACACGCTCAGGTCGTTTGATGCTCGCAGCTACTACAACAAACTGCCCGTCAGCGTAATAAAATTAGAGAACCGATGAGAGACTCACAAAGGGTCTAATAACACGAGAATATATTCGATTCCAGTCTTCAGAGTTCAAAAATTCTCGGCCCACAGCGCGAGAGAGATAGCCCGACGTGTCTAAAGATACCACCGTGCCGTCCGAGCGAGATCCAAATTTGGTCCGAGGTTTGGCCTGGAGCCACGGAGAGAATGAAGGCATGTTACAACTTTTAATTGCTGGGTCTATTTTTTTTTTTTCTTTGGAGGGGGGGGATCCGCCAATGTGTCGACTTAGTAATGAATAAACTAGATTTTATTTATTTATTTAGTTGTGTTGTGCTGGTCAATCACTGCAATTTGTTGATGTTGATTGGTGACCATGGACAAGCACAAAAAGTAATCAATGCATACCGATTCCAGTCACATATGGTGAATTGATGCATCAGGACATGGTGAGCGAGGGATGGGCCCTGATGTAATGCTGCTGGTAGTTAGCTACTGGCCATGATACATCGAGGATGTACAAGATGGCGCACACACATATGATTGATGTGAGGCACATTGCCTGGATCACCACACATTTATAATGGCGAGGCACATTGGAATGTGCCCCACTTGATTCAGGATCACTCTATTGAGAAACCTGGTTTCTCGGCAAATCCGGAGGAAACCCCTCCTAATGGAGTATCACATCACTGATGCCGGTGGCCACTAAGCCAAAGTCAAATGTTTTCGAGTAGATCTGGACTTCAATTGCCCAGAATGTGGTGTATCACTGGTTTACCTTTCTTTCATTACTTGACGGGCCTGTTCCAGTACCATGAACCTTCCCAATGTGACTTTAATCACTAAACTGTGAAATTCATATTAGGACTTTTGCCATGCCATGGATACCAATAGAAAATTCAGGCAACAATACTGGAACATCCCAGTACATATCTGGATGGTTTGCAGAACCTCGGAGCCCACAGGGAAAGTGAAATCACGGTGCCGAGGTCGAGTTGGACTTGGTTTGATCCCATCACACAGTGGAATGTCTTGTATTTGCGCCAGAAGGTTAATTCACTGGGAAGCTACGCTTGGAAAAGGTATGAACTGGTCACCTTGCTTGTCAAGGTCCCCCAGGTCGGAAATTATCTAAGCTTTCTTTGACAGCTCACCAAACAAACCATCATACTAGCTGAGGTTCACCCTAGGATATTCCATCAGTCTGCCAAAAACACATAAGTCACAACAAACGAGATTAGATATCGGTCCGCACGGCCCGCGCCATGTCAGCCCCTGTCGCAGGCTCAAAGTCTCCATGACCCTCGTCTTCAACGAGCCGTACCTGTCCCCACAAACCTTTGTTCCGCCCTTTCGTCGTCACGGTATCTACAAAAATTACGTTGAAGGTTCCGCCAATGCGCCTATTCACATAGATGCCGACGTTCCCGAAGGACAGTTTGAGTGTATTATTTGTCGTGCCTTTATGCCATGCCTGAAATTTCCAACCTCCTAATTCAATCAAGTGCCAAGCGCACGGATGCGAGAATTTGCAGGGAAAAGCCCGCAAACAGAGGCGGGCACTGGTGAATGACACCAGAGGGTTAGCATGTGCTGACACGTCGGAGTAAATACATCGAGCTCTTCGTCTTGTGTTATGCGGGCCGGAAAACCGTCGCAGAAAATGCGGGTGACAGCTGAGAGATGATCGGTAACATCATGACCATGCTGTGAGCTTGTCCAGGAAGAATCACATTGCCCTACATTCCAGGCTGTTGTGTTTGCACATTACTGAGAGCATCTCAACACCGCCTTCCCATAACGCCCACTTCGAAGTGGAATTGCGCATCGCTCTCGCCGATGGTCTTATCCGCAAAGCTACATCTATAAAGGACACGTCTTATAGTTGGACCGGTACTATTTTCGCCTAACGTACTCCCATAGCCTAGTTTTTAACCTTATTGCCTGCCCCCCTTCGTGCTACCGTTGAAGGGTAACTGTTTCTGTAGTACTTGAGTTGAACCGCTTCGCTGTTACCGCAGGCAAACACACTATAGATCTGTATGTAGTAATGTAGAAAGAAAGGTCCCGTGTCCATCTGCTCGATGCCGTGACAATGATTAGCCGCCGCTCTCAGCGCTGCGATATAGAAGACGGATGGGGGTGACCCAGGCACCACATACGCTGTGGGATGGTGCCGGTGTACAGGATGAACGAAGTCCACACCCGGCTGGAATGAGTGAAGGGCTGGTGATGCACATTGTCCAAGAAGTTGTGCAGCTCAGAGACACAGAGCGCTATGGTGAATAGAGATAAAACAAGACTCAGGGGCTGTGGAGATGGTGTTTATTATCAAAGCTGATGCAAGCAAGGTCAAAGACTGCGCGACTGCGCCGGCCACTGGTCTCCAAAACTTTCTCAAATTTCCTAGGCACTAATAACAGTGTATGCAACAAATTATCGACTCACCTGGTCGCCGGGAGATGTCCGGCTGACGGGAACATTGCCTAATGTGGGGGGGTTTCTCCGAGACTGGGTTTCTCGATAGTATTAGAATCATCCCTTGACTCAAAGCGGATCAGAAGGATCAGACTACCACGTGCTCACCAAGAAATTTTCGCTCTCCATCGACTCTCTTTCGCATACCAGCATACCACCACCTTCTAGCCCCCGCGACGCACTGACACGTCGAAGACGCGCCAATGTCCATCTCAAACCACTCTGCTGCTGATAAGGTGCTCATAGACAGCCTGCCGGGTCGCGATCTGATCAAATTCCGGAATTCTGTACGTTCCGCACGCAGGCTTCTTATGCCGCTCACTTATATTAATGTTCTGCAGGTCTACCATGAGCCGTATATTCGTGCCCATGCTGCCGACAACGAGTGGATTAAAATGCCAGACCTACACCTTTTTTTAGGTGCGCGCAACATAGTCCCGGCGCGTCTCGAGCCTGCACGTGTTAAAGAGGAAAATATAGATTCTTCTGTCAAATTAGAAGCCCCACCGTCTCGTGTTCCCCCTCCAGATATACGGATGCGGAGCCTACGTCATGGCAACTGCGAAATTCTTAAACTTCTCTCCTCGGACTCGGAGGGAGACGATGCCTAGCCTAGCTCGGACCTCGAAGTATCCCAGGCCCTTCTCCGCACTCCTTCACGTTCTTCCAGTATTCCGCCTTATTCGAGCGACATTGGTGAGCTCTGGTGTCAATAAACAGCTGATGCTGACATGCTTCAAGACATATCCTCCGATGCAGAGGATGAATTTGTACTGGAGGAGTCGGCCACAATTTGGCAAAATCCAGACATTACGTCCAAAGTGTTTGTCGGCGGCCCATTTCGCATTACCCAGAAGGTTACGGTTTAGTGCTTGGAAGTCGTCACTAAACCTGCATCTCTCAGGCCAATCGGTCACCGAACTACCGCGTTTATTCTTAGCCTGGATCCAGATTATGATCCAATCGACCCGAAAACCGCGCTGCCGCTCCATACAGTCGATTATCTCATCAAGAACTCCGTACGTGATTTTTATTATTATTTGCCCTGAAATCATAATTAAATGGTACAGGACAACGAATCATGGAAAAGTTACGAGGCGGACAACAATCCCATGGTGTTTTTCGATTCTGGGAAGCCGCCAATCGAATGTCGTCGGGCTCGCATGAACTGTAGAGGCTGCTGTGCTTGCGCGAACATTGATCCAAAATTCCTCCCAGTCAAATGATATTATCTTGACCCCGCATCACGCAACGCAGTCTCCGCCGCCGAACAAGATACTCGCCGGTGGGAAGAAACTACTGCCGAATCCAGAACTGCTGGGTGTGTTTCTCCTCAAGTTCTCAGACATTTAATAACAATGTGCGCAAGATTCTTTGATCTCGTCGTCAAGAAGAAGTGCACTGCGAAAGATGCGGCAGGAAATAAATGCCGCGGAAAACCGAAGCTAATGCCGAAACTAGAGGTAAGCCGTATTTTTCCCTTCGCATATGCACACTGATTCAAACTACAACTACACAGGGCTAGTCTCCCTAGTCAGACCAAATGATCAGAATTGTTTTTCTATAAAAAAAAAACAACGAAAAAGAACTAATATATGACACAGGGCGCCACTCGCGGCCATGATTTCTGGGTCGCATGTGATGGTTGGCGGAGAGATTTTCAAAAAGATCATCGCACATTCTCTATTCCCGACTACGCGGATCAGGTGTTACTCGTAAAGCTCTTTGCAAATGAGGCCATCTCAGTCGACAGCTCCAATGATACTCGGCCGTGTAGCCGTATTGTCCATTTGAAAACTGGGCTCAAACT
Organism: Mycena rebaudengoi; assembly: GCA_029282285.1. NCBI lineage: Eukaryota > Fungi > Basidiomycota > Agaricomycetes > Agaricales > Mycenaceae > Mycena > Mycena rebaudengoi. The sequence goes on from JARJCX010000014.1 coordinate 1,229,238, forward strand.
TCAGTATTGTGGTCAGTTGCCTTTCTCTTCGCATTTCACCTAATCTGAGCATTCATTTTTATTTATAGCACATTCTCACATCATCAACAGCCGTTCCGTGCCCAAGAGCCAGATAAAACGGTTCAGCTGTGACACGTCGCACACAATTTATGTGCCCTTGGATTCCACGATTCATCGAGTGCTTATAATCCATAAGGCCAGCACCCCTCACAATCATCCCATGCCCCCGCTTACGAAGGTGACTTTGAAGGTAAAGGAAAAGTATTGCGAGTTGGTTGAAACAACCGGGCAACAGTTAATAAGGGTGATTACTGTACGTGCACATGTTCCTCCGCCTTCTTTCGACTATCCTATTTGCCCATGGCCCATTCAATGAAGCTCCTTTTGAATGGCAAAACCCCTGCGCTTTTTTCGCCGGCACTGCAGGATAAGCGCGTGAAACACGAGATAGTTCATCGCGTGAAACGAACAAATACCCCGCAGGTTTAGGTGTTCCAGGTATGTTATTTCGCCCTTCGTATCGCGAATATGCATTAATTAAACTGTGTAGGCGCATTTCAACTCTATCTCGATGACCTCAAAAAGCCGCTCGATAAGTGTTACATACAGTGCTGCCACACTACCCCTGATGGCGGTGTTCTAAGTATCACGGGTGTACCGTATTTAACAAAACTCCTTGAAGATCCAGGCATGCTGGCATTGGAGGATGACACCACATTTAAATGTGCTGCGGGAGAGACGAACGAGTGGGAGCTCGCTCTGTCCTTAAAGGCAGTTTTACGCGGTCAGAATTTTCCATCTCAAGCTGTGTTCTGGGCTTATCATTTTAATAGCTGCCACCGTTATCCGGGTGTACATAAATCGCGCTAGCGCTGATTTCTTCAAAATTCTCTTCGATGAGGTGCAGAAAATTTAAAAAGAGATAACAGGTAAAGTTCTTGGGGCTGAAGCACTTCGTGCAAGGGGGTAATTTACTTGTAATGAATGCAGATATGGTCTGTTATGAAAACCAACGACCTTGAATACAGCGGCATTCCCAGCGATACACCTGCATCCGTGGCGGCGACATATTTTGTGAAGGTCTGCTAATGGCACTCGAAAGAGTAAGTAGCAAATATCATCCCTACCATACACCAACAATATATTCCTCAGGGCTATTCACGACTTCAAGCGAATGGCCACGCCGGCTGATTATGCTCGCCTGATGGATTTTATGTACATTGACTCTAAAGATAAACTCAAAGAGTTCTCAAAATTCGTCAAAGATCTTGGAGTCAAGAAAATACAAGCTGAGTTCCTTGTACCAGGACGAATTTGCACTGACATTGAGCTATTTGAAGACTGGTGGGCTCACAAGGAGATGAGTGATTGGATTCTCCCCTGCCTCGTCAAGTCTCAGTCGAATATTTTGCCACAAGACTGGGACAGTACTCCCGCAACGACCAACACCGGTGAAACACAGCATCACTGGATGAATTCAATTGCCGGTATAAAGCTACCCCTCATCGAAGCTATTAAAAGGTATCTGCAGCTCTTTCACCCGTTCACCACTGACTTAAATACTTTTCAACAGCGCTCACGAGCTTGATGAGAGGACCGCTCTCAAAATTCAATCGTCAATGAACTCCGGCATCATCTCCAATCCCCAGAACGAGGCGATCTATCGTGCATCCCGCAGCTTACAGCGTCAAATGAAAGCATCCCAGAAGGTTCAAGAATCCAATGCACTGACTCATCTTCAGAAGGATCTCACTTTTGAGATCACTGAGTTGTAGGAAAGTCGCCGTCAGTTAGCCGCGAAGGAGAAGGCTGTACGTGAACATCTAAAATCCGTCAAGAGCTCCTCCAAGGCTACCGGTAAATCCGGCAGCTCCATTGGGCGGACTAATACTCGCTCAATGGTTGTGTCTGCGAGCTCTATTGGCCGCATAAAAACTGTTCCGGGTACGTCGTCGATCTGTTGTTAATTATTCTTTGATTGAATGTTTCGTAGTGCCCGCATTCATGCCCGAAGCTAAGATTGCGCTCACCTCTGATCTGAAATCCGCTCCCGCACATGGACCCATGTCGCTTGCTCTTGACGTTGTTGGGAATATTTATCCTGCAGTTCCCTCGTCAACCACAGCCATCACGGACACTGGGGGGGGTGACTCGCCCTCCAACTTGCTTGCAGGTGTGCCCAGAACCAACTTCATCAACTCCTCTGCAGTCATTCCCAGAGTGTTCCCAGCAGCTCTGCCATTTGATGAGGCTCAGTGGCTTGTGCAACAGGCTCAGCTTGAGGCGCTACTGAACAACACTTGCGATGCAGGAAACTGGCTACCCCCCGTGACCCCGGTGCCGTATGACGGCAACCCTAAGTCGTTCGACGAGAATTCTGAACATGGCCGCTGGGTCCCATCAATTTGAGTCCGCGCCCTTTACCATGCCAAACGAGCAGTTCTGGGGTTCAACAATGCAGGATTTATTGACCTCCAATCTGTTCATGTCCAACAGCTCCGCTCCTGACTTCACCAACGAGTTCACTTCTGCCTCCCAACCTCTGAACGACTATGCTTCGTTGTCGTCGTCGTCTTCCTTGCCGCCACCGCTGCCACAGGCTTCGCTTGGCAATAATCACCCGGTGTCGGTTCGACAATTGCGACGAACGGAGAGCAGCGGGTTGGAGTGGTATGAAATTAAACTGAATATACACACACTAAATCCCTCGCATCCTTCCCTTCTAAAGTAATGATAAGAAATCTTCATCCACAGTGTATAAAGTAAAGAATAAAAGGAAAAGGAGCACACAACGCGCTCTACATACACAATAGCTACTGTAGATATCCACTCGGCGCAGGCACACCTGAGATTCACCCAATTGTAAGCCGGATGCGCCGCTTCTTGCACACTGCGAACGCAAATAAAGATCAGTACGGCATCGTTGAAAAGAAAAAGAAAAAAAGGAGCGAGAGAGGCGCGGAGGTGAGATGAATGGGATGTGCAGCGAAACAAATGGGGTATGAAGGTGCAGACGCAAAACAATAGAAAACGATGCGAAACAAAAAAAAAGAGGCCGCAAGACCACGAATGGAATGGCTAGTCCCTTGCAAAGAAGCGAGGGACGAAAGGAAACGCGCATGAACAAACAAAATAGAATGAAGCAGGAACACGCATAAATAAATAAAATAAAACAAGAAACATGCAGGAGGAGAATGTTCGTCCGAAATCCAAGTGCAATGTCCATCTGATGAAGAAGCTACATAAAAAGAGTGCGCAAGAGATACGGTACGTGTGCTTGTACTATGTAGATGTGTACAATACGTAGATCTAGGATAGAAGGGCCCGAGGGAGAGCGAGAAGAAGAAGCGCAGTAGAAGGAGCGGGAATGTACATAAAATAAACAAAAAAATAATGAACAAAAAAACGACATATCGCCCCGTAATGCCGCGACCGCCGCAGGCGGCAGCGCCCCCGCGTCCGTCGCGCCCTTAAGCTCGAGCGCCTTGAGGTGGGGGCAACGACGCCCGCGCTTGGATTCAGCAGGGTGCTTGCGTTCCGCGGGTCGGGGGCCAGCACGGGATCGCGAGGGTGTCCGCGCCGGTGTGGGGTTGCCACGGAAGGGGTGGGCGTACCAGTCGGCGCAGCAGTCGGCGCAGGCGCACCGGTCTGCGCGGGGAGGCGCTAATCCAGTCACTGTAACAGTCAGCGCGGGCGGCCCAGCAGACGCCGCCGCCGCCACGGGGACATACGCCGCCGTCGCGAGCGTCTCCGTGACCTCGAGGTCCGCGAGCTGCGCGGGGTGAGCCGCGCAAGGGTGTCGGCGAGGGTGTCCACCGCGGGGTGGTCTGCGAGGGTGGGCTTGCCACGGAAGGGGTGAGCGATGTTGTCGCGGTTGGCGTCGGGCCTCGGCGCGGCGGACGGCGCAGGCGCACCGGGGGGCGCACCCGTGGGCGCAGGCCCAGCAGACGGGGCGGGGGATGGCGCGACAGATGTGGCGGACGATGTGGGCGCGGGTGTACCTGTCAGCGCAGGCTCAGCAGACGCCGCCGTCGTTGCGGGGACCGTCTTGAGCGCCTCCGTGACCTTGAGGTCCACAAGTCGCGCGCGGGCGTAACGTGAGGGCGTCTGCGAGGGTGCCCACCGCGGGATCTGGGTTTGTGGGAGGGCAGCGGGGGACGTTGCGGAGGTGCAGGAGGGCGGGGAGGGTGGGGACTGTAAAAAAAGGGGGATTAGCTGGTGGGCGGCGACAAGCAGGAGAGATAGGGACAAAGGAAGGGGCTGTTTTTTGGATGCCGTCGTCGACAGCGCACCCAAGGCCGCGAAGCACGCCGACCGCGCACAGCACGGGTGTATGGTCGGAAAAAAAGAATGGAACAACACGAAGGGCCGATGAAGGAGGGGATGAAATACGATGCGCTATATGGTGTGCGGCCTCCCGGGCGATGCGGGCGCAGTGGCGCGTCGGATGAGGAAGCGCTTCACGCCTCGAGAGTAAGGAGACAACGCTTGAGAGCTAAGGGGAGGGATGGTGGACGAAGAAAGAGATAAGGTGGACGAAGGAAGAGGTAAGGCGGGACGCGGGAATGGGATGCGAAGGAGGAGTCCGAAGGTGTGGCAAGCGGCAAGAGAGGAAAGGAAGGACGAGACTCACTGTCAGCGTCGCACAGGAGACACAGTGCATCAAGCATACGCAGAGCCGCGAGGAGGTCATCGGCGCGGACGCATCGTTCTTTTGGAGCGTGCGGGGCGCGATGGTGATGTAGAGGCGGCGGCCAGTGGCGTACCAGTTGCTTGTTCATACGCAGGTGCGGCGAGAGCACCACGAAGATGGGATCCAGGATTGCTGGGCCCAGGTGCGCGGGTCGAAGCGCGGCGCCGAGAGGAGTGCTACTGGTTGCGCCGGTGAGCTACCGAAGCGACCTCGAATACGCCTTTCAAATGGGTGTGAAAGGAGCCGTTTAATGGATCGAGTCATTTCATCTTGAAGTACCACGGACCACATTGGCAGAGGCGCAGACAGCGGTGGCGAGGTTGGTAGAGGAAGTGGAAGGCTTGCAGAATTTTGAGAGCCCAGCAGCTGAGCAGCGATGGTTGTGTTTGGCAAGAGCATTATCCAGAGTCGGATTTCGGACCTCGAGCGGCGGTACGTAAAGCTAGTACTAATTTAATTAGATTACATGGTTGCCAAAAAAAAACGCGTGGATAATGGATATAGTGCTCTACAATTACACTTCGTTTCGCGGCATCTGTCACTGATGCGCTCTCGAGTCTCAAGGAATTGCGGAGGAACCGGGCCAACATGAGCACTTGGAAATAATGGACTGCTGTCGTAACCATCAAATCAAATCAAATTGGAAATAATTTTGGCGGCAGCGGAGGTAAAAGTGAGTAAGGTGGCATTATTGGCAAGAGAGTACGATAATGTATTATTTTAACATCAACTTAATAATGTGGATGCGACGATAGCAAGGTTGATGCGAGGAGTATGCTACAGTGGAACCCGTGAGCAATACATAGGGGAAAGATCACATCTATTGAGGGTTCCGAAGTAGTTTAGTAGCGATACTAAGATCACTGTTAGACGAAAGGCAAATGGTCTAAAATCATACATCCACGCACGCGGAGAAGTCAATGGTCACTGATAGGTGAGGAAATAAGCCGACAGAGCGGGAAGGTCGTTGGAGCCTGCGTCGGTATAGCCTTGGCGCCGGGAGCCGTTGAACTTGAGTGCCACGACGTTGCCACACGGTTTGGAGGCCGCTCCCGAGGTGATATAATATATCGAGCGATTGATAGGCGAGCAGCGCGCAAGCGCGGTTGGCGAGTAAAAAACATGGAGAGGGAAGCGGAGCAGCTCGCCGTTCAGGCCCTGAGTCAGGACGACGCTCTCCGGCTGCGCGTCGAAGTATGGCTGGAGCATGGGTAGCGGGCACAGGCCTTTGGAGCGGCGCTGTGGCAAGCGGCAGCTAATGTTGATGATTCTGGGGCGTTCTATAGCACGATATCAGACGGCGTAGAGAGAACGAGACCTGTAAAACATACCCTCGTCTGCGAGGAATATGATCGCAGAGACAGATATGTCTGCCGGAGGAGGCGTCGTGATCATGTTGGAGCACTGCTGCCGGTGGCGAGCCCAGTCCTGTAGTGGATCAAGAGTTCAGAACACGCGTGCCGGATGCAAGGAGATACGCACATCTCGTAGATGTTCAGGCGAGCAGTAGAAGGTCGCCTGGCAGCGACTGCACCATAAACTAGTGGCACGGCCACATACAACGCAAGGGCGGTTCGGAGCGGATGGGTTCATAGTAGATGGAAGGACGCGACGGTAGGGTGGTGGATGCAAAGAGATGGCTGGGTAGAATGAGAGAGAAGACCATCCTTTTTATATGCCGCAGGTAGAGAAAGATATCGTCTGGAGTCAGACCTGAATCGAGGTAAAAAAAATCGCGAGATCGACATTACAGATGAGAAGGGCGGTGGGTCCAGGCACCACATTAGGAAGTGACAGAATGAAATGGGGACACCGGACACCGTGGTAGACCGTCGTACGTGAAAGCCTCAAAGAGAAACATGGCAAGCAGCAAATCGGGATCAAAGAAGATTTGTTTTTTTTTGCCGGAGTTGCCAAGATCAAGACCGGAGGTCACGGCACTCCCAAATCGGAGTGAAGTGACAAGTCGTCCAAATGGAATTGGAGAAAGCCCCGCAGGAAAGCGCAACGATCGCCAACATTCAGAGCAGCTTGAAGGAGGCCATCAAACACATGGATGGCAAAATAATAGAGCAAGTACACAAATGGAACTGATAGCGATTAGCGAGGACCGACGAGATGGCGCACACACATCGCTAAAAGGATGCGTCTATATCCTGGTACATTTGCCTCTACTCTCCAAGAATGCCGATCACTGACGGCATGCATTTCTACTTGTACATAATTTATCAGACCCCAGACCGTGGTGTACATCCTGCCACTGCACAGCTCCCAGATGCGCATCATCGTTCTCATGTCAAATGGTTTGCCACGATGATCGATTTCGATAAACAGGACATCCATAACTGGCCTACTGATTCTCAAGGTTCGCTGACATCATATGGTGGTAGTTTTTTGAATTTACACCTTTCAGAATGAGCAGCGGTTTCCTTGGGCTCCATGGATATCGGCCTTCGCGCGATCTCCTGCTCTCCCAGCAATCTGACGGAGAATGGCGGGTGTGCACACTCCGCTAATCTCCTACTAGATCTCCACTGAACTCATCCTGCAGGTGCATTGTAGCCGTCCTTACCTCCAATATGGATCTCTCCTTTTGGTGCCCAACCAAAAATTCGATCAAAGGAGAATGGATCAAGGTCTGCTCTATTTCTTTTTTTTTTTTTTGGCCTACCGTCCAATGATCCGAATACCAGATATGTGTGGCGACCCCGTCCATAACCGACTTGATATCCCAAGAGTCGCTTTCGAAGGCAGCCCACACTCTCCGTGCCCAAATCACCAGTAACGCCGCCACTGCCAAAACATAGTCTCCCGTAGTCAGACCATAGAACAAATATGATTTATTTATTTTTTGGTGGGAGTGGGAAAAAATCTTGTTTATGGTCTGATTGCGCTCGCGCATCGGATACCGTAGGTCGACGTTCGGGGAATTCCGAACCCGATTGGGAAGGTCCTGCCTCATTGGGAAGCCTGACCAAGCACGTGCTTTCCCATCATTTTTTCAAACGCGTCCGTCTTCTTGCCGCCATCGCGTTTCCGACGCGTCGCTCAATGGACCGGGACGACAACGAACATCAGTGGATAGTTCCATACACCCCATCTCGTTCCGCCACTCCGGGCACTAACTCATTCAGCACTTTCACCGCGGCCTCGTACGGCAGTACTGGAGCTCTCTTCACGAATACGACACCCGCGACACCTACATTTGGGTTCAATGTTCCCGACACTCCATTTTCCTTCTTGGATTTTCAGTCTCCACAGGTTCCACAGGTACCACTCGCAACCCCCAACACGTCATCTAAACGGCGCCGCCGGAATTCAAATATCCAGTTCTTGCCGCCTTTAGATGACGAGAATATCCCCCCCACACCATCTAGTGCATACTATAAACGCGCAAAAGTCTCTAATGCTTTCGACGAACCTGCTCCGCTGAATCCGCCTCGCCAACCACGCCGTTCAGAGTCCGAAAAGCTCGAGACAATACTCGACACCATCAAAGCTCAAGGATGGACCTTGGCCGATTTTTTGTTCAGGGTTTTTCGGGTCAAGGATTCCGTCGGCAATCCTATCTCCCGGACCCAGAAGCATGCTCAGATGGCCTCAGCCTTCCTCAGTGGTCGTACAACACACACTCCTGCCGATATTCTTACTTTCTGGATGACGAGTCCGGATGGCATTGTGCCGGACAATTCCCCGCAATTAAATGACATGTACTCGACGAAAACCCCATACTCCACCATTCGTCCTGTTCGTCCCGCGCTCACCTCCTTTGCTCTTCAAACGGTTGGCGTGCATCTTGCACGTGGAGCCGAACGTGCTGTGCATGCTAGCAGCGGGCTCCATGCCTCGGTGAAAAGCAAAGATGTCACAAAGAAGCTGAAGTGGGCGCGAATTGGCTCCGAAACAATCTCCGTTGTTGGCGATATCATCGAGTACCATCTCGAAGCAGCTTGGTATCTTTTGGATCTCATTGCCATGCGCAAACGTCGGAAACGTAACGGTGTCGAGGAACCTGCTCGGAAGCATCGTCCAGCTCGAGGTGTAAGTCATCTCTTTTCACAGTAAAGACGCCGTGTGATTAACATACTTTCCTATTCAGGTAATTATACATGCTCTCGCAGATCTGTTATTCTGCCGTTCAGATAACGCTAATCTGCTGCCGCTAGCACGCGGTATCCTTTATTTTGGATCGTCGGCGCCCGTTGAGATCATGGCTTACAATTGCCGGATCGGCACAATGCCAGCGTACTCCACCATCAGTCGCAGCCTTCTGGGCCTCTCGATCGACGAGGCTGAAATTACTCTCGCACATGGCAGTGATCCGGAACAAGCGGGGGCTCTCTACTTCGATAATATTCAAAGCATGGCACGGGTACGAGACCATCGCATCGGCCGTGCAAACCACATGAATGTCGGAATGTCGGCATTATGGGCTGAAGCGTGGAAGTGCATCAAGGTCATGGTCTTTGACCTAGATGACAAGCGCAGGCGCATCGAAAACAGCGAACGGATGAGCTTGACCGTTGACAAGCTCCTCAGCTTCCTAGATCAAGAGGACTCCGACACGACTGGGTACCTCCAGTGGCTCGAGGTGTTGGTGCGCTGCATCGAATCGCTAAATCCTCTGATCCCTGAAGTCAACGCTCGTTACCCGCGCCACTGCAAAACTCGTGATTCCTCTCGAGAAATCAAAGATTCATCCTCTTGCCACAAGTGGTAAGAAAGAAACGATACCGGCGGAGCTGAAGGAGGGCCTTCTGGACTTCCTAGCGCAGATCGGACAGACATCCACCAGCTATATTCGGAGAAAGCTCATCGTCGGCGGTGATGGGCTCTCGTATGCGATGCTACTTCCAACTCCAAGCATACCTTCAATTTCACAAGGACGCATTCAAGTCGTTCGAATTCTTGGAGCCCCAGCTTCAGGTTTGGCATACGAAATGGACAGACATTATCCGTATTTTTCAGACGCACTGGGGGCGCATTCTTGGAAAAAGCACGAATCCCGCATCACTCGGCCACAGCGCCGGAAAGATTGGCAGAGCAGCTCCAGCAAACATGAAGAAGGTCGAGTTCTATCCAGGCTCGCAGCTTCTTTATCTTGTATTAGATGCTCGCATGCTTGATTGCTGGTCGTACGTCGGATTTATAATCGCAATTCTACCAAATTTTGACCGTTTTATAGTCTGCAATTCGGAACCGATGATATATTCGGCTACTTCAAGAATCTCGCTACCTCAAAAAAAATACCAGACCTTGAAGATCTCGTCGCAATGGCGAAGAAACTTAATCGCACATATTCGACTGCTCGGGCCCGCGATCACGCTATGTTCGACACCGGTACGACCAGTGACTGGTCCAAAACAATTCCGAAAGGATCTCCGTGGGTACCGATTGAGATCGAGAAGTCCAGCTTGGACAAGACGACAAAGAGGAAGTCAAAGGCGAAAAAGAAGGGCAAAGAGAAGGAGCCTCCCCTGCCTTGTAAAGGTGACTTCGTCCTTGCCCAGGCTATAGATTTTCTGCGAGACGCTCTCAACTCGCGGAAAATTACGAGAGCAGTGGCAGAGGGGGATGTTGGACGAATGTACAGCTGCATCAAGGTACGTTCAGCCTCGTTCGAGCGGTTATTAATATACTTATTGCTCTCAGTACATGTTATTCACATTTGCGGGCTCAACACACACCAACTACATGGGTTACATCCTCGAAACCATCATCAATCTCGAGCTCGAGTCAAGTCCTGGACTTAAAGAGGCACTCCTCATGTGTCTTTTAATAAATCTTAGCGGACTCGCCGGCCATTTCGAGGAAGGCGATTACGTTGTGGAGTTCTTTAACCGACTCATCGAAGATGTTGTCCAGCACAAGAACGCACAATTCGATGACAATTTCATCCGCAATGTCATCTCACGCAATTTACGACACATTGCTGAACTCAAGGTTGCGTGGCGCACAGGCACGGGCATGCAAGCGAAGAGTGGAACCCACACAGATATGCATACCAAGCCGGAGTTCCTCGAACTGCTCAAGAGTTGCAGGGAGACAGAGCTGCATAGCCAGCGCCTCGGTAGACAAATTGACGATCGGGACACTAATGATTTTGGAGCAGGAATCAAGAAACTTCGTAATGGTGCTATTGAAAAACACAACAAAAAACACGAAAGGATGCACCGAACAAAACGGCCCCCAACATCAGCGCCTGCACCGCCCCCTAGTACGGAGACCGACGACGAGGCTGAGGAGAGCAGCGACAACGAAAGTTCCGAATTGGAGGGATCGGATAGTGATGAGGATATGGAACCTGGGGCGAGGTATGCGACGCGGGGATCTATGGCGATGGTTAATGGCGAACTCGTGATGGATGACCGGGACATGATGGTGGGTCCCGATGGTGATATGATGATGGGCGAAGATGCTGGGGAAGAGGTCGACGACAGTGCTAGTGAGGACAGTGATGATCAATAAAATATACCTCATTTCGCAGACTGGGAATACCTCTGGTTAAGCCGAAGCATTTTTCTTTTTTTTCTTCATCTGTGCGAACAGTGTTTTAAGCTCCAAGATGACGTCGTAGAGACGTTCGTGGTGATGCATCATTCCAGCAACGTCCTTGACAAGGTCCGACAACGCCTGGAGGGTTTGAAACCTGGCGAAACGGTCAAGAATCAGCTTGATCATGATGTCGGGAAGGAACTCGGTGAGAGGTATAAGCCCCATGGTTCGATCCGAGCCCTCAAACCAGATGGAAAGTCGAAACTCCTCGAGACGAGTCGTCCCCGCAGCTTTCATGATTTTTGTTAAACGTTGAGAGGCGGGAATATCGGACGGAGGTTTCTTGGGCTTGGGCTGTGGAAGATATAGCTCATCGGAAACTTCTGGAGAGCATCCGCTGCATCTACAAAGAAGAGGGCGTGGTGTCAGAGGCGAGGCGGTGCAGGTGCGACAATTGCATGGGGGATCACAGTCCGGATTGTCATATAGATCATCCTGTATGCGCGCTTTACAGGTCGCGCAAATGATCTCTGCGACCTCACGATCCATGGCGACGCTCCCGTCTTTTTTTACATCTGCTGCGTTCTCTGCATCGGACTGCGAAATAATTTTCGCAGCCTTCGCCGTTCGGAGCGCAGAGATATAAAAAATTGCGCGAGGATCAGCAACGTTGGGCCGAGCACGCCCAGGCTTTTGCACGAACATGTCGGCGCTCTCGGGCTCTCCTATTTGGATTACGGTCTTCACGGAGGGCACATCGTTCCCTTGAGCGAGGCCACTGGTGGTGACAATGATCTGACACCGTGGATCGGACTTGAAGAGTGCGAGAGTGGCGATATTTTCATCCGGCCAGTTTATCGAGTGGTACGCGCGGACACGGTGCTCACGATCACCTGGCGAAAGCTGGGAGTCGAGATAGCTTTTAATGCGGAAGACCAAGCTGATGCTTGCACCGAAAATCCATGTTTTATCGTTATTTTTCAAGACCCATGCCAGCTCGGGGAAGGATGCGCCGTCGATCCCGGAATGGAGGGTGCGGAAGAGGAGCTGAATATCATGGCGAGCATTTGAGCGGCGAATGAGATGAAATTCCCCGCGATTGACACCGAGTAAATTGAAGATCGCGTCAGATGTTTTCAGATCCGCCAACAACGTCGCGGTTAGCCCGATGACTGGGATTCCAGACCGAAACCGGGAACGCATGAACCCAATCTGTGACAGTGCTTTGCGGAATGCCAGTCCCCACATGACGAGGAGGTGGATCTCATCGACTCCGAGGGCGCAGACACGGTCATAGAAGGGCTCGTGCTTCAGCAGGTCTTGGAAGCCCTTCGAGATCAGTTGCTCGGGGCCGAGAATTAGCATAGAAATGCCCTCCCGCGCTCGGATCCACAGGTTTCCTGTCCCCGCTATTCGCGAGGATGCCACAGTGTCAGCATTGATCATCAGCGCGCGTACTCCCAGCTTGGCCATGTTATCCTCCTAGGTAGAGGTTCAACCTCAAATGAGGAAGAGGAGGATGTAAGGCACTCACCAATTGCTGCTCTATTGAGTTAGTTGGACAGACAACGACAATTGCGGGATCTTTTGGGAATGTGGCGCTCGGACACAGCGATGGGTTCGTGGCGATGGCCATTATGACGATGATTGACAAGAAAAGGAAGGCCGTTTTGCCAGATCCAGTTGGTGTTACCGCGACGAGGTCAATTCCATCTAGAACCTTGCAGACACCGTCCATTTGGTAGCTGTGTGGCTCGAATGTGGGCAGGGCAGCGAAGAGGATTTTGCGGACCAGAGCGAAGCCCTCAGTAGAGTGAAAGCGAAAGGTGGGGGTGCATGATGCCCCTATGATAAGAAAAAGCACAACCAGTAGCCAGAGAGCGCGCATTGACGTGGCAGAAGAGGAACGCGTCTCAGTGTATGTGGTGTTGTTTATTCTCACGTGCTATTTGATAACGCCGAATCCTGACCTACGGTATCAAGCCATCAAACAAATCTAGACTAGCCAAAACAGGAATTTGGGCTGATTTGGGCTTGAGGCATTTCCTGGTCCAGACAGGCGGACTTTGACGCTGATCCTTCCCCTCTTTTGGATGCTTCTCTTTTCGTAACGGGCACTCGTGCAGGAACCTTGATGTTTTTAGGTGAAACAGGCCCGCCACATAATGTGTACGTACACGCTGATGATAATAAATAGATTCAAGAATCTCACGCTCGAACATCTTGCTACTCTTGAAGTCTCGGAAAATTGGATAACACATCTTGTCTTTTCCGCGTGGAATGTCATTGAGCTAGGGAAATGTAAATAATACTATTTATGAACAAGGTCATCATTAATTTTTCGAACAGGTCAAATCAGTTTGGCTTTCGGGACCGCAGATGGATCGGTAGGGCTGGTAGAAATCGTTCAGTCCCTCCATGTGTCCTCGGCTTCCTCCGCGTTTTTCCCTGAGTATGTTGTTGAAGTCGGCTTGGAAAAAAGAGACCAGGCCATATTTGGGGCTGATAATTTGGGAACGACCGCTTTATCTTGCATTTGTCCTCTTGGAAACGTGAGCATGGATCTTATAGCGAGTCACTGTGTTCAGGCCCCAGGTAGCAGGGCCCCGTGGCGAGGCGACTAGCCGAGAAGTAGTCGGTGTTAAATGTCGAGGCCACACTAGCCACCTCGACGAGATCCGTCTAGCCATGCTATATGGAATTCAGAAGGTAGGATATTAAATCATAACTATGTTAAAGTGCAAGTTCGCTGGTCGGCTGTGCAGTGTGTGTGGATGTTTGTTTGTCCTTCTGTTTGCCCCGTATCAAGTTATGTGATCCGAATGCTCTTGTCCTCAATCTGCGCAGTACGTGGGCTACTCCATCCATCCATAACAGGGTCCTCTGTTCTATTCCAGAGGCCTGTGTCTTGTACTACGATCCCGTGTACTGGCCGCAACGAATATATTATCCCCGATATGAAGGACTCGGGATTCATCTTCCCATAGATATTCTTGGACCCAGGATGACTTGTCGTAGCCAGAGGAATGGCCAGCCCTGGCGGACCTAGCCAATTGGTGTCGAGGCTGTGCTACCCGTTTAGAAACGCTACGTCGAGCTGAGCGTCGCGGACCTCGAAGCGGCTCGCATTTGCTCTGGCTAGCCGTTGTCTAGGTGAACCGTGACCGGGACGAGCTATTTCTAGCCAGCTAGCCGGACCTCGCCGAAGCTAGCAGGCGCCTGAACGCAGTTGTCTGAGCTTTTTTGGTACCAGATGATTTTCGTGAAGGCTACCCCCGGCATTGTTTCCTTGTGGTCTAAGGAATCCTCTACCGTATCACCAAAATTTAAAGTGTCGATCCCTGTCAAGGCCTCGTGACTTCGGCAAGGGCCGAGGAAGGCCTTGACGCCACCTTCAAGGTTCTGCCAGCCACGCCAGGACCCTCAAGCCTACTGCAGCCTCGCAAGCCCCATCCAAGCCCCCACCAAGGCTGGAAATCCAAGCCAAACAAAGTACAAAAACGGCACAAATCCGACCTGCCGCCGCTACGCTCCTTGCTCTCTCCCACCACTAGCATCCTCCTACTCCCTCCCTCAATTGTTTCGTGTTCTCCCTCTCACTTTCTTCGACACTCGTCGCACTCCTTCAACCCCGCCTCCCCCACCCAGGGTTAACGATGTGATAGCGGTGGCCCGCTCCTTGCCTCGGCTCTAAGTCCCATCCGCTCATGCTACGCCGCCGCTACCCCTCGATCTCCCGCCGAGCATGTCAGTTCTCCGGACTCTGCATCTCCGAGCCTTCTTAGTCACCTTTTCTCACCCTCTGCTTCATCTCTCCTTCTCTATCGCCAGCTCTCTGTCAGCGCGCAGTTTCTCAGATCGCTATCTCCCCGTTTTGCCCCTTACCAGCCATACCCTCACACCTCTAGGCCCACGACCGCAAGACTGATGCGGCCTCTGCGCGGTGTGGCAGTGCCTCATGTACTGATAGCAAGGTGCGTTCTTCCTGGCTTGGGGAAGAATTCATCTGACGGTATCTATGGTTGTTTTCTTTCGTAGGGGCTTATCTTGACTGTCGCTCCTCAACCACTTTTCCATGTCCCGTCATCTGGTGCGCATATATCGTCTCCACGGCCTTGACCTGACTACCTCGTAGCTTCGTTGTGGATTATCAATCATACCGCATATATTCTGCCACCCTTCTGACAACACCCCGACCCCAACTACCTCTCCTAGTTGGTCTTTTCATCACATATAGTCTGCTAATTTTTTTGCGCGCCAGATTAATCCTGTCACTTCTCAGTAATTAAAACGTAAATTTACTTCATCTCTTCGCACCCTTGCTGAATCTTATGGCTATCTTTTCACCGACTATGGGAACGATTGGTTTATTTCACTCTCCGTCGCATTTTTTTTTTGACTTTAACCCAGGTCGCGTAGCCTCACTGCAGGTTGTCTTTACCTGAGGTCATTCCAAATCTCGTTCTTCGTCCGCGAAACTAATATATATTCCTATTTAGGCTCCTTTCGTCCCAGTCTTACTCAACGAACACCGTGAGTTTATTCCATTCATGTATTTACCCATCTTTGACGTTCCACGAGCACATTCCCATCCAGGTCATCGTTCAGGCTTTCTCTCGGCACTTCTCCAAAGTCGTATATGTGACCAATGGTAAGTGCCGCTTCCGATCTTGTCCACCCATCTCATTGAATACTCACACTTGCCACGTTTTCTCTAGGTTTTTCCATTGCCAACCGACCATTCACAGTATGTTTTTCGCAGAGGTACCCACCAACATGGTACTCACTCCTCTTTCTTTAGTACTCGCCGTTTTGCGTTGTCTCGATGTCACCGTTCTCAACCTTACTTTATTCCACCTTTTGTTGTATTACTACCTCATTTGCAATGTTATTGTTTTGATTCTTCTTTGGATGTTCTATGAATATTGTGAGATGGGCGATCTGGGGGCTCGGAACTCCTTCCCGGCCCTTGGAAGGACCGAAAGGCCTTCCAAGGCGGCCTAGCCTAGTTGCCCCTTGGAAGGGCTAGTGAATCTCATAGGTCACTTACGAGGGCTTACCATAGGTGGTTCAAGGCTGGACCGCCCTTGCGAGCCCTTTTGGCCCTTCCAAGGTCTCACGAGGGGCTTCCAAGGGTTTTCCCAATTTGGTGATGACCCTGGGCTGGTCTGGCTTTCGTTCGATTGTCCTGTCTACTCAACGCTTCTCTGTCGGCTCCTCTTCATTTCAGCCACCATCTGGCATATACTACGTCGCGCAAGAAGATACCCTACTCGTCTCACTTTTCGATGGCTCTATTCACGTAATACAATCTTTGACGAAGGATCCTAGGCTCGTTGACGCGTCCCAAAGCCCGGGGGACATCAGCAGCCAGACTCTCTCCGACATCTCGTGTTCCACATTTGCGTATGCTGAAAGATCCGAAGTATCAAAACGGGATATGAATCGCGTGAGCGGATTCCTTTCGATAGCTCCGCCGTCGTTCTGTGGGCACAACAGTAAGCAACTCAGTGCCGCCTGCTTACGGAGTTGATTTTCTTCTAATAATAAGATCGGCTCAGCCTTCCGATTTTGATTACAAGTACGAGGCGATGCGTGATAGCACATTCGTAGGCAAGGGCATAGTTCGTGCACTTCCTCGGTTACTCAACAGTATCATCATTATAGCTGCCCGTTTATGGAAAAATTCAACTCAGGAAATATTTCTTCGGGAGTTATCTACAATCGTGAACACCGCCAAGGCCTGTGCGCAAAGTTTCTCCGTTGTGCGGCGCCTCTATTAATCTCGAGATACTGTAGCATCCGGTATAACGCCCCTTCATATTATCTGATCATTTTTCTTGCGTCGCGGAGATCTTCTTGAACTCCTTCCGAATGTTTTAAATATTTTATCGACGGGCTCCGACGCATATCCTTCAATAGGGGCGCTCAGAGTAAAAGACGCCGGACGCTTTTCGCCGCCGCTTTTCGCGGAACGCGGATTCGGGAAATCGGCCATCATTGATATCAATGTAAATTAAAGTTAAAATTAACTTTGGGAGATCGATGATTGGCACGTGAGCATGGGAGTTCTCACGACACCTTTGTTGTCCCCACCACTAACATGTCTGACGATGGAATGAACATTGACGACGGTATAGCGGAGATATCTGAGAAGAGAAATATCGACTAACATCCATGTTTCCGGTCGCATCCGGAGGAGCAGTCAGAAGACGTGGCAGAGGTTTTCAAAATACCGGTTAGTCAAAACGCTGGGTGACCCTGGGTCTCGGTGTATCGGTTCTTAGGCTATAAACCAGGCGGAAACGAAGAAGCTGTTGCCACGGAACCCACTTATAACCGGGTCGAAACGTTGGATGTGAAGGATACGGATACCAGAGCCGCACAATGCAAGTATTTTTCTCTGTGATTCCCGCTCATGTTGAGACCTTGATCCAACCGTCGAGGGCTGGATTGTCCTTGTTACCAACGTCCACGAGGAGGCCACGGAAGAAGATGTAACAGATAAATTCGTCGAGTTTGGAGAAATAAAAAACCTGCACCTCAACTTGGATCGGTTAAGGTAGGTTTCACTGCGTTCAGCCCGGGAGACACGTGCAGACGGGGCCGCCGAACGCAGTGTTTCATCCTACCACCCATGGACTTCTGAATGCATCCCCTTGTTAGGGATACGCGTTGGTGGAATATGAGTGCCCGCTACGAAAAGAGAAGCATCCAAAAGAGGGGAAGGATCAGCGTCAAGGTCCGCCTGACTGGACCAGGAAATGCCTCAAGCCCAAATCAGCCCAAATTCCTGTTTTGGCAGTGGCGGCGTTACTGGTGATTTGGGCACGGAGAGTGTGGGCTGCCAAGAGTAGCAAGATGTTCGAGCGTGAGATTCTTGAATCTATTTATTATCATCAGCGTGTACGTACACATTATGTGGCGGGCCTGTTTCACCTAAAAACATCAAGGTTCCTGCACGAGTGCCCGTTACGAAAAGAGAAGCATCCAAAAGAGGGGAAGGATCAGCGTCAAAGTCCGCCTGTCTGGACCAGGAAATGCCTCAAGCCCAAATCAGCCCAAATTCCTGTTTTGGCAGTGGCGGCGTTACTGGTGATTTGGGCACGGAGAGTGTGGGCTGCCTTCGGAAGCGACTCTTGGGATGTCAGGTCGGTTATGGGCGGGGTCGCCGCGCATATCTGGTATTCGGGTCATTGGACGGTAGGCCAAAAAAAAAAAAAAAGAAATAGAGCAGACCTTGATCCCCAGTGAGAAAGCCGTATTTAGAGATCCTGTGAGATAGAGCCAAATATGAGTGATATATGAAAATCGTGGGAGATCAATCAACACCCTGATGGTATCAATCATTTTGCTTCTTGTCCCCCTCTGCCTGTACGCATCGAGTGAAATCCATAGAAATCATTGGGCTTGACACCCTTTTCGCCCAGCAACCGAAAATCTCTCTAAGTGCACTAAATTCAGCTCTGGAGATCAAAATGATGTCGGCTAACTTGGTGCTGCTGGATCTTCGAGTCGCTCATGGACGTCTCTGCTGCATCCAATACCCCTGTGCTCCGGCCAGGCCAAGTACTCTGCAAATGCAGTCGAAAGTGTGGTGGTCCAGACGGTCCCGGGAAACCGGTCGCATATTCTACGAGCACATTGCACAGGAGAGAAGACACCGTCACTGTACCGCCTTCATTTTCCCAGTTTCTGCAATCTGCCGCCGGCATCGAAATTAGTGGCGCCAGAAGCACAGAGACCACCGGAGGCGCAAAGCGTCCACCGCAAGCCCCCGCCCTAAATACAGCTGCCCCGAAGCGCCATCGCGCAAATATTTCACAGCAGCAAGAGGACATGGTAAATATTCTGCCTCAGTGGAAGTCCATGTGCTCATTTTTATTTAGGGCCCACAAGTAGAGGAACATTCTCCGCCTCCGGAGCCTCCATGTTCTCCACAGTGCCGGAACTCTACACCTCCACAACTTCCGCCTTCTGCTCCCCCATCCCCCGTGCATAGCACGCAACCAGATCCCGGATCGTTGGAAGATCTCGAGCGTGAAGAGCGAGAGCAGGAACAGCAGACACGTCCGTCTACTCCCCCAATAGAGCAACCACCACTGCCTCCCCCGATCCGCGAGCCCCGACATTCCGTCATCGAGGACGTAAACATTGCC
Source organism: Mycena rebaudengoi (assembly GCA_029282285.1). Lineage (NCBI taxonomy): Eukaryota > Fungi > Basidiomycota > Agaricomycetes > Agaricales > Mycenaceae > Mycena > Mycena rebaudengoi. The sequence continues at coordinate 1,248,585 of JARJCX010000014.1, forward strand.
CTCAAGTTCATTGAGGCTCTCAAATCTGCCTCATTAGACAGTGAGACAGAGCATTTGGATCCCAAGATGCGCGAGCAGATTCGCAACCCCCCGCAGATCCAGCTCACGGTAGATGATCCCGACGATCGCCTGTCGATTGATATTTTCCTCGCCATCGGAAATGCGTCGGAAGCCTCCTACTCGTCCGTACGCTCAGCGATTCTGCGCCGAAATCCAGAGTACAAAATTCTCACCTACTACAAAGTCAAGACACTCGTCGCCGATCTTACAGGTGTAACAGCATTAACGCACGATATGTGTATTAACAGCTGCATCGGGTACACAGGCCCTTTCTCGGATCTGGAGAACTGTATATCCTGTGGAGAACGCCGGTATGAGCCTGACCGTGCTGCAAAAATTCCTCGCAAGCAGTTCTCCACCTTCCCGCTTGCGCCTCAGCTTCAGGCGCTCTGGAGAACGGCTGAGGGTGCCAGTAGCATGAAGTACCGCCAGCGGTGCACATCACAGATTCTAGAGGAGCTTGCACAGAATCAAGGCATTCGGACATCGCCCTACCGGGACTTTTTTGACGGCAGCGATTATCTTACTGCCGTTCTCGAAGGACGAATTTCAACAGATGATATGATACTCGTCTTCTCAATCGACGGGGCACAGTTGTACCGAAACAAGTCCTCGGAATGCTGGATTTACATCTGGATTATCCTCGACCACGCTCCAGGATTTCGATACAAAAAGAAGTATATTTTGCCTGGCGGGATAATTGGTGGTCCTGGCAAGCCAAAATACGCCGATAGCTTCATATTCCCCGGCTTCCATCACCTCGCTGCTCTCCAGAAGGAAGGACTTCGCATCTGGGATGCATCCATGGACCGTGTATTTCTCTCCCGCCCCTTTCTCGCCCTCGGCACGGCTGATGGACCGGGCATGGCCGCAATCAACGGATGTGTTGGGCATCACGGAAAAAATGCGTGTCGTGTGTATTGTGAGCTGAAGGGCCGCCGAAAACCGGGGGGGACGCACTATTACCCAGCGAGGATGCTCCCCGCAGATTATACACAGGAAGGGTGCGATCATCCAGACGTGGATCTCTCTCAACTGTTGGAAAACTTCACATCTTCAGATACATCAGCGCGTTACCAGAAAAATCTCCAGTATGTGATTGAATCACCCAACAAGACGCAGTACGAGAAGCGGAGACTTGAAACAGGGATATCTAAACCCACAATCTTCAGCGGCTTTCCAGAGAAACACATTTTGGGTGTCCCAGGTTGCTTCGCATTGGATATCATGCATTTACCATCACTCAATCTCCCCGATCTCTTCATTCCTCTCTGGCGTGGATTGTTTGAATGCGATAAAACGGACAGCCGAGATCTGTGGGATTGGGCCGTGTTAAAACCAGCGGTGTGGAAGGTGCACGGGCAAATGGTCGCAGATGCTACACCATTTATCCCTGGCTCATTCGACCGTCCACCACGAAACCCAGCGGAGAAAATCTCGAGCGGTTACAAAGCATGGGAATTTTTGCTTTACTTCTATGGCCTCGGACCAGCATTGCTTCATGGTATTCTACCCGACAAATACTGGCGCAATTATTGCAAATGTGTTCGCGGCAACCGCATATTGATGCAGGAAGAAATCACTCCAGCGGAGCTGCTTGAGGCGCACCAACTATTAACAGAATTCTCTGACGAGTTCGAAGCTCTGTATGTCCAGCGGCGCAGCGACCGCCTCCACTTTGTACGACCCAGCATTCACACACCCTCACATATGGCACCGGAGACAGCGCGGGTAGGGCCCGGCATAATTTATTCCCAATGGGCATTGGAGCGCACTATTGGAAACCTGGGCGAAGAGATAAAGCAACATTCTAACGCCTTCACAAATCTGGCGCATAGAGCACTGCGACGCTGTCAGGTTAATGCGTTGAAAGCCATGATACCCGATTTGGAACCCCCGGAGAATCCCTTTCCACGTGGCTCTGTAAATGTTGGGGACAACTATGTGTTCCTGACAGCAACTGATACAATATCTCGTCCTGTTACCGAGGCCGAAGGGGATGCGATCAAAGAGTATCTATCGAAAGCAGGCCAAACTCCTCCCGATGATTGGGTGCCTTCGGTCACTAGATGGTCCCGAGTGCGGTTACCGAACGGCCAAATTGCAAGATCCAGATGGAAAGAAGATCTCAAGCCAATTGAAAAGTTGAGATGTGCGCGCAATGTCAAGGTGATCACCCTCATTTGTTCACTTCAATCTCATTCTGAATGAATATTAGATTGAATACGAGGGCAAATCTCGGTTTGCCGAAGTACATTTCTTCATGCTATTCAAAATTGGTGAGGTACGAAAACCTCTGGCGGTGGCCTCACTCTTCGGGGATCATCATCGACGATTGTATGATGAATCATCCAAAACCTATGTGACAATGCAGCACCTCGGCGATACCGATGTTCGCGTTTTGGATATCCACTCAATCAAATCCGCGGTAATGCTGGCACCGGACCAACAGTATGCGAAGATGTACAAAGATGGCTCGCAGATGAATCGCTACTATTTGATGGAAAAGCCTGGCCTCAAGCTCATGGAGATGATGGGTGTAGAGCAAGTAGAACAGTTAGTTTCCGAAGAGTAATAGTAGTGAGGCGAAGTTTTTGACTCGCAGTAGTGATGTCATTGAACATGACATGCAATCTTATCGTACAGCCACCCCAATTCTGAGCCGGAGCCGCTGCGACTATTTTTAATGGCTGTGCTTCAATTTAAATATTCCCCTGCGCTTGTTTGAGTAATTTTCTGTGCTGAATCCGCATTCGTCGAGTAATTTTCTCCAGCGCATGGATCTCCCTTAAAAGTTGCGAGGCTGCAGTGGATGCAATTGCTTTGGCAGCATCCTCCGGCTTACATTAAGGAATAGATGAGTTTCAGCTTGAATTCCAGAACCGAAATTGACGTACATTGGGGAGAACAGAGTTTTGAGAAACACCGGCTGTCGGGGTCGTTGATTTGACTGGTGCATATTTCTGGTGGAGCTTAGTAAGTAGCCTATTCGGAAAGCAAATTGGTACACACCGCCGGAGATCCACGCAGTGGAAGGAGGCCTCTGTAGCCTTTAATGGGCTAAAAAATACTTTCAATGACTTAGCCAGAAGCACCATTGAGTGTACATACTGCAAGTCGGCCCAGACAGAATATATTTGTGCAAGGACGTGTCATATGGAGGTCTCTATTTGGCCACTGAAGATCATCTTCTTCTTGAGGTTGTGATGTTCCTACAACCTCATCGCCTTCGTCTCTAGAAGTATCGGCAGAGCCAGGAGCGCACGCGCAAGTACGACGAGTGGGGGTTTTTGGAGAGCTCATCTGCACGAAGGGAAGAACGAAGGCGGTGACTAGTGCAATTGATGTCTCTCGTCATTGCTTACAGACAGATATTAGAAAAACGAGTGAGATATTAGGAGAACGAGTGAGATACATTGGGAATCAGGTGACCCTGACATATCACTTTTTTTTCGTGTCGTCCCACTTTGCCTCGACTCTTGCCTTTTGCTTCTTGCATGGAGGGCCCGGACGACCTCTCTTTCCATGACGGTTACAGCTCCGGTTCTTCTACCCCGGCACAGGACACGTTTTCTTCATCCCCGTCTCTCTACCTCACTGGCGGGACTCGTGGCTTTCGGACATACGCTGGGGACGATTACACCGCTAGTGAACCGTATTCACCTCACCCTTTTCGCTACAACAACTCACATGCACATTCGGCCTCTTTACCCTCATTGCCGTCCTTGGTCCCTTCCCCAGGCTGTACATTGCACACGCAGCGTATCCAAGCCCTTGAAAGGCACTGTGACTCTCTGGTGCAAGAGAATATGGTTTTGACCGTCGAGAATAGGACCCTCAAGTGTGTCTTATTTTATGCCGCACCACAAATATACTTATCCATTTATAGCTCTGCCTACACCTTGCTCGTTACGAAGGTTGGGCCTGCTGTGCCCGGGCCGGTGTATGCGATGTCCCCAGACGTCTCTCAACCCGGCCTCAGAGCTATCACCGAGGCTCCGGAGCAGGTCCTGGCGATACCTGTGGTCATGGTTCCCGCCAAGCGGTCTGACTTTCCCAAGGTTTTGTATTGGTTCATGCACGAATGGACTGCTCACAAGGACGAAGCGAAGGGCGAGTCGAGTACAGCTTCCGCAGGTCCCCGAGGATCGAAGCGTGCGTCTCAGGGTATTAATGTCACCATGCTCTACGTCACAGACGTTGATGGCGTCGCGATTGACGGGTATCGTTGTACCGCGATCCGCAATTTCGCTCTCAAGCTCTTTCTTGAGATGGCCGCCAATGGCCTGGCGCCAACGTCATGGCAGAAGGGTACCCTCTCGACTGCACGTGCTTTTAGCGCAGCCATTTGCCAGAGCTATCCGGAGATGGGCTACTGTGCAGATGATTGGAAGGTACAGCACATGGCCACGAATATGTATTCTTCGTGGTACAACGGTCGCAAGTGCAAAAACGCGAGTGTTACCATCAAGTCTGAGGCTCCCGAGGCCTCTTCGACTTCAGCGGAGCCGCCTTTTCTCGTCGAAACCGCAAAGCGCCCGATTGACGACTCGGATATCTCCAGCAAGCGCCAAAAGCTGGTACGGCACCTTTGGCTCATTTTATTTTCGTTTTAATATGGTATATGTGTACAGGATGTGTCGCAGAACCCCGTGGTTGTGCCCACGGTCGCCGAAGCTCAGCCGTTTGTTATTGTAAGTGCACTGCACTTACAGTAACCAATTGCTGGACAAAAAACGCTTACATTCATTTATTTCTCAGGACACCGAGAGCCTCGTGCCTATTCCCTTTGTGGTACGTGGTATGTCATTCTTATTCTCTACATTGACACCACCCTTTTCAGATTCAAAACCCACTGTATGTCTGCGTCAATTCTTTTTCAGAATCTTTACTTTGTTGTCGGAGTACTGACTCCGATAGCTTTATCAAAACAGTAGCGATCACATCCGACTCGGTACCAACCCCGCCCTCATCGGACACTGCGACAACACCGTTGCCTATCCACACAGAAGACGATGCAATCCAAGCGCCTGTGATGGTCGCCACAGCCGCCGCCGCCGGGCTCACGGCCCCTGCAGCAGTAGCAGCACCCAAAAATGACAAAAAAGCGACTCCAGGGAAGTCATCGACCCCAAGGTAAGCTCATCAAATTCGTCGAGGATGCAGTTCTCTGACGCTCCGCCAGGAACCTCTGCATGATCAAGTGGTGCATCGATAATCCGGGCGGCATGAATTCAAAATTCAAGCTGCATTGGGACACAATCCACAAGACACCAGCGGCCGAGGTAGGCTCGTTCTCTCTGTTTTTGTACTGTTTATAATCGTTCACATGCACAGGAATGGATTGCTGCATCGGCGGCAGCGGCAGCAGCCAAAACCAAGGTAAGTGATCTCTGTCGTTTGTTCACTAAGTCGCTGACTTGGTCTTGTAGGCGGCATCGTAACACTATATCTGGACACCATCGACGCCTGCGCGCCGCAGCTGGTGCGATTCATATTCGTCCCGACGTGGATTTGGGGGTAGATTGTATCGTACATATAAGAACATTCAATTATATGTCAATATATATCGCTCCTTTTGCCAGCACGCTTCCGGATCCTATCCATTACATATCCCAATATATGAATAGACAAGGCAATGGATCTGCCCCTTTCTGAGATATTATATGAAAGTATGTGCCAACTTCTGCCACGATAAAATATATGTATGCTAAGTTTATAGATAGATATAGATAGAAAATATCTCCTTTGTTCTCGCACGATCTGCAAATACGGGTTTCTCACTGGGGATCAAGCCCAGTGAGAAACCCGTATTTGCAGATCGTGCGAGAACAAAGGAGATATTTTCTATCTATATCTATCTATAAACTTAGCATACATATATTTTATCGTGGCAGAAGTTGGCACATACTTTCATATAATATCTCAGAAAGGGGCAGATCCATTGCCTTGTCTATTCATATATTGGGATATGTAATGGATAGGATCCGGAAGCGTGCTGGCAAAAGGAGCGATATATATTGACATATAATTGAATGTTCTTATATGTACGATACAATCTACCCCCAAATCCACGTCGGGACGAATATGAATCGCACCAGCTGCGGCGCGCAGGCGTCGATGGTGTCCAGATATAGTGTTACGATGCCGCCTACAAGACCAAGTCAGCGACTTAGTGAACAAACGACAGAGATCACTTACCTTGGTTTTGGCTGCTGCCGCTGCCGCCGATGCAGCAATCCATTCCTGTGCATGTGAACGATTATAAACAGTACAAAAACAGAGAGAACGAGCCTACCTCGGCCGCTGGTGTCTTGTGGATTGTGTCCCAATGCAGCTTGAATTTTGAATTCATGCCGCCCGGATTATCGATGCACCACTTGATCATGCAGAGGTTCCTGGCGGAGCGTCAGAGAACTGCATCCTCGACGAATTTGATGAGCTTACCTTGGGGTCGATGACTTCCCTGGAGTCGCTTTTTTGTCATTTTTGGGTGCTGCTACTGCTGCAGGGGCCGTGAGCCCGGCGGCGGCGGCTGTGGCGACCATCACAGGCGCTTGGATTGCATCGTCTTCTGTGTGGATAGGCAACGGTGTTGTCGCAGTGTCCGATGAGGGCGGGGTTGGTACCGAGTCGGATGTGATCGCTACTGTTTTGATAAAGCTATCGGAGTCAGTACTCCGACAACAAAGTAAAGATTCTGAAAAAGAATTGACGCAGACATACAGTGGGTTTTGAATCTGAAAAGGGTGGTGTCAATGTAGAGAATAAGAATGACATACCACGTACCACAAAGGGAATAGGCACGAGGCTCTCGGTGTCCTGAGAAATAAATGAATGTAAGCGTTTTTTGTCCAGCAATTGGTTACTGTAAGTGCAGTGCACTTACAATAACAAACGGCTGAGCTTCGGCGACCGTGGGCACAACCACGGGGTTCTGCGACACATCCTGTACACATATACCATATTAAAACGAAAATAAAATGAGCCAAAGGTGCCGTACCAGCTTTTGGCGCTTGCTGGAGATATCCGAGTCGTCAATCGGGCGCTTTGCGGTTTCGACGAGAAAAGGCGGCTCCGCTGAAGTCGAAGAGGCCTCGGGAGCCTCAGACTTGATGGTAACACTCGCGTTTTTGCACTTGCGACCGTTGTACCACGAAGAATACATATTCGTGGCCATGTGCTGTACCTTCCAATCATCTGCACAGTAGCCCATCTCCGGATAGCTCTGGCAAATGGCTGCGCTAAAAGCACGTGCAGTCGAGAGGGTACCCTTCTGCCATGACGTTGGCGCCAGGCCATTGGCGGCCATCTCAAGAAAGAGCTTGAGAGCGAAATTGCGGATCGCGGTACAACGATACCCGTCAATCGCGACGCCATCAACGTCTGTGACGTAGAGCATGGTGACATTAATACCCTGAGACGCACGCTTCGATCCTCGGGGACCTGCGGAAGCTGTACTCGACTCGCCCTTCGCTTCGTCCTTGTGAGCAGTCCATTCGTGCATGAACCAATACAAAACCTTGGGAAAGTCAGACCGCTTGGCGGGAACCATGACCACAGGTATCGCCAGGACCTGCTCCGGAGCCTCGGTGATAGCTCTGAGGCCGGGTTGAGAGACGTCTGGGGACATCGCATACACCGGCCCGGGCACAGCAGGCCCAACCTTCGTAACGAGCAAGGTGTAGGCAGAGCTATAAATGGATAAGTATATTTGTGGTGCGGCATAAAATAAGACACACTTGAGGGTCCTATTCTCGACGGTCAAAACCATATTCTCTTGCACCAGAGAGTCACAGTGCCTTTCAAGGGCTTGGATACGCTGCGTGTGCAATGTACAGCCTGGGGAAGGGACCAAGGACGGCAATGAGGGTAAAGAGGCCGAATGTGCATGTGAGTTGTTGTAGCGAAAAGGGTGAGGTGAATACGGTTCACTAGCGGTGTAATCGTCCCCAGCGTATGTCCGAAAGCCACGAGTCCCGCCAGTGAGGTAGAGAGACGGGGATGAAGAAAACGTGTCCTGTGCCGGGGTAGAAGAACCGGAGCTGTAACCGTCATGGAAAGAGAGGTCGTCCGGGCCCTCCATGCAAGAAGCAAAGGCAAGAGTCGAGGCAAAGTGGGACGACACGAAAAAAAAGTGATATGTCAGGGTCACCTGATTCCCAATGTATCTCACTCGTTCTCCTAATATCTCACTCGTTTTTCTAATATCTGTCTGTAAGCAATGACGAGAGACATCAATTGCACTAGTCACCGCCTTCGTTCTTCCCTTCGTGCAGATGAGCTCTCCAAAAACCCCCACTCGTCGTACTTGCGCGTGCGCTCCTGGCTCTGCCGATACTTCTAGAGACGAAGGCGATGAGGTTGTAGGAACATCACAACCTCAAGAAGAAGATGATCTTCAGTGGCCAAATAGAGACCTCCATATGACACGTCCTTGCACAAATATATTCTGTCTGGGCCGACTTGCAGTATGTACACTCAATGGTGCTTCTGGCTAAGTCATTGAAAGTATTTTTTAGCCCATTAAAGGCTACAGAGGCCTCCTTCCACTGCGTGGATCTCCGGCGGTGTGTACCAATTTGCTTTCCGAATAGGCTACTTACTAAGCTCCACCAGAAATATGCACCAGTCAAATCAACGACCCCCGACAGCCGGTGTTTCTCAAAACTCTGTTCTCCCCAATGTACGTCAATTTCGGTTCTGGAATTCAAGCTGAAACTCATCTATTCCTTAATGTAAGCCGGAGGATGCTGCCAAAGCAATTGCATCCACTGCAGCCTCGCAACTTTTAAGGGAGATCCATGCGCTGGAGAAAATTACTCGACGAATGCGGATTCAGCACAGAAAATTACTCAAACAAGCGCAGGGGAATATTTAAATTGAAGCACAGCCATTAAAAATAGTCGCAGCGGCTCCGGCTCAGAATTGGGGTGGCTGTACGATAAGATTGCATGTCATGTTCAATGACATCACTACTGCGAGTCAAAAACTTCGCCTCACTACTATTACTCTTCGGAAACTAACTGTTCTACTTGCTCTACACCCATCATCTCCATGAGCTTGAGGCCAGGCTTTTCCATCAAATAGTAGCGATTCATCTGCGAGCCATCTTTGTACATCTTCGCATACTGTTGGTCCGGTGCCAGCATTACCGCGGATTTGATTGAGTGGATATCCAAAACGCGAACATCGGTATCGCCGAGGTGCTGCATTGTCACATAGGTTTTGGATGATTCATCATACAATCGTCGATGATGATCCCCGAAGAGTGAGGCCACCGCCAGAGGTTTTCGTACCTCACCAATTTTGAATAGCATGAAGAAATGTACTTCGGCAAACCGAGATTTGCCCTCGTATTCAATCTAATATTCATTCAGAATGAGATTGAAGTGAACAAATGAGGGTGATCACCTTGACATTGCGCGCACATCTCAACTTTTCAATTGGCTTGAGATCTTCTTTCCATCTGGATCTTGCAATTTGGCCGTTCGGTAACCGCACTCGGGACCATCTAGTGACCGAAGGCACCCAATCATCGGGAGGAGTTTGGCCTGCTTTCGATAGATACTCTTTGATCGCATCCCCTTCGGCCTCGGTAACAGGACGAGATATTGTATCAGTTGCTGTCAGGAACACATAGTTGTCCCCAACATTTACAGAGCCACGTGGAAAGGGATTCTCCGGGGGTTCCAAATCGGGTATCATGGCTTTCAACGCATTAACCTGACAGCGTCGCAGTGCTCTATGCGCCAGATTTGTGAAGGCGTTAGAATGTTGCTTTATCTCTTCGCCCAGGTTTCCAATAGTGCGCTCCAATGCCCATTGGGAATAAATTATGCCGGGCCCTACCCGCGCTGTCTCCGGTGCCATATGTGAGGGTGTGTGAATGCTGGGTCGTACAAAGTGGAGGCGGTCGCTGCGCCGCTGGACATACAGAGCTTCGAACTCGTCAGAGAATTCTGTTAATAGTTGGTGCGCCTCAAGCAGCTCCGCTGGAGTGATTTCTTCCTGCATCAATATGCGGTTGCCGCGAACACATTTGCAATAATTGCGCCAGTATTTGTCGGGTAGAATACCATGAAGCAATGCTGGTCCGAGGCCATAGAAGTAAAGCAAAAATTCCCATGCTTTGTAACCGCTCGAGATTTTCTCCGCTGGGTTTCGTGGTGGACGGTCGAATGAGCCAGGGATAAATGGTGTAGCATCTGCGACCATTTGCCCGTGCACCTTCCACACCGCTGGTTTTAACACGGCCCAATCCCACAGATCTCGGCTGTCCGTTTTATCGCATTCAAACAATCCACGCCAGAGAGGAATGAAGAGATCGGGGAGATTGAGTGATGGTAAATGCATGATATCCAATGCGAAGCAACCTGGGACACCCAAAATGTGTTTCTCTGGAAAGCCGCTGAAGATTGTGGGTTTAGATATCCCTGTTTCAAGTCTCCGCTTCTCGTACTGCGTCTTGTTGGGTGATTCAATCACATACTGGAGATTTTTCTGGTAACGCGCTGATGTATCTGAAGATGTGAAGTTTTCCAACAGTTGAGAGAGATCCACGTCTGGATGATCGCACCCTTCCTGTGTATAATCTGCGGGGAGCATCCTCGCTGGGTAATAGTGCGTCCCCCCCGGTTTTCGGCGGCCCTTCAGCTCACAATACACACGACACGCATTTTTTCCGTGATGCCCAACACATCCGTTGATTGCGGCCATGCCCGGTCCATCAGCCGTGCCGAGGGCGAGAAAGGGGCGGGAGAGAAATACACGGTCCATGGATGCATCCCAGATGCGAAGTCCTTCCTTCTGGAGAGCAGCGAGGTGATGGAAGCCGGGGAATATGAAGCTATCGGCGTATTTTGGCTTGCCAGGACCACCAATTATCCCGCCAGGCAAAATATACTTCTTTTTGTATCGAAATCCTGGAGCGTGGTCGAGGATAATCCAGATGTAAATCCAGCATTCCGAGGACTTGTTTCGGTACAACTGTGCCCCGTCGATTGAGAAGACGAGTATCATATCATCTGTTGAAATTCGTCCTTCGAGAACGGCAGTAAGATAATCGCTGCCGTCAAAAAAGTCCCGGTAGGGCGATGTCCGAATGCCTTGATTCTGTGCAAGCTCCTCTAGAATCTGTGATGTGCACCGCTGGCGGTACTTCATGCTACTGGCACCCTCAGCCGTTCTCCAGAGCGCCTGAAGCTGAGGCGCAAGCGGGAAGGTGGAGAACTGCTTGCGAGGAATTTTTGCAGCACGGTCAGGCTCATACCGGCGTTCTCCACAGGATATACAGTTCTCCAGATCCGAGAAAGGGCCTGTGTACCCGATGCAGCTGTTAATACACATATCGTGCGTTAATGCTGTTACACCTGTAAGATCGGCGACGAGTGTCTTGACTTTGTAGTAGGTGAGAATTTTGTACTCTGGATTTCGGCGCAGAATCGCTGAGCGTACGGACGAGTAGGAGGCTTCCGACGCATTTCCGATGGCGAGGAAAATATCAATCGACAGGCGATCGTCGGGATCATCTACCGTGAGCTGGATCTGCGGGGGGTTGCGAATCTGCTCGCGCATCTTGGGATCCAAATGCTCTGTCTCACTGTCTAATGAGGCAGATTTGAGAGCCTCAATGAACTTGAGGGCAATGTTTACGTCCTCGATGACGGAATGTCGGGGCTCGCGGATCGGGGGAGGCAGTGGTGGTTGCTCTATTGGGGGAGTAGACGGACGTGTCTGCTGTTCCTGCTCTCGCTCTTCACGCTCGAGATCTTCCAACGATCCGGGATCTGGTTGCGTGCTATGCACGGGGGATGGGGGAGCAGAAGGCGGAAGTTGTGGAGGTGTAGAGTTCCGGCACTGTGGAGAACATGGAGGCTCCGGAGGCGGAGAATGTTCCTCTACTTGTGGGCCCTAAATAAAAATGAGCACATGGACTTCCACTGAGGCAGAATATTTACCATGTCCTCTTGCTGCTGTGAAATATTTGCGCGATGGCGCTTCGGGGCAGCTGTATTTAGGGCGGGGGCTTGCGGTGGACGCTTTGCGCCTCCGGTGGTCTCTGTGCTTCTGGCGCCACTAATTTCGATGCCGGCGGCAGATTGCAGAAACTGGGAAAATGAAGGCGGTACAGTGACGGTGTCTTCTCTCCTGTGCAATGTGCTCGTAGAATATGCGACCGGTTTCCCGGGACCGTCTGGACCACCACACTTTCGACTGCATTTGCAGAGTACTTGGCCTGGCCGGAGCACAGGGGTATTGGATGCAGCAGAGACGTCCATGAGCGACTCGAAGATCCAGCAGCACCAAGTTAGCCGACATCATTTTGATCTCCAGAGCTGAATTTAGTGCACTTAGAGAGATTTTCGGTTGCTGGGCGAAAAGGGTGTCAAGCCCAATGATTTCTATGGATTTCACTCGATGCGTACAGGCAGAGGGGGACAAGAAGCAAAATGATTGATACCATCAGGGTGTTGATTGATCTCCCACGATTTTCATATATCACTCATATTTGGCTCTATCTCACAGGATCTCTAAATACGGCTTTCTCACTGGGCCTAAAGGCTAAGCTGGGAAGTTTCTGATTTGATACCCACGTATCCACGTTTTTTTTTGGCGACCATATAATCTAAATTACTCTAATGCTCTTGCCAAACACAACCATCGTTGCTCAGCTGCTACGCTCCACTCAGCTCTGCAAGCCCTTCGCTCTATCTTCCACTTCCTCTACCAATCTCGCCACCGTTGCCTGCGTCTCTGCCAATGTGGTCCGCGGTACTTCAAGATGAAGTGCCTCGATCCATTAAACATCTCGAGCTTGTACGAATACAGACGGCGACTAGCGATGCGACGTGCTGGGAATTGTGCTCCACCTTTCACAATAGCTCACCGGCGCAACCAGTAGCACTCCTCCCGGCGCCGCGCTTTGACCCGGCGCGCCTGGGCCCAGCAATCCTGGGCCGCATCTTCGCAGTGCTCGCCCCGCATAAGCGTGTCTGCGTATGAACAAGAAACTGGTACCACTGGCCGCCTCTACATCGCCATCGCGCTCCGCACGCTCCAAAAGAACGATGCGTCCGTGCCGCCCCGCACTAGGTGTCCGCGCCGACGACTTCCTCGCGGCCCTGCGCATCTGGGCGCCCTCGCTCGAGGCTCTGTGTCTCCTGTGCGACGCCGAGGGTGAGTCTCGCCCTTCCTTCTTTTTTTCTACATTTAATTATCGTACTTACACCCCCCTCTTCAGCCCCCCCCCCCCCCCCCCCCCCCCCCCCCCTCCCCGCCCTCCCGCAACTCCGCCGCCTCGACCCCCCCGCGCACCTCGACCCCGCCCGCGCCTCCTCCCCCCCGCCGCCCTCCCGGGCACGTAGCTCCCGCCAGTGCTCGCCGCGCCGACGCTGCGTGGGCTGGGCGGGGCCCACGTGGCGGGCCTGGCCGGCGCGCTGATGACCGTTGCGCCTAAGGTCCAGGATGTAAAGGTGCAGGATGGCGATGCGCCCAAGTCCCATGCACCCCCCACGACGGAGAATATAACGAACGCACCGACAACAGAGGGCGAGAACGCTGCACCCCCGTCCGGCACCCCCACGCCCACAAACCCAGATCCCGCGGTGGACACTCTCGCCGACACCCTCGCGCGCCTCACGCCTGCGCAGCCTGCGGACCTCTAGGTCACGGAGACGCTCAAGACGGCGGCATATGTGCCCGCTGCGTTCTCAGTTACGACAACCGGGCCTGCGCCCCACATCGTCCGCCACGCCCAAATCGCCTACATCGCCCACCGCGTCCACATCGTCCGGGCCCACCGCGCCCACTGCTACCCGCACATCACCCTCCGCGGCGCGGACACCCTTGCGATCCCGCGCTAGGCCCCCGGCCCGCGGAACACAAGCGCCCTGCCGAATCCAAGCGCACGCCTCGTCGACCACCACCTGAAGGCGCTCGAGCTCAAGGGCGCGACGTACGCGGGGGCGCCGCCGCCCGCGGCGGTCGCAGCGCTGAAGGGCGGTAAGTTCTTTATTTTATTATGGGGGCTGCGTGCCTCCTTTTTTTGTTATATTTCTTATACGCGTCGTCTATGGGACCTACTTCTCAGCGGCCGTGCTCATGCCGCCATGTACACAAGCGGCTCGACTTCACCTCTTAAACGTGCCAACTACCCTCAGGCCCCGCCGTGGGTAGAAATGCCATTTCCCCTTGGGCGTCCGCAACCCATTCGTCAAATATGACAGCTGCCAGCGGCTGCTGGTGGAACCCACTTATCTGAATTGTTCCGGCGAATCTTCATATATTTATTGCGTGCAGCGGAGCAGACGTGAATTCACCGCCGTCTTCCATCATTTATATTGTCAGATTCGTTCAATTTGTTGCAAGCAGCGAAACGTGTTCCCACGGGACCACGTATCCCGGTTGGAAATAAGATGCCGACATTGCTGTGAAGACCTGCTCCGATCAAAGTTAGGCGATCATGATGGTGCATGATGATGAGCCGCGCGGATTCAGATTAAAAATTGAATCATATGTAGATGAAAAGTACTGCCGCGGAAGAGGATATGGTCTCGGATCGCGCTCAGGGCCGCGTCTTGCCTCGAAAGCCTCTTTGGATCCATGGACGGTATAAATATATACGTACCACAATTCTCAGTATATGTTCAGCCCCCTGCCATATTCCGGTTAGTCGTTCCAAAGGGGTAGCGGCCAGCGTCTTTGGGAAGACCAGTGTGCATCTGTTATGAACTGTTATTTTTGCTCACTAAACCACACGTTCGAAGCTTCACCGCATGGTTAACTTGGACTTCATGCGTCTTTGCTCTGGTTCTCATATCACTCTTCAATTCGCACTTCAAAAAAGAGTCACAAACAGTCATCCTTGCTCCCAATTGTCGCAGGAGGGTGAAGCAAAACAAGAAGGAACGTGACGTAAACCTGGTCTTCGAAGCGGAGTTTGGTCGGAGTTCAAATACCTCTTCTCTTACATCTACGAGCCGCCCGAGACCACATGCAGCAAGCCCGTTCTTCGTCGGTGTTTTTTTTTTATTCTATACGGCATCTCAAATAAAATTGCTGAGCATGCGTTGGCAGACGTCGGTTTGAAACCCAACAGCGGCCACCCGGTCTCATTTTGATTTCTTTCTTCACGGTTCCGGGCCTTTTTATACCACCATTAGTGACATACAGCCTCTCTCCCCCCCGATCTTCAAGGAGAAGATATGGTGGCAGTTTACAGCGCCATGACGATCCCGACGGCCTCTTCACTGCCGTCCCTCTCTTGCCTTCAGTGGTCAGCTTCAATTTGCACTTCAAAAAAAAGTCACAAACAGTCATCCTTGCTCCCAATTGTCGCAGAAGGGTGAAGCAGAACAGGAAGGAACATGACGTAAACCAGGTCTTCGAAGCGGAGTTTGGTCGGAGTTCAAATATCTCTTCTCTTACATCTACGAGCCGCCCGAAGCCGCATGCAGCAAGCCCGTTCTTCGTCGGCGTGTTTGTTATTCTATACGACATCTCAAATAAAATTGCTGAGCATGCGTTGGCAGACGTCGGTTTGAAACCCAACAGCGGCCACCGAGTCTCATTTTGATTTCTTTCTTCACGATTCCGGGCCTTTTTATAGCACCATTAGTGACATACAGCCTCTCTCCCCCGATCTTCAAGGAGAAGATATGGCCGCAGTTTACAGCGCCCTGACGATCCCGACGGTCTCTTCACGGCCGTCCCTCTCTTGCCTTCCAGTGGTCAGGCGATGGCCAGATTTTTTTCTTACCAAAGGATGCCTCTATATCCTAGTACATTTGCCTCTACTCCCCAAGAATGCCAATCACTGACAGTATGCATTTCTACTTGTACATGATTTATCAGACCCCAGACCGCGGTGTATATAATACATCATCCCGCCACTGCACAGCTCCCAGATGTGCATCATCGTTCTCATGTCAAATTCTTGGTTCCGGATTTAGGGACCAAGTCTCATCTGCGTAATTGTCCGTCTGTCCGAGTTACTCGCTTATAAATCGTGATCCCATCGTTTTTTGTCATATTGTCCTTGTCATATCCTTCTCTCTATACAAGATGAATCGTGATCTTGAGTTCGTGAACATCTTAACACCTGCTATACTAGCTGGGTTACATTCCGTGGATTTGGAGACCCTCTACATGATTTATTCAACGCTCCATGTTGCCTCCGAGTCGCTGCTAGGTCTCTTCACGCACATCACGCTGAAAACAGCTGCGATCGCTCTGTGGCTTCCATTGTACAACTGTCGGTTCAAACTCCAGGAAAGACGTGGTACTACTTTCCCTCATGCAACATCGTTGCGACGTCATTTGCCACGGCCTCCAACCGTTGCTTTTCAAGTACTCAAAAAATAGGCGCGACTCAGACAGAGTCCTATCCTTGACTATGGAAGATGTGGTTGCTAGAGTTCAAAGCTCTCGCGGCAAGAAAGACTTGAAAAATGCTGCGTACCGTGGCTCGTCTGCCACTGAACAGCGACAGCGCATCACTACTGCTACAGCTCGGCGGGCCACACACAGAGAAACCCTGACGGAGGACCAAGCAGCTTCACTGCGCCACAGTGATTCCAGTGCAAGTGCCCATGCTCGCAGCCTTCTTTCGGAGGCTCAAAAACTGCAGAGCAAGACTAATAACGATCAACGTTCCGACTTGCGCAATGCCAACGCCTCATCGCTTCAGACACAGCTTCAACTCACCATAGCAGAGGTTCGGGAGCTTCCCTCACATGGCGACTTTAGGCGACGAGAAGTCCGATATAATATGTGATTGGCAGACCGACATGGATCCGCGGGCTTCGCTCCCGGGCCCTGTCCCTTGCGCCGCTTGTGCCCAGTCGACGCACAGGGCTAAGATCAATCCTTGCGACCCACTAGACTTCGATCTGAGGCTGTTGCGCAATGATTTCATTCCCGTAAAGTGCGTTCCAAAGTCGTATAACTTACACGCATACGACGGCGCTATTCTATACGCCCCCGCATTGCACGTCAAGGAGCGTTTGGGTACAATAGATGTCTGTACTTCGTGCAGGACAGCTCTCAAGAACAAGCAGCCAGTAAACACAATAGTTAATTTCCAATACTACGGACGCGATGTAACTACATTGAAAACCTGGGAACGTCCTGTTAAATAATTTGCTACTGGAAAACCGACAACCTATTCACACGCTCGTGATAACCGGAGGCGAAAACGAGCACCCAGACCAACGGAGGAACCAAGGCTGCCCGGAGGGCTACTGTATGGTTACCACGATGATCGATTGTGACAAACAGGACCCATAAATAGCCTACTGGCTCTCAAGGACCAGTAGTACCACGTCTTTCCTGGAGTTTGAACCGACAGTTATACAGTGGAAGCCACAGAGCCAGTGTTGTAGTTAAGGGTCTTGTTAAGGCTTATTAAGGGTGCTCAAATTAAGGGTCATATTAAGGGTTAATTCCTAGAACAGCTGGGCCTGGCACCGCACCAAAATGACACGAAAACGGGTTCTACATACAGTGTTAGTAACCGCTGTAATAATCCCCAGAACCCTGCTGAGCACCCGTGTCAGGCTCGTTGCTGTGCTCAGCTGCAAGGAGCTCCATCAATAAGGTCGCTCGGTGATGACTCCCATTGGGCTTGTCGGTGGAAACGCGCCTCAGATTTCGGCGGGCTTTGGGAGCATTTCTGTCGGGCGGGAAAATGCGGAGTGGGATGGAAAATAATTGCACAGCTTCAGATCTACTATGTAGCGCTGAGCCTATGCGCCATTTTCACATTATTTTTCCCAATCTGGATACTAAGGGTTATTAAGGGTTTCAGATGGGACCCCCCCGATATTAAGGGCTTACTCTTAACATGGGCTAAGCCCTTATTAAGACTAAGCCCTTAACATCTTAACTACAACACTGCTCAAGGTTCGCCGACATATGATCATAGTAGTTTTTTGAACTTACACCCTTCAGAATGGGCAGTGGTCTCCTTGGGCTCCATGGATATCGGCCTTCGTGCGATCTCCTGCTCTCCCAGCAACCTGACGGAGAATGGCGTGCACACCTGTGCACATTCCGTTAATCTCCTACTAGATCTCCGCTGAACTCATCCTGCAGATGCATTGCAGCCGTCCTTATCTACAATATGGATCTCTCCTTTTGGTGCCCAACCAAAAATTCGATCAAAGGAGAATGGGTCAAGGTCTGCTCTATTTCTATTTGGGAGCGGCCTCCAAACCGTGGTGTGACAACATCGTGGCACTCAAGTTCAACGGCTCCCGGCGCCAAGGCTATACCGACGCAGGCTCCAACGACCTTCCCGCTCTGTCGACTTATTTCCTCACCTATCAGTGACCATTGACTTCTCCGCGTGCGTGGATGTATGATTTTAGACCATTTGCCTTTCGTCTAACAG
Organism: Mycena rebaudengoi; assembly: GCA_029282285.1. Classification (NCBI taxonomy): domain Eukaryota; kingdom Fungi; phylum Basidiomycota; class Agaricomycetes; order Agaricales; family Mycenaceae; genus Mycena; species Mycena rebaudengoi. The sequence continues at coordinate 1,267,039 of JARJCX010000014.1, forward strand.
TGATCTTAGTATCGCTACTAAACTACTTCGGAACCCTCAATAGATGTGATCTTTCCCCTATGTATTGCTCACGGGTTCCACTGTAGCATACTCCTCGCATCAACCTTGCTATCGTCGCATCCACCTTATTAAGTTGATGTTAAAATAATACATTATCGTACTCTCTTGCCAATAATGCCACCTTACTCACTTTTACCTCCGCTGCCGCCAAAATTATTTCCAATTTGATTTGATTACGAGTCCTAAGTTTACTTAGGTAATCGTGCTTTACCAATCTTTCCTACCCACTTTTCTTCACATCATTCAGACAAAAAAGATTGACTCACCGTGGGATTACCGTTGCTGTGGTTTTTATGCAGGTGACCTTTCTTTAGTGTCCTTGATTACGTTGAGGTTGCCAAGACCGGGAACCGACGTAATGACTGTGAGTCAGATTTCTGTCTGTTTACTATTTGTTCATCTTGCTTACGGCACCGCGTGAATGTCGGATTGTGAGTGATAGAATGGCCAAAGCGAGGCTGAAATGGAGGACAAGTGGGCATGTTTCAATCCGAAATGCAGGTGGACGAAGCGGGCTCTGATTGAATGTAGTTACTTTAATGTAATAGCCATGTAGAACGGGAACTTGTACCATACCATGCTTTATGGGGAGTCGAACCCCGGTCCTTGAAGAATTTTTCATCACCAATTGAAGTAAGGTTCGCACCGTGGCTAGGAAGGTTTACAGAACTTATTGTACGTTATGGATTTTCTGTGCTGTGGGGCATAGGTAAAAAAAATGGCAGAGAATGATTTTGAGCATGCCGTTATGGGGAATCGAACAATAGCTTCCTTGATACGTACCATCTCAACAATACTCAGTTTTTTTATTATATCTTGTCTAATACAATTTGTAATTCTGTTTCTTCACCTAAATTCAACTTGACAAAATTGTAAATTGGGTTATCGACGGGTCAATGCGTCAATGTACTCGGCCTTTTGTTACCTTTGGACGGGTTTTCTCACACTGGGTGGGGCCCATTAGGCATTGTCTGTAAGAGCTTTGGCTGCGAGTGAGTGGTCAGATCTTACATGTATTTTTATTACTTTATTCCCAAATATACTGCCATAATGACTGTAGAGTGACTTGGAAAAAAAATAACGGTTATGGCTACGCTCAGCCATCGACCTTAAAGAACCGCAAAGTGCCGTATACTGGGGAGCACTGTATAGCTATGATGTGGTTGAACCCAGATGCAAAATCATAAGATCCAGTAACTTGGAGAAACCAGGTATGCTCGGCACGGGGCTATACAGCCTATACTGGGTAGCGGCCTGCTCCCAAAGCAAGAGCGCTGTCTTTATTTTAATAAGAAAAGGGAGTGAGGTATTTTACTTTATTCTATCGCTTTTTAAGTCCATTTTCTTCTACTCTGAATCCTCCAAATGAACGAAAGAAATGTGTCGCAGATGTCGTGAATCCAGCTATATCTTTCTGGTAGTCGTACCACCATTTTCAGCGAGTTCGAGCCGCCTGCTACTCTTGAACTCGTTGCAATACAAATAGTCTGCACCTTGTGGCATATTTGAATCAATTTTGGGAGCTTATTTGCCAGGCCAAATTATCTTAAATCGTAGATGTTCTTTCTGTAGCCAGCCGCTATACACGGTACAAGAATTAGTATTATGCACCAGGCCCTTAAGAAGAAGCGACGCGCTGTTGTAGTGTGCTTGTCCTCCATGTGCCCGGTCACGGTGCTCCCCACGATTTCACCTCACTGTCTGCCGAACCTGCCACCTTGGGTGCTATGAGGTGAGTTTCCGCTGGAGGGCTATCAGGGTGCGTGCCTCGTCTGCCCATCCGCTCTCCACCCAATCCAGTGTACATGAGTCACGTAACATGACTCACCCTTGACCGCCAAGCCCTCCGAAGATCTCGCCCCCAAGTTGGAACAGGCTTTTGGTTGTGCTGTATCAACGACATATGATGAATCCGCGGATTCGCAGCGCGCACTCGAGTTGCATGGGAGAATGATGAAAGCAAGATCCAGGTGCGGAGCGCGATTTGTGTGTCAGGAAAACCAGAAAACATCGACGGCTACTACCCCACCATAAGGCTGCCACCCCACCCACAAGGTTGCCAGTGCACAAGTTGTTGCCATTACTTTTGGCTCCTCCGCCGCGCATGTGCGTACGGTGTCTACTGGTGCGACTATGTATGACTACTACTCCGGGTACGGCCACGTCCACGTCCAGTTCGACTGGTCTGGGGACGCTACCCGGCTGCTCAACACCCACGCCCACAGTCCCCACCCCAGGCCAAGCAGAGGCAACCTACCTGCCGCATGCAAGCTGTATCGGGTCAGAAGGAGATCTTGTCGACTGCGGTAAGGACCTCCGCGTCGGTATCGTGCCCATTCCACAGCACGTTGTGGTGACAAGTGCGTTCCGTGTCTGCCTGCCCGTTGTGCCGGACCGATCGACTTTGCACACATCGCATTTTCCAAGCCCACCGCGCCCTTTATGTTGGTACTCCCTCAACAAATTAACACAGATGTCTTCGTGGAAATCATGTTGGCCACGCAGAATGCGTTGGACACGTGCATCTTCTTTCTTCTTTCTATCTTTTATTGGGTCTCTGTTTTGTTCGTGTTTTTATTCATGGTTGTATAGAGTTTTCGCATACACGCAAGTGTTCCTTCTTACATCTTTGTCCCATATTCTTGCACCGCGCTTCTCATTTTTTCTCATTTGTGTGTTTGATTACATATCTGCCTTCCTCCACAATACAACCTTCAACCTCTTCCAATTCTGTACCTTGAATACCCAACCCGTCATCCTATTTGCTGATTATTTCTGAGCTGCTCACTTTATTTATTTCGCATACCGACCAATACTGACGCGTGTCAATAAATCCAACGTCGCATATTTATTATTCGCGTAGGGGCAGCGGGAAGAACTGGACGCAGGTGGGCGGGGCAATGAGTTCCTTTTCTTCTTTCTTTGTGATTTTCTTTTTTTGGGAGGATTCATTTTGCGGAGACGGCAGAGAGTGTTGATGTAATCTCCAATTCAGGCGTGGCCCTTCTGACAAACCCAATTTTATTGTACTCCCCTCCCCTTTGTTTTCAGTCGGCCTCAGTGGTTCACACGTGTCCATTTCGTCTTCTTTTCTTTGACGCCAACCCCTTTCCTTTCATTCCTTCAACATACATTTCTGTTTCTCCCACTCTTCCCTGTGTCAATGACGTTGCTGAACTGCTACGCTTATGGCATTCTATTATCGCCTACATTGGATTACGTGGTTGCGGATGACCGCGTAAACGTTCTGAGTCATTGGCTGTGCTGTGGTTTGCTTGGCTGTTCTTACTTTTTCCGATGGAAGCAGACATTGCAAAAAATTGGCAGTTGTCAACGCCCTGTTATGTCAGACTGGCTAATGCTGCCGAGTGAATCTCAGGTCATTACAAATGTTCTGTAGGGTGTGAGTTGCAACGACTCGGAAGTTTGTAACTTTTTTTGTGAATAGTTTTCATTTTAACCCGTCCTTGTGTCGACATAACCAACCGTTCCATAGTTTGGTCATAAGGCCAGGAGCCTTTACATTGATCTAGTGGAGAGTCAGCACCAAGTGAGGTTCTGGAACTGGTGTTTAATTGATTTCTGACACGCTCGCAGGGGGTCACCGATATTGATATCTTCAGGGGATCTCATTCTTCCATGACACCTCCTCCATCTCAATGCACTTTGCGGTCTTTGCCGTATATCAACTGATTTTTTTTCATTGGCCAGCATGATGATTCCTGGGTCCGATGACACTTTTAAGTTGGAGGACGTGAAAAATGAACTATTGTGGAGACACCCATCACTGAGCAATTGTCACCCTCACAACTAGGATTTGGTTCGGCTGACACAGGTTTCCGGATGGTAAGTAAAATATCCAACCCTGCCACAACCCGTCCTGCTCTCATCAAATGCGTCGCCGACTTGCACGCAGTTGCACTCGAACTTTGAATCTATGGAATGATATCTTCTCTGTAAATCTAAACCCAACCACCACCGCACTACTCTCGAGCTTCAAGATATTTGGCAACTTGGCAACTACCTAAGCAACTAAGCCACTTCTGAGCCCCACAATCATATAATTATTATCAGCTGCCCGGCCCATTCAGCCGTTGGATCAAACCTGGTCCACCCACTTATCAAGATGGCTGGTCTTGCCGTACGGTACGCAGGACTGGAATATAATGTTGATTGCAAGAAAGTGCTAAACACCTGATGCTGTTTGATATCCTAATGATCTCTTACACTTTCCCTGAAGCTGTTGACACCGCGGCTCACCCACTCCGAACAGACATTTAACTTGGATTGTGCTGGCTGATTTTCCAACCCGGTATAAAAGGCCATGGAAAAGAGAGCTTACAGACCCGGTGATGTACGTCGCACGCCTACGAAAAATCATTTAGGGTGCGGTCCCCGTTTGAATCCGGGTTGGGTTATTATCGAGGAAGGTGCCCTTTTTCTTTTCTCGTTGTTTGTTCTACCTACCGATGCCGCCGGGCGGTATAATCTTAAATCAACCCGCTTTCTTGGGGCTTCGCTTTCGTACAAATGGTGTCCACTGCATTCACCCCTACTTATCTGAACCTGAATTTAACTTTGACAACTTGGATTGTTGTACTTGCTGAATTTAATTTAAACCTTGACAGTATGTTTGATGGGATCAAAACAGATTTTCAACCTACCTCCTACAAGCACCAAATGGGCTGAGGTATGTTCAGGACCCATTCTGCCACATAGAAGAGAATCTCATGAGTATTGCCAACAAATAATGTGAAGCACTGTCGACCCCCCAGGACTGGACTCGTACTGCCATGCGAAGCATTGGCCCACAAGCCAAGTTTGATGGTTACGACAGCAGTCCATTATTTCCAAGTGCTCATGTTGGCCCGGTTCCTCCGCAATTCCTTGAGACTCGAGAGCGCATCAGTGACAGATGCCGCGAAACGAAGTGTAATTGTAGAGCACTATATCCATTATCCACGCGTTTTTTTTTGGCAACCATGTAATCTAATTAAATTAGTACTAGCTTTACGTACCGCCGCTCGAGGTCCGAAATCCGACTCTGGATAATGCTCTTGCCAAACACAACCATCGCTGCTCAGCTGCTGGGCTCTCAAAATTCTGCAAGCCTTCCACTTCCTCTACCAACCTCGCCACCGCTGTCTGCGCCTCTGCCAATGTGGTCCGTGGTACTTCAAGATGAAATGACTCGATCCATTAAACAGCTCCTTTCACACCCATTTGAAAGGCGTATTCGAGGTCGCTTCGGTAGCTCACCGGCGCAACCAGTAGCACTCCTCTCGGCGCCGCGCTTCGACCCGCGCACCTGGGCCCAGCAATCCTGGATCCCATCTTCGTGGTGCTCTCGCCGCACCTGCGTATGAACAAGCAACTGGTACGCCACTGGCCGCCGCCTCTACATCACCATCGCGCCCCGCACGCTCCAAAAGAACGATGCGTCCGCGCCGATGACCTCCTCGCGGCTCTGCGTATGCTTGATGCACTGTGTCTCCTGTGCGACGCTGACAGTGAGTCTCGTCCTTCCTTTCCTCTCTTGCCGCTTGCCACACCTTCGGACTCCTCCTTCGCATCCCATTCCCGCGTCCCGCCTTACCTCTTCCTTCGTCCACCTTATCTCTTTCTTCGTCCACCATCCCTCCCCTTAGCTCTCAAGCGTTGTCTCCTTACTCTCGAGGCGTGAAGCGCTTCCTCATCCGACGCGCCACTGCGCCCACATCGCCCGGGAGGCCGCACACCATATAGCGCATCGTATTTCATCCCCTCCTTCATCGGCCCTTCGTGTTGTTCCATTCTTTTTTTCCGACCATACACCCGTGCTGTGCGCGGTCGGCGTGCTTCGCGGCCTTGGGTGCGCTGTCGACGACGGCATCCAAAAAACAGCCCCTTCCTTTGTCCCTATCTCTCCTGCTTGTCGCCGCCCACCAGCTAATCCCCCTTTTTTTACAGTCCCCACCCTCCCCGCCCTCCTGCACCTCCGCAACGTCCCCCGCTGCCCTCCCACAAACCCAGATCCCGCGGTGGGCACCCTCGCAGACGCCCTCACGTTACGCCCGCGCGCGACTTGTGGACCTCAAGGTCACGGAGGCGCTCAAGACGGTCCCCGCAACGACGGCGGCGTCTGCTGAGCCTGCGCTGACAGGTACACCCGCGCCCACATCGTCCGCCACATCTGTCGCGCCATCCCCCGCCCCGTCTGCTGGGCCTGCGCCCACGGGTGCGCCCCCCGGTGCGCCTGCGCCGTCCGCCGCGCCGAGGCCCGACGCCAACCGCGACAACATCGCTCACCCCTTCCGTGGCAAGCCCACCCTCGCAGACCACCCCGCGGTGGACACCCTCGCCGACGCCCTCGCGCGTCTCACCTCGCGCAGCTCGCGGACCTCGAGGTCACGGAGACGTTCGCGACGGCGGCGTATGTCCCCGCGGCGGCGGTGGCGTCTGCTGGGCCGCCCGCGCCGACTGTTACAGTGACTGGACTAGCGCCCCCCCGCGCAGACCGGTACGCCTGCGCCGACTGCTGCGCCGACTGGTGCGCCCACCCCTTCCGTGGCAACCCCACACCGGCGCGGACACTCTCCCGATCCCGTGCTGGGCCCCCGACCCGCGGAACGCAAGCACCCTGCTGAATCCAAGCGCAGGCGTCGTTGCCCCCACCTCAAGGCGCTCGAGCTCAAGGGCGCGACGGACGCGGAGGCGCTGCCGCCCGCGGCGGTCGTGGCATTACGGGGCGGTGAGTGTCATTTTGTTTTCATCTATGCCGGGGTTTTTTTTTCCATTTATTTTAATTTTATTCTTGCCCGTTCTATTATTATTTCTTCCATTGTCCCGACTCCGTTTGGCAGATGCCCTTCCTGCGGTCTCGCTGCTTGCTTTTCCTTAGTTTCGCGTCGTTTTGTTTATTGCGAAGCCATTTCTCTGTTTGGTGTCCTGCACACCCCATTCATCTCGCGTCCTGCGCGTTTTTTTTTTCATATTCTTGTTGTTCGTGTGTTTTATTTCCCTTTCGTTTCGTTTCGCCTTCCTTTCGTTCTTTCTTTCCCTCTTTCCGCGTCTTGCTTTCCTTCTGCTGTGCCCACTTCAATGCTGATTTTTCTTTCTTTCCTTTTCGCGCAGTGGGCAAGAAACGGCGCCGGCTCACGAGTGGGTGAATCCCAGGTGCGCCCGCGCGGGGTGGATATCCACAGATCTGGCTATTGTGTATGTACAGCGCGTTGTGTAACATTCCTGTTCCTTTTATTCTTTTCTTTACACGAGACTTCTTATAATTACTTTAGAAGAGAAAGATGGGAGGGATTTACTGTGTGTACTGTGGATATTCAGTTTAATTTCACCCCACTCTCCCTCGCTACTCTCTTGCTACTCTCCGCTCGTCCCTGGATTAGAGGGGGAACATTTAGGTGACGCGACTTATTGCCCCGTGCGAGAGGACGGACTATCAAGCTTCAAGTATTGTTACGTTCATATCAGCAGCAGCGTTGAGCTGTTTCTCACCAGATCTTCTCTCTCCCGAGTCCGAGTCGCGACTCAAGTTCAAAGAGGATACAGCTCCGATTGAGCTCCGATATCTCCATGCCATGTTATCTAATCTCTTGATCTCATCATTGTCATCTTCACCGTGACAATCTCGTGGTATTGACCGGTGTCAGAGCGACGATGAAAGGTTACTGGCAACCCAAGACACAAATACCTGCCCCCGTCATCCCGGATTTTCTTCAGGACCCGCCGGTCCTCGAGGAGTCCCCGGAGGATGCGAGTCAACTCAGACGCCCATCCCGTCTCCGCGCCATGAAGGAAACGTTTCGCAGCTTCAAACAAAGGAAAGGAACAGATACTGGCCGCAATACTAGGACTGCAGAGGGTACAGCTGGCCCTGTCGACCCGAACTCTCAGCCGGAACCCACTGGAGGGCGGATGCATTGAACAGGCGCCGTCATCGATAACCTTGCACTTGTGGCCGGCATTGTGGAAAGCATCTCCAACGCTATCAATAACTTCCCCCTCGTGGGTCCCGTGGCGGCCCTCCTGTCCCAGATTTTGAAGAAATGCAGGGTAAGTGGAACGACCTTGAAGCTTGAAGTGTCACCGATTAACTTCTTGCAGGAAATCAAGGATATGCACGAACAGCGCGACGTTCTTGTCGCTCGGCTTACCAAGACAGCTGGGGATCTGCATGGCACGATTATGCGAATGGAAGTAAATAACCATACTGACTCCACCGGTCGCCTGAAGACGGATATTGAGGAATACGTTGGGTTGAAGGTTTTCTTCCATAGTTGCGGACAAAACTAACCGTTTTTACATATAGATTACTTCAGCAGGTGTCCGTGCTCATGTCGGACTTTGACGGTCAAGGGAGATTTAAAACAACTGCACTCCAAACGGAATGGGCCGGCAAATTTACTGCCCTCGATCGCGAGCTTGATTTGTTCGGCGCCCGTTTCAATGTAAGTACCACATATTTATTATTTGGGTATCATTCCGAGAAAATTCATGTCTTTCAGGTCAACCGTTTGGTTGATATACAGCTAGAACAGGGCGTAATCCATAAGAAGGTGGACAATGGCCGGATAGAACAGGGTGTAATTCACAAGAAGGTGGACAATACCCGCATCGCAGTGTCAGTTCAATATTTATTGTGTTTGACCATTTGGAAGCTAAATAACCTCTAGTCTCAAGGAAAAGCTTGAGAAATGGCTAAAACCTGAGGATATGTCTGATAAACAGCACGAAACACAGAAGCTTCACCATGAAGGCACTGTAATATGGTTCTTGGATGGTCGCCAGCTCACTGAATGGATCAAAAACCCTGGATCTCTCTGGATCGAAGGAAACTGTAAGCGACTTCGGACTGTTCCTTTTTCGAGTACTAATTGATCGGTAGCCGGTACGGGGAAGAGCGTGATAAGGTATGAAGCATTAACCACCGGGATTTCTCAGCTAATAATTACATCTACCCACTAGCTCTACGGTGATCCGGAAGCTGCTTCACGATCAACTGCCATCCAATGACAGAACCGCCGCGGTGGGATATTTCTATTTCGACTTTAGGGACGACAAGAAGCAGCTGGTGGATACCATGCTTCGCTCTGTTGTCTTCCAGCTGTCTGGGCAGTCTCTTAATCCCTACGAGGCCCTTGATGCCCAATATGGAAAACTATCTCAGGGTCAGACTCTGCCCACCACCCAGGATCTTCTGAATATTCTCAACAAGCTGCTCTTGGAATTTCATGGCACCTATATCATTCTTGATGCACTTGACGAATGTCGAGACACAGATCTTCCGTCGCTTGTCCAGCTTCTCTCGAAGCTTCAGATGCAGACGGAGAGCTCATTACACCTCCTGTTCACCAGTCAACCCCGTGAAAAAATTACAGCCGGTTTCAAGAGTGTAGAACGAATTGTCCTAGAACCCAAAACAACGCAAAAAGACATCAAGCACTTCGTTTCTGATGAGGTCCAGTTGAGGCTCGAGCACCTGAACCACTGGAACCGTTGGAAACCGCGCGCTGACGAGATCATTGCAAAAGTTGCTGAGAAGAGTAATGGGATGTGAGTTAATTACGAGTTGAAGTTGAATATGTCATTGCTGACTGGAAATCATAGGTTCCGCTTGGCTGCTTGCCTTCTTATTGACATGTCCCGTCCTAAATTGAACCCCAACCTCGACACGATATTAGATAATCTTCCGAACAAATTATATGGCATTTACGACCGATTCCTCGAGACGATTGACAGGGAAGATCTCATCTATGTGGAAAGGGTCCTCCGGTGGCTTCTCTTCTCAGCCCAACAGCTTACCCTTCCTCAGCTCGAGGACGCCCTTGCATTCAACTTCTCAGGTCCGCACTGCTATGTATACGACCCATCTAAACGGGGCAACAATGCGACAATTCTTTGTGGATTCTTGGAAGGACTCGTCATTGTCAGCGAATCTGCGCCTAACCACGCTGGCAGGACGTCAGTGGTCGCAAGCCTCGCACATGCATCTGTCGCAGATTATCTTATTTCTGATAAATTTGCAACAAAAGGCTGGTGCGACCTTAACAGGGCACACTCCCACACATTTCTCGCACAGACATGTGTGGGCTATCTTCTTCACTTCGAAAACCATCCTTGCTACTTCGAAAAAAAACCTCCCTTCAACCTACTGCGAGTTACCAAGCAGACATCTTTGGACCATCCCTTAGCAATGTATGCCGCAGAGTATTGGAGCCATCATCTGCTCCGCTGCCATGACCGAGCTGCTCTATTGACATCGACCACGCGGCTCCTTGTGAGTGGTAGCAGGCAATATGAAGCTTTGAACAACTTATACCGGATTGGGGGGCGGAACTCTTTTCCGCAGCCTCTGTATATGTGTTCCCTTATAGGATACCATGAAGGAGTGGAATATCTGCTCCGGAATGGCGCCGATGTTAATGAAGTGGGTGGGGACTTTCACAATGCTTTACAAGCAGCATCCGTAAAAGGCCACACCGACATCAGTTGTGCCTTGCTCGAGAACGGTGCTGACCTCAATGCAGCCGGTGGATTTCATGGGAGTGCTTTACAAGCCGCGGCTGCGGGCGGTCATACGGAGGTTGTCGGTATGCTGTTTGAGAAGGGTGCCGACGTCAACACAGTTGGAGGGTATTATGGAAGTGCATTACAGGCCGCGGCTGCGCACGGTCATACGGAGGTCGTCAGTATCCTGATCGAGAAGGGTACCGACATCAACACAATTGGAGGGTATTATGGAAGTGCTTTACAGGCCGCAAGTGATGGTGGTCACACAGAGGTTGTCGGTATCTTGATTGAGAAGGGTGCCGACGTCAACATAGTTGGAGGGTACTATGGAAGCGCATTACAGACTGCGTCCAAAAGGGGCCACCTGGAGATCATCCAAATCCTGATTGAGAAAGGTGCCAACGTGAACACAATTGGTGGAGAGTATGGGAGTGCATTGCAGGCCGCGGCTGCTTACGGTCACGCGGAGATTGTCCGAATCCTGATTGAGAAGGGTGCCGATGTAAACGCAGCTGGAGGGGATTATGGAAGCGCATTGCAGGCCGCGGCTGATTGCAGTCATACAGAGATCGTCCACATCCTGATTGAGAAGGGTGCTGACGTGAACGCAGTTGGCGGAGAACATGAGAGTGCTTTACAGGCCCCGTCCTATTTGGGCCACCGGGAAACTGCTCAAATCTTGGGCGAGAATGGTGCCATTGGTGCGTGAAAACTGTCAATGAGTAGATATAATAAATGACTCACTGGAATCCCTGGGTACTAGATACTGAGCTCACGGAAAGCGAGACAGCTAAATGAGACTCTCCACAGAGCTCTGTGAACCCCTATGAGGAGGCGCTTTAGCTTGTCGAATCCTAGTATGTATGTATATATCCTCACTGAGGCTGGTAAAGAAATGAGATGCAATCATGACTACAAGATAAATCTACATGGTGAGGGAAGCCCTGGGTTGAGAACAGGAGGCCGGCGCAGGAGCTGTGGGGATATACAGCTTGCAGTGGTTAACGCGACGCGACGATGAAAAGATCATAGGAGGGTTATCAAGTCACACGGTGACTCACACCATCTGCGAATCGGCGATTTCTGAGGGAATTCGTCGTGGGTCACAACCCAAATTGAACCCAAATATATAAGCCTCGTATTTGAGGGCGTGAGTGCATATAGATTTGGGGTGGCCAGGGGGCGGCCTCGGTGATGATACATACAGTGTCGAAACCCAGTTGCGAAAAAATAAAGTTGACCCAGTATTGTACAGGAATAGGTGTGAGTTTCATCATAAGATTGGATCTGGGGGAAGTTCAGACCCTGAAATCTATGCACAAATATTTTCAAGATTTTTTGGCACCCTGTTGTGTCGCATGGCACCGTAACTTATTTGGCTGGTTTTGGGGGTTTGACCTGGATCCAAAAATTCCGATCAGAAATGCCCTCTCACTCACTCTCTCTGCACTCTCTTGCCCTCACACGGCCTCAGATGCCTAAAGACACCTCCCACAGGCAACCATCTAGGCTGTTCTGGGGGAATAGACCTCCAGAGGGATCGACACATCAGAGAACTCGAATCCGCCTCCAACCACTGGGCCAGAGAAGATGTGCGCTCCTCCCCGTTGCCTATACTGACCAAGCATGGGCAAAAATGTCTGAAAAGTACCCCAAGATACAAAAATTTCTCTTTAAAGCATTGTAGATGTGAATGGGCTACTACTATTCTCAGAATATACAATTCTCGGCCGCCATCATTGAGATTTAGCCATTTTTGGCAATTGTTTGATTTTTCGCGTGCGCCCAACAGGTGCAATGTTAATTTTTTGTGGATTATATTACTCATAGGCCTTGTTGTTATTCCACAAAAAAGAATCAAGCTGAACACCGGTGGGGTTCCTGTTCAAAATGTAATTTTTTCGGATCCGGGCATTTTTCGGATCCGGGTTTTGACACTGTAGTATGAACAATGGTAAGGAAAGAGTATATACTAGAGTGGGACTGGACCACTCCCATTGACGGCTATGCCGAGGATGGGGACTCGGGCCATCACAACGGCAGCTTGGCCATCAGTCAAAGGTGTGACTGATCGTGACGTATAAATTCTCACGGCCAAGCAGAACCAAGTTGAACCACCCACCGCCCAATGGAGGCAACCGATGCACGTCATAAAATTATATAGACAGTCTAAATGAGTTGACCCCCGTATTTAATCATTCAACTTTCCTCTGCCTGGCGCCAGATCGCCTTCAGCACCCCGCGGCTTTGGAAAGCCATCAAGTTGGATCTCGACCAGGTCTCCTCGACTCGGATCTTGAAGCTGGACATCCTCCGCACTTGGCTGACGCGCTCCAAAAACTCCCCTCTATCTATTTCCATGAAATACCCCCTGAGCTACCAATTCGTCGTGGAAATCACCAGACACTCGTTGCGCTGGGAATATGTCGAGCTCCTGCTTCCCAGCGATGATTTCCGTTTAATCGGGTCTACCGATTTCCCTCCACTCCGCTCGTTGACTTTCGGCGCGAGCGGCTACTTCCACGAGCCTGGCTCGTTCGACATCGTATCATTGTTTGACAATGCCCCCAACTTGACGGACGTCGTGCTCTTTGCAGGGTGTTCCCCCTTCCGTACAATGCTACCGTGGTCCCAGCTCATGCGCCTCTCTGCCTCTCTGCTCTTCTTCTCTGAATGCGCCGAAATCCTGCGGCATGCGAGCGCACTTGTGGATTTTTCCACCAACATGTACGGCGAGGACGATGAAGGCGAGTTGGCTCCCTCAAACACCTACAGTCATTGCAATTGGCCGACTTGAAGAACTTCCCCTGCCCAACTCAGAGGCGCATCCTCGATGCACTCACTGCTCCCTCTCTCCGACACCTCCAGATATCCGAGCCGCGATCAGTCGCTGGAGGGGGTACATTATCTACAGTCGCCGCCCTCATTTTCAGATCCCGGTGCACACTGGTGTCTTTGCAGGTTTTCCATGTGCGGCTGCCTGAGGCGGCGTACCGCGCAGCATTTCCCTCGATCCCCACCATCACACTGCTTTCTCGAGCGGCATGACGTGTCTTATAAGTATTGCATTCCATTTCAAGTTCTCCCACTTCCCTCTCATGTTTCACGCAGGTGAGTACTCTGTACTGAGTGATATAGTCTCTCAGCTTTCGAAACGCGGTTCTTGAACTTTTGAAATATCGGAGCATAATATATATATTTCCGGCGCCAACACAAGATGACGCAGGTTTTTATAGCGCTCCTCAAATTGTTGCAAACCAAGCCGCGGAAGCGGGCAACCACCACAACATCCACCAGACCAATCCCAGGCTCAATGCCTGCGGCGCAGCCCCGGCGACGCCGGCCCGAAACGAGGACAGCACCTCCCATATCGCTTTGCCTGCCCAAAATATTTATTCTGTCGCAACCATGTGAGTGTTAATTCTCTTTGAATGAAATATTGGCCTGCTGAGTGCCGTGTTTGGCAGAAAAACAAGGCATGTCACTTTTTGGAAGGGATCGGACAAAGTTCAAGTGGCCTCCGCACATTCATCATTCAGTCTCCAGCCGGAAAAGTCCATGAGTAGATAAGTGGGGATTCCAGTAGGGTTACTTGATGTCGTTATCAATATAACTTCCTTCAGAATTATGCTGCTATCAAGCGCACAATTCTGTAATTTAAATAGCAGTCATCCGTTCCCAGGAGTCCATTCCTACGCAAAAAAATCGTCAAAGGTAAGATCCTGCAGCAAAACAACTTACACTACATCTACGTGAATGACTACATCCAGAACTCGGAGGAACTTCCCCTGAACACGGTCCCTTCATAGAACAATGCTGCCTCACTCATCACATATGGCTCATAATCGGATCACAAAGCGGGGTCCAAGCGAAGAGTTGCGGATTCTTTGAGGAATTTCCAGACTGGCTTGGTTGAAGTACTATATTATCTAATCTCTTGATCTCATCTTTGTCTTCTTCCTCCTAGGCTGTACATACGTTCTGGCCATCACATCTTTCACCCATCCCACTGCTTGGTCGAGCGACGATGAAAACACCCCGCATATTGACCAAGACCTTCTGGAATCTCAAGGCACAAAAACCTGGCCCTGTCATCCAACAAGTGCATTCTCTTCAAGAAGTGCCGGCCATCGAGTCTAAGGACATGAAGGAAACACTCAACCATTTCAAGCAAAGCAGGGCTCCATCCAGCAGTCACGATCCGAACGCAGAGCGTACACCGGTACCTGATTCTCTCGACTCCGCCTCCCCGCCCACACTGGCAGCCCGCGACACGAAGCCCGCACACAGAACAGGCACCGTCATCGGTGGCCTTGTGCTTGCGACCAGCATCGTGGAGAGCATCTCCGGCGCTATTGATCAAGTCCCCCTTGTTGGTCCCGTGGTGGCCCTTTTGTTCCATATTTCGAAGAAATGCAGGGTAAGTGAAATGACCTTGAAGCTTGAAGTGCCACCGACTAACTTCTTACAGGAAGTCAAGGATATGCATGAACAACGCGATGTTCTTGTCGCTCAGTTTGCCAAAAGAGCTGGGGATCTGCATGGAACTATTATGCTAATGGAGGCAAATAACCATACTGACTCCACCGGCCGCCTGAAAACGGACATTGAAGAATATGTTGGGTAAGGTTTTCTTCCATAGTTGCGGACAAAAATAACCGCTTCCAAATGTAGACTACTTCAGCCCGCATCCGTGCTCACGTCGGACTTTACAGATTTAAAACAAGTGCACTTCAAACGGAATGGGCCTCCAAATTTACTGCTCTCAATCGTGAGCTTGATTTGTTCGGGGCACGTTTTAATGTAAGTACCACATATTTGGGCATCATTCCGAGAGTCATGTCTTTCAAGCCAATCGTCTGGCCGATATGCAGATAGAACAGGATGTAATTTACAAGAAGGTGGACCATAGCCACATCACAAAGTTAGTTCAATATTGTGTTGGCTATTTCGAAGCTAAATAACCTCTAGTCTCAAGGAAAAGCTCGAGAAATGGCTGAAATCTGCGGATATGTCTGAAAAACAGCATGAAACACAGAAACTTCACCACGAAGGCACTGGAATATGGTTTTTGAATGGTCGCCAGCTCACTGAATGGATTGAAAAACCTGGATCTCTCTGGATCGAAGGAAACTGTAAGCGACTTCGACCCTTCCTTTTTTTGAGTACTAATCCATCGGTAGCTGGTACGGGGAAAAGCGTGATTCTGTATGAAGCATTCACTGCGTTCCAAGCCCCCCTAGACAACTTTGTCTAGGGTCTGTCTAGCCGTGTTTCATACCCCTAGACTGACCTAGGAGTCAGTCTAGGTCAGTTTAGGGGTATGAAACACAGCTGGACAGACCCTAGACAGAGTTGACCCACTGAGTCTAGGGGGCTTGGAATGTAGTAATTTAGCCGCAGGGATTTTCAGCTAATTATCTACGCACTAGCTCTACGGTGATCCGGAAGCTGCTTCACGATCAACCGCCATCCAACCACGGAACCGCCGCGGTGGGATACTTCTTTTTTGATTTTAGGGACGACAAAAAGCAACTGGTCGCTTCGCTCCGTCGTCTTTCAGTTGTCTGGGCAGTCTCCTAATCCATACGGGGCCCTTGATGCCCAATATGGAAAGCTATCTCAGGGTCAGACTCTGCCCACCACCCGGGATCTTCTGGGTAAGTATTCTCGACCAGCTACTTTCAGAATTTCGTCGCACCTACATTGTTCTTGATGCACTCGATAAGTGTCGAGACACGGATCTTCAGGCCCGCTCTCCAACCTTCGGATGCAGACGAAAAGCTCATTGCACCTCTTGTTCACCAGTCAAACCCGTGAAATATTTACGGCCGGTTTCAAGGGCATAGAACGAATTGTTCTAACACCCGAAACGACATCAAGCACTTCGTTTCTGATGAGATCCGGTCGAAGCTAGAGCGCCTGACGCACTGGGATCATTGGAAGCCGCGCGCTGAGGACATCATTGCAAAGGTGGCGGAGAAGATTAACGGAATGTGAGTTGAATGGGGGTTGTGAATTGAGTAGAATGGCAATACTGACTCGAAATTCTAGGTTCCGCTTGGCTGCTTGCCTTCTTATTGACATGTCCCATCCTAAATTGAACCCCAACCTCGACGCAATACTGGCCAATCTTCCGAATGAGTTGTACGGAATCTACGACCGATTCTTGGAGACAGTTGGCGCGGATGACATCGTCTACGTGGAAAGAGCCTTCGCTGGATTGCTTCTCTGCCGAACCACTTACCCTTCCTGAACTCGAGGACTCCCTCGCGTTCGACTTCTCAAACCCGCACCTACATGTATACGACCCATCTAAACGGGGCAACAATGCAAGGAGTCTTTGTGGATTCTTGGAAGGACTCGTCATTGTACGCGAATCTGCGGAGGCCTATACTAGTGAACTGAAAGTGGTCGCAAGCCTCGCGCATGCATCCGTCGCGGATTACCTCGCTTCTAATAAATTTGTGAAACCAGGCCAGTGCAACCTCGACAGCAAACACTCCCACACCTTTCTTGCGTCTTACCAAGCAGTCATCTTTGGACCATCCCTTAGCGATGTATGCCGCACGCTATTGGAGCCATCATCTGCTCCGCTGCCACGACCGAGCTGCTCTATCGATATTGACCGCGCGGCTCCTCGTTGGTGGTAGCAGGTAGTATGAAACTTTGATCAAGCTCTACTCGATTGAGGGGTGGGACTCTCCTCCGCCGCCTCTGTATATGTGTTCCCTTATAGGATACCGTGAAGGCGTGGGCGCCGATGCTAATGCAGGAGGCTGGTGGTATCAAACTGCCTTACAAGCAGTGTCCGCAAAAGGCCACACCGACATCATTTGTGCCTTGCTCGAGAATGGTGCGGATATAAACCAAGTGGGTAGGGGATTTGGAGGCGCTTTACAGGCTGCGGCTGCTCGCGGTCACACGGAGGTCGTCGGTATCCTGTGCGAGAAGGGTGCTGGCCTCAACGCAGGTGGATTTTTTGAGAGCGCTTTACAGGCCACGTGACGCTACTGGTGATCATATGGAGGTCGTTGGTATCTTGTGCGAGAAAGGTGCCGATGTCAATGCAGCTGGTGGACGTTATGGGAGTGCTTTACAAGCCGCATCGTACAAAAGTCACCCGGAGATCATCCAAATCCTGATCGAGAAGGGTGCCGACGTCAATGCAGTTGGTGGAGAATATGGGAGTGCATTGCAGGCCGCGGCTGCTGACGGCAACACGGAGGTCGTCGGAATCCTGTGCGAGAAGGGTGCCGACGTCAACGCAGTTGGAGAGTATTATGGAATCGCATTACAGGCTGCGTCGCACTAGGGCTATCGGGAAATTGTTCAAATCCTGATCGAGATGGGTGCCAACGTGAACGCAATCGGTGGAGAAGATGAGAGTGCTTTACATGCCGCGTCCAAGAGGGCCACCTGGAAATCGTCCAAATCCTGATAGAGAAGGGTGCCGACGTGAACGCATTCGATGGAGAACATATAAGTGCGTTGTGGTTCGCGTCCTACTGGGGCCACCGGGAAATTGTTCAAATCCTGCGCAAGAATGGTGCCATCGGGGCGTGAAAACTGTCAATGTAAATACTACGACTCACCGTAATACGTGCAGATACAGGTCAATGAGACCTTCAACAGTTTTTGTATAAATAGGGTACTGTAGCTTGTCAAATCCAATGTACGTCTCCAAATTGTGGCTGGTAAAGCAAAGAGATGAAGTCAAAAAAATACGCAGATCAAGTAGGATGTGGAGGGTAATCTTGTTGGTTAGTGTGCACCAGGACAGAACACAAGGCGCCACGCTCGCAGGTGGCGGGATGGACGCAGCAGCTGTGGCATCTGGAACTCGTTTGCATGATTCATCACTAAATATATAGGCAGGCCATTCGACGGCGTGCATGCATACAGATTTGGGGCGGCTTCCGAGTCGGCGGTGATATCCTTTTTGCTCAAAACGACGCACGGTGATGTATAGTGGTGCAGTGAAAGACAACGAGGAGAGACGTGTTGAAGGAGGAGGAACAGCAGTTGGGCTCTATCTGCACCACTTGAAACGGATAGCGCCGAGCGACGGAGTAGACGTGGTCTATTGATTGGTTTCCTCGTGTGCGCCGTGGCCCGTTGTATATGTGGTCCATGCGCTGGAAACCATCACGATTCGCAGATACGGCGGTAAGTAACATACCGCCGTATCTTCCGACGGGGTCTGTAAAAGGGTCAGGTTCCCGGGATTCCGGGAATTTCGCATGCTTGCGAGCACCGAAGGATGTGTGGCGTAGAATCAGTGATAGTGCCGCCGCCGTGGTTCCGGGAGACTGACTGAAGAGTGAAAAGAGGAGTGAGCAATAATAAACAGATTCGTAAAAGACACATGCGGCGGAGCTCCAACTCGACCAAGATTCCCGGGGATGTCTACTTTACCATTGCGCTTGGGGCTTGGCGCGCGCAGAGACAGAGAGACTGCGATGATACGAGACAGGGAAGGTTTTGAAGGTTCACTCCTGCAAAATGGGATTCGGAATACTGACTTGGGCAGAGTAGGTGAGATTAATCTCAGTGAACAACTCGTACCTAAATGGATTGGATACAAAATCCGAGTCTAAAGCTCCAACGCCGAGGAAGGAAGGAAACCAAAAAAAATCTGATGAAGGCGGGCCGAGTCTATTTTCTAGTAGGATTCTGTCTTCCTTTTTCTAGGGCGGTCCTAGTCGTCTGAGCCTTCGCGCTGAGGCCGAGGTCTTGGCTAAGTCTTGGCCAAGTCGGCAAGAGATTCGTGATGGGTCACCTGACAGATCGCGCCCGATTTACAACCAAACACGAGCAGACAGAGCCGATGCGCGTCGTCAACAAACCTCGGCAGCTGATTTAGAGTACAGGCAGAGTCAGAATCATACTATATGTCGGTATTTACAACAAATAATCCAACAAGCATCCAACCCACCAATCATGAAGCCGTTTCTTTCAAAAATGGTAGTCGATGCCGCCGGTGTGATAAATTACCGGCACACAGTTCCCGAGGCCATCAACTGTCGCGGGCATGGTTGCTAGATTAGTCTCGTTCCCGCCGTTATAGGGCAGTCGATCGCTGCGCTCACGGGCAGAGAGCGGTCCTCCGGACCGGCGGAAAGATCCGAGGCAGAATTTTGATGAAATATGTCAAGTTAGCACTGCAATACTATTTACTCACCTTGAACAGCTCAGACCCATACTAGAACGTGTCAGTTTCTCCCTGCAACAATGCGGCAATTTCAGTGTTCTTGTTCAAACTGGTATCAAGCGTAGCGGTACAATAATACATGAATAAATGAATGGACTGCCTATTGGACAAAATTATGACCTGGACATTGCATGCTGTGCACACCGAAAACAGGTGGGTATCTATTTGTCCAAAAATAGATGGAGCAGGGGAAGTTGAAAAGAAAGAACAATAAGACTGAAACACAAACCCTGACAATCCGACTCATCCGAGACCCAGACTACAACTCAAAGCAAGACTCTCTGCTTCCCCTCTTCAAAATTGCTTCCTTGAGCCAAATTGTCCTGTTCCTCATCATCCCCAATGTATGACAGCTCTGGTGCACTACCAGGTGCATGCAATTCCGAAAGTTGTTGAAGTTGTTCCTCATACTCAGCCAAAACAGCCAGGTCAACCTTGGCTAGCTTTGCATCAATCCGAGTTATATCCTTCATCTGTGAAGATCTTTCGAAGAGCGACCTTGCTGCTTTCCACAATTGAATTCCCTTCATGACCTCTCCATGATTATTCAGTATATCTGTGATTCTAACCATACAATCTGCCCTCCAGTGATGGACATCCATGAAGGTGAATCCATCAAGAGCAACATTGAATAGGGTGAGTGCAGTTTCATTGTCCCCTTCTGCTAGGAAAATCTGACCGAGGCAGCGGAATGCTTGCATTGTCTGGCGCTTGTCCTTGCAATTCAGAGCCAAGCTAAGGAACACTCCTGCCCATCGGAGTGTGACCATGATATTATTCATCTCTGTGGAAAGATCTGAAAGTCTTGCAAGACCTTGAAGTGCTAGCTCTGCTACTGACATCTCCTGAGAGGAAATGACAATTTTTTTGAACATTGAATTTGCGGTCACATGGTCCCCTTCCTGCAGGCAGAGCTCTGCATCTGTGTAAACAGCTATAAGCGACAGCTGTTTGGCCTGAAGCCCGTACAATGCCTTTGAACGAGACTGAGCTATGGTCAGATTTTGGCGAATGCTTTTGGATTCTGCACCAGCAGCAATATCAATGAAAGCAATGGTCAAGTTGGCGATAATAGCACTATATGAAGTTGGCTGGCAGCTGGATGTGATGTCAACTTGCAGATTATGAGCTTCCAGATACTCAGACTTCTCAAGGTGTATCTCAGCCTGATCACTTAGAATGTGAATATTTAAGGCACTTTTTCCTTGCAGACCACAAGCAGCCACCATTTCTCTGGATTTTTTGAGAAGAATTTGAGCATGCCGATAGTTTGCGAGACTCTTGTGACATCTTGCTTCAAGGTAGAGAGACCATGCTTGTGAATAGATGTCCCCGATGTGCTCTGCATATCGATATGCCTCTTTGGCATGTGGGAGTGCACTCAAAGGCCTTCCAGTGTCAAGTAGGATATCGCATATGCTGCTCAAAGCATAACAGCCAACCCTGGTGGGGTACCCAATAGTTTCTGCCAGTGAATATGCCATTTGATAATACTTGAGGGCTTCTGCAGAATCTGACTTTGCTGCCCAGAAGTATACTCCCAGAGCACGGTACCATCTGGCTGGAAAGAAATTAGTTAGGTGAACACAATGATAGTGATTGTGTGTTACCTTGTTCCTGTGGATCTGTTGACTTGAAATGCTGAGTGCCTAGGATGATGTCTCTATTGAGATCCAGGGCAGGCAAAGATTGCGAGCTTTCCAATAGCTCGATAAGATACTCCCCCAAAATTGGATTGTCTTTCCAATCAGGCATTTGCCCTGCAAGCTGGAGCAGAAGAGGTGAATATGTAGCTTGAACTCGACGGAGGAAATTATCGAAAAAGAGGATGCTCTTGATATTCTGGACAGTTCCAAGACCCTCTGGCTCAAGCCATTCATCATGGAGAATAGTCTTGATGTTGCCCAGATTTCGTGAAATTTGAGGGAGTATGTCTGCTACATTGACACCCTTGAATTGGTTCCAAAGATCAAGAATTTGATGGAAATGCTCCCGTAGCTTTAGTTTCAAGGCATTTACAGGAGGATGAACATGGAGAATATGCTCTCTGATCGGAGCCAACACCTTCAGGTGCTGATCCAGGCCAACAAAGGCCAATGATGTTCGAAGCAGGGTTGTCTTGCAGGCAAGGATGTCGATGATGGGAAGTTTGGCTTGTACCAAATCGGCATCTGCAAGCCCATCAGGTAGCATGGACAGAATGCTGAGCAACTCCTGGGCACCTGGTGTCATCCGGGAGCCAGTGTATGACAACATGATGGATATGTCCAGGCTTGATCTCTGGTCATACCCTTCCGAAAGTATCTGAGTACTTTCCAATTTCCAACGAGAAAGTGCCTGGGCACATCCTTCAGAACCTGCAACACTTGCAATGAGGCTGACTGCCAATGGAAGATTCCCTGTTAGCTCAAGGAGTTCTTTGATGATGTCTTCATCATGCCCTTCATCAGCAACTTCAATGAAGGTCTGGTGAGCAGCCTCATTGGAAAGTGGCTCAAGGGGAGCCAGGAAGGGGCGGGTCCATTTGACTTTGCTTGGTCGTTCAGCACCTCTCAGAGTGATCTGCAGGAAGCTAAAGACATTATTATATAACCTCACAAACATAACTCACAATGAGAGCCAGGTGGGAGACATCAGTCAGAAGAGATAGAAACTCTTCAACCTCAGAGCGACATGCCAGGGGTTCCCAACAGGTCTCCAGATTGTCAAGGACCAGAAGGGAAGGAGGAGCATGGGCAAAGTAATGTGCAAGCTTTTTTGCCATGTTTGAGCCCTTCTTCAACCCAACATAATCTGCAATTGTAGCCGCCAGTTCTGTGCAAGTGGGGTTTGAGTGGCATGGAACAAAGTATCGCTGGGAATATTTCGCCTCCACTTGTTTATTATGGAGGACTGCTGTAGCAAGGCTAGTCTTTCCCATGCCCCCTGCACCAAGAATAGCAATGTGGGCCGAATCCTGTATGAGGATATTCACTACATCCTGCAGCTCTGCTTCACGGCCATGGAAGATTGATGGGGAGGGTGGAAGTAGACTAAAGGATCCTGAGCTGCTCCAGAATTTAGCTACACTGATTTTGTTTGCAGGTCTAGCTTACCTATCATTTCCAATGCTTGCCAGAGTTCCTGTTACCTACCAACTGTGAGTTAAAAATGTTAATCATCATCCTCTGCTACTCACCGAGGAGCGATCAGAACTGGTGAGGTCAGACTGAGCCTCAAAAAGGGCCACAAGCTGTTCATGTTGTTCCTTTGCATCCTTTTTCATTTGGCCCATTTGAGACAAGGTTGAACCTGTGACTTGAGCCTGCAATGAACACTTTGAATATGCATCTCAACACTTTGTCTGATATACCTTGAACAATTCAACCATCTTGCTCACCTCCTGCTTGCATGCTTTCAATTTTTCTGTCGCCTCAGGCTGTCGAAAAAGTTCCTTTATTTTTCCTAGAGTGCCCTTTTTTTGCCCATTCAGAACTGTGAACAATCTCTCAAGTGCCCTGGTATAATATATTAAATGAATACAGTGGCATTATCAAATGGTACCTACTCTGTGAATTTTGCAATGTCATGCAGGAGTGTCATTGGAAGAACACCCTTGATTTCTGAAGTTGAATGAAGCTGGATAATAATACAGAGGATTTCATGAATGTGCTCCATAATCTCAACATATTCTTCCTTGTTAGATCTTGTCATCTTTTCTTTTTGTTCAATATGATGCCAATGGCCAAAGGTATTGGCTTACCTCGAGCGACTTTGAAATGGTCAAGCACAATGCAGCAGTTGAGCCAAGGAAAGGCACTTTAAAGCTGATTGCAATGTTCTTGGCTGTCGTTGCGGCGAGGATGGTATATCGGATGAGATTGCTGAATTTCGCTGTAGTAGCCATGATGGGCATTGTTGGCAGGGAGAGGTGTCGTCGGCCTATGCTTAAGGCCCAGAAGCCGTTCTCTACAGAACAAATCTGGATATTGCACAAGAATCAGCGCTAATGGCGTGCTGCCGGAGATTCCTAACATTAATTCTGGAAGGACTTTCACAGCCTGGGTGTCCCGCAATAGATGTAATCACGGGAGAAGACCCGGCTTCAGCTCAGAACGGACCGGTTAACGTTCTGTCTCCGGACCGGTTAATGTTCTGTCTCCTGTTGACCAGTCGATCCGAACGGAAGCGGATGAGGAATCAATGCTTTCAGTCATTCCGGACACGGGACCGACCTCCCAAATAGTACATTCCTCCCTTTCCGGTATGTTCGTGCACCCCGTCTGAAACCACAGAAGAAGCACACCCCACCAGGCACCCATTTGAATGGCCACCGCTGACGGCCGTAATACGGCCATATACGGCGTACTGTACTATTTCGACCAAGTGTTCACAGGGTGTTACGCGTTACGCACTAGTGTTCACTCAAACTGGTGTTCATTTCGTGGGAAAATACCATAATAGGGAACCCGGGCCGCGAAAATTTGAATTTTCACCCCAAATTTGATCCAAATCGGGACAATTTCGGACCTGTTACGCGTTACGAGGGCTTAAAGTGTTCAATTCACAAGTCCCCGTTACGCGTTATTTGAACAGTTGGTCGAAATAGTACAGTATACGGTACGGGTCATAGGGTATACAAATCAGCTGTACTTTTACCGTACAAATCCCGCCAAGCAGGTCTGCCGGTACGGCTCCCGTAACCGTCTATACGGGTCGATATACTGCCGTAATATGAATACGGTGAACAGCCCTAATAAGTGAGAATACTACTTCAATCCTGGTAATCCTTCATTACAAACATAGTAGGCTCACCACTGTTTCAGAGCCCAGATAACAAGCTAGTAAAGGAATCAGAAAGCGGGAGAGCTGTGCAGCCACTCCACAAGATCTGGCTTCTGCGGGAGATTGATCCTTGCCATTTTTTTATGTCCTTTCAGAAAAGTGAAAATCTTCTGCAGCGTTCTGGTATAATGTCTCACTGTGTTATCCAGATTCCAGAAAGATGAAATGACAACATACTCTGTGAACTTTTCAATGTCATATAGGAGTGCATCTGTCTCTTCGGAATCTGTTTCTAGAACAATGTGCCTACGACTTGAGCGAGAGAGCCAGATCGTCAATGCATGTCACAGCCTTGATATGAGTTTGACATGTCACGCGTTTTGCACCTCCCTGCACAGGACATAGGTACATCATTCAGTGAACATATTCTGAGGAGGCAAAAACTATTTTTCATTGTTCAAGAACATGTCTGAATTTTTCTGGGACTTCGGGATCAGCAGACATGAAGAAAGTGCATAATATTCCATATTACCCTCTGATCACTATGCCCAGCAACAAGCTATCTATGCGTCTCCCCGGATCTCTTAGTTCTTTTTCATGTACATGCATAAGACATGTATTAATAAATGCCAGAGGATACCGGGGGAAAAGGTGCGCAGAATAAAATCAGAAAAAGTCATTCCAGCTAGACAGGGCAGTTCCAGACCCATAGGGCACAATAGCAATGTCGGGTGCAAGTCGTGTGAGAAACGGGCGATCGTGTCACGCTTTGTCAATCCACTTCGTTTTCCATAGTCTTTGCAATTTATGGACCCAAATCACTTTCTATTATATTACACTGCATCTTCCATAAATTTTGGCGCCCATAAAGTTTTGCCCACACGGCCCTTTAATGCACTCAGGATTGGAGGTAGACCAGAAGTGCATAAATATCGGTTTACAGTAGACTGTTGAGCCTGATAATTATTTTTATAGGCCTGGCATCATTTTCTGCCCCAGATTTTAAACTCCGCCCATACTTGAACATCTGGAGCCGAGATTACAATTAAATATATTTCGGACATTGGATATTT
Source organism: Mycena rebaudengoi (assembly GCA_029282285.1). Taxonomy (NCBI): domain Eukaryota; kingdom Fungi; phylum Basidiomycota; class Agaricomycetes; order Agaricales; family Mycenaceae; genus Mycena; species Mycena rebaudengoi. The sequence goes on from JARJCX010000014.1 coordinate 1,292,656, forward strand.
ACCGCCGCTTTTATCGGCATTACATAACCCCTCCAGTGTAGTAAGGCCTCCTCTGCGCATCCCTAGTACCTTAGAATCTGCTGCCTTGTTCAACAAATTCTCTCTGTATACGACTTCTGCTAAGTTTTGACTACGATGACTATTTCATATAGGAGTGAAGTTGTGCAGTTCTGATGGGGTAATTCTATTTGGGAACCCAGGCAGCTGCCACCGTACTTTGTAATTGAGAGAGATCCTTTTATATTCCATAAGACATGCCTTCGCTACGCTCCGGCAATCCAAATCAATATATTGTTGAAGTTGAATAAGACGAAAAATGAAAGAGATAAACGGGCTGTGTGAAATTCAGGTTGGAAATATATTATTTAACTACATTGGATGCCTGTATGAGAAAAAATTGTTAAAATCAAGTCAATTTTCTCGGACATGCCCTGCTCCGAGAAGAGATAGAAACCAAATTTTCTTAAAGTGGAGACTCTGATATTGGACAAACACCGAAAATCTACGAGGTTCTCGGGGATTTGATGTATAAAAAGATTCCGTGAGGAAAATAGTCCTCAAAACGAAGAGTGCCCCGGTATGTTCCGATTGCTCTTTGGCACTTTGGGATCCCAGATGTTGTGGCGGGGATGGTCGGATTTTTTCATAGGGGAGCATGTGCGGAAGTTCGTGAGAAGAAGAACGTGCGAGACGACAATTTTTAGTCGCAATATTGAAATTGTTCTAGAAGAGCATGGAATTTGGTCCAATCAAGGATGTTCTAGCGAGTAATCTTGTGGTAATCCAAGAGGCTTTAATATTGGGAATAACGGCGCCAGTCAGAGATAGTGTTCATGGGTTGATCGATTACCAATACTTTACGCAGCTCCAGGAGCGTGAGAAATATTGGGGAGGAACGGCACGAGAAAATGAGAAAGGAAATTCACAACAGGGTAGAGCACATTTTGTAGGTTCTTTTATACAACAGGACGCGATGCAAAATACGTGGCTGCAGCGATGGCTTCTCCTGCGGCGTAGCACGGCACCGGACCTCGCGGATTACGCGTCTCCGTGGCATGCCCGGCGCTTCAGAAATTACTGCGGCACAGTTGGTCTTGTGTTCATTTTGCTGCGCGAATTGGCGACCTGGAAAACGCGACCACAGGGATGTGGACGAGTTTGGATGAAATGTGAAGTGCCGCCGAGAAGAATGGGGCAAGGCTGTATGTTTACCGTGGCACAATGGGAACTAAAATATCTAGTTCAGAGCACTATCCAGGAGGAGCCATGATGGGGATAATACTCATGGGGATCTACACAAACATGTACAATGACATTCGAGAGATTTTGTTAAGAGAACGGATAATCCTTCGGGCTGAAAAAATTACAATACCTATAGGTATAGTATAAATCCTCTTTGAATGTTTTGGCCTGCTGCTGAATGCCTGTTATGGCATGAAAACAGGGTGAACCATATGTTTGATGGGATCAAAACAAGTTCAACATACCTCGGCACGCTCATTATACTCGCCTAATAGGTTGGAATATTTTTAGACTCATTCTTCCTCATATATGAGAATATAATGAGTGTTGCCTAATATCATAACAATTATCTTTGCCATGACATATGCTTCAGACACAATTTCTTAGTTTTATGATTCAAATTGCATTGGTCAGTTTCCTGTGGCCCATTCAGTACAAATAATTTAACCCTAAAGCTTATAAACAGCTACAAGAGACGTTAAACACTGTCCCGAGCCTTTTTAGTCCCGGAATACGTCGAAACGTAAGGTTTTGTGGAAGAGCTCTCCGGCATCACCCCATTTGGAGGTGTTCCTCCCGGAAACCGGGTTTCCAAATTGAATTATCCCCGATGATGCACCCGGCCGAACCACTGGACAAAATTATGGTACTATATACGACTGGGTAGTGGGCCAGTTGGGGTAGTGGGCCACTTGGAGAATTTAAGCAGTATCATTAGAGAATAGGGTGATTTGGTGCTTGTGGGATGGAGCAAGATGTATGAGGATGTCGGACATCAAATTTTGACTGGGAGTGATCCGCTGATCAGAAGCTGTGCCCCGTTTGTTTCCGAAGGAGAGGTGGGAATTGATCGATTCTTATCTCCGAACGGCTCCCACACTCTTCCTCTGCCCATTTCTCAGCCAATTCTCGACCGATTCACAAGTTTGAGGTCCCGTCTTGTTGCCTCTACGCACGGGGATTTCCTAAAAGGACCCGGGACCCTGCAGTCATCCGGGATCCCCTCTCCGACCGTTCAAGAATGGTGAGAACTGATTTTGCCTGGCCCAAGACAGAATCCTCTATAGTGATCCACTCAACACTGCTAGGGCTTTGGAACCCAGTACTTTGAGGGCAGACATACACCTGAGCATCCTCAAACCTCTCTTTGGTCCACTGCCATTGGGCTACACATTCAGTGTGGCTGAGTTTCCTGGACCACCCACTTTTGTTGCCGTGCATAAATGGATTTTGTTTGAACGGATATTGGTATGAAGGCGCCATTTATCGTACTCAGGTATATGTAATTACTTCCTATCTACCCTTTTAATACCTCTCTTTGGCCAAGATCGGCCTCTCTGCGTTGTACTACACGCAATTTCGTCGATACATCAGTTTCCCCGTCCACCTCGCCGGAAGTGCTAGTAATTACAATCCTTATACATTTTGAATCCAAAGTTTGAGTGTTCCACATTATGCCTACGATCCTCATGAGTGATTCTGAGTGCTTCCGGTTGCATGGTACGAGTCCCAACAACGAATTTAGGCCAGTGGCCCACTACCTAGTTCATTGCCATTTTGGGGTTGCCCGGAAAATAAATTCGTTGAGCCGTCAAAACACTGCCGAAATTGGCCCAAAATATCTCATCTTACTCTTGGTATGTCAGTCCTAATCTAAGGGTCAAAAGCCAGGGATCTATTGCGCTCTACGGGCAAGCCAGCGGTCAAAAGTGCTAAAGTGGCCCAGTACCCGGTGACTAATAGTAATACGAGAAACCGGGTTTCTCAATGGAATCATCCAACAGATAATGAGTGTTTATGGACAATATGTGAAATATCCCTGCCATGTTATTTTCCTCGCACACAAAAATTCAGGTCCGTGATTCAAATTACAGAGGCCAGTTTCCTGCAGCCCATTCCATGAAAGAAAAAATCCACGAAGCTTAAATACGGCCACAGAATACTTTATGCACAGTTCAGAGCGTATGTCCCGGATAGTATGCTTTAAAATAAGTGTGTCCACAGTTCCTGATTCAGTTCCAATTCGTCCTAAGTGGATTCACCCAGCTTTTCCGCGGGATCCTGGATATTTTTGTTTCAGGAGTACCAGAATACTCGGGCTCTGCCATTAAAACACCAGAATGACTGATCGTTAGCCCGGTGCTTTAATTGAGTTACATCTTGTCCCAGCTGTCTCCTACTTAATCAGCTCACTCTCTTGTTCAACAGTTTCACCGATAAACATCGAGCTCGGGTTCTTTGTCGATATTAGGCTTGTGCATTCTAGGAACGGAGGTGGATGGAGATATATTGGAGGAGCGAGGTTTGAAACCAGTTATTCAATACTGTTGCCAGGCTCCTACCCACCCGCACGTTACGGGGTTGGGTGAATACAGAGAGAGACAGAGAGGCGGGAATTCTGCACCGGAACGTAACGACATGTGAAAAATTTACTCCCCGATCTTTCCGTAAATTCAGACTCCGCGTATCCAACCCCTGGATACGCGGAGTTCGCGCCTAAAATATCCATCAAACGAGTACATCTGGTCCTGTAATGTGCAGTGAACCAAATCCCTGCATGTAAATTGTATTTATTATGTATATAATAGCCCTGAATGATGCCTAGTTTTTCAAATTCCTAAATACACCTTCGTTCTTGAGTTACAGGTCATTTTATGTCCAGAAATGATGCTTCCCATGGATTAACGAGGTATCTGAAAAAACGGAAAACTAGACATTGATATAATGTTATGTGCCATTACTTTTCATCATACAAACTTGCCTAGGTGTGTGGATGGCGAGAAATTTAGCCTGACCATCATTTCTGCACCTGTCGGAGTTTGAATTTGGCACTGCATTGCCGACCACCACAGTTATAGGATTCGTTCTTGTCAGCCTGACAAGAACGAGTTGAACTCTCCACCCGCCAAAAATGTCATCAAAATTCGGCGTTTTAAAAAAAATCATAGTTAGAACTCCGACAGGCCAAGACTTATCAATATCCAACTGCATCGCACGTGGCTGCCGAGCCGATTCAGACTTAGCATTGCCGTTTGAACTCTGGGTACAGTATCTCTGGGAGATGCCATCAAATGGGTTCTGCAAACAAAGGACCATGTAGGAGTTCGACCTTGAACTTGAACTTGAACTGCGACAGAAACCAACTTTGAGAAATAGCTGAGAATTGGGTATGGCGCTCACGATTTATTCCCGCTACCTTTAGGTACGGGTTTCTATAAGGCGCCCTATCAAATCGTTTTGGCGGACGATCACGATTTGGTCATTTTTACTCGCGTAAGCAGCATTCTGATTGGCTGGAACGAGCGCTAAAGGCTTCGGCATGTTGACGGCGGTCAGTACAACGTCAGCAACATCTCGTCGAACCGCATATTCCCTCTACCAGTAGGTAAGGGCCTCTAATTTTTACTCCCCGCAAAATCATGATTCGCTCATTCCCGCTACCTTCAGGCATGAGTTTCTATGGGGCGCCCAATCATTCCACCTTTCGGCGGTGGATCACATTTTCGTCATTTACTGTGTCAACAGTTTTTTCCCTGCCAAATTGCTTCGGCATGAGAACCGGCTAAGGTAATGCCGAGATCTGCCGCCATGTGTGGTAAAGCAGCTTACCCTCAACCCCTATTCGACAAGGCGAACATAAAAATCGGTATGAAACTTTTGGACCGATGTAGGAAACTAACTGGGGCCAGGCTAGCAGTATACAAGTGATTCAGGGACTATGAACTGAAGTCGACGAGAAATGTCTTGCTGCCAGCTGCTAATTTAATCTTTATGGCCACTGTCTGTGAAAGGCCCCGAGTCGAGTAAGCGTAAAGTAAACATGGAACCTGTACCGACCTCAAAAGGGATAATCAGGGGTCCTCCAAAAACCGAGGCCAAGGGAAAATGCTGATTGGAAAACAGTCCGGTGAAAGTAGCACTGAACAATTCGGAGACGAGGGAAGTCAAATATCAACATCGTAGAACTTGACGAAGACACGGAGGATGCAGAGTAATACAATAATACTTTCTGATAATTTTTTACTCTTATTGACGTTGTGGGAGAAAATATGGGTCAGAAGCAAAGTCCGGACAAAATTTTGCCCGACCTCAAGCAAGACACAGAGTCCGAAAAGTTCCTTGCTGAACCAAAGTCCGGACAAAAATTTCAAACACCAAAAATTTGTACCCGACCTTGAAAGAGATAAGCAGGGGCCCTGTTTTTGGCTTCCAGCAACTCGGGTGGGTTATAACTAACTACTTGTAAAAAAATACAAGCGGCTGATTCAAGACAACTTTGGTCTTGAGTCTTGATCTCTATACTCTGCCAATTTGTACTGCCGGGGATTTTTTCCATATCTACTATCGATTCAACCTCACTTGCTCACTGATTCAATTTTATCTTGCCATGTAACCCAACGGATTCAACCATGCCACTAGTTGCAAGTCCCGCTGAAACAAAGTTCGCTGGGACCACTTCTACTGATATACTGTTGAACACCACACCTTCAACTCGTCTGTCACTGATACAACCCTATTTCGCTGTCCTTCACACAATTATTGGTTTTGAATACTACAACAGGAAATTACTGCAGCACCTGCAATGGTATACATGTCATCAGAAACATCAAATCAGGAAATCCCACAATTAATGTAAGATCTATCAGTTGATTATTGAAGTCCAGGCGAGAGGAAAGCTTCGTTTTAGTGCTCTATTCAAACAACATAGAACCGGAATTACAATTCGGGAATAGCTGATTCTGAGCTGAGCAAATATTATCCTAATTCTTTCCTAAATATCCTGGGGCGTGAAAGTTGATGTCCTCACCCTTGAAGCGATTGAAGTAAGGGTGCTAACAATTTTAAAGGACCTTGTGGCTGAACCTCTCAAATCGGAAAGTGAGGTTGAATCAGTCAAGAAACCGAAACGAAAATAGGGTTGAATCAATCCCACCGTGCCAAAGAAATTAGTTGGGTAAATAGACTCAAGTGTGAAACTTAAAGGTTAAATTATCAATAAATTACTGAGTAAAAAATCGAATCAATAGAGTGTATTAGCTGCGATATATATCGACGTTTTTTTAACCAAGATCTCCACCAAAAATATGGGGCATGACTTCACACATGACACAATATCCAGAAATCCCCCCAGTCGACAAGTTAAATGGGGTCTACTGGTCAGTTAGAAGTGGTGTCAGCAGCCTCTGGCTTGGCCCTACGAGACCCCGACGGTAGCCAGCGTGAATTGCGGCAGGCGGAAGCACAAAAACCAAATTTATAGTAAATTTTGAGTTTTCTCGGTATTAACCGCAGCTAATACACTCTAATGGGTGTTTAATATTTGATCAGTAGAAATTACTACACGTGCACTTGCTAAGTTGAACGAATAACGGAGAAATGTGGGTCCCGCAAATGTGTCCGGTAAAAACTGGTTTTGTGTTTTGCACTTATATATATAATATAGGTAGCGGGCTGTGCCGCTCGTCGGCCTTACCGGGCTTATTTTTGCACTATCGTGCAAGCGATTCGAAAGGAGTCGAAAGCCATTAATCCCAAGACAGGTGCGAGTTGTCTAGGGGGGGGGATGACGTTGTGTGCCGGACAGGGTTTTTCTCTGTTTTTATTGCTCCGAAATGACTTTATCCGCTCCTATCGTAGTGAGTGTTTATTTTTGTAATGAGGAGCTGTGGCCACACGTCTTCCGGGGAAAATTTCGGGAGGGTACTAGTAAACCCCCAGCTAATCAGCTTTCTTACGGGAATATCAGCAAATGAATGAAACAAGCAGCCCATTGGGTACTTTGCCGTCGATTTACTAGTACACTTGGAGGTATCTTTTTGGCCAATCTTTACCTTCCGAACTACCATTTCCATCACAACACCGCCCAATTATCAACAGAACTAAATCGGTCATCTGTGAAAGCTGGAAGATAATTTATTGACAATGGCTTTCCAACAAAAGCCATGCACGCCAAACGAGAGATTGAATTCAACATGTATGAACACTTGAAGGGAATCGGAAGCGGTCAGGAAGGAGCCGGCTAGCACACTCGGCATTGGTTTGATTTCTCTAAACAGATTTCCCAGCCTGTCAGGATTTTTTCACTCGACATTGGACAACCACAGAGACTGCATGCCACAAATTTCAAAGTTGTTAACTTGAAATATTCGGCATGTCCGCAGTGTTGACTCGGTATTTTCTCGGTGGTTGCTTCGACGATTCAGACAAATAGAGTAAATTATATAGCTGCTTCTTGTGGCTTCTTGACTTACCACTCACGACTCGGACGGACTCCACTAGCAAATTTTCCCTTCCGCATTTTCCTTCAGTTTCTTGCATTTCAGCCCTACTTGCTGTCGGCAGCTCTCATGGAAACCCACTCGCGACTCGCGGTTCTCGGCTGTACGAAAAAAAGCGACCCAATAAGCACACGCATCACGTCGAATGATAGGTAGGTAGGTAGGTAGGTAGGTAGGTATTACACGGCACGGTCCCGCTTAGGAACGGTTTGGGGAAGTATCCCGGCATACTACAGTTATTATGTACGCCTTTGTTCCCCACCAATGGAATGACCGCATGGAGCCCAACATCGCTAGCCAGTACCGTCCCTTCGAGTCCGCGCCATCTTCGTCACTTCGTTACTTCGGGTAGCGTCGTGAAAGTTCGTGAGTTCAGTTGAATAGTTACGAACTTTCTCATTTTGATGCCAACAATTCTGTATCCACATGTCACCCATTTCGAGCAGTTAGGGCAAGCGCAGCGCGCCCTAACTGCGGGTATCCACTGGTTAGGGTTCGGGTTAGAGGTTCGGGGCTCGGGGTTTGGGTTAGAGATTTGGGTTAGAGTGTTAGGATTTAGGTATATATATTTCTGCGGGAACGAGGCTTTAATGTGCCCACCTGAGATGCCCCGGCTCGGGGACCCCCCGAGTGCAGCGAGGGAGGGGAGGGGTATCAAATGGTGGGCCCTCTTCACGCAAATGAAAGAAAGAAAGTTGAAGTGATGAGCTTTCTCAGATATTTGTTGAAATCACAATCTTTCTCAGAATCCCATCAAAGTCACTAGGGCTCCGAGCCGCCCGGCCCGTCGACGGGACGGGTCGGAAAACGGCCGTCATATTCAACCAACGGGTCTCACCCGTCCGTCGAGGGTTCAGCCAGGAGGGGCCGACGGACGGGTCCCGTCCGTTGCACCCGTTACGGCCGTCATGACGGGGCACTTTTCTGAATAAATTTGAGTCCATGTTGGGCGAAAAGCTTTGGTCAAAAAAGACTTCGGGGCATCAAGAATACGTCCAACTCACTCGCATTTCGCTTCAACGGCACAAATGGGTATGTTTGCGGAGATTTCACATTTTGAGGGTCGTGCGAACAGAAGATTACCCCTTTTTTGGAAGGCTCGGCTAGGTCCTGTCTGGACAAAAACTGCCGCATCTTGGCCGCATCTTGCAGAAATCTGTCTAGAAAAAAATTGGGCAATTTGGGTCAGTCGAGACCTGACCTCCAAGGGGGTATTCTGGGGTCCTGTCAACATATGTCTGTTGGCACCTGTCGACCCGTCGACGGCCGGGGACGGGTGTTCCCGTTGACGGGTCTACCCGTCCCGTACCCGGCCGTCACGAAACGATATTTTATCGTTTGTCGGACGGGTCCCGTCCCCGTCAGACGGGACCCGTCGCCGTCGCTGACGGGGACGGGTCGGAGCCCTAAAAGTCACGAACTTTCGCAATGCTAAGCGAAGTAACGAAGTGACGAAGGTGGGTACGACTCGTCGCGCATGGGTGTGTTCGGTGAACCCCGCCACGTTGTCTGCATTTAGCCGCAGCTCCAGCTCGCGATTGAACGGAAGGAGAAGATCCATGAAGCCAATTACAAGGTTGAGGCTGCACTCGCGCGCGGTCGCGTTGACAGTGCAACCGGTATCGTTGTAATAGACGCCACTCATTGGAGGCGATGAAGTGAGAACCATGGCATCGACTGGCTCAAGGAGGAGGGAGAGGATGCTCTGTAGGGTGGTAAGAGACGAAATATACGATATGACAGCGGCTTCGGATAATGGACGGAGGCGCGCATGGTCTGGTCCGATTAATATCAGGAAAACTATAGTAAAATCGTATTTGTCAAGGGACAGTAGCGCACCTCCGGTTATAGTCAGTGGCTCGATGCCACATTGGAAAGGTAAGATATAGCCCAAAAATTAATGGAATAACCGCTACTAGGTGTGATATCACTGTGATTCATTTTCGGAAGCAGAATTCTTGATTCAAAAACGGTTTCCCTCTCTCTTCTGCCGCCCTCTGTTCCAGCACTGAAGGTGCACAGAACAAATGCAGTTTTCGGCGCCGATTTATCACTCAAAGAGCAATATTTCAGCGGCTACTCATTTTTGAATGAGAGAAGATACTGATTTCTTTGTGTTTTTGGCTGAGAAAAATGATTTTTCTCTCATCTGGGATTTTAAAAATATTAGAGGAAAGGAAAGGTGGAGGAAGGGCTCTTGCGCTAATATTACGAGTCCTTAGTTTACTAAGACTCGTTTTAGCAATCCATGCCTCACTTTTACTTTGACTAGCCGTGGGATTACCGTTGTACCGGGCCACTGATCGCTGACTCATCTGCCGTGGGTTAGATCTTTCGGCTGTAAAAGGGAGCTTGCGCGAGGAGCGCTAGGAGGTAAGGTAGGTAGGTAGGTAGGTAGGTAGGTAGGTGGGTAGGTAGGTACTAGGTAGGTATTTGCACACGAGCCTGCGCTCCGCCAGCCCCGCGATATAGTAGTGAGGATATCTTGGGACCGTCGTGGTCTAGGCGTAGTTGACACTGTTTGTCCATAGCTTATATCAGCATCTTGCTTGGTTTCTGCCATTCACGCGTCTTAGCTAGCGCACAGAGAGCCTCGTCCCAGATCTGCTAGGGATTGGTCAGGGTGGACCACTTCAGCGAAGATCTTCTCGCAGCTGGCCCAATTGTGGGTCCCAAAGAGCACGCCGAGGTGCGGAGCACCCCCGGCCCTGACGTCCGCCGCGACCGTGTCGAGTAGCACCTCCGCCCACACGTCGTATTCCATGTCGCTGATAGGTGTATTGACTATGTTTTGCAGACGCAAGCGTGTGGCGTCTGTGGGCACTCGGAGTCTATTGCAAGCGCAGGCTTGACTATATGCGGGGCGCAGGGCTGGATGGTGCCCTTGCGTGGCTTGGCGTAGGGAGACTTCAGATTGGGTTGGCAAGGGCAAGGGTGGTGGCAGCGGGGGTGGCCATAGCAAGTGAGGGTGAATGAAGCGGCGTCAGAGCCGAGCACGCATGCATTTTGCGTGCCATTATCCAGTCAATTTCGCATCGCCTGATTTTGCTACCTACCAGTGGCTGTCAGTGATAGTATGATATGATGATACATTCTCTTGATGATTGACTGTCACTCTCCAGTCAATTCACATCGCGAGTGGTGATAGTATGATATCCTGATACATACTAGTCATTTAATAACACTCGTTTTGGGGCTCGACATGGAATATAAGGAGCCTGTCCGTAACAATAGCGAAAACAAGGCCCATCCAGCTGCGGTTCTGACTCGGGTGTGGGGCCACCGCACGTTGGACTCATCATATGGGCGTGGACGAACACTGATTGGGCGAGTCCACCGAAGATCTGCGCATGCAGCGGCGACATTTAGCCATGCAATGCGGTTTTGTCTGATTTTTAAGTCGAGGGTCGGCGAGGGTTGCGCACCCGGCGCGCGCCGCCAATATACTGTATGCACCAACGCCATGCGATGTGTGGAGCGCAGCATCGCGCGCAGGGCTAAATCCGGGCGGCTGGCAGTGCATCCGGTGCATAGGGCATACGGCGCGATTTGCGTTCAACACAGCACTTGCCCCCTGTCCGCAGCGAGTTAAATCACCGCAGAGCGGGGCGGCGTCCTCTCCACACCCGCGATGTCGCTTGCAGCAGCGGTCGCCGAATCGCGCGCAGCAGTGATGGGTGGCATCTTCAATAGTGCGTTTGATAGCCAGGAAATAGATGACTGTCTACCTGCATGGTTCACAGCTCAATTACAGCCATGGATCAACATATATTACGTATAATTTGTCTTGGAGACCTTGCCTTTGTGATTGAAGCGATATTCTGTTTATGAGCAAGTCAGAATAGAATTACTATATTTGGACTCGGGCGTAGTGCATTTGATGGAAAGTAACAAGTGCAAACAAGCGCTCGGATGTCCCAGAATCATTGCAATAAGGCAGATCATCAGTCCATTATTAATAGGCTTAATGGACGTCAGCGGACCGTGAAACATCCGGAGATACTTATGTATTAAATTTGTCCCACGGGTTGCAAGGCCCCGTTGGCGATGGAAGCTAACCTGGGTTAGCTGGAAAAAAAGGAAATGAGTAGAGGAGAAGCTAAACTACGGACCTTGCCAATTTAAATTGCTTGCCGAATGAGGTCAAATTTTCACTACTCTCGACTGCATTTGTTGTGCCAACCACGCACTGCGTTCCCTGGGCGCCGAGACAGAGGCTGTGTCCCTGTACCGCGCTGTGCCGAGACCCGGAGGCAGACCCTGTCGCCATGACGGCGGCACAGGGCGGCACAGCTGTGCCGCCCTGTGCTGAACCCCTGCGGCGGCGACGGCCACAGACTCTGCCTCCCTCCCGCCACGCACCACGGCAGATCTGCCGTACCTTAGCGCTGCCTCAGCTTCTTCTGGAATCGTCTTCTCGTACTACTTACTAGGCCACTATGTCCTGTATGTTATGGCTAATATTAGAATTTAGCTTCAATCAAAACTTTAAAGTTGATTATCGGGGCTTGGCTTCGCCGCCGCTGAAGCCTGACCCTGCACTTTCGATCCTTTGTAATGCTGGCGGATGTAGTAGGGCATCTGGCAGACTTTATCTCTTTTTCCGTGCACTGGCATGAATGCAATGGCGACGAGGGTACTAGTAACTAATAAGAGCCGGAGGCGAAAGCTGTGCATCAGGTCACAGGTGACATAATTGATGGGAACGTAGCCAAACACGCACAACAAGACGCACAATATTTGCTATCAACAACACTTTGCAGTCTTACACAGTCAGGCATTTACCATGCATGTTGGGTATGTAAGACAGCCATAGGCAGACCCTGTTGCCATTGGATTGACAGACCTGTGCGTCCACCTGCGCCGACGTGTGCCGCCCTATCGCGGCACAGCCTTTGCCTCGGAGCCCAGGGAACGCAGTGACGGTTCCAGCTGCTGCCTAAAAAAAATGGTTGAGTCTAATCATATTCACAAAGAATGTGCAGTCACCTTGCGCTGCCCGGTCAAGTGCTTAGCCAGCGCGTTTATCCCCGAGGGGATTAGTAGTATTTCATCACCCACCGCACTCCGTTTTGCAAGACCATTTCTGAGTGCCTCCAACTCGGCAATTGAAGCCTCCAGAGACTTTGACCCAAGGTTCATTTCGGTCTCAATCCATTTGGGGATTTCTCGAAAGCGCTCCCAAAATTTCCGTGACTGGAATAAATTAGCTTGATATGATCCGAGTCAAATGGTTTCGTAGTCGAAGTTGACCGCCATTTAGCTTTGAAGTATTGTTCAACAAGTCGTAGAGGCGGCTTCTGTCCCGGAACTGGGCCATCTACTGCTTCACCTACACTCCACGCCTTCCAGACTTCAGTGAGAGTCATTTCATTCATCGACTTCGAGGGCTTCCATATATCGAACAATGAGTCAGGGTCATGGATGAGCGGGAAGATTTCGGGCCATGCAACAGATTTCTGGCCAAAAATCGGTGGCCAGACAGGATTTACAGCTCCTATTACAAGTCAGATTTATTACAAGAAGTTGAAAATGTTGTTGAAAAAATGAACCAGGTTTGTGAAAGGCTGTCAGCGGAGGAAGCACTAAATCCACTTGAGTTCGTGGCCTCGGAGCATCCTTTCGGGCATGTGAGGCACAGACAAAGGCCCGGAGAGAGTGGTCGTTCCCTTCATATAGTCCTGTGTCATCAGCAGCCCATGTTTCTGCATCGATGGTTACGGGGGGGTCCGGAATTTGCCTATGAGTGTTAACAATGAAGGGATTATTGTCAGCTTGTGAGAAGGAGAGTGTTTGAGCGTTTGAAATTTTGGATGGCAGGAAATAAGCCTGAATCGGTCAATATCAGAAGGAAAGGCCTCACCTGAACGCGCATAAGCGTCGTTGGAATAACCTTAGGCTGGAGAAAAAAGTGCTGTTCTTCGTTCGAGCTTCTGCTCCATTCGTTCGAGAATCCGAGTTTGTTGCACAAGTTGAACTCGGACCTCTTCAAGAGATAGACGCAGCGCTTCGTTCTGAATTCTTGCGAGGTCAAGCGGCTCTTTTTCGCTGTCCTGAAGTCGTTTCAAGTCCACGGGAAATACCTCCGACATCCACTTGCGCACATCGGGGTTTTGAAGTGCAGGAAGTTTGAATAATGCGGATTTGGGCTGGACTTGATAGATTGCTGCCGCACACTGAAAAATTAAACGATAAGAATGAAAACTAAAATGGAGAGGCCGGCCTACCTGAAACATGTATGGATGCAGTTCAATAACCATTTGCCAGTGCTTTGATGCCCCAGTGAGGTTTTTTGTACCTTGAATAAATAGTGTGAGTTCAATTTCAACCACAAAATGGTTAAATAGCGCCTACCTTCGATCTTTTCAAGAATGCGCTCTGCATCCGGACACATGAGAGAGAGGAAGGGTTTGGGGACGCGGACATGGCGCCAGATGGGATCATAATTTTCGTGTACCTTGTAGCCATGTGTCCCGAGGATCACCTGCCGAAACAGTTAAATGAAATATTGCAGACGTGGTAAAATAAATCCATCTTACATTTTTCGGAAGCGCAGGAGCATAAGTGTCCATGTATGTCCCTGGAGACCAGCCCAGTTTGGCTGTGTCGGAGCTGTCAACCCTTGAAATTCATTAGGTCAATACGGAAGGGCTGGATGGCAATGAAGCTAACCCCATTTTTTCTTGAAGATAACCGAGCATGTGGCGGGGAAGATGCTGTTTTATGTTCAACTCGAAATTGGACTTGTAGGCCATACAATACAGACTATAAAGGCTGTTCTCGTTGTACGGGACAATGGGATCGGCACCGAACAGAAGACGAATCTATATTCATTGGGCAGAATGTTCAGGAAGGACAGAACGGGACACATACATTCTGCCAGCTCTTATTGCTCTCCCAATCAATAGACATTTTCTTGGGCAACTTGTAAAGATCATGAAGCTAATGGAAATACAAAGCCATTGTGCCGAGAGGGCAAAGTTCGGGGTTCCGGTGTGCAGTAAACATGGTGTAGCTTGGGTTCACAATTTGTAGAAGCAAAAACTGGGTTAGGGTTAGGGGCTAGGAGAGACTAGGGATGCCATGCGTCAGGTCGATCATCGAGGTCACAAGTCGCCGGTGACCGGCCTCCCAATTTGGCAGGCCGGTCACATGACTCACAATCGAGCTGTGACCTGACCTAAGGAGTCGCACGGGGTCTCCACGAGCTCTACAGAGACGCCCAGCATCTATCGGGTACTACCGCGTGAGCCGGGGATCTATCACACACGGCCAGCATCTATCACCTCAAAACGCATTTCCAGATGCTACTCCAATGCTACTCAGCCTTCTAGCTATGTTAGATTGTCATGCGCTCCTGATTTTATCCCGCCCCTCACGCAGGTTTTTTTAAACAAGTTGTTCACTTATTGCCGTTGGTCATCTCGGTTGAGTGGCCAAGAATCCGCAGCACATATTTTTTTAATGCGCTCATTCTCATCAGCACCTACTCAAGTTCCAACGGATGGATAAAAAAAGGTCAACGGAGGAGCTGAAAGTTCGATTCCTGCGGATGGCATTCTAGATAATATTATTTTTGCCTCTTTCTCCCATCCGCACCTAAATCGTAGGCGGAGTATTCCTCCAAAACTGCTACAAACCCCTGCCCAGAAGAACTGAATTTATTGTTGGTAGTTATATGCAGTTGATGGGAACTCATGAATGATGCCACAGATTCACTCAGGACAACTGGAACAAATGTTGATATACCTAATCGCAGGCAATAAGGACTCGTACTGCCATGCATAGCAATGGCGCTAAAGCCAAGTTCCAACAGAGAGGATACATTTTTTGCCTCGCAATTTTATTTTATTTTTGCGACTGCGCTCGTGTTTGTAATCTGATGCTCTTGCCAAACACAACCCTCGCTGCTCTCACAACCTCCTCTCCATTCAGCTCTGCATTCTCTACCACGCCCTTCTTTGTCGACCTCTTACTGCTGCCTGCATCTCGGCCTCCTAGCTGAAGGTCTGGAGCTTGTACGAATGAAATTGCTCAGGTAGGAGTGGCACAACCAGTAGCAGGCTACTAGTAGCACTCAAAGGGAGCGAGGGCGCAAGCATGTTTGAGGGGAAACAGCTGCTGGGACTATGGCTCGAGAGGCACATCCTGTCTGCGCCTGTGCCCGCTTCGTCTTCCTCCACGACCAAAGCCACCATCTGCATCTGCCCCAACACGCTCTTCAAGATCATTGACACGAAGCCCCTTAGCTTCTCGGCCTCTGCCGCCCTCGCACCCGCCGTGTTCGTCCTCTGGGTTGAGTCCGCTGAAGGCGTCCGTGCCGACGACCTCCTCGCGGCCCTGCGCGCCTTGGCGCCCTCCCTCGAGGCGGCGTCTCCTGTGCGACAGCGAGAGTACGTTCTCTTACTTCCTTATTCATCCCCTCTTGCCTCTTCGCACCCTCCTCCTTCGCCTCGCTTTCCCTCGTCCCATCTTACCCCTCCTTCGTCCACCATCCCTCTCGGGCGTTGTCTGGATCCGCACCGCGGTACTTTCGGGACGACCGCATCGGGGCGCCTTTAGGAGGACCGCATCACACGGTCGTCCTACCGAATCGTCGTGCGCTCATCCCTCAGGCGTGTCGGCGGCGTCCAAAAACAGCCTTTTCCTTCCTCCTCTGTTCCTCTTCTTACCTCCACTTTCTTTCTCTTCCTTCTCGCTTCCGCCCCCCGTCCCCCATCCCTCACCCCCTCCCTCCGCCCAACTCGACCCAATGAGCTAACCCCGCTTTTTACAGTCCCCGCCCTCCCGCACCTCCGCCACCTCGACCTCCCCGCGCGCCTCCTCCCCCCCACCGCCCTCGCGCGCGCTCAGCTCCCGCCTACGCTCGCTGCGCGGGCTAGGCGGCGCGCACGTGGCGGGCTTGGCGGGTGCGCTGGTGAGCGTTGCGTCGAGGATGCAGCAGGGTGTGGATAGCGCGGATGCGCCCAAGGTGACGGAGGTGCGGAGTGTGGATGCGTCCGACGTGCGGGATGTGGATGCGCCCAAATCGGATGCAGCCCCCACGACGGATCCGGCACGCCCAAATACAACGGACGCGCCGCCAACGGTGGGCGAGGACGCTGCGCCCCCGTCCGGCACCCCCACGCCCACAACCCCAGATCCCGCGGTGGGCACTCTCGCCGACGCCCTCGCGCGCCTCACGCCCGCGCAGCTCGCAGACCTGGAGGTCACGGAGACGCTCAAGACGGCGGCATATGTGCCCACTGCGCCTTCAGTTACGACACCTGGGCCTGCGCCCACATCGTCCGCTGCGCCGAGTGGTGGGCCTGCGCTAGCGTCCTCCGCGCTCAAATCGCCCGCCCCGCCTACATTGTCCGCGCCCACCACGCCCACTGCTACCCCCACATCACCCCTCCGCAGCGCGGACACCCTCGCAACGCAAGCGCCCTGCCGAACGCGAGCGCAAGCCTCATCGCCCCCCATCCACCTCAAAGTACTCGAGCTCAAGGGCGACGGACGCGCGCGCAGGCGCGCTGCCACACGCAGCGGTCGCGACGTTGCGAGGCAGTGAGTTTTCTTTTTTCAATGCGCGTTTTATTAATTCATTTCATTTATTTTATTCGTGCCCGTTTTATGTATCATTTGTTTCATTGTCCCGACTCCGTTTGGCGGATGCCCTTCCTGCGGTGCTTTTTCTTTTGTTTCGCGTCGTTTTGTTCGTTTCGAAGCCTTTTCTCTGTTTGGTGTTCTGCACATCCCATTCATCTTGGGTCCTGCGCCTTTTTTTTTCCATTTTCTTGTTGTTGGTATGCTTATTTTCCCCCTCGTTTCGTTTCGTTTCATCTTCGTTTCGTTCCTTCTTCTCCTCTTTCCGCGTCTTGCTTTCCTTCTGCTGCGTCAACTTTAATGCTGATTTTTCTTCCTTTCGTTTCGCGCAGTGTGCAAGAAACGGCGCCGGCTCACGAGTGGGTGAATCACCCGCGCGGGGTGGATATCTACGGTATCTGGCTATTGTGTATGTAGAGTGCGTTGTGTAACATTCCTGCTCCGTTTCCTTTTACGATGATTATAATTACTTTAGAGAGGAAGGATGGGAGGTATGTACTGTGTGTACTGTGGGATATTCAGTTTAACTTCAAACCACTCCCACCTGCTGCTCTCTTGCTCCTCTCTGTTCGTCCCGGGGTTAGAGGGGGAATACTTAGGTGACGCGGCTTCTTATTGCCCCGTACGAGAGGACGGGCTATCAAGCTTCAAGTATTATTACGTTCATATCAGCAGCAGCGTTGGGCTGTTCCTCGCCAGATCTTCTCTATCCCGAATGCGAGTCGCGCTCAAGTTCAAAAGCTCCGACTTCCTCGTACCATCTTATCTAATTCTCTTCATCTCATCAACAGCTGTACCTCCTGCTGTATTGGCGCTTGCACCGATCTCACTGCCACATACATTCCTGTGGTCCACGTTGTTCAGACATTTGGACCACACGCAAACCATGTGAATATAATATATATACCCTCCCCCCCCACACACACCTTTCACCGATCTCACTGTGACGATGCACACACCTCGCATATTGACCAAGGCCTGCTGGTATCCCAATGCACAAAAGCCTGCGCCACAAAGGGATTCTCTTCAAGTCCCGTCGGTCATCGAGGAGTCCTCGGAGGATGCTCGACGCCCATCCCGTCTCCACGCCATATTCCCCAATTTCAAGCAAAGGAAAGGAGCTGAAAGTGGCTGCGACACTCTGACTGTAGAGCGTACACCCGGCGTTCTCGACTCCGCCTCTCAGCCCGCAGCACGCGCCACGAGGCCGACGCGCGAAACAGGCGCCGTCACCGATAACCTGGCGCTTGCGGCCGGCATCGTGGAGAGCATCTCCGGTGCTGTCGATAAATTCCCCCTTGTGGGTCCAGCGTTTGCCCTTTTGTCCCAGATCTTGAAGACATGCAGGGTAAGTGAAACAACCTTGAAGCTTGAAATGTCACCGATTAACTTCTTGTAGGAAATCAAGGATATGCATGAACAGCGCGACGTTCTTGTCGCTCGGCTTACCAAAACAGCTGGGGATCTGCATGGCACGATTATGCGAATGGAGACAAATAATCATACCCACTCCACCGGCCGCCTGAAGGCAGACATTGAGGAATACCTCGGGTAAGGTTTCTTTATATGTTTCGGACAAAAATAACCGCTTTTATATGTAGACTACTTCAGCAGGCGTCCGCGCTCATGTCGGACTTTGATGGTCAGGGGAGATTTCGAACAACTGCACTTCAAACGGAATGGGCCGGCAAGTTTACTGCTCTCAATCGCGAGCTTGATTTGTTCGGCGCCCGTTTCAATGTAAGTACCACATATTTATTATTTGGGCAACATTATGAGAAAGTTTATATCTTTCAGGTCAACCGTTTGGCCGATATGCAGATAGAGCAGGGTGTAATCCATAGGAAGGTGGGCAATGGCCAGATAGAACAGGGTATAATTCACAAGAAGGTAGACGATGCTCACATCGCAGTGTCAGTTCGATATTTATTGTGTTGACCATTCCGAAGCTAAATAACCTTCTAGTCTCAAGGAAAAGCTCGAGAAATGGCTAAAACCTGCAGATATGTCCGATAAACAGCACGAAACACTGAAACTTCACCGTGAAGGCACTGGACTATGGTTTTTGGACGGTCGCCAGCTCACTGAATGGATAGAAAAACCGGGATCTCTCTGGATTGAAGGAAACTGTAAGCAACTTCGCAATCTTCCTTTTTTCGAGTACTAATACATTGGTAGCTGGTACGGGGAAGAGTGTGATAAGGTACGGAAGATTTAGCCACCGAGATTTTTTAGCTAATTATGCATCCACCAGCTCTACAGTGATCCAGAAGCTGATCCACGATCGACCGCCATCCGACCACGGAACCGCCGCGGTGGGATACTTCTATTTCGACTTTAGGGACGACAAGAAGCAACTGGTGGATACCATGCTTCGCTCCGTCGTCTTCCAACTGTCTGGGCAGTCCCTTAATCCCTACGCTGGGCTTAATTCGCAGTACGAAAAGCTATCCCAGGGTCAGACTCTGCCCACCACCCAGGATCTTCTGGGTATTCTCGACCAGCTACTTTTAGAATTTCATCGCACTTATATTGTCCTTGATGCACTTGATGAGTGTTTATCGAGCTCCTCTCGAAGCTTCGGACGCGGACGGAAAGCTCGTTGCACCTCCTGCTCACCAGTCAACCCCGTGATATATTCGCGGTTGCCTTCGAGGGCATACAACGAGTCATTATGGAGTCCAAAACTACGCAGAAGGATATCGAGCACTTCGTTTCTGATGAAGTCCGGTTGAGGCTCAAGCACCTGAAGCACTGGAACAATTGGAAACTGCGTGCTGAAGAAATCACCACGAAGGTGGTGGAGAAGAGTAATGGGATGTGAGTTGATTTGGGGTACATAGTGAATTGCGTATAATAAATGCTGATGAAAATCGTAGGTTTCGCTTGGCCGCTTGTCTCATTATTGAGATATTCCGTCATAAATTGGAGCCCAACCTCGACACGATATTGGACCATCTTCCGAATGAGCTGTACGGAATCTATGACCGATTTCTGGAGACATTTGAAGGGGATGACCTTGTCTACCTGGAATGGATCCTCCGCTGGCTTCTCTTTTCTGCCAAGCCGCTCACACTGCGGGAGATTGAGGATGCTCTTGCATTCGACTTCTCAGACCCGCACCTCGCTGTATATGACCCATCTAAACGGGGAGAAAATGCGACAATTCTTTTGTGGATTCTTGGAAGGACTGGTCATCGTCAGCGAAGATGTGACTAGCCCCACTGACAGAAGAACAATGTCAGTGGTCGTGAGCCTCGCACACGCATCCGTCGCGGATTACCTTGTTTCTGATAAATTTGTGACAAAAGGCCGGTGCGACCTCACCAGTGAACACTCCTACACATTTCTCGCACAAACATGTGTGGGCTATCTTCTTCACTTCGAAAGCCATCCTTACCACTTCGAAGAAACATCTGTCTTCGAAATACCGCCTCTTACCAAGCAGTTATCTTTGGACTATCCCTTTGCGAGGTATGCCGCAGAGCATTGGAGCCATCATCTACTCCGCTGCCACGACCGAGCTGCTCTATCGACATCGACCGCGCGGCTCCTTGTGAGTGGTAGCAGGCAATATGAAACTATGAACAACTTGTACCAGATTGAGCGATGGAACTCTTCTCCGCCGCCTCTGTACATGTGTTCCCTTCTAGGATACCGTGAAGGAGTGGAATATCTGCTCCGGAACGGCGCCGATGTTAATGAAGTGGGTGGGGAGTTTCACTGTGCCTTACAAGCAGCATCCGCAAAAGGCCACACCAACATTATTTGTGCCTTGCTCGAGAATGGTGCGGATATAAACATGGCGGATGGATGGTTTGGGAGCGCTTTACAGGCCGCGGCTGCTCGTTGTCATACAGAGGTCGTCAGTATCCTGTGCGAGAAGGGTGCTGACCTCAACGCAGCCGGTGGATTTTATGGAAGCGCATTGCAGCACGCAGCTGCCGGCGGTCACACGGAGGTCGTCGTGATCCTGATCGAGAAGGGTGCTGACGCCAACGCAGTTGGAGAGTTTTATGGAAGCGCATTGCAGCACGCAGCTGCTGGTGGTCACACGGAAGTCGTCAGGATCCTGATAAAGAAGGGTGCTGACCTGAACACAGTTGGAGGATATCATGGAAGCGCATTGCAGGCCGTGGCTGCTTACGGTCACGGGGAGATTGTCCAAATCCTGATTGAGAAGGGTGCCGACGTAAACACAGTCGGTGGAAAATATGGGAGTGCTTTACAGGCTGCGTCAAAGCAGGGCCACCCGAAAATTGTTCAAATCCTGCGCGAGAATGGTGCCACCGGTGCGTGAAAACTGTCAATGTAAATATTACGACTCACCGGAATACGTGCAGATTGAGATCAATGGAACCTTCAACAGTCGTCTGTATAAAGAGGGTGCTGTAGCTTGTCAAATCCTATGTATGTGTCCCAATTTAGGCTCGAGTCCAGCCTGTCGAATCAAAACAGTTTGTGTCGATTGTCTATCGACAGAATTCATAGACAGACGGTCACCGTCTAGTCCCAATTGTGGTTGGTCAAGCAAAAAGATGAAGTCCAAAAATTCCTGGTACCGACTCAGGTACCAGGTCTCAGAATCAGAATTAAAACTTGTCTATTGCATGCGCATTTTTACCGGATCAGCCGGACCGCTTATTATGTACCTGCTGACAGGTCCGGACCGGACCCGCAATGGTGGGCACGCTGCACAAAATGGACACCGTAGTTTACGTATAGTTCAACACAGAATCAGTTTGGACTTAGTCTGTCGCAAATACAACTCCGTCCCAGTCATATAACTTCTCTGGTGTGTGGGACGCGGATGGTTCCACCAACCCTTCGCGAACTGCATCTGACAACTCCATTTCGTATGCGTTATCTCTGATCGGGGCCTCATAGATAAGCGCTCTGCAGGGCTAGGGCCCTGTATTTGGCGGATGTATATATACTGGTATATATACACGTGTATATATACCGGTTTTTAATTGATTCTGGGAAATGCCCGGTTTTTAAATCTGTCGGGACCACGGCCCGTCGGCAATCAAAGCCCTCAACTCTGCCTAACCGATGATTCCGGTAATTCTGCTTTATCGGATTTGGACGACTCGGACATGGAAGCAACGATTCCATTGCGGCGTGATGGTGTGGACATAACACTGCCGTTTTTCAGGGATCTATTGACGGACAAACCTGTGGACGGTGCCAATAAGGTCACCAGCCTTTCGAATTGGTCCGACACGGCCATCGACAATGGCACACGGAGTGGGGGGAAAATAAGCTGGGACGGGGAAGCCGAAAAAATGATATTTTAGGTGCAGCGTTTATATACAGATATATATACGGCCTGTAAATATACCAAGTATATATACACGCTTTTAATTGGCTGGGAAATACTTACAGGGCCCTACTCTGCACACGGGGCAGCAGTTCCGAATGCCTAATGAATGCCCAAATTTCTGTGATATAGTAGTAGCAAAATATATGGGCCTACTCAGACGTTAGTAACTGCTCAGACTTTGCCTGAAACTTACATGACTGGCTTGTTAGGCGTCGAAAAGCATATGCAGCACTGGAAAATGTCGATGTTTGCTGAGAAAAAAAGCCGACAGAAAAAACAAACAGTTTCCATTCAGCGCTTAAATAGAGCGTGTAGCTTACCGGCACGTGCCTTTGCCCACACTTCGCTCGAAGAGGGTACGGCTGTATCTTCGTCGTTCGCTGTCCATGAGCCCGGTGCGCGCCTCGCTGAGAGTAGTCCAGGCCTCCCAAGACCCCTGTACGACATCGAGGCTTTCGCATGAGCTGCGGACCCGGGCCAAAGCCGCACCCGACAGAGGTCCATTGACTCCTTTCACATATACGCTCTAACTGTGTTACAGGTGCCTCGTAGATCAAAACACTGACACCAACTAACTTGCGAGCTGCGAACTATAGCTATATATACCTCCTAAATATAATTAGTTTTATTGTTGACTCCATGTTCCCCGAGGTACACATTACAACAACAATATTGCCTCGACAACAGTTTATATGAGCGCAACGTTAGCGACACAATAAATACTGCATCAGTAATTCACATCTTGCCTCTCACATTCTATCTCTCATGATGTGCGTTGAATTTGGAGCGCAAATGACGCCGGCCGACTTTATCCACCACCTGGAACAGCACCCTGATTTCCTCGTTCTCTTGGAGTTTTGTGCTGACTTTTTCCCACTGCAGTCTCCCAATGACTGCTTCCGCACAACCCATCGTATTGAGCATACCTGCACGGGATGTGGATCCGCTACAGTTGAAGGGGACTTCAGGGCGAGGATTATTGGACAACTCGCTGAACCCATTGTAGGATGTGCCCGCCATTTGGGTTCGGTGACTGACCGTCCTCGTCTAAAGCAATCATTAAATGACCATCACACCTTCACGCTTCAGGCTCCGGATTGGACCGCCCAAGGCTGGGAAATTTCTGTCTTCCATGACCTGTGGGCTCGCCAGTTGGGAGTTCTCAACATGACAGAAAAGGACATCGAGATTAGAGCATGGCTGCAAAAACTGGTAAGTTCTGATGCATGTTCCTGGGGGCAACTTGGCGTCTCAATGCAAATTACAGTCGCCCGCGCATTGAGTCTTGGTCCTCGAAGGCTAGGATCAAAGTGAATGTCTTGCCCAGCACTATCTACTTGTGGCCTATCCAGCCAGGGGTACTGGCTACGTCTACGTGGGTCCATCAAACGGGCTCCGAGCTTCATCATTGGCAAGGCCGGACTTTTGTGTTGGAATGTACATTCCACTGCGCAGTTGTGGATGGTGAACATCTAGTGAGTGCCATCGTTCGTTTTCACTCACCATGATGTCCGTGCTCTGCACATGCAACAGTTGTATCCCGCTGTTTACGCGCCATAATTGGAAATAGGTCGCGCTCTTCTGTTTCCAACCGGTGTAATCCGCTAATACCAACTTCTGTGAAACGTCCGTGCTCGCATGCTTCTATTTGCAACATTCCTTTCCTAGAAATGAATTCCATATTCTTAATACAGTTCATCCCATATTATGATTTCGAACCACATGCCGTTTCAATTTGGGACCGTGCGCCGGCAATCCTCCTCCTCCTCCACAGATTTAGGGTGCCTTAGGTATATTTGCATCATTCATTTCCAAGAAGTGGATTCCATATCCCTGATGCATTTCCTCTCGGAATACCCACATGCAACAGACTTAGGGCTCATGCGGTTGTTTCATACATTTCATCTGCATCGTGGATCTCCTTGCTAATCCACATGACTATATTTCAATTGACAATGTCTGCCTGCCAACCATACACAAGTCCGTTCCAGAGATGCAGTGCTGCTGCAGTCATCGCTCTGCTCAAAATTGTCAAAAGAAGTTGGAATATTTTTAAAGTAACGGACCGCCCCTTGCCGCCCAACAATGTCTGACAACCAAGAATCTCTACTCCTGCCTGAACTGCCGGCCCCACCCACTACCATCCTGGTCTCGATGGGATGGGCTATGTTGGACTACGTTCGGTACAATATTGCGCGCGCTATTCCCATATGCTGGATTAAACACCTGAACCCATTCCCGACAGACTACTGAGACCCATCTTTAGCGCTTCCTTCGCCTCCAAACGGCTTTTGTTTACCCTGACGGCGATCAGGTTAGGGAACGCATCTGGGTCAAGGTACCTGTTATGCGCATTAAACATGGCACCTCTAGAGGGAAAAAAATCATCAACATGGACCGGGAGGATGGCGCACTGGTGAGATGTATTATTATTCAGTTCTCTGCATTTCATCGTTTGATTGTGGCAAACGGAACTGAACATCAATTCAGGCTTCTGCGTGAGGGTTTTGCTCGGATCTCATGAGTGATGTCATCCTCATGGCACTTATCCTACATATTTGTTTCATGTCTTCGTATTTGAATGTCACAAGGATTGCAAAGCTATTATACAAAGACGTTGATTAGTCATAAATGTCAAAGACAAAGCACTGCCACAAACATCGAACAGAGTCGTACCCACCTTCGTCACTTCGTTACTTCGCTTAGCGTTGCGAAAGTTCGTGGCTTTGATGGGATTCTGAGAAAGTTTGTGATTTCAACAAATATCTGAGAAAGCTCGTCACTTCAACTAATGTAGCCTTGGCAATATTCTTTCCTTCATTTGCGTGAAGAGGACCCACCATTCGATGCCCCTCCCCTCCCTCACTGCGCTCAGGGGGTCCCCCGAGCCGGGGCATCTCAGGTGGGCACACTAAAGCCTCGTTCCCGCGGAAATATATATACCTAAACCCTAACACTCTAACCCAAACCGCGAGTTCCGAACCTCTAACTCGAACCCTAACCGGTGGATAAGTACCTCGAAATGGGTGACATGTGGATACAGAATTGTTAGCATCAAAATGAGAAAGTTCGTAACTATTCAACTGAACTCACGAACTTTCGCTGAATCCCATCAAACTCACGAACTTTCACGACGCTATCCGAAAGTAACGAAGATGGCGCGGACTCCATCGGACAAATACAACGGCAACTGTTCAAAATGCAACTTCCACAACCTCTGGAGGCACAGGGACAACATCTAATATCCCTGTATATATGATACTGCTGGGGGACCATTTATTTGGGGCTGTATTACTCTGAGATGCACCCTAAGGTTTCATTGAGCAAATAACAGAACACTGCCACAAACATTGGGACAAACAGACCCCTGAATCAAATGAAGCCCAGCCTCCATGAGACGGAACAAGGAATGCAAGTACTTTATGCTTCAACAGCATCTGTGCACCTCCTTTAAATGCCTGAAATAGGTGCCCCTGCAACAGCATATTATGAATCACAGCAAAATACGGCGACTTCGATTGAAACTGAGACTGCAGAGGACATCAGACTTTCGGAGGCCATTTTTTATACTTCACATGCCAAGGACATAGGACAACCCTAAGTGTAACTTTTCTCCTCTCCACTGAGGCATTTGAGACAGGATAAAGAAAAAATCAGGCTTCTGGCTTACATGTCAAACTGAAGTGAGGGGCACAGACCCGGGGGGGCCGTTCCACAATGACACCAAAATGAACAGCGAATATATATATATATCCACACAAGACACTATATTTCAAGAACTTTCCGGGATACGGGACACGGGGACGCGAGGAACCAACCAAAGGTTGGTGACGAGTGTCCTTTGAAAAATGGACTTCTGAATCTGCAATAATTCTTCATAACACTGGATATTATGTTTCAACCCAAAATAATATTATAGTAATCCGGACACTGTATTTAAGGGACACCCGGGATACGGGGACGCCAGGAACCAACCAAAGGTTGGTGACAAGCGTCCTCTGAGGAAATGAATTCCTGAATCTAAAACAATATCCCCTACACCAGACATCATATTTTGAGGACTGCCAGGGACATGGGATGCGAGGAACTAACCAAAGGTTGGTGACGAGTGTCCATTTATTTCGGGCAGGAAAACTGCTCTTGAAACTGCTTCTGACTCAGGAGCCAGTACTCTCAGTACTTTGAATGTGGGAAAACATTAAAATGATTCGCACTCTGCGTGCAGAGCACGGGTTCCTGCTAGTTGTTTAAAATATAAGATGCTGTAAGCTATCTGAGGTGAATACTGGCCATCTCTACTCTCTCCATTTCACGTGGTCTACTTGTCACTCTAGTAATGAAGTGTACACAGAACTGTTGTCCAGTCGTCTGCTAATGGTGTCCAGGTCGTACTGGGAGGTACCAGGGGATGCCCGGAGGGCCTTAGTATATGCACAACATTGTAAAATAATTTTAGATAGAATAGGATGTGGGGGGGTGATCTTTTTGGTTAGTGTACACCAGGACAGAAAGCAGGGCACCGCACTCGCAGGTGGTAAGATATACACAGCACCTGTAGCATCTGGAGCTCCATCAGCCTTTTCACAAAAAACGTGTGGAGCTTTTGTACAAGCCCCAAAAAGCCGAAAAAAGCCGAAAAGTTGGGAAAGTCCACAACACCGCAACATGAAAGACATTTTTGACAAGCTCCAAAAAGAAAGAAAAACTTCATTAGAGCATATTGGCAAACGATGAAAAACATAAATCGACAAAAAAACACCGCTCCACTTAGTCCAAACCTGCAGGAAACGTATATCTGCACATGCCAAAACGCCCGTTTGATCCTGTCCGATTGCGGCTCCCAAAGGGGTCCCGCCGTTGCGAGAGTTGGTCCAGAGACATCGAGGATGGCGAGAAAGAGTGACAGGTGGTAATCGGCAATCAGCCTACCTGGTTTGGAAATAGGCCGGACAGAAAGTGGGCAACAACTCTGAATGCGCATAGGGTACATCAGGGATTTCTTGTGGAGCAACACTCTAAGGCTACTCCACATACTGACTCCATCAAGAAACTCACCATCGACTTGTACAAAAAAAAAAGAAATCATCAACAGATTATCCGTCGTCCAGTAGTTAGTGAGGTAGTCGACGTGTTCAATGGCCTTTCGGACCGCCCTCGAGTCACCGAGATGCTGGAGAAGGTCTTTCTCAGTTGAGAGAAGAGCTCTCGCCTCGCCAATAGTTTGAGTGGCAACGAGGGAGTCTTCCATACGCTTGAGACGATGCTTGTTAGAATGGTGTGCACACCTATCTAACTAGGTGTCGGCACAGCTCAACTCTAACCTTGCTTGGCTTTTGGATCAAG
The DNA here is from genome assembly GCA_029282285.1 of Mycena rebaudengoi. Taxonomy (NCBI): domain Eukaryota; kingdom Fungi; phylum Basidiomycota; class Agaricomycetes; order Agaricales; family Mycenaceae; genus Mycena; species Mycena rebaudengoi. The sequence continues at coordinate 1,320,433 of JARJCX010000014.1, forward strand.
CGTTGCGGTGCTACTGCCTTTTGCAATTGAATTGATTGTCTCTGATCTGCTAGCACCTTTCCTTTCAGCTTGGAGAAAAGGTAACAATAATCCAGTATGAATTGGAATATAGCCGAAAGGAGAATTCTCTTGGGAACACGGTTCTCGGAGGATCAATTAGGCACTTGAATGTCCGAGGAAAACCTGCCGTCCTTGTGTTTGTGTAAAATAATTTGATTAACTTGGCCCTGTTGCTCTCAAATCTACAAACATATATGTGTCTATAGCCCAATTTAGTGGGTGGCTGGGAACTTCCATCGCCCTTCTGGAATAAAAACGATGCTGGGTCACCACACTCATCCTAGAGTTTGGAAAAAATTATAAAAGGTTGAATTCAGGAAAGCAAAAGGGTTTATACTTTATGCCACATGATTCAAACATATATTCACGCTAAACGGTGAGCCTTTGCGTGAGCCATCGCCAGCATCAGTTTGAAGGATTTCTCCGAGAAACGAGGGTTCTCAATAGAATTATCCTAACTGAACCACTAGGAGTAAAAAAGCATCGGTTCAGCCTGAGCTTTTTTCATTCACTGACACCTCAAGCAAGACGCTGCAGTGATTATTTGGTTTCTGATGAAAAACCGGCTTGGGAATAATACTAGGGATCCCGCGGAATATTTGGGTGAATATGACTGGACCAAGAGCTGTGGGCACCTACTTAAAGCCTACTTACTAAGTAAGCAATCTGTTAAGGTACAAGACATTTGTGTTTTGAAGTCAACCTGAGTGCATCAAATGACTCAGACAACTTACAAGGTTCAGGGATAATAGTTGCATTTGAGGCTGACTAGAAGTGTTGCAAGCTGTTCAACAACAGGATATCTGAGTCAAGGAAAAATCAGAGGAGAGGGATATATTAAACCGGAGTAGTTTTTTTTGAACTCTCAAGTCAGACTCGGCCCTCAGATCTTTGTATCCACACCCAAAATCTGGTTCTCATCTACAAAAGTTCTCCCGCGGTTCAATAAATTAATTTGAGAACGATAGAACCCAGTCATCGTTCAAAGAGAAAAATAGGGGTCTACTGGGGTTATTTGTTTTAGAAAATTTCCCGTATCGACAGCTGCCTGTTGCACATGTATGCATCTGAGAACTCGAGCCAATATTTGACCTCACAGTAGCAGTGACACTCAGGAGTAAATATAGTTGTAAATGTTTGAATCTAAGGGTCTCCTCACAGTTTTCACCTTGCTTGTCAAGGTCCCCTTCCGTCGAAATTATGTAAGAATCTGCCAGGAACAAATATTGTCTCGATCCTTTATGAACAAACATGTGCAACACTGCAGCGAAGGAGCCCGTCGATATTCGCGAAATCTGTCAGTTAGCCTTCCGATCCAAATATTTACAACTACATTTACTCCTGAGTGTCATCCCCAAATATTGACCTGAGTCCTACAGGTCCATACATGTGCAACACTAGTACAATGCAGGGTTCGTTGCTATCCTGAAATATTCCAAGATCCCAGGGACCCCTATTTTTCTCCTAGCACCTGAACTGCGAAGTTGAACTTCAACTTTCCTCGAATGTTTGAGAATTCGGCGACGACATGGATCCCATCACTTTCTATTTAATTTCCTGAACCGTGGGAGAGGCTTTGTTGATCAAAAGAATGAGAACTAGATTTTACATGCAGAAAAATCGAATGTAACGATGAGATGACATCAAACTTACCTCCATAGCCATCGAAACCAAGCTACTCTGACTCTATCTAATATCTTTCTCGATCCTTAACTCGGATGTCCAACCTGCAACACATCAAATCAGCTTCAAGTGTAAGTATTATTCCCACTATGATACTTGCGAATCATTCAATGCAGTCACCATCCGAATTTCTTGCACTTTCCCTGATGGCATATTTATTAGGCTCTAAATAAGTGTTCGCGGTTCTTGGTTCAGTCCCAACTAGTTTTCAGTTGATTCACCCAGGTACTTTTTCACCCCTGTTTCTCAAAGGCGAACGGAATAATCACTGCAGTGTCTTGAACTGTAAGTGAACCGGAAAATAAAATATTTGAATTATTATTACTTTAAGTAAACTCTAAGCTGAAAGAAAAAGTGCTACGAGCAGAGGACCCCACCGTACTTTTCCACAATCAATTCAAACAGAGTCGCACCGGGACACTTGATCCACAAAACAAGCAAGGTTACAGTCGGGCTATGCTGACGCCTAGTCAGAATATCCAGGTCTTCCTTCGCTGTAGTGTGGTCACATGTTTGGGTGTAAGGGGGGTCTCACACTTTCTTATGTAATTTCGAAGGAAGGGGACCTTGACAAGCAAGGTGACAAAACATCTGATCCTGAGAGGGGTTTTATGTAATTAGTCACCCAGGTGGGTGGGGGTTCGATTCCTCATGGGTGCACTTCCGTCCCTCACATAACCGGCTACTCAGGACCGGAAACAAACAGCCTGGGGGACAAAGGAAGAGCTGAGCAGCATTAACCCTGCTCAGGATCAGATGTTTTGTTAGAATGGCGTGCACACCATTCTGAGTCGTACCCATCCTCGTCACTTCGTTACTTCGCTTAGCTTTGCGGAAGTTCGTGACTTTGATGGGAATGTGAGAAAGTTCGTGATTTTGAGAAAGCTCGTCACTTCAACTAATACAGCATTCACACTGTTTTTTCCTTCATTTGCGTGAAGAGGGCTGACCATTCGATGCCCCTTCCCTCCCTCGCTGCGCTCGGGGGGTCCCCCGAGCCGGGGCATCTCAGGTCGGCACACTAAAGCCTCGTTCCCGTGGAAATTTCCATCCCTTAACCCTAACACTCTGACCCTAAGCTCTAGCCCGAACCCTGAACCCCTAACCTCTAACCCGAACCCTAACCAGTGAATACAGAAATGGGTTTGCAGGTGGATACAGAATTGATAGCATCAAAATAAATGAGAAAGTTCGTAACTATTCAACTCAAGTCACGAACTTTCACAGAATCCCATCAAAGTCACGAAGTTTCGCCGCGCTAAGCGAAGTAACTAAGTGACGAAGATGGCGCGGACTCCACCATTCTAACAATGCTTTAAATCTATTTTGAGGGGATCTTTCCCTTTTAAGAGTTTGATGGTTCTTCCACGATTGGCGTAAATGAAACCGGCATATCAATAACCAGATGGTGGTAAAGACAATGATAAGTGCCCCGCGCTCCTTTAAATCTGTGTCGGTTATAGCTGTCAGGGGCTTGAATATCACGCCTGCAAAGCCGTAGAGATGGCCGCATTTTGTAAGCGAGTCTTGCCAGGCCTTGAGTAGTTTAGCGATAATGGTGGTGTTGTAGCCAGCAGACGACTGTTTATTTTCGGTGGGCGCCGAGAATAAGAGAAAGGCGACTGGAATTCCCTTCTTGTTCTCGTCGATAATCATCACGATGAAGACCAGGAGGCGGCTGTCACAAACGCCGAAGGTGCCATCCAATATAATTTGATTGTCATGCCCGTACTTCCACGCCGCGGCGCGCATCTGTTCGGTGGCGATGCACACCTCGAAGCGATCGCCCTTCTCAGCCCGAGCAGAGTAATGAAACACAGCCTCGGCAATGGTCGCGTTATACTGGGGGGACTGGGGATTTAACCATTCGTCCACGTTAATCTGTGGCTTCTCCGTAACCTTCATGCCATTCATACGATTGAACTGGCGATAAAGGGAACGGGAGTCTTCGGTTTTTAGTAACCAACGATGCGAGGAGGTCACACCACCGAACATAAAATTTCAGTGCATCTGATGCACTGAAAATGTTCCCGAAACCTCACAATTCAGGCGGAGTTTCGGGTGTGCCCTGAAATTAATTACCATATCGGGAAACAGATAAGATCAGATAAACTATATCGGGTAATCGATTTCAGGCCTCACCCGAAACTCCGCCTGAATTGTGAGGTTTCAGGAACATTTTCAGTGCATCAGATGCACTGAAAATTTATGTTCGGTGGTGTGGGTATGAAGGTCTTCAGGGAAGTCGTGATAGCTTCGCGCGGCCAGCATCTCGCGGTTCTTCTTTTTTACGTCTGTGAACGTGGCCCCGTCACGAAGTTGGGCTAGAGCGACGGCGTAGACTGAAGGATGGACAGAGATAGGCGGAATGCGAGTGAAAACGGCGTCTTTGCACGCCTGATTGTGCTCGAAGTGACCTCGGATGCGAAGAAACTTTTGAGAAGAAACCACGTAGATGACCTCGGCGTGGGCAAGGCATGATGTAAATGGGACGGGCGTGTGTCGCTCCTTGGAGTTATAAAAAGTGTGGTCATATCCACATGGCGTGCACATCCTGTTGTCCTGCATTGTGCGCTTCGTGACGCACCACCGGCACTCCAATTATTAAAATAGCAAAGAAAAACTTGTATTAATACTTAATATTCGGGACAATTTCTCCTGTTATGAAAATGGTAACTATTTTTTACGATGGACTCTGGAGAATAAGTATGCGCACGAGTGCCAACAAAAAAAGAACTACCAACGCGCAGACACTATATACGCCAGGAATACCTCTGAACCTCGAGGTTTTTTATTTTCAGACCTTGAGAAAAACACCTAGTCCGTGATCATAAAGGATGTGCCTTGCGGCGATCTCAGAACAAGAAAGCCTCGGAAACTGAAATAAGCGGAACAGGCGTGGGGAGAAACAAGTCCTAATTACTTGCCTTTACCGCCGGGGAAAAACCCGGACTTTTAGGCTTGAAAACATCCAGGCGGTTGGACTGAAAACATGCAGAAACACGTCAGTATATTGAACCGTACTTTGAGCCGCGCAGCGAGAAAAAAACCCGATATTTGACGCCTAAGACAGGGTAATTGGGTGTATATACGATGGAATAAAGGACAACCCGGTTGATCTTTGGGACTTTCACCGCATGGGCTTGCACTTGCATTAGTGCAGCGTAGCACAAAACAACGGCATCGGGGCTTGGAAATGTCTAGAAGAGAACCCGGGTTCAGGCGGCGCACGGTGTGGGAAATCAGGCGCATTGAGGGGTCTGCGCAGCAAGAAAAAAACGATTTCTAGAATTAAAACCGTAGAGGTATGTAAGTTGTAACTTAATTTTAGTTTTTGGGCCAGTACAACAAGGCCGCGCCGCGGGGACAAAAATAATTACAGGAGTTGTGAGAGGCCTGAAAATGGGTTGTATTCGGTCGCTTAAATACCCATTGTTTTGGCCGGATGCACGTCGCCGACACATCTTGGGATTATCGTGGTCTTGAGCTCCAGACCCAAATTGATTAGATTTTGCGACTCGGGAATATCCGGAAAGCCGTGATTTAACGTTTGGCGCCCAATTGGCGCTGTGGCAGTGAGTACACGTGCAAAACTCTTGAATCTCATTCGTCAGATTCAGTCATACGGTCCGCTTTTTACCCGGAGACTTCGTCTCTGAGATCACGGATCTCCCCGCTGTCGGACTTAAATTCAAAACAATCAAGCGCTCCGGATCACTCTGGAGCAAGTTTAAACGCGTTCGAGGGTATTCGGAGCTGTACAAATAGCCTGGTAAGTTCTTGATATTCTCTCTCTTTTCTCTCTTTTTCCCCTCTTTTCGCAACTTGAATAACTTGAATTCCCCGGAATCTCCCCAGACATAATCTATGAGCCATTTTTTTTCCCGAAAATTGTCGGGAAACTCGGAACAGGCCTAAATTTCGTCGGGAATCATGAAACAGGCCCAAATTTTGCCGTAAACACGCTGCGGCACTCCAAACTAGAATGTGATCCAGCAGCCGAAATGTTAATTAAAACAGTGCCTAGACAATATTAAAAGTCGATAGTCGTATCTTCCACCTCCGCGCTCTCCTCCGTCGCCTTTTTCTTGCGCGCTCTTGGTGTGTGAGAGATGAAAATTCTGAGATCAGACACCAAGACAGCAAAAATGTCACATATATATATACAAGGAAAATATATTAAAACATGCACGGCCCGAGGAACGAGACCACGACCTCGGAAACAAAAATACCACCATGAATGAGGACAAATTAGTTCGCCAACAGGACTTTGTCGGGATACGAATCTGGCCTATCTGGGAGCTGTGGAACTTGTCGGGATTTGCGACACAGGCCTTCCTCTTGCCTTCCTCGGATTTGGGGCCAAAATGTCGGGATTGAAACAGGCCAAATGCAATTTGTTTCCAAAATTTGTCGGGATTGGGACCAGGGATATAGTGGGATTATCCAGGGTCCTCATCCGTGCTACAAGTTTATCGTGTGAGAGGTAAACATGTTGTCCGTTCATCACGCCACCCTTGACTGGAAGGAATTATGTTGATCTTGAAGCGTTGAAATGCCGGAGAGCCGATCGTGCGGGCAAACGGCAGCAGTGGGAGCAGACCTGCCAAGCGAAACATTGCTAGACTGGGAGGCTCAACAATCGATGACGCAGTGCCAGCGAAGTACTTACAGAACGTCTTTCACAACCCGAGCGTACTCGGTGACGGCGGAAGGATCCGAGAACAAGAAATCGAAGTCGGCATCGACTCCAGTACGGCCGATGAACTGCAGAGACGTTTGAGATGTAATGGGATACATATCGAGCTGAAATCATAAGATGAGTGAGACGAACAGCGACGTATGGCTCACCTTCTGCGGGCCTTTACCCAGCCTGGACGATAGGGAATCACGAAGCTTTGTGGGTCTTCAGCTGAAAGGAAACTGGGAACGATGGTAAGGACATACCCTCTCGGCAATCTCGTAGAACAATGGTGTCATTCTCCGGAGATTGGGCGTATAAAATGCAGGAATCAACATCTTCCGATGCATCCAGCGTTCTTCGTGAAGACCGGAGAGTATGCCGTGCCCGAATAGCGTCTTGTGGATGCTGTGAAAAATAGTACTTAAATCAAGTCAACCTAGAAACTTGCGCAGACGTAGCCGACAAACATGGCGCCTTCCTCGAATATATCTGCGTCCTTGATGATGATGCTGTAAAGCGCCGCCGGGTCCGACACGAATAGACTTTTAGTCTATGAGGAAATTCAAGCCATTCATAAGCCAACCGCGGGAGGATTCACTTACATACACCGGATTGTCCCCGAATCTTCATAACATCGGCGTAATCCTCTTCAACGCTCTTGTGGAATTCCCAACCATCCGGGTTGCGAAAGTCGAGTAGATTTCCTGGCCCACGTTCAAACCACACGAAAAGCAGGAGCTAGGATGAGATGATTACCAGTAAAAAACGACTTCGGTGGGGGACTGGGGATATTATCCAAGGGGGATGCTGCCAACACACGCCGCAGAATGGACCATACGCCATATGCTCCGCAAGAAATAAGGGATATCTGGGCAATGGGAGACAGCATTAGGAAAAGGGAAATATTCGTTTGGAACGTCTGGATCCTGTGGCATTTATACGAAGCGGATCTCCCCCCAAAAGGTTTTTCGTCCGGTATGAAATTGCGCGCGTCAGAGTATTCTCACGGAACTCGGTGATTGTGCCATATCGAGAACCGTGAAATAGTATGTCTCATCAGCGGGTCCCGAAACATCAGGTAGTGGCGAAGCGGAGACTCCCGAGAGTGATAACAAGAGACAAGGGCAGAACAAAAAAAAAAGCGATCGTCTTGATCAAGGCTTGTGACATCGCTGAATCGGGCCGTCTCAATATCTCTTGTGATACTTCAGACCAAGAGCGCCCACTGTAGCCGTAGATATCAATCCCGATCAAATCGAGATGGACGAAAGTAGTCACGAAACATTAAAACAACGCTTCTTGTCCTATTGTTTCAGGTTCCTCTTGGGGGTGCCATTATTAACCATCGTTTAATTCGTTGAAGCTCGGACAAAGCTCGGAAGCTTTGGCGTGCGCCAATTTCCACTGGACACTAAGTCCCCACAAAGATTATATTTCTGCATATACATGCGGCATAACTGAACCGCAAATAATTACCACACGGGGTGTCGGCATTTGGCTCGTGGTAATAGATCCGACCGATCCATCACGGAGAGCTGTGGGACTCTACAAATTCTCCACCCTGATGGGAAGCCGCGGCATATCATCGACGCTCGGTGCTGCGGTCGAACCCATCTTCCACTTTATTAGTGCCGAAGCACTGGAAAAGTCAAATGCGCGCAGCAGAACGGAGAGCACTATTTCTGTATTTAATGCAAGTCAGGAATGCGGCGGTTGAGAGAGCTGTGTAAATGCTGCTGCGACTTACTCAACTCCAACTGAGCGAACTTGAAACCGCTTTAAACTGGTGATCAGAATTTTCACTAACCACAGTGCTTACATGCAAATGCGCCCTTCCCCTACAAACGTCATCATATTTCCGTAGCTCAGCTCGAGTGCGTCTTCGCCCCATATAGTCTTGCTGTGATTAGCGGCAGGTAGGTAGGTAGGTAGGTAGGTATTACACGGCATGGTCCCGCTTAGGAACGCCGGTTTGGGGAAATATCCCGGCATACTACAGGTATTATGTACACCATCGTTCCCCACCTCTATTAGTCTCCCGAGCCGAGCTCACGCACCCAGTTTCCCGTCACGCTGTAGAACCCAGTCGACTAGTAGAAGCAAAAGTAGAGAAACAAACATGAATACCTCTAATCAGTCAGCCCATCCGAAACACGGGAGTCGTGTGTAAGAAACCTCAAGCACTTCATGAGCAAACTTCGACGGCAAGCAGATGGGTTGACAAGAACAGAGAGGTAAGGGCTTCGCCGTGCTTCTGTGTGTTCACCATTGACAAATACCGCCGTGCTGTAGCGTTTCCGGTGCGGGACGGTTGTCTTTCTGTGGTTCACGACTTCCTTGAATTAGATAAAGCTTTTCTGACAAGTCGATGACACCTTGAATCCATTGTAGCATGAGTTTATTAGCCAATTTTGCATAATCCAATATGGATGTAGCCGCAGCCTTTGCAAGATCGGGCGGAACCCACGCACATAAATGGAAGCTTGGAATCTACAGACATCCTTGACCAATGATTTTTGCCCCTTGCTGCTAGCTTTATTGAGCTGTTTACAATGGCACGCACATAATGGGTTGGCAGGAGTTCTGGAGGTTTCCAAGTGCAAGGATATATCATCTGACATGTAAAGGCACAATGTCCGTTCCTTTGTACAGCGGTATGAGCATGGAAGGACCATGAAGATGGAGGATTGGCGGATGAAGGAAATTTGAAACACGTAGAGTTGTTGACATGAATATCTTCACACCGGCAGTTGGGTGAAATTTCACACCCATGGGCCGTGGGCTGTGCGTAAGATGACAGTCATCACTTGGTAGCGTCATTACTCCGGGTTCCAGTCCGCCTGGTTTCAAGTCCTCGATTCCATGATACGGTGCATGCATTATCGCGCTGTGCCTGAGGATTTATTCTTATAAATATTTTGAGTGCAGATGTATGCCGTTGCTGAGTCGACTAGGATTGCCCTTAAGTCCATTTAATCCCGATCCTGGCCGGCGTCGCAATAGATCACGATAGATCCAGGTCGCAGGGTTCAGGACCGCGGGAAAGGACATTTTTGGAATGACAGTTTCGAAGACCTGATTCAAGATTGCCGCCGTTAGCATGATGGGAGCTGTTCGGCTTTCTGCAACAGGTATTCTTATCGGTGCTGGGTCATCCAAAGGCAAATATATATGGTCGGACTCGGAGAGGCACAATATCCGTTTCCGGGACAAGATATTCAATGGGTATTAAATTTAGAAATTGGTGTCCGTAGCACAACGGGAACACCCAGCACGCGGTTAGACCAAAGACCATGAAGAAACGGCGCCAACGACCACGCATCCGCTCATTTTAAGAGCCTGGACAGGTTTTGCGACGGTTCTTTGGAATAGTCAATAGGTGTGCATGTTGATACCAAGATAATTTCATTGGATATTAGATCATTGCACATGTAGCAGCGAGGATCATCGCTGAATCACTGTGCAATAAGTAGACCATTCACATCACAAAACGCATCAGTGGCGGTGCATCCGCTGACTCAGCATATGCAGGAGCGAGAGGCGGAGCGACGGCGACGGCCAGCAGGGCGACGTCCGGCCAGTTATGATCTGGGCTCATCTTTTTCTTCGATTTATTCAAACTCCACCGGATCATTCCGAAACGTCTGGGTTACCGAGACAGTGTCCAGCAAAAGATGCGCGTGAATCTCCGGAGATACGATTCCCTTTTCAAGTAATGCGCACAAATCAAGCACAAATGTTGCTCTTCCGCTCACAAAAGTTGTGCTTGGACTAAAACCGGTTGCAGCCCGGCCGGGCCAGCTGCGCTTGGTCTGCCCGGGTGTGTCACGCAGGGTAGACGGAGGTTGTGGCGGCGAAGGCGACAGACACGGCGGACAATGTGTTGACGTCACGGCCATGCACCGCCGCTACCTGGACCCACTACCCTTCTCGTAACGTCGATCTCGCGATTTTTTCTACCTCAATTCAGGTCTGACTCTAGATGATTTCTTTATTCGCGACATATAAAGGGGACGGTCTTCTCTCTCATTCTACCAAACTGTATTCCCCCCTATTTCCATCTCTTTGTATCCACCACCCTACCGTCGCGTCCTTCCGTATACTATGAACCCATCCGCCCCGAATCGCCCTTGCGTTGTATGTGGCCGGGCCACTAGTTTACGGTGCAGTCGCTGCCAGGCAATCTTCTACTGCTCGCCTGAACATCTACGAGATGTCCGTATCTCCTTGCATCCGGCTCGCGTGTTCTGAATTCTTGATCTACTACAGGACTGGCCTCGCCACCGGGAGCAGTGCTACTCCCGGAGCGAAGTCCTCACCGGCTACGGGTCCAACATGATCGCGACGCCTCCTCCGGCAGAACCAGAATACATATCTGTCTCTGCGATCATATTCCTCGCAGACGAGGGTATGTTTTAGAGGTCTCGTTCTCTCTACGCCGTCTGATATCGTGCTATAGAACGCCCCAGAATCATCAACATTAGCTGCCGCCCGCCACAGCGCCGCTCCCAAGGCCTGTGCCCGCTACCCATTCTCCAGCCGTACTTCGACGCACAGCCGGAGAGCGTCGTCCTGACGCAGGGCCTGAACGGCGAGCTGCTCCGCTTCCCTCTCCATGTTTTTTACTCGCCAACCGCGCTTGCGCGCTGCTCGCCTATCAATCGCTCGATATATCATATCACCTCCGGAGCGGCCTCCAAACCGTGGTGTGGCAACGTCGTGGCACTCAAGTTCAACGGCTCCCGGCGCCAAGGCTATACCGACGCAGGCTCCAACGACCTTCCCGCTCTGTCGGCTTATTTCCTCACCTATCAGTGACCATTGACATCTCCGCGTGCGTGCATGCATGATTTTAGACCATTTGCCTTTCGTCTAACAGTGATCTTAGTATCGCTACTAAACTACTTCGGAACCCTCATTCCTTTCAATAGATGTGATCTTTCCCCTATGTATTGCTCACGGGCTCCACTGTAGCATACTCCTCGCTTCAACTTTGCTATCGTCGCATCCACCTTATTGGTTTAATGTTAAAATAATATATTATCGTACTACTCTTTTGCAATAATGCCACCTTAGTACTTCTTCCACTCACTTTTACCTCCGCTGCCACGAAAATTATTTCCAAGCGCTCATGACCAGCTCATGACCATGATCCCCGGCTCGGTTCCTCCGCAGCTCCTTGAGAGCGCATCAGATGGAGAAGCCGTGAAACGAAGTGAAGCTGTGTAAAGCTGGGAAGTTTAGTCTAATGCTCTTGCCAAACATCAGGAAAAAATGCCTTGGCCATGTAGCGCCTGGTAGGCTCAGTAGTTGTGGTAGTCTGGGAGCCAAGTCCCCATTTATGGAGCACCTGGTAGCTCTCTGCCATTTCGTGGTAGCTTCTGGTAGTTTTGGCTGCTGAGCTCCGTAGCACCAGGTAGCTTTGTGGTAGCAGATAGTAGCCAGTGGTATTTGATGGTAGACCAGACAAATGATTACAAATTTCGGGATATAAAACAAATAGCATTGAAGGTAATTAAATATTGAACAAGATACGGAGTAACTGAGTTTCGAACGTGGTACCACATGGGCAATAGGCTCCTGATGACGAAAAGAAAATTCATGTGCTACCTGCTTAAAGAGTATCAGAGGAAGTCAATGCAATAAATGGAAGGGTGACACACCATTGTAGACCATGAACGTCGAGATGATCCTTCGCATGATATTAGTCGAAGGCGGTGGTCTTGACTGTTGCTTCTTGCGAGACGAGCTTTGACGGAAAAGGTCTTGATGAGAGAGGTCTTGCATCTCCGAGGGCCAGAAGAGGAAGACGAAGCCCGAGCAAAGAAAGAGACCGAGGTGCGTTGATGGGCACTTGAAAGCGGATCCATAGGCTTGAAGAGTCTAGATGTTGCGACTTGCTGAAGGATTGAGGGCTTGCAACATTAATTTGAGTTACTTGGTGCCTGAGTTGAGGTGGGGTGGCTCTTAAGGCGTAGGGACGTGCGGGATTGAGCGTGGGCTGAGCGGGAGATGAGGGAAAGGAATAAAAGATGAGTTTGTTTGGTCTCAAACAATCACGCAATACGTTGCCACGTCAAGCCACGTCAATCATTGTTGGCGGAGTTTTAAACAGACTTGGCAAACTTTTGGAGTTTTGACTTGCGGCCGGAAATATTATGGGTTCTGCTGAGGTTATGGGTTGGTGTGAACACAGAAAATAGGTGCAGAATGTATTTGGACAAGGTTATTGGCCCTACTAACAACTTCGAAAAGCTCATTTTATTCTCGGCTACATGCGGCTACTGATCCGCCGCGCGTTTCTATCAGCTGCTACTGATCTCCGTACCCGCGCTACTGAAGCTACCAACAGCTACGGAAGCCGATGAGAGTGCTACCGGGACTACCACAACTCCAAATCCAACCGTGATCTACGGACTGTTTTCTTTTTTCCTGATGAACACAACCATCGCTGTTCAGCTGCTGCGCTCTCAAAATTCCTCCTCCTCCTCTCCACTCAGCTCTGCAAGCCCTTCGCTCTATCTTCCACTTCCTCTACCAATCTCGCCACCGCTGCCTGCGTCTCTGCCAATGTGGTCCGCGGTACTTCAAGATGAAGCGCCTCGATCCATTAAACGTCTCGAGCTTACGAATGACGGCTGCGACGATTAGCAATGCGACGTGCTGGGCATTGTGCTCCTTTCACACCCATTTGAGAAATGTATTCGAGGTCGCTTCGGTAGCTCACCGGCGCACCCAGTAGCACTCCTCTCGGCGCCGCGCTTCGACCCGGCGCCCCTGGGCCCAGCAATCCTGGTCGCATCTTCGTGGTGCTCGCGCCGCACCTACGTATGAACAAGAAACTGGTACGCCACTGGCCGCCGCCTTTACATCGCCATCGCGCCCCGCACGCTCCAAAATAATGATGCGTCCGCGCCGCCCCGCACTAGGTGTCCGCGCCAACGACGTCCTCGCGGCCCTGCGCATCTGGGCGCCCTCGCTCGAGGCTCTGTGTCTCGTGTGCGACGCCGAGGGTGAGTCTCGTCCTTCCTTCTTTTTTTCTACATTTAATTATCGTACTTACACCCCCCCTCTTCAGTTCCCCCCTCCCCGCCCTTCTCCCCGCTCTCCCGCAACTCCGCCACCTCGACCCCCCCCGCGCGCCTCGACCCCCCCGTGCGCCTCCTCCCGCGCGCCGCCCTCCCGGGCGCGCAGCTCCCGCTCGCACTCGCCGCGCCGACGCTGCGTGGGCTGGGCGGGACCCACGTGGCAGGCCTGGCGGGCGCGCCGATGAGCGTTGCGCCTAAGGTTCAGGATGTAAAGGTGCAGGATGGCGATGCACCCATGTCCCATGCACCCCCCCACGACAGAGAATATAACGAACGCACCGACAACGGCGGGCGAGAAGCCCACTGCGTCCTCATTTACGACAACTGGGCCTGTGCCCACATTGTCCGCCGCGCCCAAATCGCCCATCGCGTCCACATCGCCCACCGCGCCCACTGCTACCCGTACATCACCCCTCCGCGGCGCGGACACCCTCGCGCTCCCGCGCTGGGCCCCCGGTCCGCGGAACGCAAGCGCCATGCCGAATCCAAGCGCACGCCTCGTTGCCCCCCCACCTGAAGGCGCTCGGGCTCAAGGGCGCGACGTACGCGGGGGCGCCGCCGCCTGCGGCGGTCGCGGCGCTGAAGGGCGGTAAGTTTTCTTCTTTTATTTTTGGGGCTGCGTGCGTCCTTTTTTTGTTAAATTTCTTATGTGCGTTGTTTTATTTATTCATGCGTGTTTGCCTTTCCTGTTTTATTTATTTCATCGCCGCTTTCGTCCCGTGTCGTCGCTTCTTGATGTTCATTTGAAGGGGACAGGCCATTCCATTCGTGGTCTCGCGGCCGCCTTTTCTTCGTTTCGCCTCTTTTTCCTTGCTTCGCGTCCGCGCCTTTATACTTCCTCTGTTTCGCTGCACAACCCATTCATCTTGCGTCCGCCCTTCTTTCGCTCCGCTTTTTTTCATTTTCATTTTCATTTTGACGATGCCGTACTGATCTTTGTTCGTCCGCAGTCTGCAAGAAGTGGCACATCCGGCTTGCGATGGGCTGAATCTCGAGTGCGCTGCGCTGGGGGAACCTATCGTGTATGTAGATGCTCTTCTATTGTTCTGTAGTGTGTTGTGTAATACTTCTATTGTGTTTTTTTTTTCCTTTTTTTTATACACTGTCGATGAAGGTTTCTTATAATTACTTTAGAAGGGAAGGATGTTTAGAAGGGAAGGATGGGAGGGATCTACTGGGTGTACTGCGGGATATTCAGTTTAATTTCACACCACTCCCACCCGCAACTCTCTTACTACTCTCCGTTCGTCCCGGGATTAGAGGGGGAATATTTAGGTGACACGACTTATTGCCACGTATGAGAGCACGGGCTATCAAGTAGTGTTCGGTTCATATCATCAGCAGCGTTGGGCTGTTCCTCCCCAAATATTCTCTCTCCCGACTCCGAGTCGCGTACAAAAAAGATACAGCTCCGACTTTCTCGGACCATCTTATATAAGTTCCTTCAGAATTATGCTGCTATCAAACGCGCAATTCTGTAATTTACAAGCATCCGTATCCTGGAGTCCATTCCTACGCAATTTTTTTTCAAAGCTGAGATACTGCAGCGGAATAACTTACACTCCGCGGCGACTGGTTCGCCCGCCCCTTCCGTGGCAAACCCCCGTGGCGCGGACACCCTCGCGATCCCGCGCTGGGCTCCCAGTCCGCGGAACACGTATGCACCACAGCTCGGAGCGAGCCTCGTCAAGGCGTTCGAGCTCAGGGACGCAATGGACACAGGGGTGCTGCCCCGCGGCGGGCGGGAAGTGTTTCTATTATTATTCAAGCAGCGTTCCTTATTTCATTTTATTCATGCGTGTTTCTGTTTCATTCATGCGCCCCTTGTTTCATTTATTTTCTTCATTCATCCGTGTTCCTGTTGTATTCATACGCGTTTCCTTTCGTTCCGGCTCCGTTTGTCGGATGTCGTCGCTTCTTCGTGGTCATTTGCGGAAGGGGATCGGTCTCGCCGCGGCCGCCTTTTATTTGTTTTGCGGCCCAAGAGGTGTCTAAAAGTTGAATGATGGACCATGACTATAACCGTGTGGTATGTTATCTGGTGTTCGGGTCCTGGGAAAACAGGTTTTCCCCATCAATTCCTGAGGTTTAGGGCTCCACGCCGTGCCCGTCGCGTCGGTTCTACGGGTCCCGTACGACGGGCATCCGACCCGTTCCGTCAGGGTTTCTGGAAGTTTTTCGACGGGACGGTAACGGGTCGGCTTTTCAAGACGACGGCCGTCGAAATCACGGCCGTTGACGGAGGTCGACGGGCAACGGATTTTTGCACAGCAAACCGACGAATCTCGCATATTTCGAGCATTTCTCATGGGTAATAAACTTTCATTGACCTTCTAAAGTGATTTGCACTGAAATCCATCACTCACGACGGCATTCCTATTTCTCAAGTGAACCCAAGTGTTGATTACGTATCTTTCCCCGTATCCTACTCAGCACATTTTTCTTGTCAAAATGTAGTTCTTCTTTAAACAGGAGAATAAAGAAGCACCTCACCAGTCCAAAGAAGTTTTATTCATCTCACATTGTCAACAATCAAGTGCAGAACTGCTTGCTAATGCCTTTGAAGGTGTGTTTCAGCGCGAATTGCCCGCGAATCTTCAACTTACCAAAGGTATGTCGAGAGGATAAAGTACCCCACATTTTCCAATGAAAATGGCCAGGTTTGTGTATTGTCTCTGAATAAAATGGTAAGATGCTCTATTGGATGCCGGTATAGGCTAATTTCGCTCGCAACTGAACCGGCAACTTCCGTTCACCGTCGACAGCCGTCCCGTCACCCGTCCCGTGCCGTAGACATTTTGTTTATTCACACGACGGACCGTTGGGTGACGGGCCGTGCCCGTTGTACACCCGTCGAAACGACAGCCATGCCCGTGACGGGCACGGCGTGCAGCCCTACTGAGGTTTTCGAATATCTCCTCATCTCTCGATGCTGTATAGTTTTGGGTGGTATTCAAGAGGCAAAAATGTCCTAGTGAATTGATATATCAATTATATATAAAAAGACTCGCTCATTCGACCATTCGTTCGAACATAATGCACCAAGCTGCGCCGTGGCGGACGTGCTGACCAATGATCATTGACATAACAAGTATACACACAACGCGTACGCCTGCGTACGCGCTTCATCTTTTTTCTTCTCGCACGTGCTGCATCACTGCCGGAATGAGCCGATACAGCCGCATATGGATGCGGAACATCGGACCGAGCCTTATTCTGGTATCCGGTGCCCTGGCAACGAGATTTTCGGTAGTCACGTCCAGAGGTTTTGGTTTCGACACCCCTTGTCGCGGCCTCTTTGTTTGTTTCCGCCTCTTTTTCTCTGCGTCTTAGCACCCATTCGTCTCGCCCGCCTTCATACATTTGGGAGTGTGGCCTCTACCTTGATCTTAGCAAAAAAAAAAAAACTTCTTTGATTGCCCGTATTCCCGCGCACTTGCCAGGGAGAACGAGCTACTGCGCTGGGGGTGCTTTTGAGTAACAAGAGCGGCGAGGCGGTGGACGGGGACAGGGGAGCGTGAGATTCTTGAATATTTATTATCATCAGCGTGTACATACACAGGTCTGTTTCTTGCATTTGGAACTGAAGTTTAGTGAAATCCATGTCTTGTTGAGGGGTTCGCAACTTCCGACGTTTAACTTGTGTTTAACCTGTTTTTTTGGCATTTTTGGGGGTCGATGGTGATGATGATGATGATGATTTCATTGCGTTGCTGTATGTGGCCTTGTGGGGCTATGACAGCAGTACGTATGGTAGAAATGACGGTTCGGTGGTAGGGTAGTTAACGCTAGAGGGTTTTTTGAGGGTAGGTAGGTAGGTAGGTATTACACGGCATGGTCCCGTTTAGGAACGCCGGTTTGGGGAAGTATCCCGGTATACAAGCAGGTATTTATGTACACCATCGTTCCCCACCTCCATTAGTCTTCCGAGCCGAGCTCACGCACCCAGTTTCCCGTCACGCTGTAGAACCCAGTCGGCCAACAGAAGCAAAATAGTGAAACAGAACATTTGTACCTTTAGATCAGTCAGCCCATCCGAAACAAGGGAGTCGCGTAAAAGATTTCAAGAACTTCATGGGCAAATTTAGCCAGGAGAGCGACAGTTGAACGTTCGTAAAGCACGGATTTGAAGAAATCAATTGAATTCTCGTCATCCAAGCGGCGGCGTAAGCTCGGTGCTGTGGTGAGTAATTTTTCCAAGAATATGGCTCTCAGGGAGACAACCTCGGGCGATGAATCACAAGAAAAAAGCGCATGTTCGGGAGTTTCAACTTCACTACGGCAGAACCGGCAGACCCGTCTGGAACGGTCGTCTTCTCGTGGGTGCTCATGATCCACATATCGTAACACCTCGACGGCGAGTAAATGGGTTGACAGAAGCAGTGAGGTAAGTGCTTCTCGGTGCTTCTGGGTGTTCACCATTGACAGATAATGCCGTAGTCGAAGGGTTTCCGGTGCGGGAGGCTTGTCTTTCTGTGGTTCACGACGTCCTTGTATCAAATAAAGCTTTTCTGACGAGTCGACGACACCTTGAATCCATTCTAGCATGAGTTTATCAACCAATTTTGCATAATCCAATATGGATGCAGCCGTAGCATTTGCAAGGTCGGGTCCCACGCATGTAAATGGAAGTTTGGATGCTGCAGTCAAGAGATCCTTAGCCCAGCTTTTTTTGCCCACGGCAGCTAGCTTTATTGAGCTATTTAAAGCAGCGCGTGCAAAGTGAGTTGGCAGGAGTTCTAGCAAGTACTGCAGGTACCCAAGAGCAAGGATAAATCGTCGAACACGTAAAAGCACGATGCCCGTTTCCGTGTACAGCGGTATGAGCATGGAACGTCCATGGAGGTTGAGTACCTGGCGAATAAAAGAAATTTGAACTTCACAGAGTTGTTTGACATGCACGTCTTCACAGTCCGGGGAAATTTCGCAGCCGTGTGTGAGATGACAGTCAACGCGTGCAAGAGAGAAGAGAATTCTAAACTGTTGAACCCCAAATAACCTTGACAACGGACTGGCGAAAGACCGCTGATTATACCCATAAAGGCCTGTTTTATTTCTCACAAAATGTCAGGATTTGCACAGGCCTCGGGGCCAAAATTTCCTCAAAATTGCACGTGTGGCAAAATTTTCGTCCCAATGAGGTGGTTTTTGGGAAAAAAATTGCGCTGATGCGATTTTGTCAGGACTTTGTTAGCATTTTGAACAGGCATTTTGGTTTCAAAAAGGCCAATGTCAGGATTTCCCCAGGCCTGCGGCGCAAAAAAGTCAGATTTTGACAGGATTTTGACCAGGCCTTCCCACCTATAATCAGCGGTCCTTCTGGCGACCGCTTTCGATCATCCTCGCATGTTATCGCCATAGAGGTAGAGGCCGCGACGGAGCTGGGAGCGCCGTGACCTTCGGCCTTGATCTTGGCAAAAAAAAAAAACTTCTTGGCTTTCACGTACGACCGACGTATCCTCTATGTACCACGGTGTCCCGACTCGGATTCATTCTCTCACGGTGCCTGGACCCACCATAACGTCGATCTCGCGATTTTTTCTACCTCGATTCAGGTCTAACTCCAGATGATTTCTCTACCCGCGACCGTTATAAAAGGGACGGTCTTCTCTCTCATTCTACCCAACTGTATTCCCCCCTATTTCCATCTCTTTGTATCCACCACCCTACCGTCGCGTCCTTCAATATACTATGAACCCATCCGCTCCG
The DNA here is from genome assembly GCA_029282285.1 of Mycena rebaudengoi. Taxonomy (NCBI): domain Eukaryota; kingdom Fungi; phylum Basidiomycota; class Agaricomycetes; order Agaricales; family Mycenaceae; genus Mycena; species Mycena rebaudengoi. The sequence goes on from JARJCX010000014.1 coordinate 1,339,657, forward strand.
AACCGCCCTTGCGTTGTATGTGGCCGGGCCACTAGTTTATGGTGCAGTCGCTGCCAGGCGATCTTCTACTGCTCGCCTGAACATCTACGAGATGTCCGTATCTCCTTGCATCCGGCACGCGTGTTCTGAACTCTTGAGCCACTACAGGACTGGCCTCGCCACCGCCAGCAGTGCTACCCCCGGAGCGAAGTACCCACCGGCTACGGGTCCAACATGATCACGACGCCCCTTCCGGCAGAACCAGAATACATATCTGTCTCTGCGATCATATTCCTCGCAGACGAGGGTATGTTTTAGAGGTCTCGTTCTCTCTATGCCGTCTGATATCGTGCTATAGAACGCCCCAGAATCATCAACATTAGCTGCCGTTCGCCACAGCGCCCCTCCAAAGGCCTGTGCCCGCTACCCATTCTCCAGCCGTACTTCGACGCACAGCCGGAGAGCGTCGTCCTGACACAGGGCCTGAACGGCGAGCTGCTCCGCTTCCCTCTCCACGTTTTTTACTCGCCAACCGCACTTGCGCGCTGCTCGCCTATCAGTCGCTCGATATATCATATCACCTCTGGAGCGGCCTCCAAACCGTGGTGTGGCAACGTCGTGGCACTCAAGTTCAACGGCTCCCGGCGCCAAGGCTATACCGACGCAGGCTCCAACGACCTTCCCGCTCTGTCGGCTTATTTCCTCACCTATCAGTGACCATTGACATCTCCGCGTGCGTGCATGCATGATTTTAGACCATTTGCCTTTCGTCTAACAGTGATCTTAGTATCGCTACTGTACTAAAACGTTCAATTCGACAGTCACGCGTCACTGGGGGGGCTGTCGATTGCCAACTTTGGTGCTTGTCACGCATCACCCCGAGGACTGTCGAATAGATTTTCCGGTTCGTCACCCCAAAATCCCCAAATTTCGCGATTTCGACGAATTTTCGGCTCGGATTGTCGAAATTTTGCGCTCGGTCACGCCAAAAAATGCGGTTTGTCGAATTGTCGAACCGGAATTTTCCGTCACGCGTCACCCCCCTCTGTCGAACTGAACGTTTTAGTACAGTACTAAACTACTTCGGAACCCTCATTCCTTTCAATAGATGTGATCTTTCCCCTATGTATTGCTCACGGGCTCCACTGTAGCATACTCCTCGCTTCAACTTTGCTATCGTCGCATCCCCCTTATTAGTTTGATGCTAAAATAATACATTATCGTACTACTCTTTTGCAATAATGCCACCTTAGTACTTCTTCCACTCACTTTTACCTTCGCTGCCACTAAAATTATTTCCAAACGCTCATGACCAGCTCATGACTATGATCCCCGGCTCGGTTCCTCCGCAGCTCCTTGAGAGCGCATCAGATGGAGAAGCTTAGTCTAATGCTCTTGCCAAACACAACCATCGCTGTTCAGCTGCTGCGCTCTAAAATTCCTCCTCCTCTCCACTCAGCTCTGCAAGCCCTTCGCTCTATCTTCCACTTCCTCTACCAATCTCGCCACCGCTGCCTGCGTCTCTGCAAATGTGGTCCGCGGTACTTCAAGATGAAGTGCCTCGACCATTAAACATCTCGAGCTTGTACGAATACAGACTACATCTGGAAACGCCTTTTGGTCTGATAGATGCCTGCCGGTGTGATAGATCACCGGCACACGTGGTAGTACGCGATAGTTGCCCAGGCGCTCTGTAGAGCTCTGTAGAGCTGCCATTCCGAGGTAGCATCCTGCGTCCCCTGGAGAACCTCGCCGTCTACCACTCGCCCGTGTAGGGCCGCCTAGACGTCCGCGCTCGGATGTGCTCTGACGTCGCGGTTCGGACTTGATGATTTTTTCATCGCGATCGCTTATGACCACCCATCTTTCTTTCTTCCCCCACCACCTCTCTGCCTCTCGTTCTTCCGGACCTGCGTTGCCGGCTATGCCCAAGCCCGCTTGAGATCTCTCTCTCTCCTGGGGCTTTGCATGCCCAGTCTTTGCCAAGACCAGACGGCTCGCCGCTCCATCTTCAAGACTAAGATGAAGGCCGAAAAAAATCTCAAGTTCTGCTTTTTAAATATTCAAACTTCAAACTTCAAGCTTCAAGCCAACTTCAAGCCTCAAATTCTTACTCCAAGCCTGCTCCAATCTCCAAGTTCTTCAAGATTCAAGATTCTGATTTCTCATACTCTCGTCTTTTCTTTGTCGTTCCATCGTTCGGGACAAGCAACGTGAGTTTCCGCTTTTTTTTTTTAATCCACAACTCACATTCATTGCCGCCATCACGCTTCACGCTCGCGTTCTTCCCCTCTCCCACGCCGCCCGAGCGTCCGCGATGATACGGCCATTCATCCGACATTGGTTCTCCCTCGATTCGGCGGCTTTGGGCAGTGTAGTGTGGTGTGGGCTTGTACCTCGTAGTAGATGTGAATACCATTTTTTATTGTCCCATCCGTGCACCGAATAGGCAGCAATAACCACATCAATACTACATTTGGGGACATCCGGGTAAGTTCTTTGGTAGAACACGGCTATCTATGTAGCTCTACATAGCTCTACGGCTCTACGGCTCTACGGCTCTATCACTCTATGATGATCTATCATAGAGGGGGACATGGCTATGGCCTCTACGGCTCTATGGATCGCTACGTAGTACTATGTGGCAGTGTGCTGTTTTCCAGATGTAGCGATGCGACGTGGTGCTGGCCATTGGGCTCCACCTTTCGAACCGATTTGAAAGTGTAATCGAGGTCGCCTCGATAGGTAACCAGTAGCAACCCAGCGCACCTGCACCCCGCAATCCTGGACCGAATCCTCGCGGTGCTCACGCCGCACAAACGTGTCTGCATGTGAACAAGCACTAGTAAGCCGCGGGCCACTGCCGCCTCTACACCCCTACAAATCAACAAGGCGTCGGCGCCTATGCTCGAGGCACTGTGTCTCCTGTGCGACGCTGACAGTGAGTCTCGTCCTTCCTTTTCCCTCTTGCCACTTGCCACACCCTCGGACTCCTCCTTCGCATCCCATTCCCGCGTCCCGCCTTACCTCTTCATTCATCCACCTTACCTCTTTCTTCGTCCACCATCCCTCCCCTTAGCTCTCGAGCGTTGTTTCCTTACTCTCGAGGCGTGAAGCGCGTCCTCTTCCGACGCGCCACTGCGCCCGGGAGGACGCACGCACCCCATATAGTGCATTGTATTTCATCCCCTCATTCGGCCCTTCGTGTTGTTCCATTGTTCTTTTCTGACCGTACGCGCGCGGTCGGCGTGCTTGGCACGCGTTCCCGTCTTGCGGGCGCTCGTTCATTCCTTGGGCGCGCTGTCGACGACGGCGTCCAAAGAACAGCCCCTTCCTTTGTCCTATCCTTCTTCTTACCTCCTTCCCCATTGCTCCCCCTTGTCGCCGCCCACATCAATCCCTCAGCTAACCCCCCTTTTTTACAGTCCCCGCCCTCCTCCCCGCCCTCCTGCACCTCCGCCACCTCCCCTACCGCCCTCGCACGCCCGCAGCTCCCGGTCGCGCTCGCCGCGCTGATGATGAGCGTTGCGCCCAAGGTGACGGAGGCGGATGCAGCAGATGCTCCACCGACAGTGAGCGAGGACGTGGCACCCCATCCGGCACGCCCACGCCCACAAACCCAGATCCCGCGATGGGCACCCTCGCAGACGCCCTCGCGGTTTGCGGACCTCGAGGTCACGGAGGCGCTCAAGACGGTCCCCCGCGTCGACGGCGGCGTCGCGCCCACATCGTCCGCCGCGCCGTCTGCTGGGCCTGCGCCCACAGGTACGCCCACGGGTGCGCCTGCGCCGTCCGCGCCGACGCCCACCGCGACAACATCGCCCACCCCTTCCATGGCAAGCCCACGCGGCGCGGACACCCTCGCGATCGCGTGCTGGGCCCCCGACCCGCAGAACGCAAGCACCCTGCTGAATCCAAGCGCGGGCGTCGTTGCTAGTGATGCCCACGGCCCGGCCCGGCCTGAAAGCCGCGGCTTGGGCCCGGCCTGGCAGGGCTTGGGCTTCAAGAATCTGAGGCCTGAGCCCGAGCCGGCAGGGGGGGCCTGGCCCGGCTCGGCCTGGGCCCAGGCCGCGGCCTGCTTACCAAATTCGTACAAGAAATGTTTTTTTTTCTAACTAGTTACCTGCTCCCTCATCGTCACCAATAAACCAATCCCAACTTGATCCCAACCTCGTTTTCGCTCAGCCCTATCCACAGTCGCCGTCTCCAAATCATCGGCCTCCAGATCGGCCACAATTAGACGTGAATTAGATTTAAAACAGCATCATATAACAAGGAAATAAAACATACTCACATTTCATTGAAAGCATTAGTTTTTGTTGTCGGTATAGGTTCGCCTTTGGGTCGCGTTGAGTGCTAAAAGGAGGAGGGGTAGGAGGTTCTCTGGGCAGGCGCGCCTCGCCATTGGGAAGCAAGTGTCAAAGTTGTCGAGAAGAAAAGATTTTGATAGTCACTGTGGATGTGACGATGCAAAATCTACAACGACCCGTCGAGTTTCCGAGCTATACATGCGGTGACTGGAACAACTACGGCAGCTCCGCAATGTTACGAGAGGTTACACGCGAGATTGTATTAACAATTTCTCACGGTTCGAGGCCGCGGCTCGCCGGCCTGGCTCGGGCCTCAAAAATCTCAAGCCCGAGCCCTGGGCCGTCACAAGCCGTGCATCGGGCCCGGCCTGGCTCGGGCCTGAGCGGGCCCGGCCTGGCGGGCTTCACGGCCTGAGGCCGGGCCACGGGCATCACTAGTCGTTGCCCTTGAGCTCAACGGCGCGACGGACGCGGGCGCGCTGCCGTCCGCGGCGGTCGCAGCATTACGGGGCGGTACGTCGTTTTTTTGTTCACTATTTTTTTGTTTATTTTATGTGCTTTTTATTTTATGCGCTGCGTGGTTTCTTGTTTTATTTTATTTATTTATGCGTGTTCCTGTTTCATTATATTTTGTTTGTTCATGCGCGTTTCCTTTCGTCCCTCGCTTCTTAAGGGGGCCAGCCATTCCATTCGTGGTCTCGCGGCCTCTTTTTTTTCGTTTCGCATCGTTTTATTTGTTTTGCGTCTGCGCCTTCATACCCCATTCGCTGCACATGCCATTCATCTTGCCTCCACGCCTCTCTCGCTTCTTTTTTTCTTTTCTTTCAGCGACGCCGTACTGATCTTTATTTGCGTTCGCAGTGTGTAAGAAGCGGCGCATCCGGCTTACGATTGGCTGAATCTCGAGTGCACCGTGCTGAGGGAACCTATCGTGTATGTAGATGCTCCTTTATTGTTTATGTAGAGTGCGTTATGTAATACTTACTCCCGTTCTTTTTTCGTTTTTTATATGAAGATTTTTTATAATTGCTTTAGAGGGATTTACTACGTGTAATGGGGATATTCAGTTTAATTCCACACCGCTCCCACCTGCTGCTCTCTTCCTCCTCTCAGGATATGCATGAACAGCGCGACGTACTTCAAGCTTGTCATTCGGTTGACCAAGACAGCTGGGGATTTGCATGGCACAATTATGCGAATGGAGGGAAATGATTATACCGACTCCACAGGGCGCCTGAAGGCGGAAAGCTTTTTGGCATTTATAGTTGCGGAAAAAAATAACCGCTTTTAAATGTAGACTACTGCAGCAGGCGTCTGCGCTCATGTCGGACTTTGACAGTGGGTGACTTCCCGTAAGATAAATATATTCCTACAGATTATTTTGAGGCCGTTTTTGGACATCCCGAGACAGCTGTCAGGACCCCATCGGCCTTGGATCTCACGGAATATCCTGTTGACCCTCGAATAGAATTAAAATCTGGTTGGGGGGTAGCTACCCCCCCTACAGATATAACGATGGTTGAATAACACTTTCGGCCACTTCCTCCGCCCTTGCGCCGCGCCGCCGCCTAAATGTGGCACTCGTCATCATTGACTCATCAACCATCCGACTCCGTTGCCTTCTCCACTTCAAGTTCCTTGCGCTCCCTTGCGCGGCGGATGATCAATGAAAGGCTCAGACCTATATTGACCTCTTCAAGACACTGCACATTGCACTAGGCACACGGGCTTATTTTCTTTGAACGAGCCTCAGGCTGAGGTGAAGAAGGAAGTGGTGTGAGCTGTCAGTGGCCAAAGTTCTACAAGTTGTGAGATATGCAGGATGGGAGGTTGGGACACCTCATTTAGGAGGCTGGGACACCTCATTTACGTGTTGGTTGGGTGGACCAGATACTCATTCAAAATATCATGAGCGCTCTTACGGGAAAACAGTAGAATAGGAATACTCGATTTAACCGTCAGTTGCCATCATTTGGCACCCCTCCGATCGCCCTGTGGAATAAATCTATCTTACGGGAAGTCACCCAGTCAAGGAAGACTCAGAACAACTGCACTCCAAACGGAATGGGCAGGCAAGTTTACTGGTCTCGATCACGAGCTTGATTCGTTCGGCACCCGTTTCAATGTAAGGGCCACATATTTATTGTTTGGGCATCATTACGAGAAAGTTCATGTCTTTCAGGTCAACCGTTTGGCCGATATACAGATAGAGCAGGGTGTAATTCACGGGAAGGTGGACAATGGCCAGATAGAACAGGGTGTAATTCACAAGAAGGTGGATGATGCCCGCATTGCAGTGTCAGTTCAATATTTATTGTGTTGACCATTCGGAAGCTAAATAACCTCTAGTCTCAAGGAAAAGCTCGACAAATGGCTGCAACCTGCAAATATGTCCGATAAACAGCACGAAACACAGAAACTCCACCACGAAGGCACTGGGATATGGTTCTTGGATGGTCGCCAGCTCACTGAATGGATTGAAAAACCTGGATCTCTCTGGATTGAAGGAAACTGTAAGCGACTTCGACTCTTCCTTTTTTGAGTATTAATACATTGGTAGCTGGTACGGGGAAGAGTGTGATAAGGTACGAACCATTTAGTCGCCGGGTTTTCTCAGCTAATAATTATATCTACCCATTAGCTCTACGGTGATCCGGAGGCTGCTTCATGATCGACCGCCATCTGACCACGGAACGGCCGCTATTGGATATTTCTACTTCGACTTTAGGGACGACAAGAAGCAGTTGGTGGATACCATGCTTCGCTCCGTCGTCTTCCAGCTGTCTGGCCAGTCTTTTAATCCCTACGCAGCCCTTGATGCCCAATACGGGAAGCTATCTCAGGGTCAGACTCTGCCCACCACCCAGGATCTTCTGAATATTCTTGATGAGCTGCTCTTGGAATTTTGTGGCACCTATATCATTCTTGATGCACTTGACGAGTGTCGGGACACGGATCCTCCGGTGCTTATTGAGCTTCTCTTGAAGCTTCAGGAGCGGACGGAAGGCTCATTGCACCTTCTGTTCACCAGTCAACCCCGTGAAATATTTACGGCCGGTTTCAAAGGTGTAGAACGAATTGTTCTAGAACCCGAAACGATGCAGAAGGATGTTGAGCACTTCGTTTCTGACGAGGTCCTGTCGAGGCTCGAACGCCTGAAGCACTGGGATCATTGGAAACCGCGCGCTGAGGAGATCATCGCAAAAGTTGTGGCGAAGAGTAACGGGATGTGAGATGATTTGGGGTGGTGAATTTGAGTACAATGAATGCTGATGAAAAGTCCAGGTTTCGCTTGGCCACTTGTCTCATTATAGAGGTGTCCCGTCCTAAATTGGAGCCCAACCTCGACACAATATTAGCCAATCTTCCGAATGAGCTGTACGGAGTATATGATCGATTCATGGAGACTATTGACAAGGATGACTGTGTCTACGTGGAACGGATCCTTCGCTGGCTTCTCTTCTCTGCCGAGCCGCTTACACTGCCGATGCTCGAGGATGCTCTTGCATTCGACTTCTCAGCCCCGCACCTACACGTATATGACCCAGCTAAACGGGGTAACAAGGCGACCATTCTTTGTGGAATCCTGGAAGGACTCGTCGTTATGGCCAAATCTCTGTCGACCAGCGATGATATGTCAATGGTCGCGAGCCTCGCACATGCAGAAGATCGAATCCGCTGGGGTAGACCAAGCTCTAGAGAATTGATGGTGGACGGTTTTTGCCGGTGTGCGTGTAAAAACTCTCCGATATTTGATGGCTCCACCCGTATTCTCCCGCCATATCATCGGTGTTCTCAAATAACACGCTAAATTTATTTATCTGCCGGCATCACCACAAAACTAAGGTGTTGAATGAGTCGAGATATAAATATAAGGCTCTTCAACTTGAGAGCCTTATTGATAAAGTTGCTAGGATTGACAGGGTACTTAGGACGGTACAAAATGTGTTCAGGACAGGGCTAGACTTACACAAAACATGGGATTTGAACAAAAAAGGGGGAGATGCGTCAAAGGAGCTAGGACGCGTCGGAAAATGAGCTTCATATATGGTTTTGTTTGCCAGCAAAAGCCTCAACTGATGTTAATGATACCATCATTTTTTGTTCTCTCTACGACTTTCGCTTAGGATTGTTCTCTCCACTATCAGCCTGATGTCTGGCTCTAGAGTCGTCTCTAGAGAATTGATCCCAGCGGATTCGATGCCCCCCGCACATGCATCCGTCGCGGATTACCTCGTTTCTGATAAATTTGCCGCTTGCGACAAATGGTACAACCTCAACAGCAAACACTCCCACACATTTCTCGCACAGACATGCGTGGGCTATCTTCTTCACTTCGAAAACCATCTTAACCACTTTGAAGAAACAAATTTCTTTGAACTACTGCATCTTATCGAGCAGATCTCTTCGGACCATCCCTTTAGCGAAATATGCCGCACAGTATTGGAGCTATCATCTGCTCTGCTGCTATGACCGAGCTGCTCTATCGATACCGACCGCGCGGCTCCTCGTGAGTGGTAGCAGGCAATATGAAACTTTGAACAACCTGTATCAGATCGAGGGGGAGATCCTTCCTCCGCCGCCTCTGTATATGTGTTCCCTTATAGGATACCGTGAAGGAGTAGAATATCTGCTCCTGAATGGCGCCGATGCTAATGCAGTAGGCCGGAGGTATCGCAATGCCTTACAAGCAGCATCCGCAAAAGGCCACACCGACATCATTTATGCCTTACTCGAGAATGGTGCAGATATGAACATGGCGGGTGGACAATATGGAAACGCATTACAGGCTGCGGCTGCTTGCGGTCATGTCGATGTCATTTTTGCCTTGCCCGAGAATGGTGCGGATATAAACGAAGTGGCTGGAACGTATAGAAGCGCATTAGAGGCCGCGGCTGCTTGCGGTCATGCCGACGTCATTTGTGCCTTGCTCGAGAATGGTGCGGATATAAACAAAAAGACTGGAACATATGGAAGCGCATTACAGGCCTCGGCTGCTCGTGGTCACACGGAGGTTGTCGGTATCCTGATCGAGAAGGGTGCCAACATCAACAAAGTTGGTGGGGATTATGGAAGCGCATTGCAGGCTGCGGCTACTGGCGGACACACGGAGGTTGTCGTTATCCTGATTGAGAAGGGGGCCGACGTCAACGCAGCTGAAGGGCCTTTTGGAAGCGCATTGCAAGCCCCAGCTGCTGGCGGTCATACGGAGGTCGTCGGTATCCTGTGCGAGAAGGGTGCTGACGTGAATACAGGTGGATGGTCTTATAGAACCGGAAGCGCATTTCAGGCCGCGGCTGAAGGTGGTCACACGGAGGTCATTGTTATCCTGAGTGAGAATGGTGCCGATGTCAACGCAGTTGGAGGGCGTTTTGGAAACACATTGCAGGCCGCGGCTGAAGGTGGTCACACGGAGGTCGTTATTATCCTGATTGAGAATGGTGCCGATGTCAACGCAGTTGGAGGGCGTTTTGGAAATGCATTGCAGGCCGCGACTGAAGGTGGTCACACGGAGGTCGTTATTATCCTGATTGAGAAGGGTGATGATCAAAGCAGCTGAAGGAAGCGCATTGCAGGCCGCGGCTGCTGGCGGTCATACGGAGGTCGTCGGTATCCAGTGCAAGAAGGGTGCTGACGTGAACACAGTCGGTGGAGAATATGGGAGTCCTTTACGGTCCGCGTCTAGGATAGGCTACCAGGAAATTGTTCAAATCCTGCGCGAGAATGGTGCTGTCGGTGCGTGAAAACTGTCAATGTAAATATTACAACTCACCGGAATATATGCAGATACAGATCAACAGGACTTTCAATAGTTGTCTGTATAGATGGCGTGCCGTAGTTTGTCAAATCCTATGTATGTATCCCAATTATGGCTGGTAAAGCATGAGATGAAGTCAAAAAAAACGAACGCACATTGGGAAATGATTTTGGATAGAGTAATCTTCTTGGTTAGTATTCACCAGGACAGAAAGCCGGGCTACAGAGCCAGAGGAAGGTATGATGATTCGCAGATAAGTACAGCCGTACGTTGTCACGATTCATCGCCCGGTCCACAAAGAGCGGGCGGAGTCCGCGAAGGGGGCAGGCTCCCGGGCATATGCTTGCGAGCACCGAAGGACGGGCGCCGTAGGATCAGTGAGAATGTCGCTGTAGTGGTTCCAGGAGACTTACTGTTATAGTTCCTTCGTGCCGCTACAACTCATGAATAGTATAGATATCAAATCTGTCTGAATATATGATGAGATACGGGCTGTCAAGGTAGCCGGCGTGCCCAACAATCTTGCCGCCTTGCCAAGTAAGACCAGCGTTGTTCAACGACTCGCTGTCCTTCGCCAGGCTATAGCTCCAAGGAAAAAGAGAAAATTTCGAGGTCGCCGCTCGCAATCATGTTACCTATGTATAACTCCAAGGAAAAACAGAAAATTCCAGCTCACTGCTACGCAATTTCCGCTCCCCTGCAAGCCATTTATAATATAGCTCCAAGGGAAAAGAGAAAATTTTGAGATCGCCACTGCTTGCACATCTATCTTACCTGTGTATACTTAACTCCAAGGAAAAACAAAAAATTTCAAGCTCACCGCTATGCAATTTCCGTCCTCCCTGCAAGCCATTGATGATATAGCTCCAAGGGAAAAGATGAAATTTCAATATCACCACTGCTTGCACATTATTAATGTTACTTGTTTATAACTCCAAGGAAAAACAGAAATTTCGAGTTCACCGCTAATCCATTTGCGCGGGCGTCGAGGTGGTTGGCAAATGAAGAGGGAAAGCTATATTGGTGCCTTGATCGCTGATGATGGGGAACAAAACTAACGTGATCCTGCCCCCGTCACGACCGACATTTCAAAGTGTCCAACCCCTTCAAACCCGCGGGTACGTCGGGTACGCGGGTTGAGCAGGGTCGAGCACGGGTCTGAAATCGCGACCCGTACTATGGGTTACACTGGGATTGAAACGGGACTAGAGTTTGAAACGGTCCTCGCTCGAGCTCGGTTTTGCTCAGATTCCCTCAATTCTTCGCGGAACGTGCTCCGACATATATGGTGCATTAGACTAGCCAAAAAATGAGTGGATTCCGACCACAACTGAGTGAGCATCGGGGTCCCGAGCAAATGAGGTCTGATTCACCCTTCAAATCTTCGCGTTCATTACTGTCCGTGGAACCGTTTCTCTTCGGCTTTCACCGACTAAGAAAAGTCATTGCAAAAGAAAATGGGGCGGTAGCTCATGCGGGGCGTCCAGGAGGTGGTATATACGCTCACGCTTTTGGTGAAAATAGGACTTTTTGGACGCCCCGTGCGTGCTTTCGCTCCGGTTTTTGTGGTAATATCATTTTTAAAGCCATGAAAGTGTGCCTGTGAAAGACGATGCGAAACGGTTTAACGTAAAGTAATGAACGCGAAATTTTGAGTGACATGATCTGACATATTTTCCTCAGGGCACTCAGTTGTGGTCGGAATCCACTCATCTTTTTGGCTAGTTTAATGCACTATATATGTCGGAGCACGTTCTGCGAAGAATTGAGGGAATCCGAGCAAAACCGAGCTCAAGCGAGGACCGCTTCAAACTCTAGTCCCGTTTCAATCCCAGGATAAGTATCAGGATAATATATTACCCTGCGTGGGGAACATGCAGGGGTGTAGTGTGTAACCCAGGGCCATAGTACGGGTCGCGATTTCAAACCCATGCTCAACCCTGCATCGAGATCCCCATTCTGCGCCTTGTGTATGAGCTGCATACTGAAAACGGGCAGCTGCAGCTGCGAGGCCGTCGATGACGAAGTCGGGAGCGGCGCAAGCGGGGGTAGACCGGGAGACAAGAGCGGCGCGCTCTGGCTGACAGGCAGGCGGAATGACAGTGTGTCATCGATGGGGATTGCGCGCGCGAGGCAGACAGGAGCACCTGCAACTCGTTGGGAATGTCCGAGTCCGGATCCGATGCGTCCAGTTCACTGGGGGCATACGCCGATGCGTCGGAGCCGCTCATCATCCCGACCATGCCCAAAACACGCTTGGTGTCGCGCGCCAGTGGCTGGTGTCGCTCCCGCGGCTGCTGCGTGGAGAGGGCGGTATAGTAGAGTGATAGGGAAGGGGAAATCAGGTGTCATCGAGTTAGTCCACGAGTGCATGAAGAAGAACAGAAAAGAAAGAATAGAGAACAGATACGTGATGAAGAACAAAACCAAGTGAAGTATATATGTGGTGTCCTCGTCCCCAAAGCAGATTGTCGTCAATCAACTGCTCCCGTACCCACCCGGGGGCGCAGCACCAGGAGGCAGACTGAAGCCAACCGAGTTGCGCAAGTAGCGGTTCTGCGTCGGCTGTGACTGCAGCGGCCCCTGCCCCCTAGCGCTGACGGGCACCTGCGACGTCGGCCGTCGCGAATTCGGCCTCGCCACGTGCCGCACTCCGCCCTCTGGCCCTGGCACAGGCCCGCTATCCGTCAGTCGCACGCCCCGCGCCACCCCCCGCAGGCGACGGCGACGCAACCTCCTCCTCGGGCTCGTCATACACCGTCACGGGGCTCCCGCTCCCTCTAAATGGGTTGCCGCTGCCCGCTGACGCCGTGGTGAGTCGTACGTGCTGCCTCGGGAGGGGCTTTCTCGCGGCGCGCGCGACGGGGAGTCGTATCGCTTCTGCGGTGGTGGCGGCGGCGGCGAATCATAGGTGTCACTCCACACATCCGAGCCCGGGATCAGGCGATGCGCAGAGGAATCAGGCTTGTACCCGCCCTCCTCGCTCGAGCGCGCCATGCTGATGGACGACGATGAGGACATGGGGTTGCTGCTCCCCGCGCTGGCAGTCGTGTTCCGGGAGACAGCGAGTGGCGTGGGGAGCATCAGCAGCGCGTTGCTGTCGTGCCTTGGCCGCTGCACCGGCGCGTAAATGGCCGAATCCATTGTCAAAGGTATTCGACGGCGGGTGGAACATATCCGAGTTGGAAGTGAGCGAGTACCGATTTCTGTCCGTTCTGCACTTCGTCAGCGCAAGCTCCAGCCGTAAAGAGAAGAAAAAGACGCACTTGCGATCATCGTACACCGAGTCTTCATGCGACGTCGTCCCGCTCTTCTCGCACTCAAACTCGGCCCAGCACTTCATCACAATGTGCGTCGAGTCAAACTCACCCTCCTTGTCGCCCGTGTGCGTCTTGTCCCCCGCGACCTTGCGCGTCTGCCCCCACGAAAAGTCGTCAAAGTGCCAGAACGCATACGCGGGCAGCAGCCCGTTCCAGATCGGGAGCGAGATGAGGTAGATGAGCATCCAGCCCACGTACGCGATCTTGCGGCTCGTGACGATGATGAGCACGAGCGGCAGCGAGGTTGTGGATGGTTGAGTTGATCCAGCGGCGGCGCTGCAAGAACAGCACGCGGAACGTGTCGGGCACGACGGTCTTGTCGCATCTGGAAGAAGAGATGAGCCATTGCGGGCGTGGCCGCGCTTGAAGACGGTATGGATTAGTTGGCAGGCTCATCGTGGTTGCGGTTGAGAGATGACACTGTCAAGGGCACTAGTCTTGAAAAAAGGTCCGAAGTTGGAATGAATGGATTTGATGGAGCGAATAGCCAAGAGTCATAGTCGATGGTGTAGAGCTCGCAGAGGGCTTCATGACGGTATAGAAAATATGTTGGAGGCAAAAGGAACAAGTTGGCTGCTCGAGCTGTCACAAAGCCGGCTTGAGCCGGAGCCAAGCCATTTGCTGCCATTTGCGTTAGTTGGTCAGCCGGCTAGGCTCGGCTAATTTGGGCTGGGCTCAGTCGGCTAGCCGGAGCCGAGCCGAGCCGCGGCAACACTAGCTCTTGCCAAACACAACCATCGCTGTTCAGCTCATCCTCCTCTCCACTCAGCTCTGCAAGCCCTTCGCTCTATCTTCCACTTCCTCTACCAACCTCGCCACCGCTGCCTGTGTCTCTGCCAATGTGGTCCGCGGTACTTCAAGATGAAGTGCCTCGATCCATTAAACGTCTCGAGCTTGTACGAATACAGACGGCGGCTGGCGATGCGACGTGGTGCTGGCCATTGGGCTCCACCTTTCGAACCGATTTGAAAGTGTAATCGAGGTCGCCTCGGTAGGTAACCAGTAGCAACCCAGCGCACCTGCACCCCGCAATCCTGGACCGAATCCTCGCGGTGCTCACGCCGCACAAACGTGTCTGCATGTGAACAAGCACTGGTAAGCCGCGGGCCGCTGCCGCCTCTACACCCCTACAAATCAACAAGGCGTCGGCGCCTATGCTCGAGGCACTGTGTCTCCTGTGCGACGCTGACAGTGAGTCTCGTCCTTCCTTATCCCTCTTGCCACTTGCCACACCCTCGGACTCCTTCGCATCCCATTCCCGCGTCCCGCCTTACCTCTTCCTTCGTCCACCTTTGCCTCTTTCTTCGTCCACCATCCCTCCCCTTAGCTCTCGAGCGCTGTTTCCTTACTCTCGAGGCGTGAAGCGCGTCCTCTTCCGACGCGCCACTGCGCCCGGGAGGACGCACGCACCCCATATAGTGCATTGTATTTCATCCCCTCATTCGGCCCTTCGTGTTGTTCCATTCTTCTTTTCTGACCGTACGCGCGCGGTCGGCGTGCTTGGCACGCGTTCCCGTCTTGCGGGCGCTCGTTCATTCCTTGGGCGCGCTGTCGACGACGGCGTCCAAAGAACAGCCCCTTCCTTTGTCCTATCCCTCTTCTTACCTCCTTCCCCATCGCTCCCCCTTGTCGCCGCCCACATCAATCCCTCAGCTAACCCCCCCTTTTTACAGTCCCCACCCTCCTCCCCGCCCTCCTCCCCGCCCTCCTGCACCTCCTGCACCTCCCCCGCCGCCCTCGCGCGCCCGCAGCTCCCGGTCGCGCTCGCCGCGCTGATGATGAGCGTTGCACCCAAGGTGACGGAGGCGGATGCAGCAGATGCGCCACCGACAGTGAGCGAGGACGTGGCACCCCGTCCGGCACGCCCACGCCCACAAACCCAGATCCCGCGCTGGGCACCCTCGCAGACGCCCTCGCGCGCACGCCCGCGCGGCTTGCGGACCTCGAGGTCACGGAGGCGCTCAAGACGGTCCCCGCGACGACGGCGGCGTCTGCTGAGCCTGCGCCGACAGGTACACCCGCGCCCACATCGTCCGCCACGTCTGTCGCGCCATCCCCCGCCCCGTCTGCTGGGCCTGCGCCCACGGGTGCGCCCCCCGGTGCGCCTACGCCGTCCGCCGCGCCGACGCCCACCGCGACAACATCGCTCACCCCTTCCGTGGCAAGCCCACCCTCGCCGACCACCCCGCGGTGGACACCCTCGCCGACGCCCTTGCGCGTCTCACCCCGCGCAGCTCGCGGACCTCGAGGTCACGGAGACGCTCGCGACGGCGGCGTATGTCCCCGCGGCGGCGGCGGCGGCGGCGTCTGCTGGGCCGCCCGCGCCGACTGTTACAGTGACTGGACTAGCGCCCCCCGCGCAGACTGGTACGCCTGCGCCGACTGCTGCGCCGACTGCGCCGACCGCTGCGCGGACTGGTATGCCCACCCCTTCCGTGACAACCCCACACCGGCGCGGACACCCTCGCGATCCCGTGCTGGGCCCCGACCTGCGGAACGCAAGCACCCTGCTGAATCCAAGCGCGGGCGTCGTTGCCCCCACCTCAAGGCGCTCGAGCTCAAGGGCGCGACTGACGCGGAGGCGCTGCCGCCCGCGGCGATCGCGGCATTACGGGGCGGTGAGTGTCTTTTTGTTTTCATCTATGCCGGGGTTTTTTTTTTCCATTTTTTAAAATTTTATTCTTGCCCGTTCTATTATTATTTCTTTGATTGTCCCGATGCCCTTCCTGCGGTCTCGCTGCTTGCTTTTCCTTAGTTTCGCGTCGTTTTGTTTATTGCGAAGCCATTTCTCTGTTTGGTGTTCTGCACACCCCATTCATCTCGCGTCCTGCGCGTTTTTTTTTTCCATTTTCTTGTTGGTGTGTTTTATTTCCGTTTCGTTTCGTTTCGCCTTCCTTTCGTTCTTTCTTTCCCTCTTTCCGCGTCTTGCTTTCCTTCTACTGTGCCCACTTCAATGCTGATTTTTCTTTCTCTCTTTTTCGCGCAGTGGGCAAGAAACGGCGCCGGCTCACGAGTGGGTGAATCCCAGGTGCGCCCGCGCGGGGTGGATATCCACACTATCTGGCTATTGTGTATGTAGAGCATTATGTAACACTCCTGTTCCTTTTTTCATTTTCCTTTTATTCTTTTCTTTACACGAGACTTCTTATAATTACTTTAGAAGAGAAAGATGGGAGGGATTTACTGTGTGTACTGCGGATGTTCAGTTTAATTTCACCCCACTCTCCCTCGCTACTCTCTTGCTACTCTCCGCTCGTCCCTGGATTAGAGGGGGAACATTTAGGTGACGTGACTTATTGCCCCGTGCGAGAGGACGGACTATCAAGCTTCAAGTATTGTTACGTTCATATCAGCAGCAGCGTTGGGCTGTTCCTCGCCAGATCTTCTCTCTCCCGAGTCCGAGTCGCGACTCAAGTTCAAAGAGGATCTCCATGTTATCTAATCTCTTGATCTCATCATTGTCATTCATAACATATTGGCCCTTGATTGGCCCTTGCACCTATCTCACTGCCTGGTCGGGCGACGATGAAAGCTTACTGGCAACCCAAGGCACAAAGACCTGCCCCCGTCATCCCGGATTCTCTTCAGGACCCGCCGGTCATCGAGGAGTCCCCGGAGGATGCGAGTCGACTCGGACGCCCATCCCGTCTCCGCGCTTTGACGAAGGGCTTCCGCAGATCAAAGCAAAGCAAAGGAACAGATATTGGCCGGGACACTACGACTTCAGAGGGTACAGCTGGCCCTGTCAACCTGAACTCTCAGCCGGAACCCACTGGAGGTGACACAAGGCGGACACATAAAACTGGCACCGTTATTGATAACCTTGCGCTTGCGGCCACTATCGTGGAGAGCATCTCCGACACTATCGATAAATTCCCCTTTGTGGGTCCCGTGGCGGCTCTTCTGTCCCAGATTTTGAAGAAATGCAGGGTAAGTGAAACAACCTTGAAGCTTGAAGTGTTGCCAATTAACTTCTTGTAGGAAATCAAGGATATGCATGAACAGCGCGACCTTCTTGTCGCTCGGCTTACCAAAACAGCTGAGGATCTGCATAGCATGATTATGCAAATGGAGGCAAATAACTATACCAACTCCACCGGCCGCCTGAAGGCAGACATTGAGGAATACGTCGGGTAAGGTTTCATTATCTAGTTTCTGACAAAAATAACCGCTTTTAAATGTAGACTACTTCAGCAGGCGTCTGCGCTCATGTCGGACTTTGACAGTCAAGGGAGACTTAGAACAACTGCACTCCAAATGGAATGGGCAGGCAAGTTTACTAGTCTCAATCACAAGCTTGATTTATCCGGTGCCCGTTTCAGTGTAAGTGCCACATATTTATTGTTTGGGCATCATTACGAGAAAGTTCATGTCTTTCAGGTCAATCGTTTGGCCGATATACAGATAGAACAAGGTGTAATTTACAAGAAGGTGGACAATGCACAGATAGAACAGGAAGTAATTCACAAGAAGGTAGACGATGCCCGCATCGCAGCGTCAGTTTAATATTTACTGTGTTGACCATTTGAAGGCTAACTCAAATTTAGTCTCAAAAACAAGCTCGAGAATTGGCTGCAACCTGCAAATATGTCCGATAAGCAACACGAAACACAGAAGCTTCACCATGAAGGCACTGGAATATGGTTCTTGGACGGTCACCAGCTCACTGAATGGATAGCAAAACCGGGATCTCTCTGGATTGAAGGAAATTGTAAGTGACTTTGACTCCTCCTTTTTTGAGTACTAATTGATCGGTAGCTGGTACGGGGAAGAGCGTGATAAGGTACGGAAGATTTAGCCACCGGGATTTTTCAGCTATTTACCTATCCACCAGCTCTACAGTGATCCGGAAGCTGATCCACGATCGACCGCCATCTGACCACGGAACCGCCGCGGTGGGATACTTCTATTTCGACTTTAGGGATGACAAGAAGCAGCTGGTGGATACCATGCTTCGCTCCGTCGTCTTCCAGCTGTCTGGGAAATCCCTTAATCCCTATGCCGCACTTAATTCACAGTACAAAAAGCTATCCCGGGGTCAGACTCTGCCCACCACCCAGGATCTTCTCGATATTCTTGACCAGCTACTCTTGGAATTTCAGCGTACTTATGTTGTGCTTGATGCACTTGACGAGTGTCGAGACATGGATCTTCAGGCCCTTGTCCAGCTGCTCTCGAACCTTCGAGTACGGACGGAAGGCTCATTGCACCTGCTGTTCACCAGTCAACCCCGTGAAATATTTACGGCCGGTTTCAAGGGTGTACAACGAGTTGTTATGGAGTCCAAAACTACGCAGAAGGATATTGAGCAGTTTGTTTCTAGCGAGGTCCGGTCCAAGCTCAAGAACTTAAAGCATTGGAACCGTTGGAAATCACGCGCTGACGAGATCACTGCAAAAGTTGTTGAGAAGAGTAATGGGATGTAAGTTAATTACGAGTTGGAGCTGAAAATGTCATTGCTGACTGGAAATCACAGGTTTCGCTTGGCCGCTTGTCTCCTTATCGAGATGTCCCGTCCTAAATTGGAACCCAACCTCGACATGATATTGGCAAATCTTCCGAATGAGCTATACGGAATATACGAGCGATTCATGGAGACTATTGACGAGGACGACTGCATCTACGTGGAACGGGTCCTCCGCTGGCTTCTCTTCTCTGCGAAACCAATGTCCCTTCCTCAGCTTGAGGAAACTCTTGCATTCGATTTCTCAGACCCGCACCTCGCTGTATATGACCCATCTAAACGGGGCGAAACTGCGACAATTATTTGTGGATTCTTGGAAGGACTGGTCATTGTCGGCGAAGATGTGACTGGCCCCACTGACAGAAGAACAATGTCAGTGGTCGTGAGCCTCGCACACGCATCCGTCGCAGATTACCTTGCTTCCGATAAATTTGCGACAAAGGGCCGGTGCAACCTCAACAGGGAACACGCACATACACTTCTTGCACAGACATGTGTGGGCTATCTTCTTCACTTCGAAAACCATCCTTGCCACTTTGAACAACATAATCACTCCTACTGTTGGCATCTTACCAAGCAGACATCTTTGGAGTATCCCTTAGCGGAATATGCCGCACAGTATTGGAGCCATCATCTGCTCCGCTGCCACGACCGAGCTGCTCTATTGACATCGACCGCGCGGCTCCTTGTGAGTGGTAGCAGGCAATATGAAACTTTGAACAACCTGTACAACATGAGCAGCCTGGGCTCACGTTCAAGCTGTTTTCCGCAGCCTCTGTATATCTGCTCCCTTATAGGATACCGTGAAGGAGTGGAGTATTTGCTTCGGAGCGGTGCCGATGCTAATGCAGTAGGCGGGGTGTTTTACAATGCCTTACAAGCAGCATCCGCAAAAGGCCACATCGACATTATTTGTGCTCTACTCGAGAATGGTGCAGATATAAACAAAGCGGGTGGGGATTATGGAAGTGCAGTACAGGTCGCAGCGGTGGGTGGTCACACGCGGGTCGTCAGTATCCTGTGCGAGAAGGGTGCCCCCGTCAACACAGCTGGTGGATTTCATGGGAGCGCTTTACAGGCCGCGGCTGCTCGCGGTCACACGGAGGTCGTCGGTATCTTGTGCGAGAAGGGTGCCGACATCAACACAACCGATGTAGTTCGTGGGAGTGCTTTACAAGCCGCCGCTGCTGGCGGTCATGCGGAGATCGTTGGTATCCTGTGCGAGAAGGGTGCCGACGTCAACACAGCCGATGGAATTCATGGGAGTGCTTTACAAGCCGCGGCTGCTGGCGGTCATACGGAGGTTGTCGATATCCTGTGCGAGAAGGGTGCCGACGTCAACACAGTTGGAGGACATTATGGAAGTGCATTACAGGCCGCGTCTCTGATGGGCGCCAAGGAGATCGTCCAAATCCTGATTGAGAAGGGTGCTGACGTCAACGTAGCCGGTGGAAGTTATGGGAGTGCTTTACAGGTCGCGGCTAAGGGTGGTCACACGGAGGTCGTCGGGATCCTGTGCGAGAAGGGTGCCGACGTCAACACAGCTGGTGGGATTTATGGGAGCGCATTGCAGGCCGCCGCTGCTCACGGTCATACGAAGGTTGTTGGTGTCCTGATTGAGAAGGGTGCCGAGGTCAACGCAGTTGGAGGGTATTATGGAAGCGCATTACAGGCTGCATCCAAGAGGGGCCACCTGAAGATTATCCAAATCCTAATTGGGAAGGGTGCCGACGTGAACACAGTCGGTGGAGAATATGGGGGTGCTTTAGAGCTCGCGTCCAGGAATGGCTGCCGGGAAATTGTTCAAATCCTGCGCGAGAATGGTGCCATCGGTGTGTGAAAACTGTCGATGTAAATATTACGACTCACCGGAATACGTGCAGATAGAGATCAATGGGACCTTCAACAGTTCTTTGTATAAATAGGGTGCTGTAGCTTGTCAAATCCCATGTACATATCCCAATTATGGCTGGTAAAGCAATGAGGTCAAGGGGGCACCGGCATTCAAACCAGCTACCAAAGGCCTGGAAAAAAAAATTGAGACCCAACTTTTTGGCCCCATAGTTGACAGTACAGTGATTTCAGAGCTATTTTCTTATTTCTCCAACCCAGGAAGGTGTTGATAGACATTGGAATCTGCTACATAGTTGACATTTTGCCTCGGCAATTACCGCATCAGTTGCTCATCGATCGATCTTGGCCTATTTGTAGCCTCGACCACGTTGGACATGAATAGTGACGGTCATGGTTGGAAATCATTCCTTGTATGAAAAAAAGAGGCAGAAATGTTTCACAGTGCCCTGCTATGTTCTTATTAATTGCAATCGAAAGAAGTCGGTGGTATGGCGGCCAACAGGGATGGGCAAGTGGTTATTAGACTCGTTACCAGTCTGCAACCAAAATCCGAAAAAAATGTGGCAAGCACTTTCGGTGGTTACCCACGCCCCTTGGCGCATATTACCAGAAAGGCTAGTTTTACCTCGCATCTCTGCCTCCGGCACTCAGAAGCGTGCTGCTGTGCGTGCGCCCCCCGGTGCACAAAAATTTATTGTGTGTGCCAAATACCGCCCCGCCTCCGCACCAGGGCCATTCTGTGGAAAATGGCTTCGGAATTGAATGCATTTTTAGAGACACTTTTCCTGGATGGAACAGTTTCTGATGTTTTACCCAAGCACCAGATTCCCCAGGAGCAGCTAGCTCCAGCCAGCACAAAAAGTAGCCTGAGAAACGGCGTCGGCGGCAGCGGCAAGAGGCGCAGTGGACGAGCGCGCAAGACGGGATTGGTTGTAGATGACGATGGAGCTGGATGAAGTCAGAGTGAATGTGCCCGGCAGTGGAGAACCGGGTCGGGATGGATAGCACATCGGTCGGCCCAGACGGACATGGCGTGCCGCGAGGAAGGAAGCTGTGGAAGGGGGAGGGAATCAAGATTCAAAGGGAGAGCGAGAAGGGAAATCTACGGGCATGAAAGGGAGAGTGGAGAGACGCACCTAGGAATAGGATACATATGACAGGGGGGGTGTCGTATGTAGCCTATTCCTAGACAAATGAATCCTCCCATTTGATGACCACCGATCAAATTTCACCAGGCAGTTAAGCGAGGGGGAAATGAGTCCACCTCTTTGATGAGTCCTCAAAACAAATCCTCCAAGCTGATGGTTGCATATCAAATGTAGGCTTAAGCAACAAAAAAATGGTGCCGGATGACATGAAACTCAGCTCGCAGATGTATTTTATTTTATATTTCATTCTGATTTGGTTAGGTAATGACCAAAATGGCATCAATGAGAAGCAAGCATGAGGAGTCCTCGGCCAATGAGGAAGATTCCAGAGAGGAAGATGCTTCAAATCATTATCGGAAGATTAGCCTCCCCCGGGGAGGAAAAAAGGCCCCCTCTAGAAAAGGCTGCATGCACCCCATCAGGGAAAAATGCCATCAAAACAGCGACGATGACCAGAGTTTTCCATCAATGAATGCGCCGCCAGTGAGCAATGTGCTGAGGAATATGGTAGGCAAAAGTGCTCCAAATTGTGGAGGTGATGCCCAAAACAGTTGTAATGGGGGTTAGATAAAATAAGGGTGCTCTCAGTCTGCACACTGTTCCAAGTTACTGCATCGGAATAGCACAATTCCTTTTCCTCTGTGTATGGGAAGAGGTTCGTACCCGCGGCGAGACGGATACCATCACTAGGATCCTAACAAAGTTTTCCTTCCCATCCCGGACTCAATTTTCTCTTGCTCTCGTCCTCGTCCTTCCTGGCGTCCTTTGTATTTCTATGTGTCCCCCATCATCTCCGCATCCTGATACCGCCCTGCGGTCGTTGGTGCACTCCTTCCGCCCCCTTTTTGGTTCCAGTTCCGCTCCTGGCCGCGACGTAAGCTTACCGACTGTGTACAAGTTGGAGGTCTCCAAGCTTGGAACAACAAAGTTTGTGTTGTGATTGAAGTCTGGCCTTTTTCGGGTTTCTGGAATTCAGCATAGCTTTATGAAGCTCCACAGCTCTCAAACATGTTTACAAAGGATGGAGTGCCGGATTCGTGTGGACTCTCCGGAGCTGTGGTACATGTACAAGTATATGGGCCAAATTTATGGCATGGTGCACATGGAGGGCCAGTCTCACCTGTAAGACGGCACAGAATTATTCCATTTGCTAGAGTCCGCCGGCCATAGAACCTTCTACGACTACTGCACTCTTTCGATCAACGGATGACATCCAATTGTTGTGGTTTTTGAAAATTGAAAGGAAATTTATCAAAAAAAAATGACTAAACTCGTGAATATTTGGTCGAAATAAAACAGACGGTACCAGAGATTGGACTCGGAGCACCAGATATATCTACCCAAGTAGCATTGCTTGTGCCTGTACGCCCTATTGGCCCGCAAAGCATAGGACAGAACTGGCTTGATCATTGAAGCCGATGGCACCTAGATCCCAAGTGCCCGCGGGCAGGCCCAGCGTATCCGGGTCACTTCCTGGGTCTCCAGCGTCGCAGCCAATTTGCCTGAGTATTCACAAATGAGATCACGCCCCATAATCAAGCCGCAGAAACATAGAACATACGGAGAGAAAAAACAGGCAAATCCACTTGGTATGATTATGTTGGATATGGCGTCGTTCCAAGGGGACAAATCACCAGTGAAGTCAATGCACGTGCGATCGGCGACTGAGAGGTCGACGCATCCTGGGTCGCCTAAACCGTCGATACAGACGATGAGATCGCCCTTGATCATGATGGCATAAATATAAATATTGAGAGAACATAACCACCAACTAACACGTACCTGTTGTCTGGCGGTGAGCTCTTTAGTGACGGAACCGGGATGTGGGACAGCAGTAGCGAAGTGAGACACAGCGAGAGTCACGAGGAGCTGTGTCGCAGAGCTGAGCAGTTGCATTGCGAGCAATTGGTTCAGTTCAACTGTGAGTGGGACTGAAACTGAACGGTGACGATCGGGCTTTTATAGTCGGCATCCTAAATATGAGTGCAATATTCTATGCCTCCGAGCAGGTCTGAAAAGGCTGGATGACACTCGCGATGTAACTCGATATGCAGTGAACATACCGACTGTCATAGGAGAATATATAGAAGAAGCAGCGCTTGGACATACAGTAAGGGCTGCGATTTCATTGGACATTAGCCGCATGACCACCACTGCTGAGGGTAGTGAGCGCCTGTTTAATCCTGGTCCTCCATTCATAGTTGACACCCAAAGGTAAGAGAACCGTGCGCAGCGTCATCCCCCAGGGGCCAGCGCTTGTTCTTCCAGTATTTTAGCGCTGCCTTCGCGCGTGGGGCACGGATATCGAATATGACAGTAGACGGTGCGTCCGGTGTGCAAAGCGTGGGGCATGGGCCTTGAAGCGCCATGCGTGTCAAGTGATAGAAAGCGCGCATGAAGGAGGATTCATGATTGTCGGGGAGTTCACATGCGAGAATCAATCTACCACCCTGTCGTCCTGTACAGTCCCGCAAGATCTCATCGCGATTATTGTGAATCAGCTGGACGATAGCAACACGCCGAAATCAGCGCTTCAAGCCTCTCCGGAAAGTAAAACTGCACCACGACCGACGTTGTTCATGAAAACGAGGATCTTTCGCGTTAGACTATTATGCAAATATAGAGAGGCGCGCGCCTATTGAGCTGTTAACGGATACGCGCATAACACGGAAACTGCATCAGTGTCCGACATGCTATTCGGTATAAGTTCGGCTGGTATAAGTTAGGCTTCACTTTGTCACTCCGTCTTGGTTGGAACCTCCTAGCATGGAACAACAGAAAGCCAGCGCAGAAGTGCGCTGCCTATCAAGAACTAGGGTGACACTTCATGCGGAAAATCCATTAGGCGCTGGTTCGCTGGTGTCCGACTCGGAGTATCCCATGCCATTTTGTCGGGGCGAGTCCCACATGAGTGGAGTTGGGCAAATGCTTGTTTCAAGAGGTGCTCGATCTCGATTCTGATTCTCTGGATTACTCAATATGATCTGGCGAAGTGAAATCATTGATGGGAGCTCGGTCATCAGCATCAAATACATGCTCTACTGTACTGCGAGCATCTGGGGCAGAGGACTTTGCGTGTCCCAGCTCTAGTCTCCTTAAACTTTCTCCGAGCATTTTCGGTACTAGATACGACTGACGAAAAGTGTTAATATGGTGCCGAAGAAGTTGCAATATTTGATGGATGTGTTGTATATGCAGCAATACAGTGCTAGTATTCTATTCTGTTTGCAGAGTGAGAGGTCAGAGATGCCCCAAGAGTTCTAGTTGCGTCGGCGAGCGTAGATAGACATGAGTGGCGCGATAGAGATGCATCGAGTGGCCAGAATTGATCGCCGACGCTGCCGCTGATCATCATTGCCTTTTCTGGGGGTGGGTGGGTCGTGGGACATATTTAGTGATCCAGAGATCGAGCACCTCTTGGCTTGATTCTCCTCGTGAGCCAAACATTATTGCCTCAAGTGGAATCGCGATTGTTGACATTCAAACGTAGGAAATTTCACCCAAACGGGAGGGCCTACCCACCACACCAACTACAAGCGCCGGGGGCGGAAAATGAATCATACTATGGGTGGAATTGAAATGGACGCTCAAAATGGAATATGAGTGTCTGAAAAGATGTTTCTGGGTGAAGCTTTTTTCAGTGGAGACCTCACTAAGTTGCTTATGAAAATTAACTTAGCCCTACAAATTTTTAAGGTTGGTCACGGGTACAACCGCGGGTACCGCAAGGTCAACCCGTACCCGTACCCGCAGAAACCGTACCCGGCGCGGGTCGGGTATGAAACCCGTGCGGGTAAACCCGCGGTTCTTCAACCACCCGCGGGTCGTCCAACCCGTAGGGTTTACCTGCTGGAATCAAGCAGAAATTGAGTGAAATTAGTGATAGTAAATGTAACATGATTACTTCTTCACGGATTTATCAGGGACTGGACCAGTTTTGATTCAAAAAACAGCTCATCCTGGAGCGGCGCGGCGCAAGTACAATTACCATATTGGGAATACATCCCGCTAGCTCAGCGCTGCATGGTCAGCATCAATATTTTAGGTGATAACAGAATGCTGGAGGAATGAGAAATAGCCTATAAGCCATTTCCTTTGCCAAGCTGCTTCAACTTTGTACAAACATAAGTTTTGGCCAAAAAACTGCGGGTTTGCGGGTCGGGTAGGCGGGTTTTACGGGTTCAACACTCCCTCAACCTGCACCCGTACCCGGTCATACCCCGGGTACAAACCCGCGGGTGAACCCGCATACCCGTGACCAAGCATGCAAATTTTACTTTACTTTACTTTTGGCAGGCTGAGTACTTTTGTCAAGTAAAGTAAAGTAAAAGTACCCGTTAAGTAAAGCAACATACAGGAAAGTAACAGTAAGTAAATCCAGGTAGAACCATTTTTTAAGGGTGCAACGACACGGGTGAGTAAGTAATACAAAATGCAGGCGATGTTGCGAGCAATATCTTCGACTCTGGACCATATCAAGTACCCGTAAAGTGAAAGTACAATGTTCCGCTATGTGACACCAAGTACAGTTAAGTAAGGGACCAACGGGAAGTGTTGGTAAGCAATCCAACGTGAAGGATTGTGACTGCTCCATTTTGGCGGGTAACTCTTCAACGATGGTCCAAATTTCTGGGTTAGACGGAATGTAGACGGGCCCCGGGTTCACGAACCAGAGGAACCGAAAGAACTTATTCAACTGGATTCAAATCCTTCCACCAACGACAATTTGCGTTATCATACTACCCTACGCAAGTTTTAGTGTATTAAAATATCCCCATCACTCCACCCACCCTGCAAAAACTCTTTCGATATGGTCCCCATCAGTAGCCGCAGAAATGGCTTGCGCAAAAATTCTACTAACAAGCGAGGTACGAGCTTCATTTTGTTAAAGCGTCTGGCTAGGAGAGACTAGGCTATTCCCGCCGGAAGGATAAGGCACTTCAAATAATTTTATTTCTGCACGTGTACATTAATTGACTCTCGCGGATGCGATAAACAACTTCGGCGAAAAGAGAGAGAAAACGGTCGTGCCCACTGAGTCGTGCCTAGTGCTCTGTAAAAGCTTTCAATATGTAGATCGCCTGCACATTGAGATGGTGCATTGAGATATATATTCATAGGCACAGTTAGTGCGTATTTTTGTCTGCTCTAATCATTGTGGTCAAACTTTAGATCCATTTCCGATGATGCATTAAAGGCTCACCAACGATAATCGGAAAGAACCGGGGCCAAGGACTTCGGATCCTATGGGTGAAAAGTGAGGGTGGACTGATCTTGTCCCGAAAGGACCGCCGGAATCGGGGGGAAAAAAAATCACTTTGCAATATTCAACGGATTTTTTTTTTTGATGCGAGACTCGCTAATGCTAATCTAATCTAATGCTCTTGCCAAACATAACCATCGCTGCTCCTCTCTCTGCATTCTCCACCACGCCCTCTGCTCTATCTTCCATTTTCTCCTCTACTGCTGCCTGTATCTCAACTTCCTAGCTGAACGTTTTGAGCTTGTACGAATGAGGTCGCTTTGGTAGGAGTCAAACTAGCTGGCGCAAGCTGTAAGTGGTTACGCCGCGCAGCCAGTAGCAGCCCCCAATGTAAACGAGGGCGCAAGCATGTTTGAGGGGAAGCAGCTGCTGGGCCATGGGACTGTGGCTCGAGAGGCTCATCCTGAGGAGCGCGCTGCTCCCGTCTGCGCCTGTGCCCGTTTCATCTTCCTCAACGAAACGACCTCCACCAAAGCCAACACGCCCCTTAAGATGGCCAAGATCATCGACACGCTCTACACCAGGCCCTTCAGCTTCATCTCCTTTGCCGCCCTCGCGCCCGCCGTGTCCGTGCTGTGGGTCAAGTCCGGTGAAGGCGTCCTCGCGGCCCTGAGTTTTCTAACTTCCTTTTCCCCTCCTTCACACCCTTTCCCTCGTCCCACCTTACTTCTTCCTTCGTCACCATCCCTCCCTTTGCCTCTCCCATCCCAGTCCGTTCGTTCTGTGCACAGTCGGCGTGCTTGGCGCGTGTTCTCGCAATGCGCTGCGCGGCGGGCACGCGTCGCTCGCTCATCCCTTGGGCGCGCCGCCGCCCTCCTCCCCGCCCTCCTCCACCTCCGCTTACTCGACCTCCCCGCGCGCCTCCTCCCCGCCGTCGCCCTCGCGCGCGCACAGCTCCCGCCTGCACTCACGGCGCTGACACTGCGCGGACTGACTGGCGAGCGCGCAGGTGGCGGGTCTGGCGGGCGCGCTGATGAGCGTCGCGCCTAAGGTTCAGGATGTAAGGGTTCCGGATGGGAATACGGCTAAGGCGGTGGGTACTGCGGGCTGCGCTGGCGAACCTGAATATTGCGGACGCCTAAGGTGCAGAATGCGGACGCTTCACCAACATCAGGCGCGGATGCTGTACCCCGTCCGGCACGCCCACTCCCACAGGCCCCGATACCGCAGCGGGGCCCTCGCGCGCCTCACGCCCGTGCAGCTCGCGGACCTCGAGGTCACGGAGTCGCTTGCGATGGCGGCATGTGTCTGGCGGTGCGCGCGCCTGCGCTGTCCGCCACGACAACATCGTCTGCTGCGCCGTCTACCGGGCCGATTGGTATATCGTCCACCGCGCCCACGGGTACGCCCACCGCGCCCACGGGTACGCCCACATCGTCCGCCGCGCCCACATCGCCCACCGCGCCCACCCGCAACGCGAACACCCTGCTGAATCCAAGCGCGTGCCTCGTCACCTCCCACCTCAAAGCACTCGGACTCAAGGGTGCGACGGACGCACCGCCCGCGGCGGTCGCGGCGCTGACGGGCGGTGCGCGTTTATGATTATTATTATTCATGCGTTTCCTTTTTTCTTTTTTCTGTTTATGCCCGTTTTCTTGTTTTATTCATGCGCTGCACATTTCCGTGCGTGCCGTGTTCCCGCTTCGTGTCTTGTTCATTTGCAGAAGTGGACCACTCGCGGCCGCTTTTTCTTCGTTCTCGCGTCTTTTTGTTTGTTTCCTGCCCGTACGTCTGCACACGCCATTCGTTTAGGATGGATCGCACGTTGGCATGCAGCATATCTGGCGGGTTGTGCGTCTGGTGTGTATGTAGAGGCATCATGCCCCCGTTATCTTATTTCTCTCTTTATTTTTTATACGCTGTCGATTCCGCCTTTTATTATGTCGATTGGTCTAGAGGAGGAAAGGAGGGATCAGAGGATGGGGGATGTGCCACATGTACTGCGGATTCATTATTCGATAATTTCACTCTTCGTAATTTAGAATTAGAACCAGGTTATGTAGAGGGGGGGGTACTTACGCCTTCTCATTGTCAACGACGTGCCGAGCCTGGGATCAATGTCGTCCACGCTGGGATTAACCAATATGCATGAACGAGTGCCATTACCGATACTAAGCGATTGTAATGAGCCCAGCTCGAGGTGAAGAAATAAATTTTAAAAATGGTTCGTGTACCACAATATTAACAAGGAGCGGTGCGTGAAATTTGAAAGATCCAGCCGTTGGTATTAGTAAGTTACGGCGTATTACGACTCGCGAGACTCGGAGGTTAACCAGTTGTGTAGAGAACACTTAATCGGTCACCAGATAATAGGGAAGGAATTTGACTCACCGACGAACGGTGGTTTTTGACGGGCGGCGCACGTACAACTTTGAATGGTACGTGTACGAAAAGGCTGAAAACCCAGACCCAACACCCTAAAGGATTTTTAAGCGGAGATGGGTCCGATTTCACGGATTAGTCTTTTGACAAAATTCTTGCGCCTTTTTTGGCTTTGTGAGCTTGTTGACAAGGCCAAAAGCATGTAAAATAAAAAATGCCCCGCTTGAATGGGATCCAGAACAATTTTTGGGAGAAATTTTTGACCTGCTGGAAATTTCACCAGCCCTTGTGGATTGTGAGGTTGTAATAATAGTGTGGCCGTGAGGGGAACTTTAAGCCCGTAGTCTTGTTTGACCGTGTACAAGGGTCACAAGGTCACCGTTTTTTCGACGAAAGTCTGATGAGTCCCAGACGCGGTGAACCAAAATTAATGGAAGAACAGCGCCATTGTGCATTTTATTTTGGCATAGCGACTACACGCACCGGGGACAAACCGGGGACGGATTCTGAGGATGTTTGGATTGATGTCACACTGGAAATCAGGTGGAATCCACTGAGAGGAAAAGGAGTGGTAGACCCAGGTATCGGCGAGGCTGAAACCGTTAGTTTCGAGAGCTCTGAAACTAAATGTTCAGGCCGAACGCATACGCTTCGGCCACCGTTTCGGCCGGATGTCCCCGAAACAATATAATTACCTGATATGGTAACCAATTTGTTTCAGCGCTGCCTAAGCTGCTTCTCAAACCAATGGCTTCAGTGTTGTTTTCTTGAGCACACCCAAACTAACCATTCAGCACTCAATTTCGGCTCAAATGATTCCATCAAATTTCGGCTCGATACTGATGTTGGTGGGCGAAAATAATAAAATAAAGAAATAAAGAAACTGAAATATTGCGTAATCTTTGGGCGTATTTGGCGAAAGCTTCTGAGCTTCACGTGGTATTTCGATACTGAAAAAAAGTGCTAAGAATACTGTCCCAGGTTCCAGGAAACTCTCAGAAAAAAGGAGTGAGCTCGAAAGAACGTGTCAGAGACCCTTAAATATTTTAGGTATTCAAGATGCCCAGATACGAGCACAATTAATTACCCATCAATCATGCGATACTGAGCGGAGTTTTTCGATACTGAGCGGAGTTCGAATCTGGCTTTCAAGATCATGCGCCAGAAATCAATCGACGACCAATCTGTTTCAGAATTCTCCGCAGCCAGAAATGACACATTGGCATCTTAAACTGCTTCTGGCCATCCATCCTACTCGGGGTCAATATGTTTTGGGGCTGCAGCTGTGTCTACTTGTCGAAAACTGCGCGCATCAATTTCATGGCCGGCCCGTTCAGGCGACCCGTAATCCTCCCTTGGTCAAGTGCATTGAGTAAAATAACATACGCTTTACAAGCACATTCCTCCAGCCTATTTTGTGGCGCTAGAGTACCCTGCAGTGCGGATACAGAAGTTTACATTTACGAAAGGATAATAATAGATTTACTGTGGGATTAAGGCTTGTGAACCAACGAAGGTCGTAGCTGCATGTTATGCTCTTCAAGAGGTGGTCTCATTTTTTCCAGACATATTGAATTGACGGGGTTCGAGACGCGACGCGGATGGCGGAGGTCGGGCCGGCACACGTGGACATTTCAAACTCCGCTCGGTATCGGTGATCAGTATCGACCACTAACATCAGTATCGAGCCCAAATTCCAGTGTGCTGCTGTACGTAAATGTAAATATTTCCCGTAACAAATAGCGCCTCAGCGTCCGCACCTGGATGACGCCCAGTAGAGACTAAGATAGAATATGCGCGGTATTAACACCGGCAGATCTGTATACTACAAGTGCGGCCCAAACATATCATTCCAACGAAATGTATCTGCTTTATGCGAAACCTTTCCCGCAACAGCGGGTAGGCGCTGCTTTACGAGGGCCATGTCTGGGGGCCTGGTCGAAACAGAGAAAGACACGAAGACATCCTCGAGCCCCTCGCCGGCTTCCGCTAGGAGTCCGTTCAGGTTCACCCATGACGCAAAGTTCCAGCAGTCGTCGTTGGACCGTGCAGCCTGGAACCCAAATGACAAAAAGATAGTCTTGAGCTCCTTTAAATGGCGGAGGCTGCCGAAGAGCTGCAGGGAGGCGCAGTCGAAGTCCTTGACCGCTATGGCACGCAGCGTCTGGTTTCCCTGCAGGATGTCGGGGTCAGACGGCGTCTCTGTGGTGGTGCTGTCAACAATATGCAGGCGACACGTGTATGTGCGAATGGAACGGACCATCTGCGAACGCGATTCGGACTTGTTGGAGCGTTTGTGCATTTAGTTTTAGCAATGGAAGCACGGGTGTGGCGACTAGCACCAGGGATCGGAGATGTTTGATGTCGACAATGCAGAAACTGGACAGTATGGTGTCCACGCCATACTGCATTGAGTCGAGTCTGAGGGATTCGAGGACGATATGCGGCTCGCGAGGGACATCCACGCGCCCAACGGCGGAGGATTCATGGAAATCGATGTTGTTTAAGGTCAGCGCTTTCAATCCGATTGCGTGGCTGAGGAGCGACTCCAGCTCCGAGACATCTGCAAATTTCATGTCCGTGAGGCAGAGGTTCCGGAGACAGTGGAGGGAGAGCGCCGCATGGATGCTCGTTTTGAGAAGGTCGGGCTGCAAAGCCCAAGAATGGCCGGAATCACATTGGAGGGTGAATTGAAGGTGCGTCAGGCTAGGTAGGAGGCGCAGGATGCGCGGAACCACGATCGTTTTCTCGTATACCTGGACTGGCGCGTTGCCTTTCAGGTCGAGCGTGAAATATCTAACGAGCTTGCCAATATGGGGAGATTCCGCAAGGAGTCTGTCGAACTTCATCAAATCCTTCGGATGGTGACGACGGCCGATCCTGGTGAACAAGTGTAGCTGGCTCCGGGGTTGGAATGAACGAGCGGTTAGGGAACAAGCCCGCAGGGCTCGTTGGTCCAGGACACTCCATTGTTCTGGAGATCTAGACGAGTCACCCACTGGCAGTCTGGCGACTTCGTCTAAAATCGTGTCGAGGAGCTCCTGAGGGAACCGCATGGCAACTGTAGGCCCGAGTGAGGCGAATCGTAAATCTCTGCGAGGGCTACTTCTAGTGGAAATGCAGCCAAGAATTCGTCTCTCCTAGCTAAACGCGCTGGAGGTCCTGGTGATCGAGGGAAGACACAACAACAACAAACACGCATTTTGTTTCCTGCCACCACGATTGCAATACGCGCTGAGGCTTTATTTCTAGTGAAATACGCGATGCATCCTGTCACCGAAACTGGGCCCCAGGGTGAAGAAGCTCGGAGCACCCGCTCAGCCGCGCGCGCCCGCATATCGGAACTCGATGCGCGCATCCTGGAACTCGAGCGCGCCATTGCTGCGGCACGCCTGGAGCGGCAAGACCTGTTCGAAGCCCATCTCGCCCCATACACATACCCCATCCTCACCTTGCCCTCCGAGATTGCCTCGGAAATATTTCTCCACTTCATCCCAGCCTATCCCGAGCGTCCTGATCCCTGTGGGATCGAGTCGCCGACGCGCCTAGGGCAGATCTGCCGTTCCTGGCGCGAAATTGCATTCAGCACCCCGCAGCTCTGGAGAGCCATCAAATTGGATCTGGACCAGACCCCCTCGACGCACATCTTGCAGCTGGACATCCTCAGCACTTGGCTTGTGCGCTCCAAAAACTCCCCTCTGTCTACTTCCATGAAATACGCGCGCTACGCCAAAGCAGACCTCGCGCCATTCATCGTGGAAATCACCAGACACGCGTGGCGCTGGGAACATATCGAGCTCCTTCTTCCCACTGATGATCTCCATTTAATCGGGACCGCCGAATTCCCTCTCCTCCGCTCCTTGACCTTCGGTGCGGGCAACTACGTGCACGAGCCTGGCTTGATAGATATCGAATCATCCTTCGACAATGCCCCCAACTTGACGGACGTCACGCTCTTTGAAGGTTGTTCCCCCTTCCGGACAGCGCTCCCGTGGTCCCAGCTTACGCGCCTCTCTGCCGATCTGCTCTTCTCCTCCGAATGCGCCGAAATCTTGCGGCATGCGAGCGCACTTGTGCATTTTTCCACCAACATGTGCGACGACGAAGACGAAGGCGCGTTGTCTCCCTTGAAGCCTCTCGAGCAGCTTCAGTCATTGCGATTGGGCGACTTGAAGAGTTCCCCCCGCCCAACTCAAAGGCGCATCCTCGATGCACTGACTACGCCCGCTCTCCGACACCTCCAGATATCCGAGCAGCTCTCAGCCGTCGGAGGGGATACATTCTCTACAATCGCCGCCCTCATCTCTAGATCCCAGTGTAGGCTGGTGTCTTCGCAGGTTTTCCATGCGGTGCTGCCTGAGGCGTCGTACCGCGCAGCATTTCCCTCGGTCCCCACCATCATACTTTTTGCTCAAGTGGCATGACGTGTCTTGTGAGTATTGTATTCCATTTCAAATTCTCCCTCTTCCCTCTCATGTTTCGCGCAGGTTTCTATTAAAGACGCAGTGCATCTTTTACATTGTTACATAACTCACATTCCCGTCCGCCGACATTCAAGTACTCTGTACCGAGTGATATAGCCTTGCAACTTTTGAAACGCGGTTCTTGAATTTTTGAAACATCGGAGCATGAATATATATATTTTCGGCGCCAACACAAGATGACGCAGGTTTTGTGGTCTCGGATTGTTGTAAATCAGTTGTGGAATCGGGTAACTACCATAATATCCACCAGACTAGACTAGAGCTCAGGTTCAACGTCTGCGGCGCAGTCTCGGTGATGCCGGGTTGAAATGAGGATAGTACCTTCTATATCGCTTTGCCTGCCCAAAATATTTATTTTGCTGCAACCATGTGAGTGTTAATTCTCTTTGAATTAAATATTGGTCCAAAAACGCGGCACGAAGATCGCAGAAAAAAGACACCCACCCGGATTCAGGTCGGCGCCGGTGCGCACGCGGTGCTCCATCGTCGTGTCGAGTGCCAGCAGCGCGCGGTCCGCGCTCACGGCGTACAGGGAGGGCGAGATGAGCTACCACTGCAAGTCGAGGATCGGCGCTTTCGTCAATCTGGGCGCGTAGGAGAGGGAAATGCTGCGGTCGGCGAAGGATGTTTTGACCCGTGGGGTCCGGCGCGTCGAGCCCGCTTGTGCACTGTACGATATGCGTCGAGGAATCTGCCGGCGCATGTGCTTGATTAGCCGCGGTGTGCCGGAGGAGGAGGGCGTTTCGACATCGTTATAGTTGTATCAGAGTGTGGACACGTGATGAGGCGCGTCAAACGAATGGGCCAAGCACGGTCAAGCAAACATGGCCATAATACTTTATTGCAAGTTGGATAAGTGCGCTGTCGGC
This sequence comes from Mycena rebaudengoi, assembly GCA_029282285.1. Classification (NCBI taxonomy): domain Eukaryota; kingdom Fungi; phylum Basidiomycota; class Agaricomycetes; order Agaricales; family Mycenaceae; genus Mycena; species Mycena rebaudengoi. Next base: position 1,374,428 of record JARJCX010000014.1, read on the forward strand.
GTGGACCAACGCCAAGTTTTTACCAGTGTCCTCCTATCCGCGCGCTGAGAACTCAAGTATGTACGACTCTCGAATCCACCTGAATACAGCTTCTTCAAGTTGTTTTCCCTCCCCCGGGCCGCCGAAAATAAAATCGTGGATGTGGTTTGTCCGGGGTACGAGGCGAGCTGATATCGTCTTCGTGGAGTAATGCAACTCGCTCCCACCTGTTATATGGGTGCGCTGGCAGTTACGGGAGAGCCGGTGGTTCGAATCCACCCGTAGACATGTGGTATAGTATTAGTCTTTTTAAATTTTTTACCCAACCAGCAGGTGGAGATGGAGTGAGTATTCAGGATTCAAGCTCGTCTCTCAGTCCCACGGTTCGAGCTTGAAACCACCCGCAAGGACATTGCAGCGACACGGTAAATTAAATTTTCCCTCCCGGCACAAAATAGAATTGTGGCCCCGGATGGGTGTATCCTGGGTACAGGTTAAGCTGATATCGTCTTCGTGGAGTGATATGTGCAACTCACTCCCACCCGCTATTAGATTCAGATTCGTTTAGGCACCGTGACAGGGGAGCCGGTGGTTCAAATACATATCACCACAGGCGGACTTTTTCCTTTCTCCCCCGTGGCTAGAGAAAAAATGAGGGAGTATATTCAGGGTACAAGGTAAGCTAATATCGTCTTCGTGGAGTAGCGCAACTCACTCCCATTTGCTAGTGTCGTCGTCACGTATTCATACCGGGAGAGTCGGTGATTCGAATCCACCAGAAGACATACAGAACCAAAGTTAAAGTTTTTTTTCTTCCCAGCCCCAAACTTTAAAATTATGGTTGCCTCCAACGAGATACAAAGCATGCTGATATCGTCTTCGTGGAGTGATATGTGCAACTCCCTTAGATTCAGAGTCGTATAGCCACGGGATAGCCAGTGGTTCGAATACTTCCCTTTTTCCCCCATGGCTAGAGAAAAAATGAGGGAGTATATTCAGGGTACAAGGTAAGCTCATATCGTCTTCGTGGAGTAGTGCAACTCATTGCCAATTGCTAGCTCCGTAGTGTCGTCTTTCTGCTAATGTGTCGCCTGTGGTTATGCGTGTGTCCGTCGCCTTTCGTCAATCCCGATCTGCAACATGGCAAGAGGAAATTCGGTGTGGCAGTGCATTGAGATCAGATGGACCTAACCTACTATTACTAACTTTGTGCGTCTACCCGGATCCACGCGCTCTTTCCGTGCTGGTACTTCTTCAGAGCCGCCCTCTGTGGAATCTCCCCGGTAAGTACTCCCTGATTCTCTTGGACCCGGGTTGGGCTGACAGAAGTTGGGTCGAAGCTCATCGAATTCATTCACTCCTGGTTCCGGAGGTAACCAGGTCCGCCTCGATCGCACCCTCTTTTTACCACGCTCCGATTGGCTGTATCAGCTCCACAATATCCCACGCACTTCGGCATCTTGATAGCGCATCAAATACAGCACCATTGAATTCCTGTAGGCTCCAGGTCTGGACTGATTTAATTTTGGTGCTGGTTTTTCCTAGACTCACATAGTCAGACTCCACATGTTCAAAGATAGTTGATGAACTATATATGGAGTCTGAATCTGCTGGCACCGGTGTTACCGGACCTTGGATTGCCGTGATCAATGCGTGACCACACGTGAACTCTCCCACGGACCGAATCGGGATGAAAGCCCATTTCCACCGCCCTGCACTGTCTACCAACATATAAATGACCCGTACTGCAAGTAAGACCACTTAGATACCTCCTAGAGCCTTTCGATGCAATCTTGAGCTTTAAATTGATGTGTTCGGGGGCCAACCGCTAATTGTGATGCAATGAAGCCAAATCATAACACTTTTACTTCGGGAAAAGCTCAGGAAGCTTTAACGAGTTTGATTAACCATTTAGGCACACTTTCTTTTAGTATATCGCTCAGATCCGGCTTGTGAGCGTGTATTCCGCATTGGGCGCGTGGGAGAATTCACGTGCAGTCACGCTTTGATCACGGTAATCTGAGGTCCGGTAAGCCCGGTGCCAGTAGATTCAGACTAGGTTTTTCCAAATGTACCGTGATCTGAAAGTTACCGCACTATTTTACCCGAAACACGATGAAAAAAACCTCAACTGCGATTTAGATAGCCACGCTTGAATTCCAAATTGTGAAGCATCGAGATGAGAGGGAATCCTCACGAGAGCTCAGAGTAGCCATGATTTCTGGCACCTTGTACCTTTTTTTTTTTTACCTCCGTGCATGCCAAGTTCACCACACGTGCGAACACAAAACTACTGTGCACCCTCTAAAATACAAGATATATATATATTAGATTTTACAAGTTAACTATCACTAGCGGTGGAGCAGTGGTATAGGAATGAACTCTCCGACTTCTCCAAAAAACATGGAATAAAATTCAAGTGCCAGACAGCCAGTGTGGCCTGAGAATGACATTAATTTCACCTTTGGAATAGGCACATCTGTAAGAAATAAACTACTGTTGTTGGAATTTAGTATAGTTTTTTTTTCAGCAGCCGGCTGGAGGCCTACTATCATCTGATTTTCTACAATAATAAACTGCCCACTCTCAGTGAAAAATGACCTAGCTGCAATGGCCGGTGTGGATGAAATTTTGGTCCAGTCGAAGCTGGCCGGAGGCGCATCGCCAGAGCATGCTTTATCAAAAATAGAGGCAAGGGCCGCACGGCTTGCGGAATGGATGAAAATATGAGGCACATCTATTATTTACATGTGGTAACAAGAAAAGGGTGGTCTCCCCTCGACTGTCGACCGGAGGAACCAGGTCTGCCGGGAGGGCTATACTATTAAAATCCAATTGAAATCCGTCTCCATCTCGGCTTCAAACACAGCGTGGCCTGTTTCTTGGCAGTTCTTGGCACGCTTCAACCGAGGCAGGCAGTGTCGATCTGACGTAATGCCCTTCACATTATAAAATTGACCAAGCACGTCCGACAGCTCATTGTACTTCGCTTCCAGATACCATGGTACGGCCCATCCCTTCCCCCGTTCCCCTATAGTCTGACGGACTATTTAGACGGCCGCGACTCAGTTTATTGAAACATATGAGCTCTATCAGATCTGCTTGGCGTTTCTTGCATCGTCTATGGTTCGCGGTGAGCTTCCGAGTCGTGAACTGGCCCATCTTGCGCGGACCTCCAAGACGACGTCCGAACCTGCGCTCGACCTCCTTTGGAAAACACTTTCCAATCCATCTCCCATTCTCCGGCTCCTGCCCGCCGATGCCTGCGAATTGGTCCAGGGCAAGTACATGCTCAAGCGGCCTCTCATCGAGTCCGACTTTGAAGCGTTCGACAAATATGCATACCGTGTTCGTATTTTGGATTTTTTGGAGCCCAACCGTCGCGATACCATGGGATGTCACCTTTTCGCCGCGCTAAGGGCGCACAGAAACCCCATTTTCCCTCGCCTCTCCACCTTCGAGTGGTCGATGGAAGCTATTACCGCCGGGTCATTTCACATCCTCTCGCGCAGCGCGCCCGCAGAAAGGCTTTTACTTACGAGTAGTAGTCTCCTCACTCTCTCAGATGCCGACCCTCCCGATTGGCCAGGCATTTCTGCTCTCGTCAAAGATCCCTTGGCGTCCTGGATTCCCGACGTCCGTGACCTTTACCTGGGCGGGCATGTTCACGAACTATTTTCCCCTGCAAATCTTTTAGGCGGCTTAAAGGCCCTCACCAAGCTGCAGCACTTGACTCTCCAGTCTCCTGTCGGTCCACGCATCCTCGCTCATCTTGCTGCTCTGCCATATCTTCTCTCCTTGCGTCTTGAACAAGAGGATGAAGACTGCGCCACGGAGCTACAGCGAGTCTTTTACGACCGCCAGCGGAATCACGAACGTAGTTTCCCAGCTTTAGAAAAATTGCAGGTTATTTTCTGCGACTATAACACGCTATGCGTGCTTATTGGATTGGTCGATTCAATCGATTTACACACCCTGGGCTTCACCCTCAACCCCTCGCACCCCATCGACTCATCCCTTCTCTACCCCCTAATGAGCCCTGATCCCATTCTCTCCCTGACCCGCGGCAGGAACCTGCGGGATATCTACGTGTACAATCCGCACTCCACTGTTTCCACTGCAGTCCTCGAATGGCTCTATTCCTGTCCCTGTCTGGAGACGCTTCGGGTTTATGGCGAGATATACCCGGATGACGCCGACATCGAGAGAATGGTGTCGAGTTGGCCAAATCTGCGGACACTGTTCATACACAATAACAGCGAATTGCCACCTCGTGCACATCTGTATTCCCTTCGCAGCCTCGCAGCGAGGTGTCCAAATCTCTATGAGATTTGTATGGCGGTGGATGCGCGTAACCATGCGACAGCTATCACTACGGTGGACGCCGACTTCCAACCGGCGCCGTCATACACAGCCAGACAAATCTTTCTCAGTGACTCCCTGATAGAAGACGAGGACATTGCGGCCGTCGCAGACTTCCTCAACGACACCTTCCCGCACCTCACCGCATTCCTGGGCCGTGGTCCCGCCTGGGAGGAAGTGCGTAAATCGCTGCATTCTTTGCCACGAGATGAGATGGGTAAGATTTTGGAGCTTGAAGAAGAGTAAACACGTATGGATAGTTGATGGAGGGGTGGATGGATTGAAGTCCACACGGAAATAAATACTTCTTCTTTTACTCTTTGAATATGCTTATTTTGAAACCAGCCATTCCTTTTAGCTTACACTCGGACGCAATACTTTCCAGCACATTGGAACCCGAGCTCGCGCTCTTGACTCATGCACCAGTTCGGACCTTGTTTTTCTCCTCACCGGTGCAGGGTTGCAGACTCTCGACGAACCGCCGCACTTCTGGACCACAAAAACATACCCGCATTGTTGCGAGTAGCCCAGAGATTTCATACGTAGTAATGAGAATTTATCCACTTCATCCCAATTAATGATGTCTCTCAGGCTGCAGCCGCTCTTGAAACGGCGGGACAAAATCCCCCGTGGGTCCTCATATCCGGGAGTACCCTACACTGGTGCATATAGCTTTTCTACTTTCAACGCAGTTCTGCGGACAAACCCTCACGAATACGCCAACTGAATACAATTATCGCAGGAAAGAAATACTCTACCCCCTACTCATATGCATGCGTTACATTTGGTTCGTCCGCAAATTTGGCTCCGGCCACAGCACTGGTACATATCCCTTCCAGCTTTGTCGTTTTCCACGCGATTTTCATTCGTACAATCACCAGTCGATTAAGCCGACAGATAAAAAAAACTATAACGGATGTGGCCATTGTTGACTGGAAGGCCTTCCAAAACAAATTCTTACGCATAATTACACAGCCGAAATCACATTATTTAACCCCGATATTCGTTCTCTGAATGGATTTCTATCGCACCATCATCAGGAATAGCGTCCTCCGCCTCCTCTGCCAATGCCTGCATCAACATCTCCTCCTCCTGCATGACGTGCGCAGATTGCTCTGTGTTCTCCAGCAAGCTGTGGTCGACACGAGAGCATGGCCACGCTCACTGGGATCTTCGTCATCCTGATCACTGAGGAGATCCGCGTAACAAGGAAGATCCAATAAATTTGCTGTAGATTTGTGGTTCTTCCATGCCTTGCGAGGCTTGTAAAGCCCTTGTTTCTGGTGCTCCGTGCGTATTTGTGCCCCTGTCTGGACAGCATTGAATTAGCATAATGTGTAGCTTCATGCGCTTTTCGATCTTTGTGATCCCCAGTCTGTTGCGATGGTCGGATTGTTCAATTTTCGTCTTGGAGAAAGTCCATTCACATCCTGGCTGATTTGCAACAATATGAAGGATTACCAGGGCGAATTTGGTGAGTTCCGCGAGATCAACGGGGCCCCCAACGCTTCCCAAACTTGGATTGGGTCGATGTTACCCTGTGGAGGATTTAGAAAATGTTGTTAACTCGAAGATTGCTTACATTAGTTTCCTCTCACTCTTTTGCGTTGAAATCAACAAAGTCACCGGTCCCCGATAAGTATTGCATCAATGCCTTCGAAATTGCGTTTTCTTTTGCTTCGATCTCGTCTGCAGTGTCCTCGTATCGGGACGACTGTTGATCCGCCGATGGGCCTAAAAAAGCTTATCTTTGGACAAGGATTTTCAAAAATTTCGCTCTGAAAAAGCTTATGTTCCGGACTTGTTCCGGACAAACCTTGCCAGGAGCTTCACGGGGCCTACCGGGGCCTACCCTACCTTTATTCCTACCATCTATCCACCTCGAACAGACGAATCCATCCAATCATGTCCGGTGTGCAATCCCTCTTTCTTCCTGTGCATATTCAACCCGACATCCTAATGCAGCTGCCATCGCCAATGAGATCGTCATATTTGCGTGATCCATCCACCTCGTCCGTCCTCGCATATCCGGCTAACCACGACTAGGCTGCTTCTGGGGCACGCAGCACATCTTCCTCAAGCACTTCCCGCCCGCCAAGGGCGCCGGCATCCTCGCCTCCGCCGTCGGCTACACCGTGGCGCTGCGCATAGCACCAACCCGTTGTACCGCGACGTGTGCAGTAGCGGGAAGGTCGGATACGCGGAGCTGATCGAGTTCTTCTATCGGAGCCACGATCCCACGACGGTAGACCGGCAGGGGGGCGACGTCGGCACCCGTGCGTCACATTCTGTTCCAATCGTGCATGCCCGCCTTACCCGTTATTTTTGCAGAGTACCGCTCGGCGATATTCACGACCACGCCGGAGCAGCCTGCCGCGATTGCGCGGCGCGTGACGGAAGAGGTGCAGGCGAAGCACTTCATGCTCAAGGTGCGTGCCATTCGTAGTGATGGGCAAGTTCGGTTCAGACTTTCGGTTCGAACTCGAACCGAACTGAACTGAACGCGAGGTTCAGGTTCAAGGTTCAGCAACTTCATGAACCTGAACCGAAGTTCAGGTTCAGGGTTCAGGCCAAAGTTTGTTTTCTGAACCTGAACCGAACCCCGAACCGAAATGCCATTTCTTTGAGTGATTTGAGTGATTTCTGGACTCACTTGAGTCGCTATCACCTCACAAATTCAATGGTATAACAATTTGGAAGCATAGTTTGGGTACAAATACCTATTCAGTCACATTCAGTGTTGTACCATGGGTTTTGATTGAAATAAGGCCTGCCTATCTGCTTTGGATATATCTGAATTATCATTCCAGTGGTCCGGATGGTCTGAAGTACCTTCAGGGATGAGTAAATGTACACACACAGTGCCAATTTTTTGCATTCCTTGCCTTGGATTTTGACATTTTGGGTTGGGGAAAAAATCCGGGTTCGAACCGAGTTCGAACCTGAACCGAACCTGAACGCGGGTTCAGGTTCAAGGTTCAGCAGATGTCCGAACCTGAACCGAAGTTCAGGTTCAGCGTTCGGAAAAAAAAAGGCTTTGAACCGAACTGAACCGAACTTGCCCATCACTAGCCATTCGTTCTACTTGCACACAACTGGCCCCGCGCAGGGAACCAAGATTGCCACCCAGATCGTGCCCGCGGGGCCGTAGTGGGAAGCAGAGGAGTACCACCAACCGTACCTTGACAAGAATCCGGATGGCTACCAGTGCCCGACGTATCGACTGCACTGGTGAGTGCGCATCGGCTGCATTGGTGAACACTGCGCGGGGCGGACGAGTTAGATATATGGCGGGGAGGTACAGATGTACTGGTAGATGGTAGAGGTTTCAATTCGTGTGTCTGCGTTGCGTTTTTATAAATATGATATAATATAGAATCTGTGTTTCTGCGTCTTGGAGTGCTTCCAATGGTTCGGAGTACTAGTTTGAAGAATTCCATCTATTATGTACCAGTTCTGCGGCCGGGCCAGAGCCAAATTTGCGGACGAACCAACTTTCATTCCTGCGATAATTTCTATTTATTGAGCGAATGCAGAAAACGTGTGAGGGTTTGTCTGCAGGACTGGTTAAGGAAAGCCGCGTTGGAAATAAAAAAGCTGGAAGGGATATGCACGGACACCGAATTGCAGACGAACCAAACTGCAATGCGACATGAATATTAGATGGTGGTTCAGCCGTATTCTACTCCAACTCGACATCTGCAAAGTCACCATCTGCGAAGAAATACACGTCTACTGTAATGCGACAGTCAACACTGTAGGATACTCCCCGTTTGATATGAGGGAGACTCACTGGGAATTTTGCCCCACCGTTTCAGGCGGATGAAGTTGTCCGCCCGGGTCCAGAACTCCGCCCGCCCCCACGCCCCGCCAATCCAATCGCCCACAAAGTCGTTGCACACAGTCACGACGAATCGCGCGTCATGCGTCGGGTACGCCGACACGCCGTTCTCGACGTCATCCCAAAGTTCCAAAAGTTCCTCCTCCCACACTATCAAGATGAGCGCCTGCAGAAGCTTGCGCTCCTCAAGGAGCATATGCAGCAAGCGCGCGGGGACGGAGGAGTAGTAGTTGAGCGCCAGATGTGTTAGGCACGGGAGCGAAACGAGACTCTTCCAGGATTCGTCGTTGTAGGCAGAGATATCATTGTCCGTAAGCTCCAAATACGTGATGCTGGCAAACAGAGGGTGCGAAAAGACGGGAGAGCCAGCGAATAGATCGGAGGCGTGAACGCACATGCGCAGGGGGCGTATTTGGTCGAGGTGGGGTATGAATGACGGGTCTACCGCGCCATAAAATGCGAGATTCCGAGCTGCGGTGCAGACGGTAAGTATTTCATGGATGTCTGCGGCTCTGGACGCGGCTTGGAGCGAGAGATGACGGACATGCTCTCGAAGAAGAGTGGCCCGCTCTGGAAATAGTTCGTTATCAAGAGGCGGCATGCGATGCCACCTCCAATTATCTGCCCTCTCGGCATATACGAGAACGTGATACAAGAACGACTGCAGCCGGGGGTACATCAGTGACCAGAGTGGCATTATGCGGTAAATTTTCGTTACAGCTTACCACGTATGAACTCTGTGGGCCACGCGCAACAATGTGGGTATGTTTTTGTGGTCGAGAAGTGCGGCGGCCTCGAACACTGCACGCTCCAGCTCTGGAGGAAGGACGACCCCGCCGAGTTCCATAGGCTTTCCTGAAAATGAAGGGTGAGTATGTAGTCGGATTCCTGCAGACGGTCAAAATGGTGGAAACGGCAAACCTGTGCTACCAGTCACCTATTGATCGTATTCTAAGCGGATGTACCACCAGTCCTAGCTGGAAAGTCCCGGCTGCCGTAATCCAATAGTGGTTGCGGTCGTGGGTTCAAACCCCACAGAACCGTCAGGAGGTTTAGTGGGTATTGCACAGGTTGAAATCCCTCGGTGCCGAGTCCCACAGTACTCGTGACTTGTTCTGTCACGAGTCTGCGCAAATGCATTCCTTCCTGGGGTACCGGATCCCTACTTAACCGTAGTCCGGTGATGGGTGTCACGCGCCAATGCTTTGCAGAGGCGAGGGCACTTGCTAAGGTGCTGGAAAAAAGAATCCAAGCAAAAAGGCACCAGCGAACATTCCCAAAAAAAAAAAAAAAAAAAAAAAAAAAAAAAAAAAAAAAAAAAAAAAAAGATCGTATTTCAAACTCCGAGCATCTCCATTCTCCAGCTCTCGTGTTTTCCTCCCAGGCTGCCGAATCACCGCAGTCGGCGGGCGGCACTGGTATTCTCCCGATCTCCCCTGATCCCTGAGAAGAAGGCCATCCAGACAATATAATAAAAAAACATTTTTCCCTCCATCCAACTGTGTGCGATTTATTTTTCTCCGGGAGTTCGCAGGAGGCGTTTGGAAAAAGCACTGGCTCGTTCATCTAATGCACAAATCAATTAAAAACTCACCCGCCGTCCTGCAGTTACGTCTCCCTCAACCACTTCTTTGTCTTGCTCAAGACGAGGCTGCCCTTGATATTCGGAAACAGCATAGTGTCGACGAAGATATCATTCCACGCGATGCGCGCGACGAAGGCATTTCTGTTTTGTAGTTGTTTAGCTCTATGACAGCGAGTTGAAAGTAAACCAGGATAATTCCTAGGAATTGGCACTCATGAGTTGGACCGTGCCGTGCAATTCCGAGCTTCGCATCCTCTGTTCTTCTGTATTTGAAGTCGCTTCTCGTTTGAAGTCCTTCAAGAGTCTTGTGTTGGTTCAGGTGGATCCGCCACTCGTCTACCACGGCTAACTATCAGTGTCGGCGTCGATGTTGGTCGGTGGTGGTGCTGGTGGCATCGTTAGTTGGTTGCGAGATTTGTGTTTATTTCGTAGAGATTTTCATTTTCGGCTCGTTGTGACGTCCCTCACAGAACTGCGGGAAACTCTCCACAGCTTGAAAAAAAATCTTCGAGGTTAAGTAGGATCCTGCAGCAAAATACCTTACACTACTTCTACGAGGTACGAGCTACGTCAATGACTACATCCAGAATTCGGAGGAATTTCCCCTGAACACGGTCCCTTCATAGAACAATCCTGCCACATATGGCTCATAATCGGATCGCAAGGCGGAGTCCAAGCGAAGAGTTGCAGATTCTGTGGAATTTTGATTGGAGTACTATCTTATCTAATCTCTTGATCGCATCTTTCTTCCCATGCTGTACATGCATACATTCTCGCCGTCTGTGCATTGGCTGTGTACACACCTTTCACCCATCCCACTGCTTGATCGAGCGACGATGAAAACACCCCGCATATTGACCAAGACCTTCTGGGATTCCGCCTCTCGGGCCACAGCCCGCGACACGAAGCCCACACACGGAACAGATGCCGTCATCGATAACCTGACACTTGCGACTGGCATCGTGGAGAGCATCTCCGACGCTGTCGATAAATTCCCCCTCGTGGGCCCCGTGGCGGGCCTTCTGTCCCAGATCTTGAAGAAATGCAGGGTAAGTGAAACGACCTTAAAGCTTCAAATGTCGCTGATTAAATGTTCATTATTCTTGCAGGAAATCAAGGATATGCACGAACAGCGCGACGTTCTTGTTGCTCGGCTTGCCAAAACAACTAGGGATCTGCATGGCACAATTATGCAAATGGAGGCAAATAACCATACCAACTCCACCGGCCGCCTGAAGGCGGACATTGAGGAATACGTCGGGTAAGGTTTCTTTATATAGTTTCGGACAAAAATAACCGCTTTTAAATGTAGACTACTTCAGCAGGCGTCTGCGCTCATGTCGGAGTTTGACGGTCAAGGGAGATTGAGAACAACTGCACTCCAAACGGAATGGGCCAGCAAATTTACTGCTTTCGACCGCGAGCTTGATACATTCGGCGCCCGTTTCAATGTAAGTACCAATATTTATTACTTGGGCATCATTACGAGAAAGTTCATATCTTTCAGGTCAACCGTTTGGCCGATATACAGATAGAGCAGGGTGTAATTCATAGGAATGTGGACAATGGCCAGATAGAACAGGGTGTAATTCACAAGAAGGTGGATGATGCTCGCATCGCAGCGTCAGTTCAATATTTATTGTGTTGACCATTCAGAAGCTAAATAACCTCTAGCCTCAAGGAAAAGCTCGACAAATGGCTGCAACCTGCAAATATGTCCGATAAACAGCATGAAACACAGAAACTTCACCATGAAGGCACTGGGACATGGTTCTTGGATGGTGACCAGCTCACTGAATGGATCGAAAAACCTGGATCTCTCTGGATTGAAGGAAACTGTAAGCGACTTCGCAATCTTCTTTTTTTCGAGTACTAATTGATTGGTAGCTGGTACGGGGAAGAGCGTGATCAGGTACGAACATTTAGCCGCCTAGAATTTTCAGCTATTTACCCACTCACCAGCTCTACCGTGATCCGAAAGCTGCTTCATGATCGACCGCCATCGGACCACGGAACCGCCGCGGTGGGATATTTCTACTTCGACTTTAGGGACGACAAGAAGCAGTTGGTGGATACCATGCTTCGCTCCGTCGTCTTCCAGTTGTCTGGGCAGTCCCTTAATCCCTATGCCGCCCTTAATTCACAATATGAAAAGCAATCCCAGGGTCAGACTCTGCCCACCACCCAGGATCTTCTGGGTATTCTCGACCAGCTACTTTTAGAAGTTCGTCGCACTTATATTGTCCTTGACGCACTCGATGAGTGCCGAGACACGGATCTTCAGGATCTTGTCGAGCTTCTCTCGAAGCTTCAGACGCGGACGGAAAGCTCGCTGCACCTCCTGTTCACCAGTCAACCCCGTGAAGTATTCACGGCTGCCTTCAAAGGCATAAAACGAGTCGTTATGGAGTCCAAGACCACGCAGAAGGACATCGAGCACTTTGTTTCTGACGAGGTCCGGTCGAGGCTCCAGCGCCTGAAGCACTGGAACCATTGGACATCGCGCACTGAGGAGATCATTGCAAAAGTTGTTGAGAAGAGTAATGGGATGTGAGTTGATTTGAATAGTGAATTGAGTACAATGTATGCTGATTAAAATCCTAGGTTTCGCTTGGCCGCTTGTCTTATTATTGAGATATTCCGTCATAAATTGGAGCCCAACCTCGACATGATATTGGCCAATCTTCCAAATCAGCTGTACGGAATCTATGACCGATTTCTAGAAACATTTGAAGGGGAAGACCTGGTCTACCTGGAAAGGATCCTCCGCTGGCTTCTATTCTCTGCGGAACCCATCTCACTTCCTCAGCTCGAGGATGCCCTTGCATTCGACTTCTCAGACCCGCACCTACACGTATACGACCCAGCTAAACGGGGTAACAAGGCGATCATTCTTTGCGGATTCCTGGAAGGACTCGTCATTGTGGCCGAATCTCTGTCGACCGACGATGATATGTCAATGGTCGCAAGCCTCGCACATGCATCTGTCGCGGATTACCTCGTTTCTGATAAATTTGCGACAAAAGCCGGGTGCAACCTCAACAGCAAGCACTCCCACACATTTCTCGCACAGTCATGTGTGAGCTATCTTCTTCACTTCGAAAACCATCTCGAAAAAAAATTCTTCACGCTACTGCATCTTGCCGAGCAGATCTCTTCGGGCCATCCCTTAGCGAAATATGCCGCACAGTATTGGAGCTATCATCTGCTCCGCTGCCATGACCGAGCTGTTCTATCAATATCGACCGCGCGGCTCCTCGTGGGTGATAGCAGCCAATATGCAATTTTGAACAACCTGTATCAGATTGAGGGGCAGATCATTCCTCCGCCGCCTCTGTATATGTGTTCCCTCATAGGATACCGTGAAGGAGTAGAATATCTGCTCCGGAACGGTGCCGATGCTAATGCAGTAGGCGGGAGGTATCACAATGCCTTACAAGCAGCATCTGCAAAAGGCCACACCAACGTCATTTGTACCTTACTCGAACATGGTGCAGATATGAACATGGCGGGTGGACAATATGGAAATGCATTACAGGCCGCGGCTGCTTGCGGTCATGCCGACGTCATTTGTGCCTTGCTCGAGAATGGTGCGGATATAAACGAAGTGGCCGGAACATATGGAACCGCATTACAGGCCGCGGCTGCTTGCGGTCATGCCGACCTCGTTTGTGCCTTGCTCGAGAATGGTGCGGATATAAACAAGGTGGCTGGAACATCTGAAAGCGCATTACAGGCCGCGGCTGCTCGTGGTCACACGGAGGTTGTCGGTATCCTGATCGAGAAGGGTGCCAACATCAACAATGTTGGTGGGGATTATGGAAGCGCATTGCAGGCTGCGGCTACTGGCGGACACACGGAGGTTGTCGTTATCCTGATTGAGAAGGGGGCCGACGTCAACGCAGCTGAAGGGCCTTTTGGAAGCGCATTGCAGGCCGCAGCTGCTGGCGGTCATACGGAGGTCGTCGGTATCCTGTGCGAGAAGGGTGCTGACGTGAACACAGGTGGATGGTCTTATAGAACCGGAAGCGCATTGCAGGCTGCGGCTGAAGGTGGTCACACGGAGGTCGTTCTTATCCTGCTTGAGAAGGGTGCCGACGTCAACGCAGCTGGAGGGCGTTTTGGACGCGCATTGCAGGCCGCGGCCGCTGGCGGTCATACGGAGGTCGTTGGTATCCTGTGCGAGAAGGGTGCCGACGTCAACGCAGTTGGAACATATACTGATAGTGCATTATATACCGCAGCTGAAGGGGGTCACACGGAGGTCGTCAGTATCCTGATCGAGAAGGGTGCCGATGTGAACACAGCTGAGGGAAAATATGGGAGTGCTTTATGGATCGCATCCAACAGAGGCTACCTGGAGATCGTCCAAATCCTGATCGAGAATGGCGCCGTCGGTACGTGAAAACTCGATGTAAATATAATGAATGACTCACCGGAATGCAGGTACTGAGCTCGCGGCCAGCGAAATAGATCAAAATGAATCTCCACGGCGCTCTGTGAGCCACGAATCGGAGAATGGTGCCGTCGGTACGTGAAAACTGTCGATGTAAATATAATGAATGACTCACCGGAATGCAGATACTGAGCTCGCGGCCAGCGAGACAGAGACAGATCAAAGTGACTGAAGCTCTGATTAGCCTCGAATCTGTATTAGTAGGCGCATTAGCTTGTCGAATCCTATGCATGTATCCCAATTGTGGCTGGTAAAGAGACACAATCATTACTACAAGACAAATCTGTACGGTGAGGGAAGCCGGGGTTTAGAACAGGAGGAGCCGCGGGGGTATACAGCACAGCTTGCAGTGGTTAACGCGACGCGAGGACGGCAAGATAGATGAGGGTTATCAAGTCATGCCATCTGCGATGGCTGGGAGGATTTGTCTTGCCAAATATATAGACAGCCCACGTTCGTATTCGAGGGCGTGCGTGCATACAGATTTGGGGCGGCTTCGGTGATGCCGCATATGAACGCCGGTAAGTCGGTGAGGCATGTTGGAGAAAGGGGCATGCCCTGGAATCATGATTCGCAGATACAGCGGTCTACGTACTTACGTTGTCACGATTCATCGGGGGGCCCACAAAAAGCGGGCGGAGTCTGCGAAAGCGGCAGGCTCCCGGGAATATGCATGCGAGCACCGAAGGACGGGCGGCGTAGGATCAGTGAGAGTGTCGCTGGAGCGGTTCCGGGAGACTGACTGAAGAGGAGTGAGCAATGAACAGATTTGTAAAAAGGAAGGCACTCACACATGTGGCGGAGCTCCAACTCGACCATAATTCCCGGGGATGTCTACTTGGCCTTTGCGCCTGAGGCTGGGAACGCGCAGAGACAGAGAGACTGCGGTGATACAAGGTGGGGAAGGATTTGAAGTTTCACTCCTGTCGATTGAATGGGAATAGAGAAGGCTGACTTGACTTCAGAGTCAGGCCAGGGTCGACAGAGTAGCTGAAATTAATCTCAGTGCATCATGATAACTCGTACCTCATTCACTAAACTAAAATCCTCCGAAGCTGAGTGTAAGGCGGATTCCGGAAGGAAAAAAAACAAAGATTCTGATCATTTCCATAGGCCCTCTTTCCTAGGGCGATCCTAGTCGTTTGAGGCCGAGCGCTGTGGCCTGTAGCTGGAGCTTGTAGCCAAGTCGGAATTGAGTCGGAAAGAGATCGGGATAAATCACCTGATACATCGCGTCCAATAAATAAACAAACCAAATACGAGCAGACAGAGACGGTGCGCGTCGTCAGTGTCGCTGTCAGTGTCTATGCCACGTTGAAGAGGTACAATCTGTGGAATAGTCGCTTAAGATGTGATACATATCACTGCTGCGATTCATTTATTTTCGAAAGCAGAATTCCTGATCCTGGACCAAAAATGGTTTCCGTCCATCCAATTCCCGTCCTCTTTTCCCGCCCTGTTGGTGCACAGAACAAATGCGGTGTTTGGCGCCGAAAAGTGGGAATTTCAACGTAGACAACAAAGTGAACGTCGTTGTGAGTACTCATTTTCGATTCAGATTTAAATTTCTTTGTCCCGAAACGACCCGAAATATAAGGAATGTTTTTAGGCTGAGAAAATTCTCCCAGTGCAACATTTAAAAAAATTTAGAGGAAAGGAAAGGCTTTTTTTGCCTCATCTTTTTTTAAACGATGGACGTAATCTAATCTAATGATCTAATGCTCTTGCCAAACACAACCCTCTCTTACTCCACATCGTTTGCGCCCTCAAAATTCCTCCTCAGTTCTGCATCCTCCATCGCGTATCCTTCACTTCCTCTGTAACACCAACTCTGTTTCTACCGCTGCCTGTGTTTCTGTCAAAGCCGTCGTAATGAAGCGCCTCAAGTTTCAACCTCCTCGAGCTGAACGTCTCGAACTTTTGCGAGTTCCGACGGCGGCTAGCGATGGTGCTGACCATTAATTAATATTGGGCTCCACTTTCACACCGATTTAAAAGGATAACTATGCTCGACCCGGCGCACCTGGACCCCGCAATACTGGACCTCGACCACGCCGCGTCCGTCTGCACCTGCAACTGCGTTGGCGTCGTCTTCCTCCACCACCCCGTCACGGTAGTTCTTCTGCCTCTGCCGCCACGGCGGTGATCTCCACCAAAGCTCCCATCCGCATCCGCCCCAACACGCTCCTCAAGATGGTCCAGACCATCAACACGCTCAGCGACACCACGCCCCTCAGCTTCACCTCCTTTGCCGCCCTCGCGCCCGCCGTCTCCGTCCTGTGGGTCGAGTCCGGCAAACGCGTCCATGCCGACGACCTCCTCGCGGCCCTACAGGCCTGCGCGCATGGTGTCCTCCCTCGAGGCGTAGTGTCTCCTGTGCGACGGCGACAGTAAGTCGTCCTCTTTCTTCCCATCCTACACATAATTATTGCAACTTACATCCGCGCTTCCAATCCCTCCCGCACCTCCGCCACCTCGACCTCCCCGCGCGCCTCCTCCCCCCCGCCTCCCTCGCGTGCGCACAGTCCCCCCCCCGCGCTCGCCGCGCTGACGCTGCGCGGGTTGGTGGGCGCGCACATGGCGGGCCTGGCCGCTGGCGGGCGCGCTGATGTGCAGAATGCGGATGCAGCCTCCACGACGGAGCCGGCGCGCCCAAATACAACGGACGCGCCTCGCTGCCGAGGACGCGGCACCCTCGGCCAGTACTCCCACGCCCACAACCCAGATCCCCCGGTGGGCACCCTCACCGACGCCCTCGCGCGCCTCACGCCTGCGTAGCTCGCGGACCTCGAGATCACGGAGTCGCTTGCGACGGCGGCATATGTGTCTGGCCCTTTGGTGGCTGGTGCGCCCGCGCCTGCGCCGTCCGCCGCGACAACATCGTCTGCTGCGCCGTCTACTGGGCCGATTGGTACATCGTCCACCGCGCCCACGGGCACGCCCACATTGTCCCCCGCGTCCCCCCGCGGCGCGGACACCCTCGCGACCCCGCGCTGGGTCCCCGGCCCGCGGAACGCAAGCGCCCTGCCGAATCCAAACGCGCTCCTCACCTGAAGGCGCTCGAGCTCAAGGGCGCGACGGACGCGGGGGCGCTGCCGCCCGCGGCGGTCGCGGTGTTGCGGGGCGGTGAGTGTTTTTTTTTTGATTTATGCGGGTTTTCCTGTTTTTTTGGGGGTATTCCGAGTCTTTTATTATTATTCATGCGCTTGCTCGTCCTTTCGTCCCGTGTCCCCGCTTCGCCGTGTTCATTTGCGGAAGTGGACCAGTCGCGACCGCTTTTTCTTCGTTTCGCGTCTTTTTGTTTGTTTCCTGCCCGCGCGCCTGCACACGCCATTCGTTTTGCGTCTGCGCCTCTTTCGCTCCCCCCTCTTTTTTTTTTGGCTGGCGCTCTATACTGATCTTTTTTTTTTGGCGCAATGCGCAAGAAGCGGCGCGTCCGGCTTACGATTGGGTGAATCCCATATGTGCCCGCGCAGGATGGATCACACGTTGGCATGTAGCATATCTGGCGGGTTGTGCGCCTGTTGTGTATGTAAGTAAATGCTCATCTGTTATATATGTATGTAGACCCCCGTTATTTTCTGTTATATGCTGTCGATGCCTCCTTTTATCACGTCGACTTAGTCTAGAGAGGTCTAGAGGAGGAAAGGAAGGATCGGAGAATGGGGGGATGTGCTACATGTACTACATGTCAATGTGGCTATTCGATAATTTAACTCCTCGCAATTCAGAACCAGAACTGGCGGGGGAGGATATTTGGGCCTTCGTATTGCCACGTACACCGCGATTTCCGTCGACGCTGGGATTAAACAACAATCGCTCGCATGAAGGAGTGCCATGGCCACGGCGTCCAAAAAAACTGGTGCGGTGAGTCCAGCTCCGAGGAGGCAAGCTCGAAGTGAAGAAATAAAATTTAAAATGGTTCGTGTACCGTGACACAAGCAAGGAGCGGTGCGTGAAATTTGAAAAAAGATCTAGTCGTTGGTGTGAGTCGTATTACGCGAACCGGTTGTGCAGGGAAGGAAGGAAGGACTCGCCGACAAGCGTACGCGTACAAAAATTAAAAAAAGAATCAGTACCGGACCAACGCACTGAAGGATTTTCTGGTGGAAAGGCATGCATCCACGGATGCGTCTCCCAGACGCGTTGAACGAATATTCCTCGAAGAAAAGCGGCATAGGAAATTTAAAGTATTGTGCATTTCGGTTCAGCAGCGGACACATGGGCGGGGCGACTATGTAGCAGCAGGGATGACTCGGAGGAAGTTTGATGTCGACAGTGCAGAAATGTGAGGGATAGGATCCGCAAAGTAATTTCATCCGCACCTAGAGACTAAGATAGAATATGCGCGATGTTAACACCGGCAGATCTGTATACTACAAGTGCGGCCCAAACACATGATTCCAAGGAAATGTATCTGCTATATGCGAAACCTTTCCCGCAACAGCGGGTAGGCGCTGCTTCACGAGGTCCATGTCGGGGGGTATGAACGCAGGGAAGGGGTCAGAGAAAGACACGAATACATCCTCGAGCCCCTCGCCGGCTTCCTCCAGGAGTGCGTTCAGGTTTGCCCACGATGCATTCCAGCCTTCGTCGGTGGCATGTGCAGCCTGGAACCCAAATGACAAAAAGATAGTTTTGAGCTCCTTTAAATGGCGGAGGCTGCCGAAGAGCTGCAGGGAGGTGCAGTCGAAGTCCTTGATTGCTATAACACGCAGCGTCTGGTTTCCCTGGAGGATGTCGGGGTCAGACGGCGTTTCTGTGGAGGTGCTGTCAACAATATGCAAGCGACACGTGTATGTGCGAATGGAACGGACCATCTGCGAACGCGATTCGGACTTGTTGGAGCGTTTGTGTATTTAGTTTTAGCAGTGGAAGCACGGGCGTGGCAACTAGTACCAGGGACCGGAGATGTTTGATGTCGACAATGCGGAAACTGGACAACATGGCGTCCACACCGTGCTGCATTGAGTCGAGTCTAAGGGAATCGAGGACGATATGCGGCTTGCGGGGGATATCAAGGTGCTCAACGGCGGAGGATTCATAGAAACCGATGTGGTCCAAGGTCAGCACTTTCAATCCGATTGCGTGGCTGAGGAGCGACTCCAGCTCCGAGACATCCGCGAAATTGATGTCCGCGAGGCAGAGGCTTCGGAAACAGTGTCGAGAGAACGCCACATGAAGGCTTGTTTTGAGAAGGCCAGGCTGTGACGCCCAAAAATGGCGGTCATCGCAATTGAGATCGAGGTCGAGGTGGGTCAGGCCAGGTAGGAGGCACAGTATGCGCGGGACCACAACAGTCTTCTCGTGCACCTGGCCATACGCCCAGCCTTCCAGTTGAAGTGTCAAATATCTAACGAGCTCGCCAATGTGGGGAGATTGCGCAAGAAGTTCGTCGAACTTTATCATCTCCGAAGAAGCGTGGCGACAGCTGATCGCAGCGAACAAGTGGAGTTGGCTCCGGGGTAGGAACGAACGAGCGGCCAGGGAGCAGGCCCGGAGCTCGCGTTCCGGGGACGAGCCATCGTCTGACTCATCGAGTCCGGCGACATTGTCTATAATCGTGTCGACGAGCTCCTGAGGGAACCGCATGGCAGCTGCCCAGGGGAATCCGCCCGAGTGAGGCGAATCGGGGACCGTTAATAGCGCTGGGAGGGCCGTTTCTATCCAAGAATTCGTGGCTAAACGCGTTGGACGGATCAAGGACGAATACTATATAATTTCAAGTGATGGAAGGAGAAGGGAGGAACAACAACAACAAACACGCTTCCTGTCTCTTGCCACCACGATTGGTTACACACCGTGGCTTTATTTCCAGATTCGAGAATTCCCCTGAGAAGTCTTCCACTCAGCGGAATAAGCCATATGCAAACTGTCGACGAAAGTGGACCCCAGGATGAAGAAACTCGAAGCACCCGCTCAACTAGCGCGCATCCCGGATCTCGAGCACACCCTCGCTTCGGCTCGGTTGGAGGGGCAAGAGTTATTCGGAACTCACCTCGCCCCAGGCGAATACTCCATCCTCACCTTGCCCCCCGAGATCGTCTCAGAAATATTCCTCCATTTCATCCCGGTCTATCCCGCACGCGCTAGTCCAAGGGGGACTGAATCCCCAAAAATATTGGGACAGATCTGCCGGACGTGGCGCGAGATCGCATTCACCACGCCGCGGCTCTGGAGAGCCATCGAATTGGATCTGGATCGGGACTCCGCAACTCGCATCTCGCAGTTCACCATCCTCAGCGCTTGGCTGACGCGCTCCAAAAGCTCCCCGCTGTCTATTTCCCTAAAAAACACCCTGGGCTACCACGAGGCAGACCTCACCTCATTCGCTGTGGAAATCACCAGACACGCGTGGCGCTGGGAACATATCGAGCTCCTACTTCCCACTGATGATCTCCGTTTAATCGGGTCCGCCGATTTCCCTCTCCTCCGCTCCTTGACATTCGGTGCGGGCGACTACGTGCACGATCCTGTCTCGTTAGACATCGTATCATTGTTTGGCGACGCCCCCAATTTGACGGACGTCGCGCTCCTTGAAGGGTGTTCCCCCTTCCAGACGGCGCTCCCGTGGTCCCAGCTTACGCGCCTCTCTGCCGATCTGCTTTTCGCCTCCGAATGCGCCGAGATCCTGCAGCATGCGCGCGCACTTGTGGACTTTTCCACCAACATGTGCGACGACGAAGACGAAGGCGCGTTGTCATCCTTGAAGCCACTCGAGTGCCTCCAGTCGCTGCGATTGGGCGACTTGAGGTGGTGCTCCTACCCAACTCAAAGGCGTATCCTCGATGCACTGACTACGCCCGTTCTCCGACACCTCCAGATATCCGAGCGGCTCTCAGCCGCCGGAGGGGATACATTCTCTACAGTCGCAGCCCTGATTTCCAGATCCCACTGTACGCTGGCGTCGTTGCAGGTTTTCCATGCGCTGCTGCCTGAGGCATCATACCGCACAGCACTTCCCTCGATCCCCACTATCACACTTTTTGCTCAAGTGGCATGACGTGTCTTGTGAGTATTGCATTCCGTTTCAAGTTTTCCCTTTTCCCTCTCATGTTTTTCACAGGTTTCTAAAGATGCAGCTCATCTTCTTTTCGTCGTCACCTAGCTCACATTCTCGTCCACTGAAATAATATAACCGTCTTTCGACTTCGAAACGCGATCTTGAACTTTTGAAACATTGGAGCCCGAAAATACAGTTTTTTTCCCCCAGCACAACACAAAATTACACAGGCTTTCGGGGCGCTCCTCGAATTATTGTGAATCAAGTTGGAATCGGGTATGTAACTGACATAATATCCTCCGGACTAGATCTCAGGTGCGGTGAAGTCTCGCTAACGCCGGGATAGCACCTTGTATATCGCTCTGCCTGCTAATATATATATATTCTACCGTAAAAATGTAGTGTTATTCTTTATCTAAATGTATTGGCTCTGCTGAACGCCGGCTCTTGCAGAAAGACAAGGCATGCCACTTTTTGAAGTCAGACAAAATTCAACTCGCCTCGGCGCATTCATCGTTCATTCTTTCAGCCAGAAAAAAGTGAGCCTCGTATGAGCAGTAGACAAGTGAGGAGTGTTACCTGATGTTGTTATCGATATAGCTTCCTTCAGAATTATGCGGCTATTAAGCCCACAATTTTAAATAGCAGTCATCCGTTTCCAGGAATCCATTCCTACGCAAAGAACTCTTCGAAACTAAGATGATGCAGCGAATAACTTACACTACAGCTAGGAGGTACGAGTTACTAGTAGAATCACTGTCCATGGAATACTACACTACATCCAGAACATTTAATTTTAATTCTGGCCTTGCATTCGGAGGGACTTCTCCCAAACACGGTGAGAGTCCTTCATAGAATAATCCTTCCCCACTCACCACGCTCAGAATCGGATCACAAAGCGCGGTTCAGGCGAAGACTTGTTGCGGATTCTTTGTGGAGGCTCTAGAGGACCCATGATAGAGCTGATTTTGATTGCCGCAGCAAATTTTATAAAAATGTCGGGATTTTGCCAGGCCGTCACCTGTTAGTCTCCCGTTTTATGTGTCGCAAAAGGGCCTGGTCGCCTATAAGGGGTTAGGAAGGGTTACAGGCTTATAAGCGAGGTACAGCGACTTATACTAGGCTTACAACTTGGGTATAAGTAGTTATAATTCAATATATCCTTGAGTGATATTGTGGGGCATTGAGGGCTGAGAAGCATCTATATATTGTCCCAATATCCTAATCTGCTGAGTCGGCCTCAGTCACAAAAAAAAACCCTGTTTTGGGGGTGAATTTACAGGCACTTCAGTCAGTTGTGGAGCGGGTGGAGCTGGGTGGAGTGGGGCTCCAACCCGAGCGCTGAGCACGGTGCAAAACTGTGTTGGTGACATCTGAGCTTTTCCCTGCACTGATAACAGATACTCTGAATGTAATTTGAATCCTCAACACTTTATAATATAATTACTGAAGACTGACCCTGACCTACCTTGTTAACTGAGACTTAATAACAATGATTCTAAGTAGTGAAGTAACTACTCTCCTTCCCGCTGGTACTACAAAGTACCAGCGGAGGGGAGCAACATCTTTTCGAAATTTCACCTTGGCCAGTTATAAGCCGCTATAACCTCCTATAACCCTGTATAACCCTATAACCTCCATAAGTCCTTATAACCCAGGATAGCGCAATTTTGAAGGTTATAGACCCCCCAATGATCTTACAGACTTATACCGCCTTATATTAACCTATATTGGCTTATCTCTGACAAAGGCTTTTTGCGACATGATAGTCGATAAACTTCAATATGGAACATTGTACGGGGCGTAAGTAAAAAGACCGAAAACGGACACTCGGACTTCAAGTTGGCAAGCGTGAAAATGTAAGAACCGATGTCCATCGGATTCCCATTCTTTCAGCCTCGCCAATTCATGCAAACCTCTACTCATCAATTACTGCGCGATAAATAACAAATGGCCGTTTCCCCAGGCGGCTCAAACATATGCGAGCCGAACCGCCGGAAGTGGTGTAAGCACCATAACGCGAGCGCCTCTTCTGCCTGCTCAACGACGTCTAATATCGCATGGCAAAACTGCTCATGCTGCGGAAACCAGAGGCATGACAGGTACGTTTTACGCGTCCCTCACCGCCCTCCCTGTGGACCTATATATACTCGAGCTCAGCAACCGAGGTGATCTCAAGAACATGCACTCCCCGTTAACTTTCCTTTTGATATTTTCTACCTATTTCCTTGGTACCTTTGCGGGCGACTTGGAAAAAGGCGGAAACCC
The DNA here is from genome assembly GCA_029282285.1 of Mycena rebaudengoi. Classification (NCBI taxonomy): domain Eukaryota; kingdom Fungi; phylum Basidiomycota; class Agaricomycetes; order Agaricales; family Mycenaceae; genus Mycena; species Mycena rebaudengoi. Next base: position 1,397,922 of record JARJCX010000014.1, read on the forward strand.
ACATCTGGTGGTATACCCGTCCCTCCTTAATGTTCTCCCGGAGCCCTTCGAGCGGCCCAATTTTATCACCAACCTTTTCTATCAAACCACGCTGCCCAAAAACGCCTCCTCCCAGTACGCCGCTGCTTACGCCCAACTACAAAAGGCGTCCTTCATATCCTATGATCCCCGATTCGAGACGGAGGTCGTTGGCCGCACTGCGGGTCCCGTGCAGAGGATAGCTGACCTCGGCGACGGCAGCCAAGAGATGCCCATCTACCTCAAGGACAAGGGTGTGATTCTGTGGAGCGCGGATGGTCTTGCCCAGTTGAAAACAATTAATGTTAAGACGCACGAGGTATTTCCTTTTTGGATTTCTTGTCCACTCGTCGTTAATGCGCATCATAACCAGATAAAAAATTACACGACGTCCAAGCCGGTTCCAAACGCCTCAGCGGGCACAATCCACAAGGGTCAGATCTACCTGGGAAACAATGGGTGAGTATTTGTTCCTTATCTGGATCTCCTGCAGCGAATGAATTAATAGCTTATCTTAGTGACAAAGGTTCACATGGGGGCGTCTGGCTCTTGGATTACAAGACTGGCAATGCCACAATGATCCTAAACAACCAGATGGGCCTTTCTATTGCTGCGAACGATATGGCCAGTTCTTTCCGATTAAAATATTTCACGCCTAATAATTGTGGCGCGCATTATAGACTGCAGACAATCGTGGTGGACTTTTCTTTACCGATCCCCCCTCCCGTGTGGTATGTGGAATAATTTTCTGATGTGCGCCATTTGACCTGATCGTATATTTTACAGCCTAACACAGGCCGCAAGATGCAGTCGCCGCCGGCTCTATACTACCTTCGTCTGAGCACCATGTCCCTCATCGCTGTTGATCCTACTCTTGTTGGACCAAACGGAGTGGTCATATCTCCGGATGGAACTGAACTGTAACAAAATTGTTCACTTATTGAAACTAGACTCATGGCATTTATACGTAGCTACGTAACGGATAACGGCGACTACTACGACGAGCCCAACAATATTTGGGCACAGGTACTCACTGCAGAGAAGGGTGGTTCGAATATATACATCAACTCTGCCGGTCCTCGTACGATGTACGTCTTAAAAAACAGCGCTTCTGATCCATCCCCTCACGGCGAATTTTGTTTCCAGATATGCCTACGCCCTCTCACCCACGACCGGCCTCCCCACGTCGCGCCGCACCGTCGCGGTAGTGGAATCCGGATTCACAGACGCGATCAGGGTCTCCTCCTCCGGTCTCATATTCGTTGCGCTTTTCGGCGGCGTCGATATATACCATCCCGACGGGACGCGTCTCGGGAAGATCAACATTCCTGAAGCGAGTGCGAACGGCGATTTCGTTGAGAAGCATGTGGTTAATATGGTGTTTGAGGGAAATACGCTCTGGTGTTTCGCAACAGGTGGTCTGTACAGAGTGCCGGGTCTGCTTGTCACTGGTGACCCCCGGCTGGTATAGATTATGTTGCTTCCTGGACAATTTGCCATAGCATGAATCAGTCGATTATCATTTTTAAGAGTTATTAAATACAGAGTAATTGCATTCAATGGGAGATTGAGTAGAAGGCGGGTATGCCACGGTATGCGAATGAGATCAGCTGGGCCCAGGCTCACATGTAAGCCAATAAATATTGCCAGTACTTAAGTATTGACAGACTTCGTCGATTCGAGGTTGATCATGATGTAAGTACTGGTACCTACTTGGCAAAGAACAAGCAGAACCTAAAAGGCATGGCCATCGTCTACGTACAGTACTACTCTTGCTTTTTTTTTTACGGCTAAAACGTGACCGTGTTGGCGGACTTTGAAATCCGGATGTTTCCGCATTCCTCTTTTCGACACCTATGTCGGCCAAAAAGCTCGAGTGCCATCCATCGACTCGACAGTGGATGACAGTAATTCGGAATTACTGCCTTGAGAAGTTGTTGCACCTTCTGCATGTCGACCCCGAATCAGTTCCTCCGCTCCCCAATGAGATAACCGCTGAAATTTTCCTCCTTTGCCTTCCCGATTTCGCGACAGCACCCGAACCCTCCAGCGCACCGCTGCTGCTAGGACAGATATGCAAGCAATGGCGTGGAGTAGCTCTCTCCACTCCGAGACTTTGGTGCTCACTGACTCTTTCCAAACTCGTGAGCCTCGACCTTATCCACGACTGGCTCGAGCGGGCTGGTTCTGTCCCTCTATCCCTGCACATTCGTTCACGGTCTATCGGGTATATTCACCCAACTTTTATGCCAATCATTTTCCGATATGGCACTCGATGGGAGACCCTCGACTTTGATGAGCCGCGCCATCTCGCTGGATTCACAACTTCCACTCCCCATTTCACGTCTTTTGCGAAACTTATCTTGGCCTATTGTGACGGAATGCCACGGATTTTACTTTTCAAGGACACACCACATCTGCGTGAGGTTCACCTGACTCACGAAGGATGCACCTTATCCCCTGTAGACAGCCTCATCATCAGCTGGGATAAGCTCACGAGTTTCACGGGCTACCTTTCTTGTCCGTGGAGCGCATACAGGACCCTCCGCTCACTTCCAAACCTCATTCACTGCCGTCTATCTGCTCCTGACCACGACGTCCTTCCCGACTTACCGGCCATCCCGCCATTCATGCACATGCAGTCCCTCGCATTTCTACCCTCCACTGCATGCAGCATTTCCCCCATCCTCAACCCCCTGACCGCGCCTGCCCTCCGAACACTCGATGTCGCAAGCCCCTTACCATCCGACTTGCCCGCTATACACGCGTTCCTCCGTCGCTCCGCCTGCCAAATAATGGAGTTCTCCATGAATTTCCGGAATATCGACGACACCATTATATCTCCGTCGGTCCTGCCCTGGTTCTTCGACATCATGCCGACCCTCACTACCCTATCACTCGCGGGGACATCCAGCAACCTCTTTATATGCGCCCTCCTCAATGAACTCAGAACATCCGGCGTGTCCCCACACGCACTCCTTCCAAACCTGAAACACATCACGATCGTCCACGAAGGGACGATTTTCCCGTGCGGCGCTCTGCTCGAAATGCTGCGGACCAAATCCGCGTCGAATAGCCCCCTCAACTTTGTTTTTGTGCGTTGGAGCAAGGAAATGACGCGGCCTGACCACCGTGTCTCACTGGCGTTCCAGGAATTGAGTCGCGCAGGAATGCATATTGATATTGGGGCAGCTTGATACTTCATCCAGTTGCCCACACACGCTCCTACATATTCTACGTCGAGAGGCATATAAATGTTTCTACCCCGTCATGTAGGAATAGGTAGTCGATTTTCTTCCCAGACAGTGTACAGATTGTAGACATTGTACAGATTGAGATAGCGGCAGCTTTTGGTTGATAATACAGAGTGTATAAACACGACCCGAGGACAAGCGGATGACAGTAAGAAAGCACACCAAAAATTTATAAGATACAGCCGGAGGGTAACGTCCACGATCGCCTCAGTCCCCCGTGCCCACATCCCAATCATCCATGTCCCCGTCCACATCCACGTTACTCTCGTCTACGTCGCCCGCCCGCCCTCCGCGCTCCATCACCCCATTGAGCTCCGCAACGCGCGCGCCCACCAGCACGCGCTCCGCCCGCGCGTCCCACCGCGCTGCGCTCTGGAAGAAGCGCCGCTTCGCGCGCGGCGCGACGTCAACGTGTGGCGCGGGCACGTCGGTGTACCGGTTCGTCAGTATGCTCATACGCTTCCGTCGCGCCACCGCGCGCGCGCTTGCCCCCCGCCCCGGACGCACGTCATCCTCCGACATCGGCTCGTCGTCGTCGTCGTCCGAGTCCTCCGAGGGCGGCGCGTCCGACTCGTGGGGAAGGCTGTAGACGTAGCGCGCGTGTTCTGTGGGCGGTGAGCAAGGGTGGTATATAGGAGAGGGAGGAGAGACGTACGCGCTAGCCGCCGATCGAGGTCATCCCGGGCGTCGTCGTCGTCGCCGCCGATGAAGCCCAGGTGCGCGCCAAGGCTCTCCCGTGGCACATCGTGCATCCCCACGCTCGGCGCGTTCCTGCCCCCGAGCTGCTGTAGCTGCTCCAGAGCACGCTCCCTGCACCACATCAGCGTCTATCGCTCAATAAGACACGAAGGAAATCGACGCACCTAACCTTGTCCAGCGTCCCGTCCCGGACGTTCAGGTCCTCCATGTTGCTCTGCATGACCTCCAGCCGATAGCGCGGCCCAAACCAGTCAAAGTACTCGCTCCACGGCAGGTTCATGTCGATCTCGTTCTCGATGCCCAGCGCGCAGGCGGTCTCGAATGTCCACGCGCGTGCGACGTTCTTGACGGTGTACCCGCCACCGCCCAGCAGGATGAGCGGCAGATTCTGCGCGCGCATGAACTGCACGCACGCGGCGTGTCCGGCGAGCGAGAGGTTGAAGCCGCCGAGCTTGTCCCCCGAGAGCGAGTCCGCGCCGCACTGCAGCACGACGGCGGACGGGCGGAACATTTCAAGGATCTTGGACATAACGGGCTCGAAGACGCTGCGGTACGCCTCGTCCGTGACGCCGTCGTCGAGCGGCACGTTGAGCGAGTAGCCCTTGCCGCGGCCGCGGCCACGGTCGTCCTGCGTGCCCGTGCCGGGGAAGAACTCGCCGAATTTGTGGAAGCTGGCGGTCATGACGCGGTCGGTGGTGTAGAACGCCTCCTCCACGCCGTCGCCGTGGTGGATGTCGATGTCTATGTAGAGCACGCGCGGGTGTGTGCGCAGGAGCTCGAGGATGCAGAGCACGATGTCGTTGATGTAGCAGAAGCCCGACGCCTCGCCCTTTTTGGCGTGATGCAGCCCGCCGGCCCAGTTGACGGCAATATCGGCGGCACCACTGGAGATGCGTTGCGCTGCGGCGATGGAACCACCGGCCGATATGGAGCAGAACTCGAAAACGCCCTCGAATGGCGGATTGTCAGGGAGTTCGCCGACGAGGACTGTGATTATGTCAGGGCGGGAAAAGAAATACTGGTAGCGGACTCACAGAGCATGCCGCCGTGGGTCAACTCCTCTGAAGTCTCGGGAGTAACACGCGTCAAGAAGTTCACGTATTCATCCGTATGGAACGCGGTCATTTTTTCTGGGGTGGCGCGTTTCGCGCGCTGAAAAAGGACAAGTCAGTTGTATTTTTTGACAATAAAAACGTAGAGATACTGACGAGGACGTGCATCTTGGGCAGCATTCCGTACGCGTCGACGAGATCGTGAGTTACGCGCACCCGGTGAGGTTTCATGGGGTGACCGAGGCCATACGTGTAACCACCCACGTCAGCTAAGGGAAATTACGATCAGAGAAACACTTGGTGAAGTATACAGCGACATACGGTCATAGTAGTATGCGACCCTGCGTTTTGACATGGTTCTTCCCGGAGTCGAAACCTATTTCCGCTTGGTGTGGTAAATTGGAGGCAGGAGACCTCGCAAAGACTTCCTGAGACGCAATTATCTTTGAATTGGAAGTAAAAAGGTCATATTCCCTCTCAAAATTGCTTCAAGGATGATCCAAGTCGTACCTCCGTCCGAGCTGGCAGGTTCCTGAGTGAAAAATTCCGGCTAGAGAGTCACAACACGCGAATGAGATCCTGGGGAAGGTCCGACAGTCTCCAAGGACTATCGGGATGAGGGAAAGCCAAGAATTCGAGGACGGAGAGCCGCAGTTCTAGAGGCCTATATTGGAAGAGGACAAGAGGCTGAAGGCGTCTCGTCATTTTCGTACAGTCACTCCCACGTGCCAACACCTTTTGGGATCGGGATTATTCGGGATTACCGTATTCATTGCAAACTCATTGAGAAAAAAATTGCATAAGTAGAAGTGAACGCTTTATATTACAGGCAAGAATTGAAATTGACTCAGTTTAGCAATTGAACCCTATTCGCAAATAAATGACTGTGGGACTTTTTATCACTCGCACAATATTATGACAGAGGTATACGGCGGAATCCAGTACAGCATCAAGAAGTGAACTTCGTGCGCCTGTGGTGCAGTGGAATATTGAAGTCTGTAATTTTGAACTCGATGGCTGAGAGTGTCGCGACATTGGGAAGACAATAAAGAAAAATTTCAGGTATTTCGTGGGGAGCAACCCAAGAGCAACCAGCAGTCAACATGAAAGTTCGAATTATCCTGCAGCAAGGCAGTAATTCGATGGATGATACTCGAGATCCTTTAGCGACATGGATGTCGAGAAGAGGAATGCGCGAACATCTGGGATTTTAAAGTCCGACAACGACGCGGTCACGTTTTCAGAGAACCTTCAAAACCAATGGGGATTTATAGGAAAAAATAAACAAAGAGGAAACCCGGAATCTATGACACAAGGGGTGCGAGCAGGCGCTCAAAAGATAACCGGATCAAGGTACGGGAAAAAAAAGGTATGAGGCCAAATTCTGAGACCATCAACCTTCGGATCTGCTTCACTTACCTCCTTGGGCTCCTCGAAGAAAGGTCTCGTCTGCGCTGGTGGATGCATTGAGGAAACGAGATATGTGCGGGAACAGGGCGGCGTCATCAGCAACACGAATATGGAAGACTCGTTCTGCTCGTCAGTTCAAAGCTCCGAGGAGCCATCGGAGGTGTGCAGGTTTTTTTTTTTTAGTCAGAAAAGTACCAGGGAACCGACTAAATTACAACTGTCAGAAGAGAACAGAAAAATCGAACTCAGCTTTCTTCCCTTGCAGCATATAAAATGAACGAGTCGAGGACATAGTACTCCAACTTGTGTCAACCCACTCCGGCGAGAAACACAAAGATTACAATGGTAGGCCGCGAGGTTCAGAGTCGTGCCAAAAACGACACTGAAATGGAGTCGAGCTGGTATGTTGGCGGCAACGACTGACGTTGGACCAAAATATAGCTGAACAAGCTCCACAGAAACTGAGTAACGCATAATTCAGGTACAGAACCGTCGCTCGAAGTTAGTTTCCGCAAGTGAGATGCAGTAATTTGTCGCAGCTTAGAGAAATCCAGCTTCCTAGATGCAGACTCATCGTTAGAAGAATTCGTAGCTGGCTTCCATAGATGGCCTCATAGAAGCTTCCAGTGACGAGTTGGTTTGAACTTTGGAGATTCCGCAGAAAGCAGCCCTCTTCTGTCGTCTTCAAGTTCTACTGTGCAGAAAGTGTAAAGCTGGAGTCGCAGGGAAAAAAACGGAGGTCTCGCATAGCATCCTCATGGAAAGCTACACAGAAGTCTTAGAGAAGACCTAGAAATTAAGGCAAGAAAGGCGTGTTGTTTGTCTTTACTTAGCTTTCCCGTTGCCTCGGCAACTGCCGCCAGACACGGCGCTCTTCTCTTACCAACCAGAGCCAAACCATTAACCAAAGCTGTACGAAACCCTCCCGCTCCTTCCCTCTCCCACCGGTCACTGGCGGCCAGACATCGTTGCACTTGTTCGGGTATAAATCTAGACCTATCTAGACTCGTCGAGTTTCGTGTGCCGAGTGTTTTCTAGAATTGACCGGGTCGCAACCACGTCGCACCCGGCGCGAAACTGTGCGAGACGGGAGACAGTATCAGGCTATCAGTAGATCGCCGTCGGCGCCAAATGTTGTCCGCCCCATTTTGACTGTATGTAAAGGTGCGTTTATAATATTGTTATAATATGTGGATCCCCGACCGCTTATATAAACGCCAAGGTGACTGAACGTCATTGCGGTACGTACTCAACAAACAATATTGCACGCAGTGATCTCCTCGGTCGCATGATATTTTGCTGTGGACTCGACGCTGAAGGTAGTCGGATGTTGTGAGAAGTCAGGGAAGGTGTTGGTTGCTCTGTCTGGACGTTTGATAGCCAATTTAGATGACCTCGACTGGATCTTTCGTCAATGGGCGTGAGTATCAGAGTTAGAAAGTAGGTGAGCTCCTTTGCTGCCCGTCCACATACAACCCTGAGTAACCATTTAGGAGCCGGTAGGATAATAATTACTGTCGCGAAAAGCCATTCAGATGTCGTCAGCGCCGTTGCTGCCAAGAATGGTGAATCTTCATGGTTAAGATCAGACTTTGATCCGGTTGGGGTCTCAAGTTCCGCCACGATGTCGCGTGGAGATTTTTCTTCCACCAGTTGTCCACCAGAACCAAAATTGGAATGGATGGTTTTTGGAAGCGCTTCGAAGACTGCAGAGAAAAAAATATTCGGCGAAAGCTTTTCCAGTCTCGTCCTCCTCCGAATATTTGACCACTTCTCTGCAGAGGTCGAGAACACACTTCCCCGCGCCCTCGTCCGACATTTCGCTCGAAAGCAACCCGATTTTGATGCCTCAAGGAGGTACGATCAGCTTCTTTCCGCCGAGCCTTTTCCACGGTCTCTTGCAAGTTCTCCGTTCTGTTGGTTCCCGCTCTTGACAAAATCATGGGTCGCGCCAATTTAACACTGCATCCTGTTCATCCCTTCTTCCTGTTTCATCTGCGCGAGCGCACTTTACTTTGGGTTTCACACCCAGCTTTTGAGCCTTTGCTGTTCGAGAACTTGATCAACCCCTCGTTCGTATTCACCCCTCCCACTGCCGTGCAATGGCTTGTCCCTCCTCTGGTACAACTTGGTCTGGCTACGGTCCCCGCGGATGCGCATGGCTCGGCGGTGCCACCCAATCCTCTTCCGATACCCTTTATGGCGCGCCCAAAGGCCCCGACGCTCTCAACACTATTGCGGAAAAGGAGAGACAGGTCCGTCGCTAACAGTTTCGCCGATGCACGTTTATTTATCTCCTTGCCAGACCATCTGCGAGGTCCTCCTCCCTGAAGCTCCAACCCGCGAAAAGACTAATACGATGCTGAACAACGCGGACTCGCTCAACCCCTCAGAAGTCGACGTATTGGCTTTTGCCCTCGGTGCACCCGCTCGTCGTGTCCTGGACCGCGCGGATAAAATTGGTCCACTGACTGGATGGCGCGACGGCTTTCTTTCGACAAACGCCGGGTTTTGCCCGCCCGACCCAAACGCAGCGCCTGCCGCACTCGCTCGCACTCCTGGCCGCGTTTGGAGCGATCTTTGTTCGAGACTTCCCGGTCTGATCGCTCGTGGACGGGTCAGGGAGGCTATTTTACAGCTGGTATGCATCGGCTACAGAAATTCATCCCTTGATTTACGTCCCTTCTTTTTTGCTTTAGCCTCAAATTGATGGGTCACCCGAGACTATCCCCGACGCGGCTCTGTGGGCCGCTGTTGTCTGTCTTGGAATTTTGGCCTCCATCTGGCGTTACGAGGGGGCGAATGACGGTCATGAAGGAATTATCAAGGGAGCGGCGAAGGAGCACTTTTACAATATCGCTGGAGAGCCGGATGAGGAGGTGTGTCGCAGTGTTCTTGGCCTGCTCGAGCGAGAGCTAATTTTTTTCGATCCAGCCTGAGACCAAGGGCATACCTCGCAACATCGTCATTCCCTTCCGTATCGTCTGTACGAGGCTGGGTCGTCCTCTGCCTTACTTGTCTCAGAGCGACGTTGGTCTGCACAACTATAAGGTACGGCTCTGCGCCTGGGCTATCTCGCACACTCTGACCTGTGCATCAGATCCGTGATCCAACCTCCTCTTATCCATATGTTGCTCGGATTGAGAACATGGACCTCCGCTGGCCCATCTTCAATGATCGTGGCGAAGCGATGTTCTTGCTCTGCATGGTGCGACCCGCATTTACTTCCGCACCGCTCGCTCGCTGATTTTGTTTCCTAGGCGGAAACGCACGGACTGTTTACCCCCGGTCCAGATCTCATGGCTCGTTGCCAAGAACGTGTGATGGCTAAGGACAACGATGGCCTTCTTGTCGAGCTCATCAAGCTCAAGGAAGTTATCGACCAGCTGGGCTATGTTTTCCACAAGATTTCTGTGAACCCGCGCTCGGGAGAGAATTTCGGTGGGTCCTCTGGCAACATATCCACGAGGCAATAGCCGTTTACACATTCGACTAGCCAATCCCACCTTCTGGGGCCAAGGATACGCCAAATTCTCTGCACCACTGTCCAAGCGTCTCCCTGCTCTTTCGGGCCTATTCTTGCCGGTGTTCCAATGCATCGACGCGTTCCTCCTGGTTCGTGATCGTCGTTGTACAAGTCATCCTTCTAAACCCCAATGTAGCGCACGAACTTCGACTCCTTCCTTGGCATCGAGTCCATCCATCTGCGCGCTTGGATGCCTCTCAACATCCGCGCGTTCTTGGCTGCCATCGAGAACCACTACCCTGTCCCCACATACGTCAAGCAGAGCGGAGATCCCCGTCTCATCGGGGTTTTGGACGCCATTGTCGAGAGCTACTTGGGCGAGCGGGGATTCATGTGAGTTCTTGCGCTGGATTTTTTTCTGTTTGCCAAACTGATTCGCGTGCAGGGGCACCCACCGCTACAAAGTGTACGGGTTCTTGGAGGTGGTCGCAAAGACAGGCCGTGTCGAAACAAAGTCAGTCCTTTTCGTTATTGAGTGCTGACCTTCTCTCATCTCCCCTTAGCGGTGGTGCGGGTGCCACAGACGACAGCGGTCGTCCCTGGCGCGAGGTGCACAAGACTCTCGCGCACTCAATGAAGGAACGCCTGGAGCCCTACCGCTCCAAAGCCCTTCTCGAGCGCGAGCCCCACGAGATGCGCGGAAGTTATGACGAATGCCGATTCTGGGTCAAGATTACCTCGCGCACCGCCATCGATGACGACCCCATGAGGAACACCGGCAAGATCACTTTCGACACCAAGCACTCCGGATTGACCTTCATTCCGGGCGATCGCCTCGCTGTCATGCTGAACAACTCCTGGTCGGATGTCGAGGTTTGTCGGTTGTCATTCTGGGATTTGAGGCTCAGCTGCTCATCATGGCTTCTCTTTTAGGCAATTGTCGACACTCTGGGCTTAATCGACTTCCTTGATGTCAATGTACCCCTCAGTACGGCCTGGAAGCGGTATGCTCGGCACGAAACCGAGTGCTCCCACGGAGATTCCGAAGCCGAGCCCCGTATGACTGTCCGGGACATCCTCAAGAAAGGGAAGATTGCCCCGTTGACGAAAGAGATGGTCCAATCTGTACGCAATGATAATAGCTACATGCCTGTGCTCTTTTCTAACGCAAAGCAGGTCTACCGTCGCGTGAAGGCGTCCCCATTCATCCAGCGTGTTCTCGAAGCCGAGGCGTGGCCCGTCAACGGTTCGCTCGGCGACCTCCTCATCGGCGCGACCGGCGACTTCACCGAAAACATCTGGAACACTGCGTTCTCACTGGACGACCTTTCGTGGCTCTCGGAGCTCGTCGTGCCCGAAGTTCCTCGCACATACTCTGTGTCTTCGTTCCCTTTCGAGCTCATGCCTGAGACGATCGACCTCACCGTCACCCGTGCACAGCACGAGATATTCCCGCTCCTGCGTCGCCCCGATGGGCCTGCCATCCGTGGTGGTGTTTGCTCGTCGTTCCTTAACCCGTTCCCCAACGAGGATGGACAAGAGGCACAGAAGGTTTGACTGTCTGTTTTCATCCCTCATTTCCAGAGGTTCACCTATAGTCTGCATACAGGTGTTGGTCGGTATCTCGCGCCCTCTCAACTTCCAGCTTCCTTTGTCCCCCGCCGCCCATGTTGTGATGTTCGCAGGTGGCAGTGGCATCGCGCCCTTCCGCTCGTTCTGGCAGGCGCGTCTCGGCAGCCCTGGCGTCATTGGGAGGAACGTCCTCTTCCTCGGTGTGCAATCTCGAGACAAGTTCCTGTACAAGCACGAGGTTTGTTTGCTTCATGCGTAACTTTGTCCAGTACCAGCTTGCTAAGTAAACGAAATTTCCTCAGCTCCGTAAACACGTCCTCGGCGGCAAACTGGAAATGCATGTCGCCTTCTCTCGCGACAAGAACGGTCTCGTCTATGATCCTGTTCGCCGCGATCTAGTCGATAAGAAGATGGACGAGAGGTACATCGATGCCGCCATTGTCGATGAAGGAGCAACCGTCGCGGATATGGTCAGTCACTTGCTTTAGATGGCAAATTGACACTCACATCACACTCCACTCAGATCATTTCTACAAAACTGGGCGGCCTCGGTGGTTATATGTTTGTGTGCGGAAGTCTCTCACTGTACGAGACGGTCATCGTGGGCATTCGCAAGGCGCTGTACAAGTACCGCGCGGTCACCAAGACCGGCGCCGACGAACTTCTGGCGCAGGCATTTGCGGAACGGCGGTTCATGTTGGACGTTTTCATGACTCCTCGTGTCATGAAAGTCAACGAGCCCATGATCCCTCTCTCAGAGGTGAGCCTTTTTACCTTTCGTAGAGACCATGCTCAACCCTTTATGCCAGCTTTCTCTGCACACCGGTCATCGCGAAGGGTCGCGCATGTGGCTCGGCGTTCACGGATGTGTTTACGATGTCACGGACTTCCTCCCCATTCACCCGGGTGGAACTCTCATTGTTGCCGCTTCTGCGGGTCTCGACTGCTCCGTCACTTTCGACGAGGTACGTACAGCTATGGATCTTGCGAAGTTCCTGCTTGTTGATTCGCTTCACAGGTCGGACATACCTCCAATCCTGAGGTCATGAGCTTGCTCGGCAAATACTTCATCGGATATCTCTGTCCCACTCCTACTTTCCATTCCGCCGAGCTTACCGACCTTTACAACGGCTGGACAGAATACCTTCGGATCGCTGTCGAAGCTCTCACCACCATGTCGTTTGAGGTCGACACTCTTATCAAGGACTCTCAGCTTTGGTTCTCCGGAGGCATCCTCTCCACGCATGCCATCCGCAAGTTCTACCAGCTCCAGAGCCGACTACTCACCAAGACCGGGTTTCCTGTCCTGTTCGGAACGAAGTACGTCTACGTCGTCAATGTCGCGCTTATAATGCTAACGGTATGTTTCTGCTTAGGCTGCAGGAGATCTTCCTCAAGCTCTCCTTCGCCATCGCCAACAACGACGACACCTCTCCGCTCCCGGACATCATGGGAATCGTCACCAGCGCGACCTCGAGTCCTTCTGCGATCAAGGCGAAGCGGGAGATTGCTGAGCTCGGAGAATTCGTCACGAACCAGGCCACACAGGCTCCTGCGTTTGAAGGCAGTATCATCAAGTTCACGCGCGCCATTCTCGACTTGGATGTCGCTTTCTTGGAGAAAGTCCGAGGTATGCCGTCCATGCTATTTCTCCAGAATGAATTTTTATGTTTTTAGACGAGATTTGCGCTGGGCACGACGCTTTCCACCGGGTCGCTGACGTTATCAAGGAATATCCCCACAAGGAGAGCCAGGCAAGTCTTACCACTGTTTTTCTCCTTTTCTGGTCCTCATTTCTTTCAGGCTGTACACAAGATCTCGACCGTCTTGATGTCCTACCTCCAACGCATTGCTGAACGCGTCGACTCCTTCTATGTAGATCTCGCGGCTCAAAGCCTCTACAACCCCAGCATTGAAGCCAACCCAGCTAAAGCGCGTTGGGTTAACATTCGTCGTCGCGTCAAGGATCGCTCCTTCTTCGTTCTCACCAAGGACAAGGACTCATTGAATCTCGATCAAGACTTCAGGGCTGCGTCGACTTTCGAGACAAAGCGCAGCAAACGCCAGAGTGTCAGCTTTGACCAGATTCTCAGCAGCGCTGTCTCGTCCGTCAACCGTTACCAGCCGTCCAACAAGAGCCGCAGCATCGGACGGTCTCCTTCCACGCGTGCAATCGGTCGTATTCCTGAGAATGGCATCCCTCCGGTTCCGCCTCTCCAACCTCAGCACCGTGCTCGCCGTCTCGCCGACGCTCACATTGATCGCGCGCGCGGCGGCGAAGACAACAATACGTCCTTCGACGACCGCATGATCGCCAAATCCGCCAATCGCATGTCCCAATTCATGCAAAGCCGCATGAAGGATATTCGTCGTCTCAGCAAAGCGCCGGAGCTGAGCTTGGACCATGCTATGGCGATGTACGGGAACGGCCCTGGCCGCGGTCGCCCAACCATCGAGGAGGGAGAGCACAGTCCCTACAGCAGTGCTGGGTCGTCGGACGAGTCGTCTCCCCCTCCTCCGCACACCCACAGCCGCCAGACTTCGCTCGACCGTCTCAATGGTTCTCCATCCATTTCCTCTCCCCATTCCCGCTCCGGATCGATTCCTCGCCAGGGAACATCGCTTTCTCGCGCACCCTCCGTCGCTGGCAGCACGACCAGCACCGTCCGTACCGTCGGAGGAACCCGCAAGCCTGCGACCCGTTCGGAGCTCCACAATGCGACGTTTAGTCGTAAGCTGTCCATGTACAGCAGCTCTGGTTCGGTAGCTGGCGGAGATCGCTCGCCCATCCAGCCTGTCCCGCCTGTCCCGCCCAAGAGCCACTGGTAAACGGTGGACCCGTTCTTTCGATGGTAGATTCGATTTTTGCGGGCTCACTTACATCTATGTTTTATATCTCATTCGTTACTTGCTTTGGAAGAATCACAATACGCCATGTATCTATTACTACACGCTCTAGCGACCTTTGCATCTGTACATATCTGTGCATACCCCTAACATACTCGAGATACTCGAGATACAGAAGGTACACATGTACTCGGGCAAAATAATAAGAAATTGCCGTAGCTCACGAAGGGAAGGTTCCCAGTGTGAACAACGTCTGCTTTCCCTTTCCCTTGCCCTTCTTCTTCCCACCACCAGCACCAACAGCGGCATCAGTGGACGCGGCCGCGCTCTCGCTACTTGCGCCCGGGCCAGCGCCCCACGCGCCGGGTCCACTTGGCGCCGCGGTCCCCAATATATTCCGCAGAGATTGGTTCCCACCCACTGGCGCCTTCTGCCGCGCGGCCGGGGACGGCTGCAACTCGGGGAACAACGTATTCGACAGCTTCGGCGGCGCTTTCGAGCTCGAGGCGGGCATATGTGTCGAGAACGGCGTGACGGTGCTCTGCGACGAGCCGTTGTTCGGTGGCGGGACGAAGGCGGAGGAGGCGGCGAAAGTCGGGGCGGGCGCAGCTGGGCGCCCCGAGGCGCTGGCGGACCAGGGGGTGTTACGTTGCCCGGGGCGCGGGGCGGTGGATGAGGACGCGACGGCTGACGCGGGGCCAAGTGCAGGGAAGCGCTGCGTGGAGGAGGATGCGGCTTGGGCAACGCGATCCCATACCTGCGTGGACTGTCGGCCTCCACGGCCTGCCGTCGCGTGCTTGGCGTTTAGGACACGCCCACTTGCGATGCCCGCGTAGCCAGAGCCGACTGCTGACGGCACTGGCACAAGCTCAGGGAATTGCCGGCGTTGCTGGAGGGGTATTTAGTAAAAGGTGAAGAAAATACGGATGGAGGGCAGTAAAAAGACAACGTACCTCGACCTCGAAACCACGCCAGGCGGCCAAAACGGCCTCACGCTGCTCGCCCTCGTCCAGAAGGTCGACGAACGAGTTCACGATGCTCCCGGCAGCCTCCATGCGTGAGTCGACGACGCTGAAGAGCGTTGAGATGAGGTCGCGCGCAGAGGACTCGGAGGCCCGGAAAGATCGGATTGCGGCGCGGGCTGCAGGGAGCGCCGTCGTTGGGTTAGGTGAGAGGGATGCGAGGCGAGACAGGAAGACTGCGTGGCGTCTGTAATTCACCCATGTCAGTCGGCGAAATCGGGTAGGAGACGAAATGCACTGACTCGGCTACAGCGGGGTCCACGTCGGCGCGCGGGGGCGGCGGAGATGGAGTCGGAGTCGGGGTAGACTCGCCTTCGACAGTCAGCGATGCACCGAAGCCTTCTCGGCGTCGTCCACCGCCACCACCATTGGGGCGCTGAGGCTGCGGCGCCGCTTGCTGGTGGGGAGGCGGCTCACGATCTCTATCCCTGTCCCTGTCAGGTTCGCGCTCTCTTCCCCGTCCGCGCCCATGACCATGTCCCTGTCCCGAGCGCACCTCGTCCCATCCCGCTTCGACACGTCGGGCATCACGTCGTCCTCCCTTGCCCATCTCTCCGCCGTGCTCCTCTACGACGTGGGCTTGCAGGTCAAGCGCACTCCCAAAGACGACAAACTTGCGAGAGGGGCATGGACTGTGCGGACATGGGTGGTGCGCATTGTTAAAGTGCGCTTCCTGAAAAATTAAAACTTGAAATCGAGGCCCACAAAAGAAAGAGGCACGTACAAGGGCAGCGTAATTGAGGAAGCTGTGAGCCCCGGTCAGCGAGAGAGTAGCAAGGAGAAGAGAGAGTGCCCACTATTGATCACGGACGTCATTCCGTTTGCAGACGAAGCACTCCTCATGCGCCTCGCGCATGTGTGCAAAGAGTTCATCATCACCAAAGAAGCACTCGCGGCAGAATTCGCAAAGCGGGTGGGTACCTCCGTCGATTTGCTCTTTGTCCTTTCCCTTTCCAGCCTTGTTTGGGCGCGAATGGGGGAGCATGGAGGGCAAATGCAGCGGGAGTATGTTGGGCGGGTATAGGACATGCTCGTGGGCAAACACCTTCTTGAATCGAATGCACAGATCACTAACGGATTGGTATGTGAGTACGCGGGGAAAATCCAAAGATCTGCTAGATTGGCACCTACCACATCAATCGGCCGTGCGTCGCACGTGTATGAAGCTTCAAGTCGCCCCATCCGTTTCCGAGATAGACGCACTCGGCGTCGGGACAATTGAAGCGCAGCAAAAGAACCGTCTCCTCCATCATTTCCTGCGTTTCAAAGGATATGCCCAGCTTCGCGTCCTTCCACTGCATCGTAGATGTGTCGAACGACGCGAAAAGAGCGTCCGGCGAGATAGTGAACACCATGACGGGTTGGGGATCCTGAAGAAAATAAATTAGAATTATCTTTGGAGCTAGACGCCACTCCGACGCGCCTTGCAGAATGTACAGTCGGTTTTCTTGTACAAGGCACGCAAACGCAGCGCACAGACGTGGCACGTTCGATGATTACATTCCGACAACGCATAGTATTTGACGGGTTCCGCACAAATCCAGCAGATAGCCCCATCTTCCGCCGCAGGATCAGCCACATCTGAGGTGGCAGAAAGAATAACTTCTGCCTCTAGTTTATTTGTCTCCTGAGGGGTTTTCCCGGTTGTTCTGGGTTGATTGGGGCCTCTAGACGCTCCGCGACCACGGTTATTTCCCCGCTTGCCTGTACCGCGCTGGGTGCGAGGCTGAGACTGAGTAACAACGACGGAAGACATAGCTAGCAATGATACTGAAGAGAGGGAAGATTTCCAAGGATACAGCAGTTGACTGACAGAAACAAAGGACCCGGAGAAAGCTGAGAAATGTGTCAGAGCGGGACCGCCGGCGTTTTCCGAGGGTGGCAAGAATAAAGCTGCACAAACAAAAACACCATTTTGGTGATCCCGATTCATTGGTTCTTCAAATCTACGCCAACTCAAAAGCTTCCGAACCATGTTTGATAAGACACCAGAATATATTCCTCACAAATTCCTCCGAGTCGAATTTTGCTGTAGTCTCTCCTAGACAGACGCTACAACCGTTGAAGCTCGTACCTCGCATGTTGTACTGCAACCTGCGTATAATGTCTCCGCCTACTTCAAGCTGGACGATACTCGATTCTTAGACAGCTTACATTGGATTGCAATTCCACGTGGCTCGACTTCAGCGATTCACCAGCCGCTCCAATTTTATGGCTGACTCGGACGTTACTGAACACCTACTATGATACGCTGTTTACCGCCGGCGCGCTTCGCTATCCCTCTCTGGCCATGTCTCATCCTGGTGCCAAAGGCAATGGCGGAAAAGATTTACATCCGGCGCGGCTCTCTGTCAGTTGGTTATGTTTGGTGCCGACCTCCTTTATTCACGCTTTCCTTAACCACCGTCCTCTCTCCCCACCATCCACAATCTCAGCTAGTGCCCAGCGTAAATCGCTCTACCTGGCCTTATTTCCAGAAAATGATATCCACCAACGATGGCATCGATATCACGCCTACCGACTTGGTTCTCATAATATTCACCTTGCTCGGCTTAGTTCTCACAATATGCGCCTTACTCGCCTTCGCATGCGCGGCCTGCTTTCGCGTGTCTCGGCCTTATCTGAACCGCGTTAGCTTTCGCCTGCTCATATACGCGCTCATAGGAAAGTAAGGCAGCGATGTTCGCCTCATTTTAATTTGTCTGACCTGCACCGTTAGCCTGATATACATGACATTCATCGCTGCGGCGCCACTTGGACCTCACGGGACGTCGATCGGGGATAGAGCATGTAGTTTCATTGCATTTTTTTCAAACGTCAGTCACCCACCTCATTCTGTTCATAATACTTATTCTCCTCAGTTCGGCCTCTTATTCTCGGCCTACATGTTTGCTGCAATGGCTTTGAATCTGGCGTATGTCGCTCTCTTCTATCTGCCTGTTCTGTTTTTGTAGACTGACCTATCTTCCCAGCCTTGTCCTTATCTTCGAAGTGAATGGACAGCGGATGGAGAAGTACTATGCCCTCGGTGCATTTCTTTTATCCGCAATTTGCTCCACTGTACCGTATGCTACAGGACGATACGGGTGGGAGCGTTTTCTCTGTATCTTTCTCCTTGCTGACACTGATGACTTAGGCGGTTCAATGGTGTCTGCTGGCTCAAACCCTCCGTTAATCCCGGATGGGTCATTGGAACTCAGACCTTCTGGATTCTGCTCGCGTCAGCCGTAGAACTCGGAGTATTTCTGCTGGTCATTGTACATATGCTGCGGTACCAGGTGCGTTGAACTGTCGGCTTTAACCGTTCGCCGCTGATTGTCGACAGAGGGCAAGCAGGCTGGCTCACGGGAGGACCACCATCCCGCCACTCATCAAGTATCGCCGCCTGATTTTTCGAGTTGGCAAGTCAACCGAATTTATAAACTAAACGCGTAACTGAGCCCCGCTACAGCTCTGTATCCGCTCATATCATGCGCCCTGAATATCTCCACAAACATCCTTGACCTTCACAACTTCTCCGACGTACGTCGATCATTTCTGTACTAATATTGACCTGCCCTGACTGCTTTCTTTAAGACGGCTGATCATCAACGCGTAGCGGTACTGAGTTCGCACCCCAATTATTACTACCTCTTCACAAAAGCACTGACATGTCGCACACAGGTTCCATGCTCTACTCCTTGCGTCAAGTCCTTTACGCGGTGCTCGCCTTTACGGATCCAGTAAGAATTTTAACATCTGGACTACCGCTGATGGTCACTCACCTTAATCCCAGTCATTCATCCGATCCGCGAGCGCTCTCTTCAAGAGAACCACTCCTGGAAGCGGCACCTCCCAAGACGCCTTGACATCAATGCCGCAGGAGAGAGCGTCTGCGGAGACTTCTTTATCCAAGGACTCGGAGGCAGGCAGGAGCGCGGCTCCTAAACCGACGGTGGATATTAGAGCCCAAATTTGATTTTTCTTCCCCACATGTATGTTTCCGCATTCCATTCGGCCATTTTTCGTTGCAACTGTATACTATGTATGTACTGTAGTTCCCACTTTGTCCCAGTGGAAGACCATGAGGAATTTAAAACCTTTGATTATTATTCTGAAGTCTCCCTGTCGGGCCGAATTTCTTTTCTTTTCTCTCATCTTTCTCCTAATCCCCGAATCACTCCCATTATTTATTTATTTTGCGACGTATATTAGAACTTCTTGTCATCATCTACGAAAAGGTCCAAGTGATTGTGGGATGATATAAGCACAAGCGAGGGGGCGAAATGAAGGAATGTCGACATCGTCTTTTTGGGATCAACTTTCTCGAACGAAGGTTAACCATTGGCCAGGTCTACCAGCCCATGATTTACCGAAACCAAACGAAATAAGATTGTGCACGTCCTTACTCATTCCGGGCGATCGGTGCACTGTTTGAAAAATGATTTAAAAAATTCAGAATCCAATTCTCATGGGGTGCCGGTGCGATAATAATCGTTTCCTTCTGTAGACCTCGAAATTTTCAATGTTCTACCGTATCCAATTTCATAAGTTGGACGGCGACCACAATGCGTATTTCCCAAGTATTTTCCCTTGATTTCCCCGCTTCATGCGGCGGCTTGCAACTTGAAGTTGCCTGTACCGCGCTGGCCCGGGTCCGCTAGGTCGAGGCTGAGACTAAGCAACAGCTCGGAGTCAACGACAGAATAAATAGCAGGATGATGGAGGGAATATTTTCGAGATAGTTGACTGAGACTCTGAGAGAAACATGAGACTCGGTGATGTCTTTGTTTTGTGGACCGCCGGCATTTTCAGAAAGTTTGGGAGTTCGAAATGCCGCCGATCGAGGCCGCCATCAAATGCCGCCGGGAATAGCCGCCGATTTGCCGCCGATAGCTTGTCAGCCACCAATTTACGGCGCTTGCAGTCAGTGTGAGGGCTGACGAGCAAAAATCATAGTATGTACTCGTTTCTCAGGATTGTATATCCCAGATACACTGTGTACGGTAGAGTTCCAGTGCGCCAAGCGCCCGGCTTTCTCTTCGGCACGACGGCATTATTTGTTTCGGATCAATTTGAGCCCTGTATGCTTTCGGCGATACTGATATCCAGCGATGGGTATGAGTCTCATACCCATCGCTGCATATTTGGTCTAGATAGCAGAGAGAAAGACTTGATTAGTCCTACCTAAAACGCATCAAAGTGCACTGCGGTGCTTTTTATTTAGTGGCTGACAGTGGCTGAATACCCGTGAGAATGCCCTCAAATGCCCGCGATCACTCAAAAATGCCCGCGATCATGCCGCCGATCACCCAAAAACGCGGGCATTTCGGATTCCCAAATGGACTCGGCATTTTCCGAGGGTGGCAAGAATAAAACTGGACAAACAAACAACATTTGATCTTCTTCCCAACTTCTTCCTTCTTCCTTCTCTCTTCCAGGCTGTTTTGGTTGGCAATGATCCCTCCTTCAAGCTTCAAGATTCATGGGTATTTCCTCAATTTCTACGCCAACTCAAAGCTTCCGAGTATCTATGCTCGATAAGACACGTCACTTGGAAAATTCCTCAAGAAAAATTGAATCTATTTTTGCTACGTCAATAATGTCTCCGCCTACTTCAAGCTGGACGATATGTCATCGTGTATAATTTTCGATGCAAGACAGTCAGTGTTAATTAACAGATTCCAAGTGGCTCGGTTTTGACTCCAGTCGCTCCAATTTTACGGCCGACGTTACTGACGGGACACCTGCTAGGACATATATATATACTGTTCGCCGCGGGTGCGCTTCGCCATCCCTATCTGGCGGCTTTCTATCAGTTGGGTATGTTTGGTGCCGGCTCCTTTCTTCACGGTTCCCTCCTATATAACTTCCCACCGTCCAGTCTCCCCTAGTGAGTGCCGGAACCCAGCCTAAAGCGCTCTACTCAGCCTCATTTCCAGAAAAATGTTCACACCTACCGACTTGGTTCTCATACTATTCACCTTGCTCGCCTTGGTTCTCACAGTATGCGCCTTGCTCGCCTTTGCATGCGCGGCCTGCTTTCGCGTGTCTCGGCCTTATCTGAACCGCGTTAGCTTTCGCCTGCTCATATACGCACTCATAGGAAAGTAAGGCAGCGATGTTCGCCTGATTTTAGCTTGTCTGACCTGCACCGGTAGCCTGATATACATGACATTCATCGCTGCGGCGCCACTTGGACCTCACGGGACGTCGATCGGGGATAGAGCATGCAGTTTCATTGCATTTTTCTCAAACGTCAGTCACCACCCACCTTATTCTGTTCATAATGCTTATTCTCCTTAGTTCGGCCTCTTATTCTCGGCCTACATGTTTGCCGCTATGGCTCTGAATCTCGCGTATGTCGCTCTCTTCTGTCCGCCTGTTTGTTTTGTAGACTGACCTATCTTCCCAGCCTTGTCCTTGTCTTCGAAGTGAATGGACAGCGGATGGAGAAGTACTATGTCCTCGGTGCATTCCTTTTGTGCGCAATTTGCTCCATCGTGCCGTATGCGACAGGACGATACGGGTGGGAGCGTTTTCTCTTGCACCTTGTTGACACTGATGAATCAGGAGGTTCGATGATATCTGCTGGCTCAAACCCTCCCATAACCTCGGATGGGTCATCGGAACCCAGACCCTGTGGATTCTGCTCGCGTCAGCCGTAGAATTCGGAATATGCCTGTTGGTCATTATACATATGCTGCAGTACCAGGTGCGTTAAATTGCCGGCTCTAACTGTTCGCTGCTGATGTTACCGATAGAGGGCGAGCAGGCTGGCACGCCGCAGGACCGCCATCCCGCCACTCATCATGTATCGCCGGCTGATCTTGCGAGTTGGCGAGTCAACCGAATTTATAAACTAAACGCATAACTGATGACCCCCGCTACAGCTCTGTATCCGCTCATATCATGCGCCCTGAATATCTCCACAAACATACTTGACCTTCACTTGTTGACCGACTTCTCCGACGTACGCCAATCGTTGGTACTGATATTTACGTCTGCTGACCGCCTTCAGACGCCTGAACATCAACGTCTAGCGGTACTGAGTTCGCACCCCAATCTCTACTTCCTCCTCACAACAAAGTGACATGTCGCGCACAGGTTCCATGCTCTACTCCTTGCGTCAAGTCCTCTACGCGGTGCTCGCCCTTACGGATCCAGTAAGACATCCGAACTGCGGCTAATGGTCACTCACCTTAATCCCAGTCATTTATACGAGCTGCGAGCGCTCTCCTCAAGAGAACCACTCCTCGAAGGGGCACTTCCCAAGACGCCTTGGCATCACTGCCGAAGGGGTCTGCGGAGACTTCTTTATCCAAGGACTCGGAGGCAGGCAGCAGCGCGGCTCCTAGCCCGACGGTTGATATTAGAGCCCAAATTTGATTTTCTTCCATGTTCCCGCATCCCATTAGGCCAATTTCTCTTTCGCCGCCCGTTTTTTATGCCGCAATTGTATACTATGTAGTTCCCATGGGGCCGCGTCGGAATATACCTACCTACCTACCTACCATCCTGAATCCCCCTGTCGGGCTGAATATGCTCTCTCCTCTTTCATCCCTCTTCGAATCCCTGAACTCCTTTCTTTTTGCGAGTACCTTATTGACATATACAAGCCAGGGGCGAAATGAAGGAGTGGGATTCGACATCGGCTTTCGAAATCAGCTTTCTCGAACGAAAGTTTTGAGTTCCTTCATAGATTCATAGAAACGACTCTACGAGATGGGATTGTTTCCGTTCCTATTCTGAAAGAAACTGGGCCGATTGAAGAGTGATTTAAAAAAAAATCACGATCGTTCAGAATCCAGGCTCATACCCAACTCATACCTTGAAATTTCCAACTATTCAATTTTGGACGACCACACCTGCATAGTTTTCCCTTACTGTGCTGGACACGAGGCTGAGACTGAGTGATGACGACCGCAGACATAGCGATAAATGAGGCACGGTATATTTTCAAGGATGAGTGGACCGGCATCTTCCGAGGTGATGATGTCGAATCGCTTTCGGTTACTTCTTGCTTCCTGCCGGTGTTTTGCCTCGATCTCCCTCTTCTATGGGCTTTTCCTAATTTCTCCGTCAGCTCAACCTTCAATCTCTATGCAGAAACCACGTCATTCAGAATATTCCTCAAATATTCCTTAAGCATTTTCAAAGCTCGGAAATTAGAATCCTGGTGGCATCTAAGTTGCGTTGAACCTTCAAGCTCAAATTTAACCTGCATCCAAGGCTTGAATGGGCCACACCTGCCCAGCTTTATTCGCCCTCACTCTCACCCTCAGCTCGCTCTGACTATGTCTCATATCTTGGTCTTACCGAAGGGCATCGCGGAAATCATTTAAATCCGGCGCGGCTCTTGAATGAGCCCTTCCACGCCGCTCTCTTCCTATAACCACCATCCCATCCCCCTACGCCTGTAAACCCAGCCAGCCGGTGCCATAATTCAGCCTATATCGCCCCTACTCAGCTTCTTTTAGAAACATGATATCTAGCAACGAGAGCATCACGCTTGCCGGCCTAGCTCTCACAATGTTCACCTTGCTCGCCTTTGCAACCTTGGCCTCCTTTCGCGTGTCTAGGCCTTATCTGGACCGCGTCAGCTTTCGCCTGCTCATATACGCGCTTGTAGGAAAGTAAGGCAGTGCGGTTCAGCCTGATTTTATATCGTCTCACCGGCATCCCTAGCCTGATATTCATGACATTCATCGCTGGGACACCGCTTGGATCTCCTGGAAAGCCGATCGGGTCTGCAG
Source organism: Mycena rebaudengoi (assembly GCA_029282285.1). Classification (NCBI taxonomy): domain Eukaryota; kingdom Fungi; phylum Basidiomycota; class Agaricomycetes; order Agaricales; family Mycenaceae; genus Mycena; species Mycena rebaudengoi. The sequence continues at coordinate 1,421,997 of JARJCX010000014.1, forward strand.
CATGCAGTTTCGTTGCATTTACTTCAACCGTCAGTCACCTACCTTATTTTGTTCGCACTACTCATTCACATTAGTTCGGTCTCTTATTCTCGGCGTCCATGTTTGCGGCCATGGCTTTGAATCTGGTGTATGTCGCTCTCTTCTGGTCGCCTATTTTGTTTTTGTAAACTGACGTATCTTCCCAGCCTCGTTCTTGTCTTCGAAGTGAATGGACAGAAGATGGAGAAGTACTACATTCTTGATGCATTCATTTTGTGTGCAATTTGCTCGATCGTGCCATATGCGGCCGGACGATACGGGTGGGAGGTTTTTTGCGTTCCCTTGCGCCGTACTGACACCGGTATATTAGGAGGTTCGCTGATATCTGCTGGTTTAGAGCCACCACCCCCACCGATAATTTGCTATGGCTCATCGGGACTCAGACCTTTTGACTTCTGCTCTTGTCAACAGCAGAACTCGGAGCATTTCTGCTGGTCATCGTCCATATGCTACGGTACCAGGTGCGTTCAAGTACCGGCTCTCACCCTTCGCCGCTAATTGCCAATAGCGAGCGAGCAAACTAGCCCACGGCAATGCTCGGACCGCCATCCCACCACTCATTATGTATCGCCGCCTGATCCTTCGAATTGGCGAGTCGACCGAGTTTGCTATATACGGGCTGCTAATTACCACCGGTTACTACTACTACAGCTCTGTATCCGCTCATATCATGCATCCTGAATATCACCTCAAACATCCTTGACCTCAACCTGATGACCGACGTATGCCAAATGTTATTGATATTACGCCGTACTGACTGACTGTCTTCAGGCATCTCACAAACAACGACTCCACCTGCTGGACTCCTCCATCATACGCCGATTGTTCCTGATATATACCCCGCGCTGACTGGCCGCCTTAAGACGCCTCAAAATCAACGACTGGTGCAACTGAGTCCGTACACCATGTCTTACCTCGTCATTTTAAAAAAAAACTGACACGTCGCGCACAGGCTCCACGCTCTTCGCTTTGCGTCAAGTCTTCTACGCGTTGCTCGCCCTTACAGATCCGGTAAGAAGACATCCGGACTGAAGCAATGTGTTGGTCGCTTATCTCCCAACCAGTCCTTCATACGAGCATTAAGTGCTCTCCTAAAGAGACCCACTCCTCGAAGCGGCACCTCGCAGCAGGCGTTGGCAGTGCCGCCGCAGGAGAGAGCGTCTACGGAGACTGCTTTATCCAAGGACTCTGAGGCAGGCAACACAACGGCTCCTGAACCAGAGCTGGACATTACAGCGCAAATTTAGTTTATGCCCAAAGCCTTTCCATATCCCGTTTGTCTATTCCTGTCCATTTGGCTGCAATTGTATACTAGCGTCTTATCTACCACTCGCCTATGAGGAATTCATTTACTTGAAAAAATGCCTATCGTTTCTTTCTTTCGGGCCTCGAACTTTTCAATTTCTACCCTACTTATTCAATATTGGACGACCACAACGCGACCTGCGTAGAATACGAGTATAATCCCGTACACGTCGTCAAACGCCAACGCGCGCCCCCCACCGCCAATGTCGCATGGAAAATGAATGAGGCGTTGGCGGTACAGCTTGTTCCTATTCCCCTGAGCATCAAATGGACCCAACGCGTTGGTGGTGTGCACCATGGCAAGCGGACTGCCGCCGGGGCCCAGCGACAAGGCGACCAGCATCTGATCACGGTGGGAGGACTTCAATGTTCGCATCTGCGACGCGAAACCTATCATAGGTCTGGCAATTTTTCGAATGATGCGTGCATGGTATGGTTCGTCCAGTGGAGTCGAGGACAGAAGGACTGTTGTCCCCCCGGCGAGGACGTATGCTTCGTTGAAGGTCGAGCCGTCGCCGCTGAGGTAGCGGTGGGTAGGAACCCCGTTATTTTGGTCCAGGTGATTAATCATTCTGGGAGGCTGCGGAGGTCCGGACGGCCAGCTGAACTCTGAAGGGATTCCGTGATGCACAGATGGTATATCAACCAACTGCAGCGCTCGTTCGTTTCCCTCAAGGGACCCGACGGTGAGGACGATAAGCGGGCGATCAGGATGAATACTGGAAAATTCAATTGCATACTGGTGAGAAAACTCCTGTGAGTTCCGACCTTGAAATAATAATCAGAAGCACTTACGCTTACGCTTGGTGTTGAATACAGAAGTCGGATGGGTTTGTCCCCTTTTACGTCTACGAGCCACAATTCGGTACTGCTGTACACGAGAACGGTGGAATTTTGTATAGCCACTCCAATGGCGGTGATAGGAAGGTTGAAGAGATGCGTACGGGTCACCAATGGACCAGCTTCTAAACACGTGTAGTCAATGTAAACACACTTAAATTTCTGGCTCCTAGTCAGTCCGTTGACCTGGGCGGTAGACTGCTCACATACGTCTCGCCGGCATGATTTTCATCGGATGCTCTGGATAAAATCACGATATTGATGTGAGCCCCGTTATCGAGGCTGTCCCAATCGACCATGGTCCCGCTACGTTCGAGGCTAGGTTCGAGGCGTCCGCGAAATGGAATTCCGAATTTGTATCCGAACTGTCCTTCTAGAGCGTATACTCCGAGATGGACCATAGTCCCAAACAGAAAAAGGTGTCCCCCAGGAAGAATGTTTATGAATGTCGGCGAGGTGTGGCCTAGTTGAGATCGCTGCGCGTATTTTGAGGGCGCCCAGAATGCCCAAGAGGGAAGACCGTAGAGGTGCGTCAACTCATACATCCGGCTCGGGTAAATAATGCCCGGATTGTCCCATTTTCGAGAAATTGATATACTGCGCGCCGCATAGCGAGGGAGCAGTGAAATGCTGGAGGTTGCGATGTCCTCGCCACGGGGAAGATGAATCATATGGGCGTCGGACGCATCAATCCAGAGCCGTCGGTTGGTCAAAGATATGCATCTGAGATAGTTGGATGTCTGCGACGGTACGTGTAGAGTAGTTGACCTACCCTGGTGAAGCTCAGAATATCAGCGATGGATAATCCATGTAGAACCGTGAGGATGAGCTCCACAGGTATGTCGTTGGCGATCATGTCCTGAGATCTGAGGGACGCCGCCTTGCAGGTAGGTAGGTAGGTAGTAGTGCCAGCGCGACTCCTATCATCATGCTAAATTTCCTTTAATCGTCGATCAGTATAGCTCGGCTCAACACCAGCATCTTTTTCTGGAATTCTATGCTATTCGGTTCAGCTGAGTCTGAGATCGGGACGCGTTCGACACCTCAACTTCCCCGTGTTGCACGCCTCTGGGATTGCATATGCCATTTGTCAAATGGCTGATGTGTGGAATGAATTCACCAGGTCCACTGCGCATTTCTCAGTGGTATACCCTTCAAATGGTCAGCCTTCGGTTCCTCATTGGGAGGTCCGAGATTATCGGAGATATACTGGCTCACTATGGACCCATCCCTCGAGCTTGAGAGGTGCCAAACGTGTACATTGCTCCAACCTGAGCCCAAGGACTTTCAGATTAGGAGAACAGCGTCTGCCCAATCTTCTCTGCCACGTAACCGTCTCGGACTGGGGCTCCACATACAGTTGAAGCGCCACGTTGGCGCTTTCAACTTCAAACCCGAAGAGCCAAATTCTGGGCCATCCAAACGATGGAGCTTGGGGTCCGTCATCCGGGATTGGTGGACAACGTCGGGAGTTTTGGTCGGTCCGAGAATTAAAGTGCCAGATTCCCGAAGATTGTATCCAAGAACCTGTGCTCTGAAAAGTCCGTCAGCAACGATTTATCGATGCTAGGTCCAGTGGACACCGGGTGTGGCCAATTTCGCCTCCCATGGAAGCAGACAGGAATAACCGGAACATAATCGATACGTACGTGTTTGGGGCATCGCTGGTGACCAGGAAAGTTAAAGATTACAACGTGGAAGTTTGGAGGAACTTTGTTTGTGGTCAACGTTCAACAGTCGTAAACATCGCCAAAACATCACTTCACTTGTCCCATACACCAACAGCATTATCTTCCATCTACATCTACTTCTGAATCGCCAACAGCCGATATAACCGCCGCCATATGAAAGGGATAGTCTGTGTAACCGCGTGGACCATCCTCTCCGGCCAGATAAAAACGTTGACCGATCATATGCATTCAATGGAATCTCCTTCTCCAATCGCAGGGGCAGATCCGGCTTGTAGGCTTAAAGGTGAAACAATGAAACAAAGAAATAGGAGAACCCACATTGGATATAAAGAGCCTTCCAAATGCAATCAAATCGCCCGTGGTGTCCGCAGCGGCCAGCGCAATCTCGCGGTTGAAGCCACCGGCGCTTATGAGTGGCCTGGGAGCCCAAATAGCGCGTAGAGTTGCACTCGATTCATGCCGACCGACTTCTTCCTTCGGGCGATCCATGAAATTGCACACGCGGGCCTCGACGAGGTGAATATACGCCAACTCCGGATGGCGCGTGGACTATATACATAAATGTGGGCAGCGGGTCGTCCATGCCCATCCCCTGCCAGGTGTTCCAAGGGCTTAGGCGGATTGCCGTCTTCTCTCCACCAACAGCTGCGGCGACAGCGTCTACGATTTCGAGCGCGAATCGGGCGCGGTTCTCGATGCTGCCTCCGTAGGCGTCTGTGCGCCTGTTGGTACCGTTCTGGAGGAACTGATCGATCAGGTAACCGTGTGCTCCTATATATAGTTTCATCTCGACTGTATTGAAGGCGTTGAGTTGCACTTGCCATGGATCTCGACCCTGTCAAATCCTGCCTCAATAGCGTTTTTTGCTGCTTGTGCGTATAAGCCGACGTATTCCTCAATCTCGGTAACGCTCAGAGGACGTGGTTCGTCGTGACCGCTGAGCACGACGGAAGAAGCCGACACGCAGGAAAATGCCGTATCTTCCGACTGCAGTTGTGCAGTGCTCACGGTACGTCCTAGTGCCCAAAGCTGTATGAAAATGAACGAGCCTTTAGAATGGACAGTGTCTGTAATCTGACTCCCATGGCTGAATGTATGTGGACCAGAGCGAAGGAGACCGCGGCGGATAGCTTGCTCGCTCTGGAGAAGCAGTGGATGAGCAAGGGTTTCGAGAACGAGGATATTCCTTCCGTACCGCCAGATGAGGTCCCAAGCAAATTCCGGAACCGGAGCCGCCAATTATAGTGATAAAACGGCCCCGCCCGAGTCGGCACGGAATATTGAATCCTAAGTATGTTCAATTTGCCGCTACCGTGGGCGTAGAGTTGAGGCGCCTCCGTATAAATTCCCGGCGAGACTTGGTCACCGCCGGGCTGCAATAAACGAGAGGAATCTCTAGCGGAAGACGTCCCCAGTGAGCATTTCGATTAAGAAAAGAAGAAAAAAGGTATCTGCTTCCGTTTCTCTAATTTCACCCGATCAGTTTGAGACTTGCTTCGAGTTAGAACTGGCCGCTCAACAAATGCAAAACAAATGTAGAAATCATCCCTCAACCACATCCTTATCGGCAGCAAATTCATCCATCCATCGACTCATTCCGCCCTCCAAGATAAGCACCTTTGTCGTAGAGATCCCATTGGCGTCCAGGAAATCTTGATACCTTATGGAAATTTGAAAAGACTCGAAGCACAAATATCCGGATGTAAATACACACCATCCCGCGCACCGAGGTGCGCGCCCGACACTCCCACCACAATAAAACACTAAGGTGCCTGCATCGGTAAACTGATCATGAACTTTGGTGAGTTGTTGGTGGAATGTCTGCGCAGGAATGTTGTGACTTCCTTTGATGTGCCCGCCCTACATACAAGTGAAACATGAGTTGTCAAAAGGAGAATTGACCAACCACACGATCCTCCCCCCGCACGTCAATGATAGTGACGCTCGAGCCATTTTTCAACATCGTCACAAGGTCAGTAGGGGAGATTCGCGCAACACTTGTCACTTTGGGGGTAGGGAATGCATCCCACCATCTGGCGAGTGGTGTATCGGAAATGCTTTCAGTCGAATCATCTGGCTTCCTGGCATAAATCTGGTACGATGCTGAATCAGATCAGCACCATGGTCGGAAGAGGGAATAAATAGCTCACATGCCCATTTGTTGAAGTCTAAATCTAATTTCTGGGGAGACGAGGTGGCCGACATTCCTGGCCCGGCCGCGCAACACGATGGTGCCGTATGTTCAAGCTCGGTTGCCATCATGTATATGTTCAGATCCGCAAGACTGTCGACGAATAGAGAGTCTCACGACAGTTAAATAATCGTACGCAATCTAACAGAGGACAAAAGATACCTTTAAAACCGGCAGCGGTAAGGAGGACATCATATGCCTCAACTCGGATAGCTCCCCCAATGCATGCGACATATTGTTTCATGTCGTCACGAATATAAGGCGGTAGCTCTTGCTTCGCTAGGATCTGATAAACTTCAGTAAGGTAGCGACGGAGTGAAGGGAACTGCACACATCATCCAGCACGAGTCTCCCACCCGGTTTCAAGACACGATAGATCTCTCGGAATATATGATTCTTGCCCGATTGCGGGAGGAGGTTGATAACACAGTTCGAGAGAACACAATCGACAGAGTTGGACTTGATGGGCAGCGCCTCAGTGAGCAAGCACTCGACGAAGCAGACATGAGGGGGGTACAGTCCACGTTTCACAGCGTTGTTTCGCGCCCGCTGGATCATGTCCTAAAGTTAAAGTTCCAGTGAAAGCGAGATTCGTGGCGGTGAGGATGACCCACAGAGGACATGTCCAGACCAATCGCCTTTCCATGTGGTCCAATCTTCGATGCGGCGAGGAAGATATCGATGCCACCCCCGGAACCAAGGTCCAAAACAGTTTCACCTTGCTTCAATGTCGCAGTGACGGTGGGGTTTCCGCAGCCGAGACCCATGTGCGATTCTTTCGGAATAGACTCCAGCTGCTCAACAGTGTATCCGAACGACTGTGCCACTGTTGTTGAGTCTATATCGCGCTTAACTTGATATATTTCCGATGAGTGATTCGAGCTCACATTCTGCGGCAGCGCCGGTCCTGGCAACAGAGGAGTAAGCGTCCCCGACGCTCTTTAGAAGGAAGGTGTCGTCGTATTTGCTAGTCATAGTGTGGAGGAAGAATGTGCGGTGCTCGATTTATAAGTACGTTCTCTTTGATTTGATTTTGATTTTGATTTTGATTTTCGACCAGCGCGCGTCAGCCGTGCGTGCGCCATGGGGTTTCGACCGACAGGAACGGTGATTGGGAGGAGAAGAATGGGGAGCGCGCAGTACTTGCGTCGACTTCGCGGGACGGGGCGATGCGGTGGGTGTCGAGTGCGTCCTCGTCCTCGTCGTGGCACGCGACGCCGACCGCACGCGTCAGCTTGCATGTGCCGCGGCGCCTTCGAGCGAGAGACGTGGATGTCAGTGCATATGGGAAGCGGTAGTCTCGTTAACCAGGCTTTCTTACTATTACTGTTGAGAAGACTATTGTTCTCAAGGAAGCTTTTATTCACTTGCGCCGCCCAAACTATCACAAATCCGATAAATGTTATTACATCAGTGGAATTAAAGGTCGACCTTCACATCCTGAATCTTGATCACGATCTTTCCAAATTGCTGACCTGTGCGCATGAGCTCGAAGCCCTCCTCCGCAGCCTCCAACCCAGGCAGAACATGCGAAATGACAGGCACAATTTTATGCTCTTCCAAAAAATTTGTCGCATCCTTCATGTCCTTTCGTGAACCCATCATCGTGCCTATGGTGGAAAATGAGCAGTACGAATTGTCCTCCTTCGCTCATGTAACGTACCAAGGAGTTGCTGGTTTCGCAAGACTTCCCTCATTGTAAACGAGATTTTCGGGTTGCCCGTCCTGGCGCCAGGGAAGTGAGCAATTTACATAAAGTGGGTCTGAGGAGCAGAAACGTACATTCCGTAACAAACCACTTTCCCGCCCGACTTCAAAAACGGGCCCACTCCGCTCATGATATCCCCGCCACCAGAATCGATAACCGAATCGAGTGTCGGCCTATTTGGGGAGTTCTTTTTAATTAGCGCCGCGATCTGGGAAGGCCATTTGGCTGTTGAATGATGAGTTACATCATTGAAGCAGATCGAGCAGAATCCTGACCATCCTTGTAGCTAGAGCCCCCTTTCGCGCCAAGAGCTACGGCCTTGCGGATCTTTTCTTCTGAACTGCTCGTCACGTACACGGAGGCGCCCTTGACGACACAAATCTGCATCGCGAAAATTGCGACTCCGCCGCCGATGCCAGTGATCAAGACGTTCTGGCCCGTTTCGACTTTGGCAAGAACAGTGGTAGCCCTGTGAGTCTAGCATAACCAAGTGTCCAATCATGTAGATTCGAACCGAAAGTACCTCCACGCTGTAAGCCCCGCCAACGGCCAGGCAGCAATTTGGACGTGGTTCAGGTGGTTGGGTGTTACAATGACTTCGTTGCGGTTTACGACGACGTATTCGGAGAAAGTTCCGATAGGGGGAAACGCGGTCCCACCCACGACGCCAAAACTGCGGCGCACGCGGTGATATTAAGGTCGGCTCGGACGGTAAACGGACGATGGTGAAAGAAAGGCATACGTAGACTCTGGCCCGTCGGGGTGGCTTTCCCAACCACGCATCGGAGTGAGAAAGACATTTTGGTGAAGGAGAGGATCCCGGTCGTCTGCGCATGCTACTACCACGCCTTATATGCCACGCCCATGAATTTAGGAAGTGCTACAATGCAAAAGGGAATGGGATGATTCACCGGCACCATCCGCTCCGAACGTGCTTTCCATGGCAATTTTGGGGTAGAGGCCTTTGCGAATCCAGACCTGGAGACATAAGTAAGTTTATTAACAGCGGTGGTAGAGTTCGGATGACCGACATCTCGGTGATTGAACGCAGCCGCCGCCATTTTCACCAAAACTTCCCCCTGCTTTAGAGAAGGAAGTGACCTCTCTTGCAAAACAGCATCGTCATACGACGGTGTGCGGGTCGAAGTGGATCTCTGAAGCGTGATGGCTCTGGTAGAGGTTGGAGTTTTTGTAGCCATTGTTAGCCGTTCTGCCGTGGCGGCTGAGTTTAGGTGACACTCCGGTGACTCAGAAAGCCGGTCGGGCCGGCCAGCGAATGATTATGCTCCGACGGATCACCCGGAAGTTCAGTGTCTGCTTTTGCTACATATCCGCAAATCCAATCTGAAGTGTAGCGAGAGATAATCTGCTGAAGGAGGCTCCTGAAATGAGCAATACCGCTGGCGGCGCTGAATTGGGTCGCCTTGCGAATTCGAATATTATTCGATGGATCAAAAGTGCAGCGCGCTGACCAGGAGCCTAGCCCATTTTTATGCCTTAGCTAGATGGCCGTGTATGAATTTTATTCGGACCGTCGATCCGGTGCTCTGGGAATCAGAATATGGATGCATATACACTAAGTGGACAAAAAAAATGTCCGGTAGGTTTTTGGCCATAAGTGGGCGACCACATGAGATTTGGACCCGAACTAAAATGTTACATTCCCAAAACATTATTCATTGAGCCAAAAAATACGATTTTTCGTATTTGGCCTCTCCTAATGGCGTATCACAATATTTTGATGGTATCAATAGGTAAGAAATGTCGACCCTGACTCCCTCAATAATGTAACATTTTAGTTCGGGCCCAAATCTAATGTGGTCGCCCACTTATGGCCAAAAACCCATCGGACAATCTAAATGTACTTAGTGAGAGATAATCTCCTGAAGGAGGCTCCTGAAATGAGCGATACCGCTGGCAGCGCTGAAGTTGGGTCGCCTTGCGAATTTGAATAGTATTTGACAGGTTCCTACCCAGCCGCAGTCACGAGGTTCATAAGACAGCGGTAGTGGTAAACTGGTAATTTTCATTTAATACAGAAATGGTTACCAGTAATATCGGACCGGTGTGACAATATTGTGACTTAACTTTAGGATGAACCTACTCCACGGCGGCTGGCGTATAACATAAGTAGCCAGCTCTGGTGTCACCTGGAAGCATTTCAGCATTTCCAGCCCGCTTTGGCCTAGCCAGGCCGCATTGGGTCTGCAAGGCCCAATTCGGTTTGAGCAGTTCCCGAGCCCTTATTAACCTATCCCTCGACATTTGACTGCCGTTTCATGATTGGTAAAACTTCCTGAGCGCATTGAAAGAGTTTTGAAGGCTCTAGCAGACATACTGCACTGCAGGCCTGGGAAAAAAATGTAGAGCCATGTTCAACCTGGCCCACAAAATCTGTTTGCATATTCAGGTGAGCATGAAATAGTGGGAAAAAGGAAGGGAGCGGCAATGAAGTGCGATCAAGACCGTCCTCTTGCGCCAAAACAATCAACCACTAAAATGTTCCTGCAAATGTGTGAAAATTCATAGAAAAAGATTTATTTATATATTGGGAAGCTTCGGATGTATCTCTTCAGTCTGTAAGAAAATCATGAGAGGCGCAAAAGAGGTCTGGAGTAACCATAGGCGCTGCAGGCAAAAAAAAAAGACAAGGGAGCTGAGGCTGCCAAGGAAGATGAAGCAGTCCTTGCCATCAGACGACAGACCCAATTGGGTTCACTGCACTTATAAAGCAGCGCCCCGTGCAAAAATAAATCTAACCACTCTGTCAAGGCCAAGGAATGCGGGCAAAAAGATTAACGGGGACAAAAATGCAAAGCAATGGCCCACAAGGCAAGTCTCTACAGTACGGATGATGTCGTCGAGGCGCCGTCGTCCAGTCGTGCGTCTATTCTTGTCGAAAGTTGGCTCTGGTCTGGACCTCCTCTAGAAATAAAACCGTCACTGGTGGTGTACGCCTCGAGCGTCCCGGCAACAGTATACAAGGACTGACACAAGCCTGCGAAGCCCCTCCACCTCTTGTACAGCTAATCTATGCGTCATGGTCACAGGGATTCTGTGAACTAGCGTTATATTTGAATGCTTCTCGCAACCAGAAGCCGAACTGAACCTCAAATTAACGAACTTGGAAGCCCGGTTTAGGACGTTCAAATAAATTGGAATTTCTCAAGAGAACCTCGTAGCTAGATTTCATAGCAGTTACACATTGATGCCGGAAGACCTTGCATGGGACTGGGGATCCCACAAGTACAAGTGAGTCAATATTGAAGTACTGGAGAATGATGGGAGTGGGACCGACGCACATGTTTGGTCTCGTTCGTTAGCATGGGAACTTTGGACACCTGTGTCCGCGACTCCAGAGTCCGATCCTGTTCATGAGAGCCGGAGTCCACAAATCTAAGCTCAGCACTGAATTGCATCGAGCCACCAGCGGCGGAGCCTTCGACGCGCTTCCGAGCATTGATGTTGGCCATCATAACGTTAGAATATATCTTGCCTATTATGAACGATAATCTGGGCGGTTATTTAAGGCCTCGTGATATGGTGTGAATAGAATACCACTGACGGGATCCCAGGGTAGTAGGGTGTCGGAAAGAAGAGCCCAAGGTCGAGAATTGCAACGGCAGCCGTCACGACAGAAGTTTCAACGGTGTGGTAGATGAGCTTTGTGATCAGGCTGTCCGTCGTCTTCCAGGGCGTTGCTTTTCGATATTGAGATAGCTACAACAATATAGTGAGCACACCCTCGATATGTGCCCACGAGACCACCCACGATTACCACCATGGCTGCAGCGATAACAACATCGCAGATCACGTTTCCGAGAATCCAGATCTCAACAAAAGATTAACGAAAAAACAGTGTGGTCCGCGCAAGGCGCACCTTCCCTAAGAGTCGCACTGTGACGACTTCTGAATCCGTTGGCAGATCGGACAGAAGTACATATTTTATTCCGCCAGCCATCCCTGCGGCGCTTTGAAGCAGGGCCAGCTGGGCGATATCACAAGCTGCGTGAGGTATGGGAGCTTCTGGCGTACCATAATGATTGAACTGCAGATAACGACTGTGGGCCAATGTCCTTGCTTGAGGGCGTAGATACGCCTGTACGGATGACTTGAGCCAACCGGAAGGGAAGAGCGGAAGAGGAGCTCACCAAGCGAAAAATATCTGGACGGTGCAGGAGACTGAAGGGAATCAAGACTGTCTGTAAGGAAAACCTTGCATGCGGAAGGCGCACCTAGAGCGGTGATCACCGGAATGGCAGCATTCGTCCAAGGGAGCTTTGCGAGTGCATCAGGATTTCCCCAGCCCGTCACGAGGACTCCGAATACAAAGTGACTTGACAGAGCGGTTTGTAGCACGTCGAGTAGGAATATGGTATAAACTGCGACCCTCAATTCCAGGAAATATGAAGGCGAACAGTACACATTACCCAGGGCTTTGATTGCAGTCCGCTCCTGCGGAAACGACACATGGAAATTGTCTGTTTGTCAATCAGAGAGCTTCGTTGTGGATGGCCAGAAGACGCACAGACTTGTAGGGTGAGTGTCCCTAGCAGCGCCCAATTGAATTGCGTCCCGAGCAACTAGAAAAAGACTGTTTCAGCTGAGGCGCGGTCGGTTCAAGATTGCTTTTACGATAGGCCCTGTACTTGAAATAGCCAAGGATCAGTGGTGGTGGTCTCAAAAGAAGGGAGAACTCACAGGAGCGTGAAGTCCGACATTTACTTCAAGACGCGGATTCTGAGAACCCACCTATTATAACCAGGCATTACCCCATCAAACTGCCAGGTTCCAGCCGAAGAAGACCACCATTACGCCCTGACATCGTCTTCTTCAGCACCGGTGTCTTCGGGACAAAAGATGCGTGCTGTCTAAGGTCTGGGAATCCATCCACGCATAGACCACGTCTCCGAACCCAACGCTCGCTCTGACGATCAATTTTCTGGTCTCCAACGTTCGAACTTCAAGTGAAGTCCTACACATTAACAGAAGGCTCTCGAATTCGACTGCATCATACCTGCCGTAGTCTCCCGTAGCCAGACTCCACAAAATTTATGATAGTCGATAAACTTCAATATGGATAGTGGGCGGATCCATCTGCCAGTGTCGAAGTGTAACATCAAGTAGGTCTGCCCTGAGGATGTTTAAAATTAAAGTCGGTTGATGGGTGTCGGTATGTCCCTCTCGATGCTAGTCAGTGTGTGGAATGTGACAACTTGCCAAAAGCTGTTTGGCAGGGTGTCTCTTGACGCCCCTTCCGCCCTCTTCCGCCCTCTTCCGCTCCTTCCGCCGACATCACGCCGGCGCCGTGGGCCGTGCCGTGGTGTGGCGCTGTTATGTCCCCACGCTGGGCGCTCTCTGCGCTTCGTCGGGAGTGTACTCTACGACGTCGTCCCTCCATTTTGGTCTTTCACTCCCTTTACATAGAACTGCACCCTGAGGGCCAATTGCACTCCCTCCGCCCTTTTCGGTCTTTTTCTACCCTGCTACACGCCTCCAACTCCGTGCCCACCCACCGGCGCTCTCGGGCGAGTCCCTTGTACGCGTCCCCAACCGAAAATCCGATTTAAACTGCTGTCCTGCCACCCCATTTGCGCCCCACCTCAGCACCGTCGTCGACTACCTATCCCATCCGCCCGGCGCTCCAGTTCTTGTTTGGAGGTCTACAGAGGATTATAGGAGAGAGAATGGGCTAGTCTCTGGATGTCCCGGGGGTCCTGGTACGTTGTATCCACATATCTCCACATTGTTGCCTTTTTTCCGACTAATTGACTTGGCCCCGCACCAAGTCTTGTAGGTCGGGCCTGATTCCATCTCAGGTCTGTCGCCCCACCTCCCCTCCACACTCTCCCGCCATGCACACTATTTGTTTTGCCTCGCAAATTCGTTTCTTCGTGCCATTTCGCCTCCCTCACGTGTACTACCACATAGTGCCGTGGACGCCAGATTTCGACCCTATCGCATCGAAAACGGATACCCACGCAAGCGATCGGCTGCCTAGGCACGCGCAAGGAATTTTTGTTTTCATTTTATTCGCTGATTTACCGATTTCCCGCCTCTAGCCTACGTATTCTACCTCACGAGTGTCCTCCGCTCGCATCCCACCCCCACCCTCTCCCCTCCTTCAACTCATTCCCCTCCGCTGCGCTATCTCTCCCAGGCCAGCGTCGCAGTGATCTCGCGTCCCTGATCCATTCCCGCCAAGTGCGCAGCGGCGGGCCGCCAAAGTCAACGACGGCTACGGGTCTCCACATTTCGGAGTCACTGCGCGCCGCTGACTTCACGCGTTCCTGCTCTAGCCGTAGTACTGCCTTCAATGCGCGTCATCTACGTCGCGGGAGTGCGATCAAGAAGGATCCCTGGCCTATTTGTCATATATTCCTCAAGGCCAGTCTCAACTGTTCTGGCCTGATACGCCATCAACAAGCCACTTAACCCCCTTCTAGGCTCCATGACTTCTTCTCAATTTCCGTTTCTACCTGCCGCAATATCAGTAAAGACGTCTAATACAACATCTTTCTGTAGATATGGGTCGCGTCGGCATTTCAGTTGAGACTCCCATCGTCAGCTAAGTGTCAAGCATTTCGTGCTCGACACATTCTGACCTACTGGCCACTTTGCAGCTTATATGATTCAATTCCAGCGCCATCCGTTCAATACAATACTTAGCCCATATTCCTCATCTGCAGACATTGCTCCGCTCTCCCCGTGTTTTCTCACCGATAGTGATCATTCAACATGGAGAACCGATCAGGGTCGAAGACAATATAGGTTCCACATCGTTTATGGTTTTTATTTGCCCTACTCGATCTACGGTACATTTATTCCTGCACTGCTACTTATCATTGCGGCTTTTTTACATTAGCCTATTATATACCGGCAATCCATGTTGTTGTTCATTCCTCCCCCAAGTCCCTTCTCTTGCTCGGTACCGGTATGCGCAAGCACTTATTAGAGGCAACCGCATATCTCTTGGCCTCGCTTCCCAGGGAAGTCCCTGGCAGCCCGTTACCCAGGCCGCCCCGATGGGATCTTCCAAGTGAGCCCACCTCCTCTGCCTATACCAGTGGACCACGCTCATAAATCTGATGCTAGATGAACTGCGGCGCGTATTTGGCGCATAACCAGCAATATTGGCTGGATGATGATCTGTAGGTTTCATTTACTTCCCATGGCACGCGGATTATATTTCTCGTTACTGACAGAACACGATCATTAGCTTGTTGAGTCAATTTACTTCCTCCCTTATTCAGTCTTTGTTGAACCTAATGCCTCACGTTTGCGCCCACTTACCGCCATCAGTTTGTGTGTGCTGTTTGCGCCGCTCGAATCGTGCCGTGGCTGATTTCATTAATATTCCAATTCGACCTCTGGAGCTTTGTTTTTGCACTGTTCCTGTCCACTTCCAAATGGTAAGTGGATTCAATCCCAGATGAGTCACCCGCGAGGGACATGGGATACCGCACCGACGCCACAGCAGGCAAATCTGAGAGTTCCGCCCATCTTTTTCATCATTTTTTCTACCTCAGATTTGGAACTCCGCCACCCGAAGATCTGCGGGATTAACGAAAGACGACAGACACACACATAACAACCGGCGACACATATCTCTCACACACGACACATCCGCCCAAAGGCGACACATATTCACCTGCCGTCACCACACATTTCGGGCCGGATACTCCGCCCTCATTCAGTCGTTTGCTCGTCTAAGTGCAGGCAAGAACTCCGCGAAATCATGGCCTCAAAGGTAATTTCAACAAAATCAATAAAATCATTTATGCGCTACCTGTGAGCTACCGTGAGGCAAAGACAACATCAACGGGTTGTTCCGTTTACTATCCAGTATTGGTCAGTCAAAAGTATGGGCATTCACGGGGTGAAAATACCTTCGCTTTGGCCTTCTTGAATGGGTGTTCAGATTCTGCACTATCCAAGGCTCGCTTTGACGGGTTGCGAGAACGCGAGGAAGTGATAATATTTTTTGTATCCACCTCTTTGCGTCCACGGCGCCGTTGATGTTTCTGCGGGACTAACAGGAGCAGAGGTTTCTTGTGAAGGGGGAACAGGAGGACGTGTCGGCAGCACATCAAATTCGTGCCTTTGAGAGCACTGGGAATTTCCGCAAGCCAGTCGGAAGGGAGACTGGAGGGGAGGGAAATTTCGTCAGAGTTGGGGTCAGCCCTCAAAGAAAGATCAGGTAAGGGCGCAAATGCACCACTAGCTTCAAACATTGAGAGATCGAGGCCGAAGGTGTCGGAGTCGAACCTTTGATTGAACTGGTAGTTAGCAAAATCAGGGACTGCAGTGGTCTGAAATTCAAGCACATTGGCGCTCATGTCATCGTAGTTGTAATCCGAAAATGCTGATGTGTCAAAAACGTCAGCTGACTCAGGATACCAGTGGCCTTTGCCTGGGCCGAGTTCGGTAGTGTGTTCTCAGTATGTGGGTCTGAATTGAGAGCACTCGCAGCTGCAATATCAGTTTGAACTGCAGGTGGACATGCTGGGTAAATCCAAGTCAGTATATTAGTCACTACGAAATGGACAAAAATACCAGCTCTGGCCGGCCCAGTCTTGACGCTGGAGCTAGCGGATACAATTACGGAAGCACGGAACTCTTTTCCTTCGTCCCCTTCGTGGCATTCAGCAGATCTTGAAGTTATTTCTGTCTAGCACTGGATTGGCGACGAGCCCTCGCATACTTCGTCACTACGTAGGATGAGGATCTTCGTCATTTGATGGGGAAAGTTCGTCGGATGTCTGTGAGGTCAAAAATTAATGATATATCTGATGCCAACAGTTCTGTATTCGCCTGTAATCCCATTTCGAGCAGTTAGGGCAAGCGCAGCGCGCCCTAACTGCGGGTATTCACCGGTTAGGGTTAGGGGGGTTCGGGCTAAGGTTCGGGTTCGGGTTCGGGTTGGTTAGAGTTTAGGGTTAAGGAACAGAAATTTCCGCGGGAACGAGGCTTTAGTGTGCCAATCTGAGATGCCCCGGCTCGGGGGACCCCCCCAGCGCAGCGAGGGAGGGGAGGGGCATCGAATGGTTGGTCCTCTTCACGCAAATGAAGGAAAAGAGTGTTCACCAAGCCATCAGCGCATTATGGTGTTCATGCGCACTGTGATGCGCACATCCCCAAACGTGCATCAATGCTTTTGGAGCACGCCAGCGCTTCCGACGAACTTTCCTTCGCTTATTTTTGATCTCACGAACTTGCTCAGACATGCGACGAACTTTCCCCATCAAATGACGAAGATCCTCATCCTACGTAGTGACGAGGTAGTATACGACTCGTTGGCGACGGGCCTCCTTCTCCTCTTCAATTTGGTCACGAAGCCGCATTACTTCTTCGGCCGCCTCGTGCGACTTGCGCACTTTCCGCATGTGTTGTGAGCTGTGGACCATCCGATGAAAAGTGTTGTTGGTGTCTGATAGTACTCCGGCGCGCATTGCGGCTTCAATCTCGGCGGCGACTTGTTCATTGACTTCTCGAGCCCTGTGGAGTCGTTGGTTGTGCCAAGTTGTGTCCCGTTCCAGCAATAGAATCTTACTTCTCCATTGCTTCGACAAAATTGGGAAGAATTCTGTACACGGCATGCGTAGATCCACACCTTATCATTGTTGACGTTGACGATGAAGCGCTGGGATACACAGAAGATGTACAGAAGGCTGATCTAAGGAACATCTTTGGCTTAGATTTAGGTCAATATTCCAGGTTGAGAAAAACAAAACCCCCAATATATATGCGTCGGAAAGTTGAACCATCGATATAAATGTGTCGGAAATCTGCCAGGTGTCGTAAGTATGTGTCGGGAAACAAAAGGCGGCCAAAATATGTGGAGGAAAGAAAACTAAAATGTGGTGAACGTATGTGTCGGAAAAAGTGAGATTTTCCGACACATACGTTCATTACTTTCAACCTTATATATTAGGGTGTTTATCCTTCTAGAATTCTACAGGATCGGTATCGATCATATCAGGGCCTCCTTCAGGCGATTATCTCTCGCTAGATTTCAGTAGATGTGGACTTCTGGGTGATCCGTCGAGCGACAGTCATTCGCTGACTGGCCCGACCGTAGTCTCTCCTAGCCTGACGCTTTAACAAAAGAAAGCTCGTACCTCGCTTGTTATATATATCTGGAGGTATCCGACCGAACACCATTACCCACGATTTGAACGCATTCGTCTATTTAAGGGTATACAAGGCTACAATTGAAAGCTGTGTTTTGACAGTCCGAGTCTTCTCCCATGACGTCCGACCTCTGATATTCACGCGCAGTTTAGCGAATACCGAGGCCGTCGTCAAGACGGTCTCCTCGAGATTTATTGGGGAAGAGTCCGAGTGGGAGTGCTAACTACGACTATTCCTAGTGGAAGGGAGGAGTAAATAATGTCGTCTGCATAATATGTAGCAATTACTGTGACTGAGATCATCAGTATTAAATAGTGACCATTGGAAGAAATGAAGACGGGACTGAATGTGATAATCATGAGGAAAGGAAAGAGGGGCGAGGGGGTGGGTATCAGAGAAATTGAAGGCGTAAGAAGCCTAAATTGGCACGAGCACGTTGTTAGTTGAGCAGAACTAAGAACGGCAGCGGGCGTAGAGAGCCCACCTAAATTATTTGGCACGGTTGGAACGGGGAATGTCCAGGGGGACGTGTAGCCAAATAACTTAGTCCGAAGTCAGTATCTGACTGGCTCGAAAGAGGATGCGGCTCACCTTGAAAGACGATAGAGACGTCGGTGAGGAGTCCGAGTCAACAACGGAGACTTTTATCCCACCAAGCTTCCGCCATGGATATGGCACTTGATGGGAAACTCCGATTGTTGCGAGACATGTCTTGTTCAGTGGACAAGAGCAAGCCGGACAAACGAGACACGAACAAGACGATCGCGTCGGCGGAGACCAGATTTTGCCGAGTGGCGATGCGATCGCGTTGTATGGCTTTGTTGTACAGAGCCCTCTGAAAACGCTCCCCTCCCTTGGAACCCGCTTTTACATCAACCTCTGATATTCACGCGCAGTTTAGCGAATACCGAGGCCGTCGTCAAGACGGTCTCCTCGAGATTTATTGGGGAAGAGTCCGAGTGGGAGTGCTATAAGGTGTGTGGTCTGTTGTTGTGGGGATGGTGGTGGTGGAAAGGGATGAAGCACGGAGGGCTCGAGAGGAAAGGTGAGTTGATGTCACTTGTTCAGACTTCGTAGCGCAGCTAACTGGATCTCTGCGCGAACGGTGGGGTTATCGCGGATATAGATCTTGAAGGCCTCCGAAGACCAGCGACCGAGTGCCTGCAAGATTGATTCGGCGAGGCCGAGGCTGGCGTAGAAGGTGCAAGACCCGGCGCGAACAGAATGGCCGCCGTATTCTCGATTCAACAAGCTGAAGAAGATCTTGTCGAACCATGAGCGCGTGGGAGGAGAGCCGTCCTGTCGGAGGAAGAGGGATGGATTAGCGCCGTGGATTCTGTCTCTCGCTGTAACGTAGAGTTTTGTGAGAGCGACGGGATCAGCTACAGTTTGCTGGGAGAGCAGGATGTCAGTGCCGCGGTAGAACCGGTCCCCTTTGTGGTAAGGGAGTCGGTACTCAACGCGACCGTCCGTTAGTTTAAGAGAAGCACGTTTGATAATTTTCTTGTAATCAAGCGTATGTTTTGCAGCTTTGCGGATGAGTTCTCCGGAGCGATGGCAGCCGTAAAACATGCAAGAGAGGATGGTGATGAACAGCAGAGTGTCGTAGCTTGGGTTCTGGAGGTAGAGATGGTGAAACGCTGCAAGGTGAGAAATTCGAAGAGGGAGTTTTCGTCTAACTGGGTCAGCGCGAATCTTCTTTGACCCATTAATGGTGGATTGCACCAGTGGAGAGCTGCGGTTTGTGTCGAAGTCTGGGTACAGGTCTTTGAGGAAATGGCGAGCGCCTGTGAGATACTTCGGACCGGAAGCGATGAATTTGGAGGTGTAAGCGATGTATCGTGCGAGAGTGGTGGGGGTGGGATCTAGTGGTAGTTTGTGGTTAATGCAGAAGGAAACATAATCGCGGGCACCGGTGGTGTAGCCTGCTACAGTCGAGCGCTCAATGGCATTGATTTGAAGGAAATGTGCCCGTTCGTCGATATCGCGAAGGGGCAGGGTAGGGCGGGCCGAGCGTGTGCGTGACGGACCGCCCAAAACATCTAAAAGCACCGTCTCCAGCGCGCCGGTACGAGCTCTCGTGGTGGCTCGTAAGAATGGACGCGGCAAGGGGGCCCAAAAATGCGAAAAAAACATATCACCTACATATTTTTTTTTCAGGGGGTCCCAGGGACCCCCCCCCCCCAAATCTTGCCCAATAGTGGGTGCTAGCCTCCCATATTTTGCGGGCCGTTTCAGGGCATGAATGAGAGTGTTTTGGCGCTTTGTATCATTTTTTTCCGCTCTCAGGTCATTTTCTAGGAGACGAACAAGTTTCTCCCACATTTGATGCACGTCAAAAATTCCCTTTTTGGGAGGGGCTGTACTGTGGCTGTACAGTACATTTCGCCCAATGCAGTAATAATGTACCCCCCCTCTATCTCAATGAATATTCAACCTGGCACCTTGAAACTAAGATTTTCGGATTCGCAGCGGGCTAAACCCCCTAAATTGACGTGGTTTGAAAAAATTTAAGATTCAGACCCCCTTGGGACGCGGTGAGAAGGGAAAAGGTGGTGGAAATCTTCAAAAAGGAGCCGTGAAAGGAGATCTGCTCGGGTGTTTAGTTTCCCGGGAATATGCCTAACGCGTACATCGATTCCTGTTTCAAGGACGATGCCTGCAATAGCGAGAAGAACGCCGTTGTGCAGGGCTTCGCCGGCCTTCAGGGAGTTGTGGATTTGAACGGAGTCAAGGTTGTCGCACCACACGAGAAGGCGTTTGGGTGGGATGGGGAGGGATGCGGCATGATGGACGGCACTGAGAATGCCTATCATCTCCAAGAAGAAGATGTCGATCTTATTTTTAGGATCGGAAGTAGGCTTGAGCTGGTACACAAAGCCTTTGTTCCCGTAAACAAAGCCTATCGCCAACTTGAGGCTTGCGTCGGTCCACATCACCATGTCAGCCTCACGGTCATCCCAGCAGTCGTCGTCGATGAACCGTATGCCGATTGCCGTTGTGAGCATTGTTCGGAACCAGGACAGGCTTTCGATGACTTCAGCGTTGATGAAGATACCCGCGCGTGCGTGAATTTTGCCTTCCATTTTGCGATATAATTCTGACAGTGCTGGGCGTCCCCATGGGAGAACGTTGAGGGCCCAGTTAAGGTGTCCAGTCAGCTGCTGCCATTCCCGTAGGGGCGGTTTACGGTCTGAACGCGCGAGGAAAACCGCGATGCGGTCTACGAGGTCTGAGATGGACGACGGAGTGAGTGAAATTGTGCCGATGTTGATGTCTACCCAGAACCCGATGATTTTGAGGGTTCTTCCGTGGTCCTGTTTTGGGTTTCCGTAGGGGACGCGGGGGCGATCCCACAATAGGAGAAGCTGGACCTGTTTCCGCGGTCGATGTTTACCGCGGAAATAGACCAGGTCATCTGCTAAATCCCAGCCGAAGAAGTCGTCCATGTAGACATGGAGGCCCTCAATGCCGAGCTTTCGCACTGCGATCCAACAGATGAGGGAGGACAGGGAACACCAGATTCGTGGAGAGGATCGTCCTCCGAAACAAAGTCGGCGAACGATGTGAAGGGACCCGTCGACAAGCACGACTTGCCGAAGCTGCCAGATAGGGTGTGCCGGGAGTGTGGGGAAGGCTCCCGTGATGTCGTCCTTGAACAGAACGAGGTCTTTGCCTGGATTACGGTCGCGAGCGGCTCGCATGGCGTAGCCGAAGGAGCGCATATCATCATATTTGACTTTCGCGTCTTCTCGAGGTATGCCGTCGTTCAGACCGGACGCTGTCTGGTCCGTGATGATGCGAGGTTTGAGTTGTTCTTCGCCTTGCTGCCAGACGACGAAAAGAGGTGAGATCTTCATCCCAGGCATCAGTTTTTGGATGGGAGGAGACCAGCGCTGACCAGCGAGTTCTTTGTCGCGGTACACACGGATCGCGTTCAGGTCCGGTTCTTCTGACGAGAAGTTGCCATCAAACTCGTCAAGCTCATTCTTCCATTCCCCATCGTGGAAGGGCCAGAATCCCTCTCGGAGGCCTTTCAGAACGGATTGGACAAAGAGCGGGTTTGGATGGTCGGACAGCATGGCTTCGAGACGGTCCACGTCGTAGGGACACTCGGCTTTTATAGCATTCCGATAGGCCCAAAGGGCAGCACGGATAACTGGGTCGTCGAGTAGATGTTGAGGAGGCGAGGGTAAAGGAGGGGCGGTTTCGGTGTAAAGGACAGAAGGGGAAATAGTATTATCTGATTCTCCAGACCACATGAGTCCCCGACGGAAGCGAGGGTTGTATAATACTTCGTCTGCCTTTCGTTTAATTCCTCTGACCAAACTTCTAGGCCCTTTGAGCGCCTGCTCGACCCTGTCCCTTGTCTGCAGCCTTTCGTGCTCGAGTCTGGTTGTAGGCGTCGGCGCACTCTGGGTGGTCTTTGGCTCGATGCCGCTCCCCACACTCAGAGCAACAGCCGTGCCTGCGGCCATAAGCGCAAGGGTCTCCCTCACACGAACCGCCGTTCCAGTTGAGGCAAACCGCGGTCGTGAGTTTCTTCTTTGCTGGTGACGGCGCCGATGCGAATGGCGGAGAAGTGGCGGGGCGTTTCCCCAGGGAGGTAGTGCTGGAAGTAAGTCGGTTTCGCAGCGATGCCATGACGAGGCGATTGAGTCGGGTTTCGTCGTCAAGGTGGAAGGGGTTCTTGGCGTAGAGATCGCGAATCTCGTTGTCAATTCGGATTGTCGAGCCGGGGTCGTCAGGAACATCTCTGAAAAGAGCGACCACGAAGGCACGGTAGGTAGAAAGTTCCCCCACACGGTGGGCAAAGACGACGGTGACTGCTGAAGACCATGCATCAAAGACGCGAGTCCAGTCCGACTCGGATGTGACGGGTTTGCGAGCTGTGATGTGGTCCTTGCGCACAAGGGAGAATCCGCCGTGAAATTCCTTGGCTTCGTCCCGGTGGTCATACCCTGGTTCCATGGTCGCGAAGAGCTTGGGGAAAGAGATGAATTTGTCCTGAAGGACGTCCTTCCAGATGCTGCGAGGAATGGGATCATGAAGCGGCTGCTGCTGCATGGAGTCGATAAGAACATCGAGGTTAGGTTCTTTTGCGAGTGCCTGACGGAGCTTCCAAGTCTGGTCAAGGTGAGGGTCCAAGGTCGAGGTCGAGAGGGTGCCGAGGTGCGGAGCCAGAGCAAGAAGACTGGGAGATAGACCGGCTCCGAGCGGGGTCCTGTTCCCAACGATGGAGGAAAGGAACGCCTCCACGGCCGTGGGCCCTGAAGGGTCTCCCGCTGGGTTCTGACCAGCGAGCAGAGCTGCAGCACGTTCGAAAGCGAGGCGAGTGGCCTCGCTGTCCGGTCCAGAATCGCCCTCCGGACCGGGGCTTGGACTCGATGGACGGTTGTCCTTGGCAAGCTTGAGATATTCTTGTATCTCCGTGTCGGTACCACCGGCGGCTTTGAGGCGAGCTTTGAGGTCGTCGAACGTGATCCTCTTAGCAAGGAACTCGTCGAGAAGGGCACCCAAGGCCGCAGCGAACCCGGGTGACTTCGGGATCAGGAGACCCGGAGTTGGTGCCCTGAATACTAACATCGGTCATTTGAGATCTAAGATGGCGATAGCTAGTGTATCAGAGAAATTGAAGGCGTAAGAAGCCTAAATTGGCACGAGCACGTTGTTAGTTGAGCAGAACTAAGAACGGCAGCGGGCGTAGAGAGCCCACCTAAATTATTTGGCACGGTTGGAACGGGGAATGTCCAGGGGGACGTGTAGCCAAATAACTTAGTCCGAAGTCAGTATCTGACTGGCTCGAAAGAGGATGCGGCTCACCTTGAAAGACGATAGAGACGTCGGTGAGGAGTCCGAGTCAACAACGGAGACTTTTATCCCACCAAGCTTCCGCCATGGATATGGCACTTGATGGGAAACTCCGATTGTTGCGAGACATGTCTTGTTCAGTGGACAAGAGCAAGCCGGACAAACGAGACACGAACAAGACGATCGCGTCGGCGGAGACCAGATTTTGCCGAGTGGCGATGCGATCGCGTTGTATGGCTTTGTTGTACAGAGCCCTCTGAAAACGCTCCCCTCCCTTGGAACCCGCTTTTACATCAAACTTCGGAGGCTGTACAGTGCTGTTACATTATATTTGCCACAAGGGGCCGTCGGCTTTCGAAAAATGGAACTAGGGTTGAAAAGTTTTTTAAGGTCGACTTCGGAGACCCCCCCCCCCCCCCATACCCCCATCAAAATGCCTCCCACGCCTTCAAAAATGACCCAAATCCCAAAGTTTTTTTACAGGGCACCTCTACCTATGTGCCCGCTCCTTCCTACAGCATCTCCAAATTTTCCGGGCTGTTCTCGACGTCGTTGAAAACTCGGCGGCTAGGTCCGAGAATCACTCACGTGATAAATTACCGTCTTCGGAGGGGCTGTACACGTCAAATGCCCATCATTTCACTCAATCGGGTAATAAAGTATTGTGTTCTAGTGCCGTGAATACTCATCCTAGAGCTTAGGTGAGTGTATTTTCGGATTCAGCATCAAAATTCACGTCAAAGACGAACATTACATCCAAACTTCGAATTCCGACGGCCCCTTGATTTGCCACACTCGCATGAGCCACAGCTTCTTCCTCCTATGAGTCTTATCTCCCTCCCCGACGACTCCCCAAACCCTTTTACACTGTTGGAACACGATATGCCTGGAACCACACCGGAAAGGTAGTGCCTTAGATATTGTGCACTCTGCTAAGCTGATTCATCTCGAGACATGTGTTCTTCAAAAATTCAAGAAATTTGAAGATATATGGAGGCACATTTATTAATGGTAATATCCGTGGTACTCTTCGGAAGCCGACTAGTAAGCTGTTGAATATGAAATGACAGCCAACTAAAGGTCGAACATCAAGGTCATTATCCATCACATCCTCCGGCATGTGAATCTCCAAATACAAAGTCGCATTTTCTCATGATTTTCTCTCTACCAGATCGTGAGGAAAGAGTCACTCAATCTATTACAACAATTGGTAATGGGCCCCAATTATCGAATTCATGCAGCCGAGATGGATGGTCGTGCCGTGGCTGTGAAAGTGTTCAACGGGCACCGGGCCCAGCAGGTCAGTGATGCGCCCAGATAATTTGCGCATACTGCAATGGTTCTTTAGGACAGAGATGAAGCAGAAGCCATCAGCCGTAATTTAATGTCGGGGAGTTTCAATTCAGCATGACTTTTATTCATCCGTCATTTCATTACTCAGGCATTCAAATTTCTTATGCATTCTGGGATGGTCCCCAAAGGTTTCACCAGACCCATTCATAGTTTATCACGGCGGTGAGTATTCTGTTCAGCTTCCTTCATTGTGGTGAAGTTATTCGGTTTGTGAACAGCGATTGAGGACTCCGCTGATCGCATGCTCGCGGCGATATTGCGTGAAGACCTCTTGAAATGTCTTGTTCTCGGTGTGACGATGGTGCGCAAGAAGGTTTCGATTGAAGACAACCGCTCATCATATTTCGTCAGGCTTTTGGGATTTCGGTCAGCTCTCCGGTGTCCACATTTCAACTACCAAGTAACATCATTCTAGTCGGGATTGAGCTATCTTGAGAATAAAAAATATCCGGTGGAATATGCGGAGCCGGCGGTGCGCAAAAATCGATGGAAATACAAGAACACTGACAATATACGTTTTGCTTTTTCCAGAACTTTGATCTCCTCATCGACGGAGATGGCAATCTTAAAATTTGTCTTAAAGAGAAACCGGTTGCTCTTTCGTATGCAGGGTTTCCAGTGAAAGAGATGGAAACACGTCAGAGGCAAGATGCACTTGAGCTGCTAGACAGCCTGTGTCGGACGGTATATCTTCCCTGTATGTCTGTCCTTGACAAATATTTGAACGGCTATTTCAGGCATTCAAAGACGCTAACCGGATTCTTTATTGTAATTTCCCCCACTTCCTACTGCAGAACCAACACGCTCATCTTCTCGCAGCTGACGAGGTCGATCGGACCGAATTCGTCCCATTCTCCCTAGATTTACCCTCCGCCTCCAATTTGAATTTATCAGAAGGTCCCCAGTTTCCGAGTGTCGAAAGCACGAGTATGGGAAGTGCTGAGAGGAGAGAACTCGTTTGGAAATCGTCTGATAAGACATTAAGCTTGGAACAAGTATCCCAACAACTCGAGGATTTTTTGTTTTGCCTTCGAACCGCGCGGGCCAAGAGAAACATCGAACGCTACCTGTTACACGGCACGTCAACATCTCACCATCGTTGTCCAGGCTATTCGCGAGAGGAGATTATACTCGGATCACAGGCCCAAAGCACCATTATTATCTTGCACTCCACGCCAAGCCCACAGGAAATTTGTACCGTTTGTGGACAGGTAGTCGAAGCCGGGGGGTGGTTCGACTGCAGCTGCGGAATAGAAGGTTAGTAAATCTGGCCGACGGGAGCGATGAGCATCTTCATACAGTTTCAGATGACGGCCAGGAGCCCACAAAACATTGTCCTGTGTGCAATGTCTGGCGCCACATTCATTGCTTCTGCGCCTTGGTTAGTCATTTATGAGACACCACTTAAAAGAGCTCATTACCAGCACATCAATTTTTTAGCACACAGAAACAGTTCGCACGCCGGATGCCTGCCAGTTTTGTCGAGGTGCTTTGACAGCATTCACTTAGAAGTCGGCGCTGAACATGGTTGTAGCTCGAAAACTTCGATGTGATGACGTCCGTCCGTCCTGCTCGAACCGTAGTAGGAGAGGGTACGCTTGTGAATACCTGGAGGGTTTTATTCGGCGCGGGCCGGGGAGAGTCCTCCACAAATAACTGAAGATGGGAAACAGTACACTAATGTTGCCAGAATATTCCTTGAACAAGACCGTACGACAGCGCCGTCGAGGCTGCCGAGTACGACAGCCAGAATGTTACAAATGGGGACAACAAAGAGGCAATCGCCGGCCAGTGGACAAGCCACAAGGAGGCTGGGCAGGGCGGCGAGGACGGGGAGAAGCAGCCGAGGAAACCACAAAGTGTGCGAAATGATTTGAAGAAGAGAATTAGGCTGTAAGTAGAGTTGTGCTGCCAGACCTTGAACAAAACAGTGATGACCTGTCAAGATACAAAAGAGCGTCCCAAGAATGTGGGTAGAGAATTGCCTCCCCGACCAAGAAGCATGCTCACGAAATACACAAACTGTCCGCCTGTCAACGAAAATGAGGCAGCCCAGTCCTGGGGAACCTTTTGAGGCGAAATTCAGGCAGGAGCATATTCGAAATTCAGGGCTGCTGAGGTTTCCAGTCCAATTTGGGAAGACGAATCTGATGCCACTGCGTGTCTGTTGCTGTCGGCGACGATGCAGCATGTAACGATAGCGTAAGAATAGAGGAGCAACAACAAAAGTCATATTTGCGGCTGCGGGCGGCGAGACAAGGATCATATGGAGTACGGAGTACAAGGCTAATATAGGGCGTTGACAGGGCGGGGAAAATAGTCGCAAGAACGCAGATGATCACGAAGGGCGAGGTCCTCCGCGAAATAACGCGAAAGAAGCACAAGGCACACGGTGGACGGGCGAAGTCAGGACAACGGCCGGGAATTAAGAAGGGTGACTTGTGAAGTACGAAAAGGCGCCCCAAGAATGCGAGGAGATTACTGCCGGCGCCAGCGGACAAGGAACCACAGGGATGCCGGCGCGTCGTAAATGCCATTAGAAGGATCAGTTACCACAGCGGACGTTTCAAGCGAGGACGTTAGCGAACAACAAAAGCTAAAGATTCTAGGCCACCAGAATACAAGGCACGACGTTTTGGGAGAACAAAAGAAAGACAATGAAATTGATGTTTGGTCATGTTGTGGCGCCGCGCCCAAACAGCTCATTGTCAGTAACCGCCAACGGAAGAATGGACGCTGTCGGCTAGCATTGTTCGGGCATGTGGACTGGGGTATAAATACTGGGCGGCACTTCCTGGGTTCAGCAAGACTTCCGGTCTACCACTTGCATCCACTCAAGCCCCTTACGTTCGCTCTCAAATTTCTCGGTGATTCTCTGTATCCCTTGCATCCCTCTCATATTTTCCGCACGACTTTTACGCTCGGTCAGTGTTTTCCTCCAAATTTTATCTGACTTTCCTTATTCATATCGTTTTTTTTCAGATCACTTTTCATTCCTGAAATCGCCAGTCGATTCGTTTACGTCTCTACGAACTTTAAATCCATCCTTTGCTTCAAAATGTCCACCTCTGCTTCCGTTGCCCACCTCATCTCTTTCCTCACGCGCCCTTTGCTCTCCGCTTATGCGCCTGCTACCGTCACCTCGGCCCAGCTCATCCTGAACGCGACTCTGGCCACCGTTCCCAGCGCGACGTTCACCCTGTCTGCCTCCGGAACGCCTCCTCCTTCTATCCTTTCTGCATCGATTGGCGCCGGCATCCCCTGGGCCTCTTGGTTCAACGCCCTCGGCGGAGGACGTGACGTCCTAGTGTTCTACGGCCCTACCTTCGTCAAGGTCCGCGTCGGTGACGGGCAGGTCACGACCGTCTGGAGCGAGGACGCACAGGGCAGCGTGACCCCGATCTCGCAGCTCAAGGCCGTACCCCTCTTGCAGCAGTCCACCGGCGCGCGCCTCCGTGCCGCCCTCCTGTCCGCCCGCGTGCGCAGCATCCGCCGCGAGCAGACCGCAGCCGCGCCCATCCGCCTTCCCAGCCTCCTCTTCGCCTCGTCGCCCACCTCCTCTGACTCCGACTCATCCTACGACGCCTCAGACTCGGACTCGGACTCAGACTGCGAGTCGTCGACGTCGTCGAAATTCACGTCCTACTCCGCCGAGTCGCTCCTTACCTCCGCTGCGAGCTCCCCCGTGTCCAGCCCGCCCAAGTCTGCGTGCCTGCCCCTCCCCCTGTACCGCGCCCCGCGGCCCATCGGCGTCTCTAAGCCCAGCATCGTCTCGGCGGACAAGTCCAAGAAGGACCTGACTGCGTACTTGTACCAGGGCGGCGTCACGCGCGTCATGACCGGCGGCGTGATGCTCGGCCCCCGGCGCGCCGCCGCGCACGTCGTCAAATTCACGCGCTCTTGAGGAGCTGCGTTTCTCGTTCTTTTTTCTTTCACTCTCGACGGCGTTTCTTTTTCACTCAAACGATTCCTCCAACGAACTTCACGCCCCACTGTATTGTTATCTTCGGACCCGGTTCTCTCTGTAGCATCCTTCATACATCCATACATCCTCGTGTACACTCATTAATGGTAGGTCGGTAGCAGTAGCAATATACAATTTTTTTTTTTCGAAGAATCTCGCGAAGAAGCAAGCCGCTTGGAACTTGACTTTGCTTGGTGTGGTTACGAAATAAGTGAAAGGGACATGAATTTATTTCGGGCTCTTGAATCTGGTGCATACGAGGCTAGCAGAATTATTGTAAGAGATACTAACGACTAACATCTTTCGGTTTCGACGCTTTAGAGGGCTGGAATAAATCAGGAGCATTGCTTATATACAGCACTTGGTACAGTACTAGTGGGCCTTGTCTACAGTTTTTTTAAAAAAAAAATAGCTCGTGACATGTCAAGACTTGAAAACTCGGTACTGTTTAAATTCTATCTTTGGGGATGTCTCGGCGAGAGCTGGTTCCGTTTAGCTGAAATGGTTTATCAGTTGATTTTGAATGTGAATTTTTGCTTGTATATACTAGACCGCTCACTAGCCTCACTCCGTGCTTATTGCAACTTGTTCACATGGGAAGGTCCTTCAAGGTAAATTTCGGGCTCCGGTGCTTCAAACGATGGCAAGGCTGATTAGTTCTTCGTATCCGACTTGCTGCGGTGCCTTGGTGGGTTTTCATCTTTATTCTGGGAAAGACCGATTCAACGGATGCGTATTATCGGTGTCCACAGACTACACATTTATATATATATATACATCCTCTTCCTCTTCCAAGCTTTCGTGGGGTATTGAATTTCTATTAGGCTGACGGAGCATTGCACAGAAATACATGCTGGAGGTGTATATATACTGTGACTGTAAGTTCTTTTTGTTTGCTCCTTTACGTCGCCAACAATCACCAACTGCGCAAAACGAATTGGTGGTCAGTAAGACTAAAACCGCAGGAATCGAGTTGTCACGGTTGAAGTGCCTGGAAGAAACTTGGAAACATGGCTGTCAAATATCACAAGGACACGTCCATCAGGAATCAGATCTTCGCCTGGTGGTACGCACTGGCACATCTGCCAGAAATACCCCCAAAACTGCCCAAACAACACGCTGCGAATAGTCGTTGGAAAAACACGGCATTGGAAGATTTCCAAATTTCATCCCCCAAACCAAAGCAAGTGAAATTTCTACAGGAAAACCGCGTTTTTCAATGCAGGCCAAGCCGGCATAACTGAGGGTTGAAATCAAATATTTATTAATGACTGATTAATGGACAGGTTCACGCGTCCTTGGATCCTTCCGGTTCAATGGTTTGAAGGTGCATATATAATAAACCTTGCATAGCTCCTTGACAACCTCCCGTAAGACAGATCGGTCTTCAGCAGCCATAATAAATTCCTTATGGTGCTCCTCGGGGATCTCGGGCTTTTAACACCTTGTCCCAGCAACGTTTCCGTAGCCCAGCATATGTCCGGGTGGATTCCGTGGTTCGAATGTGATCCCCCGGATATCATTCGTCCAGCATAGCCTATATACAGCCTGCCCCCAAGGTCGTCTTCGGCACCAGAAGTGAACCAAGTACTAGTACCCAATAATGAACTAATGCATACGTGCGAGTGGATTGTTCGTAAATACGCGATATCGTTCTTCGAGAAATGAGAGGCCGACTGGTTCAGAACTAAAATTAGCAGCGCGAAACCGATGACTGTACTTGGCGCCAATTTAAAGTGAAGCAAGCTATATCCCATCACATTTACATCACGCTCTCGTACCTTGAAAAATGGCGCAGATGGATTTCTGAGTCCCTGATGTTTCGTATCATACCTGGTTCTGGCTCTGCGCGGCGCCCCATTTCTAGGGTGTCTTTTATGAAGAGTCGTCCCCTCCTTCCTTCCTTCCTTCCTTTCTTTTTTGGGCGCTCTGTCTATAAGTATGCCAGTATGATGAAATTTCCACCAAACTTCCGATTGATTAACGGATAAACAGAGAGAGTCTGGGCAATATCAGTGTTCATTTAGTAATGCCATGCATATCTCCGCTGGTGTAATTTTTCCGATCTGCACTGCCTGTTGGATCACCTGAACCGCCTCCTACACCTTTTCTCTTTTTCAGCCTTGTCTGGCCTTGTACGAGGTCAGAAGACCGCTGTCAAATTGGCAGTTCGAAGGGATCCAATATCTTATTCAGAGGCGCCTCGCTTCGACCTTTCTCCTCCCCGTCTCACGCCTACGAGTCTCCTGGTCCACAAATGCCAATCTACACTCTCAACATCATGGGCCATGTCGTAGATAGAGACACGATGAAGAGTTTCGTCAAGGCTCTCACGGCCTTGCACGTACAGACATTCCACTCGGACCCTGCAGCCGTCCGCGTCGAGTTCGTCATCGGTCCGTGTGAAAATACGCGCTTCCGCTACGTACGCGCCTTTTTTCTCTATGATAATTCTTCACTTACGCGTACCTGAACCTATCCAGGGCGGATATGGGTTTAAACCCGCGAAAGGGCTGTTCGGCTATGATAGTACCACGGCGCATCTAGTTGCGCAGATCGTGTGGAATGGGAGCGCCGAGGAGTGGCAGGAGTATTGCAGGAAGATCGTCAAGCTCTGGGGCCCACAGTTGAGGACAGTTGTGCTGCAGAGAGTGGAGTGGGAGTTTGAGGTTGAGGAGCAGGGCGGGCTGGGGCGCATTGTCGGTAATGACAATGCCGGTGAAGGGGGAAAGACATGAGAAGGCCCTGAATTTATATTCAAGTTGTTTGTAATATTGTTAGGGATGTCGCATTGGCCTTGTCAATGAGTAATGGAGGACCTGTCTGTGTTGCGCGAGTCGCGTTTTTATTCCTGATACCGACTCAGGTACTTACCAGGTCTCCAAATCAGAATTAAAACTTGTATGCGCCTTTTTGCCGGATCAGCGGACCGGTCGTTAAGCTAGGCACCGTGACAGATCATCGGACCTCAAGGCCTGAAGTCCGAAAACGTCCGAACCTCCTGCAGATTCTGATTTCAACAGATGTACTCAGAAAGAAAAAAAAATGCGACCGCTTTCAGCCTTCTGCTGAATGTGTAGATACAAGAAAATGCCCAGAGAGCCATCCAATGGCTGTAAATATTTTGGAAAGAGCTACCAACTTTAACAGACTCAGAACTATTGCAGCAACAGCTTGCACTGACTTTGACCTTGGGGAAAGCCCGGAGGGCCATCATATAGCAACTGCAAATTAATTGTTAACTGTTCCAATTGTTAGACTCGTGACCAGTCTGTAAACAAAATACCGAGAAAATGTGGCAAGCACTTCGGTTGTTTACAGACTGGTACATCTCGGGATCCTGCATTGGGCTGACAGCGGAGTTTGAAATTTTACTGAGGTCCTTGTTCTCTCTTGCACTTTGCCCATGAACCAAATTCGAATTATCAAGAACTTTTATATGCTAGAAACAAACACATCTGTGTCCTCAGAATATTTTTAATTGTATGTGGAAGAGATGGAAAGGGCATCAACTTTGGGGCAGAATTGATCGTTTTTGATCGCTCGCTTCTCAGCCGATCACGGCACCTGCCAAAATTTCAAACTCCGTTGGCCGCTCGATCCCCTTTCCCGAGATGTACCAGTCTGTAAAACGCCGAAGTGCTTGCCACATATTTTCGGCAATTCTTTTACAGACTGGTTACAAGTCTATCCAATTGTATAATAAGGCGTAGTGGGAGGTACCAGGGGATGCCCGGAGGGCCTTAGTATTTTTATTCGGCTCGGATGGTCCATATTTTGTACTTGCATAAACTTTGCCTTTACGAAGTGCACTTCCAACAGTAAGACTAAAACCGCAGGAATCGAGTTGTCACGGTTGAAGTGCCTGGAAGAAATTTGGAAACATGGCTGTCAAAGATCACAAGGACACGTCCGTCAGGAATCAGATCTTCGCCTCAGGCTGGTGGTACGCACTGGCATATCTGCCGGAAATACCCCCAAAACTGCCTAAATAACACGCTACGAATAGTCGAAGTTGGAAAAACACGGCATTTGGAAGATTTCCAAATTTCATCCCCCAAACCAAAGCGAGTGAAATAAAACCGCAGTGTGCACATCGCTATTGCGTTTTTCAATGCAGGCCAAGCCGGCATAACTGAGGGTTGAAATCAAATATTTATTAATGACTGATTAATGGACAGGTTCACGCGTCCTTGGATCCTTCCGGTTCAATGGTTTGAAGGTGCATATATAATAAACCTTGCATAGCTCCTTGACAACCTCCCGTAAGACAGATCGGTCTTCAGCAGCCATAATAAATTCCTTATGGTGCTCCTCGGGGATCTCGGGCATTTAACACCTTGTCCTAGCAATGTTTCCGTAAGCATAATAAGGCCAGCCCTCTCAGTCTTGCTCCATCGCACTGTTCGTTGGCCAGGATTCAGAGGAGCTTGCGATTTTGAAATCTGAAGAGCGGTTGCGGTAGTGAAACGCAATCGTACGAAGCATGACTGAGCAAGATTCTGACTCGGAACCGTGCGCGGTCGCCAAACGAGGAGGTCCTCTTAGTGGACCAGGACCAGGTGATCGGAAGACCCGCAGTGATATTTGATCCTCGCAAACAACGCGTCTCCTTCCTTCCTCTGTTTGCTTCCAATTCATTCGTACTGCCGCGGAACTTTAACAAAATCCTGCTCACCATTTTAATGTAAGTGGGACCACATACCAAGTCTCCTTGATCAAAAAATACAATACATAGCGCAACAAAAGCTAGCATATGTCCGGGGGATCCGTGGTTTGAATGTGATCCCCCGGATATCATTCGTCCAGCATAGCCTATATACAGCCTGCCCCCAAGGTCGTCTTCGGCACCAGAAGTGAACCAAGTACCCAGTAATGAACTAATGCATACGTGCGAGTGGATTGTTCGTAAGTACGTGATATCGTTCTTCGAGAAATGAGAGGCCAACTGGTTCAGCACCAAAATTAGCAGCGCAAAACCGATGACTGTACTTGGCGCCAATTTAAAGTGAAGCAAGCTATATCCCATCACATTTATATCACGCTCTCGTACCTTGGAAAATGGCGCAGATGGATTTCTGAGTCCCTGATGTTTCGTATCATACCTGATTCTGGCTCTGCGTGGCGCCCCACATCGGGGTTTTAACAGTTTACTTGTCGGGGCTTGTACAAGCTTGTACCGGTAAAAAAAGACCACAAGTTGACAAGCCGACAGGCTATGTTCGAAACCCGACAAGTGATTTTTTTTTCCATTTTTTAAAAAGTGTGCATTGACTTCCAGGACCCATTTCCACAGTCTTTTTTTTTGGAACAAGAAAAACAAGTGTACAAGTGCGCAAGTGTTTTGTCATTTTGCTGATGCATTTCTGGGGTGTCTTTTATGAAGAGTCGTCCCCTCCTTCCTTTCTTTCATTTTTGGGCGCTCTGTCTATAAGTATGCCAGTATGATGAAATTTCTACCAAACTTCCGATTGATTGACGGATAAAAAGAGAGAGTTTGGGCAATATCAGTGTTCATTTAGTAATGCCATGCATATCTCCGCTGGTATAATTTTTCTGCTCTTGGCAGTTTGATGTATGGAAGATCAACTGATCTGCACTGCCTGTTGGATCACCTCCTACACCTTTTCTCTTTTGCCTTGTCTGGCCTTGTACGAGGTCAGAAGACCGCTGTCAAAGGATAAGTCAGGATAAATATATTATACTCAGCTATGTCCCCTTTCGGAACGTGCCGAGTTATAGGGTATAGTACAATAGGCCGGTAATGTTGGCGGATCTTGAGGCTGTGCAAGCTCGAGCCAAGCCGCGGAGCGGAGAACTCTCGTGGCGCCGTGTCTGCACCCGCTGGTCCCCGTCTCAGCTCCCGACTAAATTGTAGGAACGAGAATGCAGTCTACTTTCTGTCAAATGGTTGCTTTATTATTTTACTTTAGGTTTAATAACATTTTCTCAGTCAACTCGTAGTTGTATAAAACATGTACGCTCGAGTCGACTCCCTCAGACTTCGTTCCACTGCTGTGCGCGAAGACTGAGTTACTTATTATCTAGCTCTACGCGCACTTTCTAGTCTCTACAGGTTATTGGGCCCCGCCTTTAACTGCGTATCATCCTCTGCCAACCATGTCCTCTGCTACCACCCTCACCGACACGCTCCCGTCGTCCGTTCCTGCTCTAAAGTCGAATGGCGAGAACTTCACCATTTATTCCCTGCGCTTCCGTGCTTCCGTGAGTGCGAAGGGGTATATGGGCCATTTCGACGGTACTGCGACTCGTCCCGTATTCACGGCGCCTATCACCCAGGTGCAGTCAGACGAACTCGAACGTTGGGACAAGGCGGAAGCAAACTCGAAAACTCTTCTTCTCCAAAAGATTCCCGACTCGCTTGCTATTCAAGTCGACAGCCTGCCGACTGTTGCTGATGCGTGGGCGTTAATCTATTCGACCTTCGCAAATAAAGGAACCTACGCACAGACGAATCTTCGATCTGATTTTCTCCAGTCCAAGTGCCCGAATGGAGGAAATGTTCGTACGTTCCTTAGCGATCTCATCACGAAGAAGGAGGAGTTGGCGACGCTGGGCGTCGTAATCAGCGAGACGGACTTCAGATCTACCATCATATCCTGCCTACCTCACTATCTTTCCGGTTTCGCATCGTCGCAGCTCACCACAGCGAAATTATTCACCTCCACTGGCACTGTCGAGTGCATCCCGTTTATTAACGTGATCTCGGAGGAGTACGATCGGAAGGAGGCCGAACGCCAGGCCAGCTCGAAGAGGCGTGGGAAGGGTAAAGACGATGGGGATGAGGCGTTGGCGGTGACAGATGGAAAACGGAAGGGGAAAACTCACGGCACTTGCTGGAATTGCGGTACGAAAGGCCATTTTTCCCGTGATTGCAAGAAGCCAAAGAAGGAAAAAGAGTCGGCGGACAACAAGAAGTCGGGCGGCTCAGCGGCAGCGGCAGTGGACTGGGACTCCGAAAGCGAGGGGGCCTGGGCTGCCGACTGCTCGGATTCGGACTCAGACGGTTCCATGCCCGCATTCGGTGCGGCTTCGGACTTGAGTTCCGAGGGTGGCTCCATGCCGGAGCTGCAGACGGTTTCCAGATCGGACGATGCTTCCGAAGTTGGAGACGTGGACGTCAGCGTTGCTGACTGGTTTTCCGAAGTGGGGGAGGATTGTGGGGATTTTGAGCCAGATTGCGGCAGTTCCGAGGAGCTATCTGGGGTCGATGGAAGCGAGATCAGCTCGCTTGTCGGCGTTGACCTGGACTCGGATGGCAGCGTGGAGTCGTGGGACTATGTCCGCGATGCGCTGGAGACTGCGACGCATGGTGAGGCTGCGGCGATTGACTTGGGAGGTAAAAAGAATTCACCTCGGTCCGAGCTGTACGATTCAGGTACAACGCGCCATCTTACCCCTTTCCGCGACGAGTTGGAGAACTTTGTTGATATCCCCCCAAAGGAGTTTAGCGCTGCAAACAATTCTGGTTTCAGCGCGGTGGGACGTGGAGACATGATAATTGACGTACCTAACGGTGTTGACGTCTCCAAGCTTCGTCTCACGGAGGTGTTGTATTCCCCTGAGGTGGGCTACACCCTCGTGTCCATCGGTCGTCTCGACAAGGCCGGTGTGACTTCCACCTTCTCGAACGGGTCGTGCAAGATGTACGGGCCCGACGGAAAGAAGATTGGCGAGATTCCTCGAAACGCGAGGGGTCTGTACCGCGTCGTGCATGAGCCGGAAGTCGCAAACACTGCAGAAGCGAAGCATACCGTGATGGAGCTTCATCGCCTCATGGGGCACATCGCTCCTGACACCGCCCGAAAGCTCGTGGAAAAGGGTTTTGTAACGGGTGTGCGATTGGACATGTCGTCCGGCGAGCCGGTGTTTTGTGAGTCGTGCATATATGCAAAGTCGACGCGAAAGGCCGTGGCGAAGGCCCGTCAGGGTGAGCGAGCGAAGGAGTTTGGTGAGGAGATCCACTCGGACGTGTGGGGTCCGGCGCCGACTACATCCCTCGGTGGGCGCCGTTATTATGTGACTTTTACCGATGATTACTCGCGACTCACCCACATTCACTTCCTCAAGTCGAAAGACGAGGCGTTCGACGCATACAAGGATTTCGAGGCGTGGGCAGGCACACAGAAGAAGGCGAAGATTCGTCGTCTTCACTCGGACCGCGGCGGCGAGTACCTGGGCAAAGCCTTTGAGCTCCACCTCAAGGCTGCGGGCACGGAACAGAAACTCACCGTGCACGACACCCCTCAGCACAACGGCGTCGCAGAGCGTCGTAATCGCTCAATTGTGGAGCGCATTCGCGCGTTGCTGCATGCGAGTGGTCTCCCGCGCAACTTGTGGTCGGAGGCGGCGCGGCATGTCGTGTGGTTGATGAATCGCACTACGACGAAGGCGGTAGACGGCATGACGCCGTATGAGGCGGTATTCGGGCGCAAGCCTGACTTGCGAGAGGTGCGCGAATGGGGCGAAAAGGTGTGGGTACGTGTGAAGGGCGGAAGTAAATTCGGAGGGCGTGTGCGTGAAGGGCGTTGGATGGGTTTCGACGAGCGCAGCAACGGCGTGCGGGTTTACTGGCCAGACAAACGCACGGTGCAAGTTGAACGTAACGTCTATTTTAACAAGGAGCGTGCGTCGTTTCAGCCTCATGAAGACGATGACTGGGTCTTTGATATCAAAGACACACCTGCTGCAATCCGTGCACCTCCTGCTCCTGCTCCGGCCCCAGCTGCTCCTGCTGTCGCTCCTGCTCCTGTTATCCCTGCACCGGTTCCTGCGCAAATTCCGGCGGTGGTTCCACAGCCCGAACCCGTTGCACCAGAGATTCCCGCCAAACGCGTGCGCAAACCCAGCCAGCGCGTCGTTGACCTTTTGGAGGGTCGTGGGAGTGCCTCAAACAGAGCGTCCGACCCGCTCGTTCCCACTGGTATCCGTGTCCCCGAGCATGTTGCTGAGAGCGCTGCTGAGTTTGAGGGGGAGAGTGAGGCGGAAGTTATGATGGCTGCAGATTTCGTGGAGGAGTACGCGATGGCGGCAGAGATGAGTGAGGCAGAGGCGCTAGAACCGAGGTCTCTTGCGGAGGCGAAGCGGCGGCCAGATTGGCCGTTGTGGGAGGCAGCAATAACGGAAGAGCTTTCCGCTTTGACAGCCGCGGGAACGTGGGAACTGGTTGATCCGCCGGCTGACGCGAACATCATCGGTTCCAAGTGGGTTTTCAAGGCCAAGAAGGACGCCGCGGGCAACGTCGTTCGTTACAAGGCTCGTCTCGTTGCGCAAGGTTTTTCCCAAGTCCCCGGAGTTGATTATTTTGACACTTACGCTCCTGTCGCCAAACTCGCGTCGATCCGTACCGTTCTCGCCAAAGCCGCCGAACTTGACTGGGAGATCCACCAAGTCGACATCAAGGCCGCTTACCTGAATGGGGAGCTGTCCTCCGACGAGAACATTTATATGCGCCAACCTCCCGGCTTCCCTGCTCCCGGTTCCTCACGTAAGGTCTGCCATTTGCTCAAAACCCTCTACGGCTTGAAGCAAAGTGGCCGGCGCTGGTACCAGAAGCTCGTTGAAATCTTGGTCCAATCTATGGGCTTCCAGCGCTGTGAATCGGACCAGGCCGTATTTTTTGAGCGCAAAAATGGCCGAGTGGTGTGCGTTGTGGTGGTGCACGTGGATGACTGCACGATTGCGGCGGAAACATTGGAGCTAGTGGTGGCGTTCAAATCGGGCGTTGCGCAGCATGTGGAGGTAACGGATCTGGGCGAGGTGCATTGGTTGTTGGGGATAGAGGTTAAGCGAAATCGCGAGGCGCGTACAATTCATTTGTCTCAGCGCGCTTACATCGAACAAATCCTTCGACGATACGGTTTGGACGAGCTCAAACCCCTCTCCATCCCTATGGAAACCTCGGCGAACCTCTCCTCTTCCCAATCTCCATCCACGACGCGTGAAATCGCGCTCATGCGCGACATTCCTTACGACGCGGCGGTGGGATCTTTGATGTATTGCTCCATTGGGACACGCCCGGACATTACTTTTGCCGTCCAGTCCGTCTCTCGTTTTACCAAGAACCCTGGCGCGGCTCACTGGGACGCCGTCAAGCGCATCTTTCGCTACCTTAGTGGTTCGAAGGAACTGTGGCTCACATACGGCAACATCGCGGCGCAGTTGGTGGGATACGCAGATGCGGATGGCAGCATGACGGAAGATCGCAAGGCGATTACTGGGTACGCGTTCATGATCAACGGCGGCGCTGTTTCGTGGAGTGCTAAACAGCAGGGGATTATTTCGCTCTCTACCACGGAGAGCGAGTATGTTGCGTCCACGGAAGCTGCAAAGGAAGCACTTTGGCTTCGTTCTATTCTCGCGCAGCTTTTTACTCCCATCTCTGACGCTACTACCCTCTTCGGCGACAACCAATCAGCCATCGCACTCGCCAAAGATCATCAGTATCACGCGCGCACGAAGCACATCGATATACGCTTCCATTTTATCCGCTGGGTCATCGAGCAGGGATCCCTCCGGCTCGTTTATTGTCCTACCGAGGACATGGTCGCTGATACACTCACGAAAGCGCTCCCCTCTGCCAAGGTCAAGCATTTTGCAGCCGCGTTGGGGCTTTGCTCGGCTTGAGGGGGAGTGTTGGCGGATCTTGAGGCTGTGCAAGCTCGAGCCAAGCCGCGGAGCGGAGAACTCTCGTGGCGCCGTGTCTGCACCCGCTGGTCCCCGTCTCAGCTCCCGACTAAATTGTAGGAACGAGAATGCAGTCTACTTTCTGTCAAATGGTTGCTTTATTATTTTACTTTAGGTTTAATAACATTTTCTCAGTCAACTCGTAGTTGTATAAAACATGTACGCTCGAGTCGACTCCCTCAGACTTCGTTCCACTGCTGTGCGCGAAGACTGAGTTACTTATTATCTAGCTCTACGCGCACTTTCTAGTCTCTACAGGTAAATGTACTACACCACCTACGTCGCAACCTACGCACTGTCGACGAGCTCACCGCTTTTAAGGTTGTATCTGATTTGAGGCAGTTCGAAGGATCCAAGATCTTATTTAGAGGCGCCTCGCTTCGACCTTTCTCCTCCCCGTCTCACGCCTACGAGTCTCCTGGTCCACAAATGCCAATCTACACTCTCAACACCATGGGCCCTGTTGTAGATACAGACACGAGGAAGAGCTTCGTCAAGGCTCTCACGGCCTTGCACGTACAGACATTCCACTCGGACCCTGCAGCCGTCCGCGTCGAGTTCGTCATCGGTCCGTGTGAAAATACGCGCTTCCGCTACGTTCGAGCCTTTTTTCTCCATTATAATTTTCACTTACGCGCTATCCAGGGCGGATATGGGTTTAAGCCCGCGAAAGGGGTGTTCGGCCATGATAGTACCACGGCGCATCTAGTTGCGCAGGTCGTGTGGAATGGGAGCGCCGAGGAGTGGCAGGAGTATTGCAGGAAGATCGTCAAGCTCTGGGGCCCGCAGTTGAGGACGGTTGTGCTGCAGAGAGTGGAGTGGGAGTTTGAGGTTGAGGAGCAGGGCGGGCTGGGGCGCATTGTCGGCAATGACAATGCCGGTGAAGGGGGAAAGACATGAGAAGGTGAATTTATATTCAGGTTGTTTGTAATATTGTTATAGGGATGTCGCATTGGCCTTGTCAATGAGTAATGGAGGACCTGTTTGTGTTGCGCGAGTCGCGTTTTTATTTTTATTCGGCTCGGATGGTCCATATTTTGTACTTACATAAACTTTGCCATTACGAAGTGCACTTCGAATTTAACCGGTCCAAAGGACCACTGAACGGCACGGGCTGTTGACCGGGCGACCGCGTATCAACTTTTCGTTTGCGCAACCTACGCCTCGACTGTAGGCCCTAGCTATACAATCTGAACATATATACTGTGACCAGTGTAAGCTCTTTTTGTTTGCTCCTTTACGTCGCCAACATTATCACCCACCAACCCCAATTCCCAATTCATTCTCGCTCGATACCAAAGCCAAAACGGAAACAAGCACGCTACTAGTACTGTCGGCAAAAGAAAACAAACACCAACTGCGCAAAACGAATTGGTGGTCAGTATAAGACTAAAACCGCAGGAATCGAGTTGTCACGGTTGAAGTGCCTGGAAGAAACTTGGAAACATGGCTGTCAAATATCACAAGGACACGTCCGTCAGGAATCAGATCTTCGC
The DNA here is from genome assembly GCA_029282285.1 of Mycena rebaudengoi. NCBI lineage: Eukaryota > Fungi > Basidiomycota > Agaricomycetes > Agaricales > Mycenaceae > Mycena > Mycena rebaudengoi. The sequence goes on from JARJCX010000014.1 coordinate 1,463,236, forward strand.
CTCAGGCTGGTGGTACGCACTGGAATATCTGCCGGAAATACCCCCAAAGCTGCCCAAACAACACGCTACGACTCAGCAAGCTATATATCCCATCACATTTACATCACGCTCTCGTACCTTGGAAAATGGCGCAGATGGATTTCTGAGACCTTGATTTTTCGTATCATACCTGGTTCTGGCTCTGCGTGGCGCCCCATTTCTAGGGTGTCTTTTATGAAGAGTCGTCCCCTCCTTCCTTTCTTTCATTTTTGGGCGCTCTGTCTATAAGTATGCCAGTATGATGAAATTTCTACCAAACTTCCGATTGATTGACGGATAAAAAGAGAGAGTTTGGGCATCAGTGTTCATTTAGTAATGCCATGCATATCTCCGCTGGTGTAATTTTTCTGCTCTTGGCAGTTTGATGTATGGAAGATCAACTGATCTGCACTGCCTGTTGGATCACCTCCTACACCTTTTCTCTTTTGCCTTGTCTGGCCTTGTACGAGGTCAGAAGACCGCTGTCAAAGGATAAGTCAGGATAAATATATTATACTCAACTATGTCCCCTTTCGGAACGTGCCGAGTTATAGGGTATAGTACAATAGGCCGGTAAATGTACTACACTACCTACGTCGCAACCTACGCACTGTCGACGAGCTCACCGCTTTTAAGGTTGTATCTGATTTGAGGCAGTTCGAAGGATCCAAGATCTTATTTAGAGGCGCCTCGCTTCGGCCTTTCTCCCCCCGTCTCACGCCTACGAGTCTCCTGGTCCACAAATGCCAATCTACACTCTCAACACCAGGGGCCCCATAGATAGAGACACGAAGAAGAGCTTCGTCAAGGCTCTCACGGCCTTGCACGTACAGACATTCCACTCGGACCCTGCAGCCGTCCGCGTCGAGTTCCTCCTCGCTGAGGGTGAAACTCGCTACGTTCGCGCCTTTTTTCTCTATTATAATTCTTCACTTACGCGTACCTGAACCTATCCAGGGCGGATATGGGTTTAAACCCAAGAAAGGGCTGCTCGGCTATGGCCTTGATAGTGCGACGGCGCATCTAGTTGCGCAGGTCGTGTGGAATGGGAGCGCCGAGGAGTGGCAGGAGTATTGCAGGAAGATCGTCAAGCTCTGGGGCCCGCAGTTGAGGACGGTTGTGCTGCAGAGAGTGGAGTGGGAGTTTGAGGTTGAGGAGCAGGGCGGGCTGGGGCGCATTGTCGGCAATGACAATGCCGGTGAAGGGGGAAAGACATGAGAAGGTGAATTTATATTCAGGTTGTTTGTAATATTGTTATAGGGATGTCGCATTGGCCTTGTCAATGAGTAATGGAGGACCTGTTTGTGTTGCACGAGTCGCGTTTTTTATTTTTATTCGGCTCGGATGGTCCATATTTTGTACTTTCATAAACTTTGCCATTACGAAGTGCACTTCCAATTGCATTTCAGTATCATATGGCCCTGGCGAATCTCATAGGGAACGCCGAAAATGGGATTAGCTCGGAGAAAATCAGTTATTTGGCACGAACTACAGTCATTAACCTAGAAGCGAAATGATTAGACAATATCGTGATTTACTCCGTGATTACGAGTTATATTCATCCAAACTTTTTTTCCAGTCGATGTAAATACTCCGTGGCTACCTGTCTACAGAAAGGTTGGAGTGAATTGGTGAAGTATTGGTGGAGAACGGGCCCAATTTAGTGATACCATCAAATTCTGCCATAAACCACGAAGCGAAACACTACGATGGGCACGATGGAGTGTCTTTGAAGACCTGGGGTGGTCATATTCTGATTCTACGACCTTTAAAACCCCTACAGCATGCCATGACTGTAAAGTTACTGCCCAGCAGCTGGGGACCCGGGCAGCTCGATAAGTTGTAAAACTGAGCCAAACAGTAACTCAAAATAGCGATTTTTTTCTTGAGCTCTTGAAGCGCTCCCTGGAAAATTCCTTTTGTGAATATGAGTTTCAGATATTATAGAATGCGCTCAAAAAGATTGGGCCCTGGGGGATGCTCAAATGATGCAAAACACGTGGTGTTTCGCTTCCCGGTTTATTTCGCTTCCCGGTTAAAGACTGTACCTCCATATTCACGAAACGCAGGGCTCACTACTCAGTCTGAAGATAGGTTGAAATTTCAAACTTGAACCAAGGCTGGAAAACAATCAATCAGTGGCAGTGCTCTAAAGGCTTAGCCAACCTGGACCAAATACAACTGCGTATAAGTACTTAATTATCGAATTTGAAGTTTTTGAGCATGCCGCTCAATCGGGCAGAAAATCCATGAGGGCAAAGCGAGAACACAAAATATTACAAGGCCTCGATATCCCCGGCAATCCAGCAGAACAAGGCGGACAAAGAATCGGAGAACAAGGCGTTGGCAAGGCGCACCAGCCTCGATCGGAACGAATGGTCACAACATCAGTCACACATATAACGCTTCTTGTCCCAATCCCGACAGCGACGCTTTCTCTGTGCACGTCCAACGCGCTTTGACGGTGCCCTTTCTTCTGCCTTTTAAACGCCGGAAAAGAGCCTTACCTTTGTTCTTTTACCCCCAGAAACTCATGATCATACGACATGCCTCACACCACAGGTTAGTTACGGTGGCGTTTTTTTTCTGGCGGACGCGTGGACGGACAAAGGACGGGGTGGACGCGATGTATATCGGTTGTGCGTGCCCTGCGTGGGGGAGGGGCTGCTGGTGTGCTTTGTGGACTAGTGCCTACCCCTTGGGCGTTGTGCCTGGTCGGCAGGCGCGGCAGGCCTGGCATCAATAGGGTCGCTTGAGCGCGATGTCGGGTCTTTGCAGGCTGTCTGGTCGTTGGGACTGTTCTGGGGACCGATTCACGCTGTTGGATACGTTCAGGGCAGGCGCTTATTGCGTGCCTGTCTTCGTGGTATTCTGGCTGCTGGAACTACTATTCACCCCGCGATGGCTTTATTTTGGGCTATCCCGAGGAGGGGATTGATCGCGGGAAGGCTCTAGACGCTGCTCTGGGACGCTACTGTCCATTGGGGGCATGGCGACTTCAGGAGCCGTATCCTTCACTTATCGTTTTGAATGGTCAAATGCTGCGTCTTTTTGACGGACTTTGGCGCAGTTGTGGGATACGGGACGGATCCTACGCTTCCTTGCCTCACCTCCCCTCGTCGTATTTTCCGTCGCTGACCATGCTTCATCCAGAACCCTCCGAAAACTGGGACGACGACTTTGAATTTAACCACAAGAACACGCGACGACACCAAGACCAAGACCAAGAACCCCCACGACCACCCCGCGACTCACACGAAACGACAGAAAACTGGGACGACGACTTTGAGGAGGACGAGCCGCGCGCGCCGTCGCCGCTGCCCCGTCCACCGTCCGCGCCGAGCAAGAATCGCACGCCGCGCGCCAACAGGGCACGCACGCGCTCCGGCTCCGGCTCTACTGCACGACAGCAAACAGCGGGGGGCTGGGACTCGTCCGAAGATGACGACGAGCTCGGCTTCGCGCACAACGACACCGAGGACCATACCATCACCGCGCGCTCCGCCTCTGCCTCCTCCGCGGGCTCGCGCCGTCTCCTCTCCTACTCGAACCACGGCTCGCCCCCGCCGCCCGTGCCCCCGCTGCCCTCGGGCGTCGTCCCCATCAGCATCCCGTCTGGCGGGAGCACGTCCGCGCTTGGGCTGCAGCAGCCGCAGCCGTTCCCGCGCTCCCCGACTGCGAGCGTGTTCTCGCACCCGGACAACGCGTCGATCGCGTACACGCACACGAGCGCAGGGTCGACGACGCACCTGACGCGCCCGCACGGGAGCAGGGGCCTCGCCGGCCTGCCGCCCAGCCCGCCGCTGCACCGCGAGCGCGAACGCAAGAGCCGGCGCCTGCGCAAGAAGAGCCGGCCGGGCGGCGCGCCAGCCACGGGCCTGGAGATGCGCGAGATGCCGCTGCGTACGGCGCATGTGCAGACGTCGTCGGAGGAGGCGGGGATGGCGGAGGAGGAGGAGGACTGGGACGCGGAGGAGGTGGGCGCGAGTGGGAGTGGGAGCGGGAGCGGGAGCGGGCATGGCGGGGGCGGGGTGGCGGGGCTGCCGCCCGCGGGGATGCCGCCATATGCTGCACCACCACACACCAACGCCACCGCGAGTGGGAGCAACGTCGCGATCGGCTCGCCGGGGCTGCTCCAGCGCATCGGCAGCGTCAAGAAGTGGGGCCTGTCGGGGCTCGGCGCGGCCGCGCGTCGGAAGAAGGGCAGCAGCGTGAGCGTCGGGAGCGATTTCGCATTCGGTAAGTGTTCTCTGACGAGAGTGTCTGCCGATGTGTATACTGACTTCTCCTTCCCTCGACAGACACGGACCTGGACGCCATCCCCGACATTCACGCGCATGCAAACGGGGACCTCGCCAACGAGGCGACGCCGCGCCCGCCGAGCGCCGCGTCGCTCATGCGCACGGGCTCGCAGTCGTCCTCGCGCTCGCGCCACTCGTACGCGCACCCGCCGCCGCAGACGCCGCCCCCCAAGCCCGCGGCGCAGCGCTACTCGAACTACACGCCGCGCACGCCGCAGCAGGAGACGCCGCCCGCGCACCCACAGCGCAGCTCGGGATCGAACTGGTTTTTTCGGGGAGCGTCGAGCTCTTCTGGCGCGAGCGCGAGCTCTGGGTCTCCTGGGACTGGGGAGCAGCAGCAGCAGCGGGGGCGGTTTCGGGGTGGTGCAGGGAATGGGAATGGGGGAGGAGGGGGCGGTGTGGGTCGAGATGGTGCCGTTGCGGGAGGGGCGGCGGATGTGAGTGGGGGGGAGGCAAGGCCGTATACGCCGACGCCGCTCGGGGGGCGGGATGAGAAGGACAAGGACAAGGGCGACGGGAAGACGAAGCTGGTGAAGCGGCGGAGCCTGGGGTTCGTGCAGATCCGGAAGGGCATCCGGCCGCTGAATGGGAATGCGCCCGAGGGGAAGCTGGACGAGCAGACGACGGCGACTCCGAATCCAAGCCCTTCGAAGAACTATGCGGGGATCGGGGTGGGGCGGCCGCCGACCTCCGCAGCGCAGGGAAGCGTGGAGGACCTTGGGAGGGTGCTGAGCGGCGGGAAGGAAAGGGAGGGGATGGGGTTCGTGGAGCGGAATGTAAGACGGATAAGCCTCGTCGGCGCGCATCGGCACAGGCGCAACAAGAGCGGGGTGTCGATCAGTGGGCTGTCGACTAGTGGGATGGCGCAGTCGGGCGACGAGAAGGAGAACGATGACAAGGGGAAGACGGGCGCGAGCGGGCTTTCGAGTACGAAGCCGGCGGAGCCGCTCCTTCCACAGCCGCCCGTGGACGTGCAGGTGCAGTCCCCGTCACCGCCACAGACGGTGCGCTCCTCCAGCGCGAGCACGGCGAAGATGTCGGCGCCGATCAATATCGCGGCGGCGCGGAATCTGGAACTTATGCCTACGGCCTTCTCTCCTACTTTCTCGCTGTCTTCGAGCGCCACCACGCCCGCGTCGTCGTCTTCGCCTTCTTTGACTCCGTATTCTGCGCCTTCGTCGCCACCGCATTCCTCCTCTCCGTCCCCGAAACCGCCTGTATCACCACACTCGGCGTCGTTGGGCCGCTCGGCGGCCATCAGCCCCGTCGTCAGCGGTGCAAGCCCCAGTCCTGGAGGGGCAGCTGCCTCGGGGACGATGCGGCGTAACTCATTGGGCGATCTCAAGATCCCTGCTAGGATCAGCCAGGCGCAGGTGGGGCTTCGAAGAGACCTGGGTATGGTACGAGAATTCGCGCGAAACGTCGAGGGTGGGTCGTTTTTCCTCTCCGTTTTCTCGTTCATGTAATTAACGGTCTATTTATCTATCCAGAGCTCAAAGAGCTGCAAGACACGTACCAGACCCTGGTTTCGGAGGTGCAAGGCATTCTCGACAACCACGTCCTCCACCCGCCAGCCAAGGAGCCGGAGCCGGGGCCCTCGAGGGTGTCGTCCCCGACGTTCTTCAAGCGCCACCGCTCGAACACCTCGTCGTCAAACCCCGGTGCTCCGTCGTCGCCCGTCGTACAGACGCAGGCGGCGTCCCAGCAGCAGGCGTACAAGCAGCTCGCCTCCGCGTTCTACACCATCAATTCCAAGTACCGCATCTCGTGGGAATGCGCCGAGCTGCTCATCGAGCTGGGTGGCGGCGGGAGCTCCGCGTCGCCCCCGAGCACCAGCACGTCTGCGCCGACGATGAGTGGCGGCGGTGGCAGTGGCAGTGGCAGTGGCGCTGGCGCTGGCTCTGGGGGCGTCGGGGGGAGCGATGGGCTGCGGAGCGGGAAGAACAAGGCGCGCGAGCGCGCGATCACGCTGCAGGGCGACGACGTCAAGGGCCCGCCGTCGCCTGTGGCGTTAACGTCCGCAGCGAGTACCGGTGCGATCCCGGGGCCGCCCCTGGCGAGCCCACCGAGCAATCTGGCGTGGCGCGCATCAACGGGGCGCAACGACCTCAGCCAGCGGCAGCTGCTCTTGCTCAAGGAGATGCTGGGGAGCCCTGGGCCGGACGACTCGTTTGGCGGGGAGGACATCCCGGAGGAGGCGCTGGCGGCCGTGGCGGGGAGCAGCAATACGGTGAATCGCGACTGGCGGTGGGGCGATCCGATGAACAGCACCGTCACGCTGCCGTCGGAGGAGAGTGCGGGACAGGGGGGCGCGGCGGCGAAGCAGAAGAAGCGGAGGAGCAGTCGGCTGCGGATGAGCGGGATTCGGGACATGCTGCGCTCGCTGAAGAAGGGCGGGGCGACGCCACCTGTGCCGGTTTCATCGACGTCTATCAGCACTGGGACGGAGTCGTCGACCGACGTGAATGCCGCCGTTCAGCAGCAGCACCTGTATGAGCATCGACAGGTGCCCACCAATGGCAAGCGGCGGCGGGCCAAGACAAGCGCTGGGCCGGAGTCTCTTAGGTCCACTATCTCGCCCTTTGAGCCGGCTTCCCTCAAGACGGCTTCTCCCCGCCGTCCTTCCCTCGCTTCGATCTTCCGTCTCGGTAAGAGCAGGACGACCCCTCCGCCTTCCGCCGCTGCCGATGTTTCCCTCGATGCTCCGCTGGAAGGCGCGAAGCTGTACCCTACCTTCAGCGGAATCTCTGGCGGCAGAGAGAGCCAGAGCACCAGCGAAGAGGAAGATTGGGATCGGATGGAGGACTCGCCATCCGATGCTGAGGCAGCCGCCGCAATTGCGCGCCGAGGCGGCTCGACCATTCGTGGACGATCCCCCTACATGCACGCATCTTTCCTCACGCCCGCGCAGACTGGGCGCCCCACCACACCGATGCGATCCCCCAGTGGCTCCCGAACGTCGATACTGATCGACCCGTCAGCGCCTCCGCGGGGGACACGCCTATCCAATGTCGAAGAGCATGTCGACCTCCGCTCGGTGTCCATGGCCGGGAGCCCCTCGCGCAAATTATCGCGCTCGCGACGCGGCGGCAAGACGGGCTCGGTGCGGTCGATGCCGCCCGTGACGCTGCCGGACCCGAAGCTCGCGATGACGCCTGAGAACATCAGGCCGCTATTGGAGAACGCGAAGGAGGTGCACGCACGCCTTAGCGACTGCATCGGCGAGATCCGCGCGCTGCTTGCGGCGCGGCCGTAGAGAACACGGAAAAATACTCAAGATCCCACACTGCATTATTTATCTCATCATCTCTCGCATCGCTCTGCATCTGCTCTGCATTACTCTCTCTCACACACACTCATGTGCACTTATAGTTCGGCAATTCCTTTCTTTACTCCTGCATAGCTCCCACACTGTTTGGTCCTTTTATTACCTTCGGTCATTCGTTCAGCTTCCAATCTTAATCTTTGAAAATCTATGTCGCGCGCGCAAGCCGCACGGAAGGAAGGAAGGGCGCAGTCCCACCAGGCACCGGAACGTCGATCCCGAGGCTACTTACTTTACCGAGGCGACCGAACTCGGGGTCAACCCGATTTGGGTACACTTACTCACACCAACGATTTACACAGTTTCCGTTTCGGTTTTCTCGGAATCCTTGCGCTGCAAGTCAAGTACATGACTCATTAAGCTGTCCGTCTGTTTCCCGTTATCCTCAGGCAACTTGAAATTGAATGACGCCGACGGGCCCGGGGCCGTCGGGACGGCATCTACGGGGCTGCGGTCCGAGCAAAATCTTGATACCCATTGCTGGTCAATTACTGCTTACACTTTTTTACTGGAAGAACATCCATATATCTGTTATCCGCTTAGCTTGCCCTTGGGCGCAAAACCCTCCTTTCCGAAACGAGGCGCAGCCCAAATTGGCTAGCCTCGGCCAAGGATGTAATCTTGAGTACTCCCCAACTCTGCTGAAAAGGGTTGGGTGAAGTGCACTGTGCACCCATACTTACTTGACTCACATCGCCAAGCCTTCGCTAGCTCGCTCGTTGCACTTCTACTGTAGCGAATAATCGAAGTAGCCTCTTTCTATTTCACTCGTCTTACGATATGTCTTCGCCCCAGAAATATATGCTTGGTCAACGAATCAAACACTCTACACTTGCTTTGCCCCGTTGCCTTCGCTGCTTTCACCAACCGCCAGGTCCAGATTCTGAAATATCTGGTTCGCTTGCCGGCTTTGATGAACATGCATACCATACATACCTGTGATTTCCTGTGATCCATCCACGTTGTCGCCATGCCGTCGGAGTACTGTACTATTTCGACCGAGTGTTCAGTAACGCGTAACACCCAGATTTTTTTGATGTGTCTAAAAATCGCCTTAAATCGAAAGGAAATTTATCGGTCTCCTCGGACGAGAATTTTTCAAAATTAATGAACACTTGGTCGAAATAGTACAGTACACTTACTTGATCGGTTCTGTAGCTGCGCGCTGACTGTTCGCCAGCATAAGCCGAATAGGACGGTATATACTTAATTCGCTGACGTAGACGCCTCCCTTCGACCACCCCAACTCTTCGCCCCCACCATGGCTCTCTATTCGTCGCAGCTGCTCAGCACGCCCGCGACTCACTCGCATTCTCTCTTTGGCATGCTGGATACTGTCTGGTGCACATTTACCGAAACAATGGCCAGCGCTGGCTGGCAAGTACTGCATCCCATAGCCCGAAGCAATATTCTCAGGTGAGAGAACTCAATTACTTCCACCTGTGGCATCTTGTAGGCGCCTCTAACTAAATTCCCATCCTCAACAGCGTTCTGAGTAAAATTAGTATTGGCAAGATTACGGTGATGACGAAAAGCCAAACCTACATGTTCGGGCAGGACGATGCTGAGCTCCAGTCCACTATTTCCGTCAAATCCGACGCATTTTGGATGCGAGTAGTCCTCTTCACGGATTTGGGGCTGGCCGAGGCGTTCATGTACGGCGATGGTGTGGACTTACCATGTGTTCTGTTCAATTAGCCGTGTTGACATGGCATCAAGTTGATTGCGAGGACGTGTCTTCTTTGATTCAGGTAATTAAGCATCTTGACCGTCACTTCTATTCCGTTCCGTTCCTGATGATCCTTTGCTTCCGCAGATCTTAATTGCCAACCGGCGCGAACTTATGGCTGGGACGGACACCCTGCTGCCATCCCTTCTCTCCAAAGGACGTGCTCTGACAAGCAGCAAGTTTATTGGCAGTTTGGCAAACTCGCGGGCAAACATTTCCGCGCATTACGATCTTGGCAACACGATGTCAGCCATGCTATTGACATGATGATGATTGGTTTAACTGACAAACGGCGCTAGGTTTTCGACTTTTCTAAGCGAGGACATGAACTATTCATCTGCAATTTTCAAAGACTTCAATGAAGACCTAGAGCCCACGATCACTATTCGAGAATCTTTAGAGGATGCTCAGCTGCGCAAAGTTCGGTAAGCGATCTGGCGTATTGTGTGTGTTCTTGCCTTCCTTTAATTGAACATCCGCAGTTTAATATTAAAGAAGGCGAATATCCTACCTGGACAGCGTGTCCTCGAGATTGGTATAACTGCTCACTACTGTCACAATGGCACGTCTGATCTGTTGAAATTAGGTACCGGCTGGGGTTCTCTAGCTATCTTGGCCGCAAAAAACTTTGGTTGCACTGTCGAAACCGTCACACTGTCATCGAACCAATGCGAACTTGCCCGTGAACGGATCGAACAAGCCAATGTCTCCGACCGTATAACGGTATACTGCATGGACTTCCGGGAGTGCAAACTCAAGCCGGAATGGGCTGGGGCGTTTGACAAGTTCATCAGCATAGAAATGATTGAAACACGTCGGAAAGGACTTCTTCACGGAGTACTGGTCCGTAGCTGACTGGGCATTGAAACCTGACACCGGGATCGGCGTCGTACAGGGCATCTCAATTCCCGAAGCACGTCCGTTTTTCTCTCTTTCGTCTACTGAAGCCGCAATAATGCCGTTCCACAGGGGTGAAATCTTACGACGCCGACGCCGACTTTGTGCAGAAATGGGTAATTTATGCGTCACTTCATCCTGCTGTCGATTTCTGATTGGCCATTTTTTTTTGGTTTCATTTCAGAGTGAGTCGCCTCTGCCGTTAATCCAATGTTGCGGTGCTGACGAATGACCAGTCTTCCCCGGAGGTTATCTCCCTAGTTTTACATACATCATAGAAACCCTGAACGCCGGAAGCATGGGCCGCCTTGTTGTCGATTCCGTGCTTAATATCGGCCCTCACTATGCTCGCACATTGCGAGAATGGAAGCGCAAATTTTTGTCAAACTGGGAAGGGGTCGTCGCAAAAGCGCTGATCGCACAGTACAACCTGGACAGCGAAGGGCTGGAGATTTTCAAACGCAAATGGATATGTGCGTGCTATCCCTCAATTTTCTATCCATATTTTTAAAGCCTGCGGCACGGTTTCAGACTATTTGTAAGTTGATTCACATCCATTGAGTCCTGGACTGCTAATTCATCTGCGAATTCAGCGATTATTGCGAGGCTGCATTCAAGACGCGGACTCTCGGTGACCATATTATTACCTTTACCCGAGAAGGTAACGTCAGTTTTGGCTGTGATGTCGATTTTTGAGTATAATGCACCACACTGTATGTACATTGTATCGGCTCTTGTGCCTTTTCTTTTGTCGCAACACCTGGGGTATTCGACTCTCTCACAACATGCTGGATTCCAACGTTCTCGCTCTTGTGGTGCGCTTTCTGTCGAGAAATCTCCTACGCAGGGAGCACGAGGGTGAATTTCCTTCTTTCATGTTCCAACAGTATAGGATATATTGTTATATGTGCAAAATCCTAACGATATCATCTGCTTCTATGTAGTTAAACAAAACGCGTCAAGCACTAACAGTAACCGGCTGCCAGTCCGTATAACCTAGAGGCTCATTCTTTCCAACAAGATAAAATGTTGAACGCTCATACGCGGTCAGTGGGATCGCTTTCTCCAGGCGCACCGGTAGGTCGGGCTAGAAGTAACAAGGAACAGGTGAAAATGGCGAAAAGAGGAGATGATAATGGCTTACATTACTGATAAACAACCTCCCAAACGCAATCAGGCTACCCGTAGTGTCTGCAGCTTCTAGGGCAGCCTCGCGGGTGAAGCCTCCTGCGCTTATGAGCGGCCGGGGAGCCCAGATTGCGCGCAACGGTGCGTTCGACTCGTGCGCGTCCACCTCGCCTTCTGGGCGAGTGACGTTTCCGCTCACTCGCGGCTCGACAAGGTGGATATAAGCGAGATCCGGGTGGCGCGCTTTCAGTTGCTCCAAAACATAGCTGAACGTGGGCAGCGGGTCTGCCATGGCCATGCCCTGGAAGGGACTCCACGGGGAAAAACGAATGGCTGTCTTTTCCGCCCCAATGGCGCTCGTGACTGCATCTACTACTTCCAGCGCGAAACGGGCGCGGTTTTCGACGCTGCCGCCGTAATCATCTGTACGCTTGTTGCTGACGTCCTGAAGAAACTGGTCGATCAGGTAGCCATTCGCACCTGCAGGGATATTTAATTTGAGCAGGTTTGTAATGGAGATACATGGACGCACTGTGGATCTCCACTCCGTCAAAGCCCGCCTCAATGGCGTTTTTGGCAGCCTGTGCGTAGAGGCCGATGTATTCCTTGATCTCAGGAACAGTCAAAGGACGCGGTGTCTCGTCGTGACCGCTGAGCTTGACGGAAGAGGCAGATACGTAGTCAAAAGACGGGTCTTCTGACTTGAGCTGCGTCGCTACTGCGGCGCGGCCTAGTGCCCACAATTGCAAGAAGATGAACGAGCCCTTTGAATGGACAGTGTCTGTCACCTGGCATCGTCAAACTTATGTGAGCGGATGGAAATGAGCCTTTTAATGAAATCACACGCACTGTTTTCCAGGCAGCGATCTGAGCCTGGCTCCAGATGCCGGGGATGTGTGCGTATCCCCCCGCCTTTGCCGCAATAAATGTCGCTTCTGTGATCAAAAGGGTTCCCGGTCTGCTGGCACGTTGTCCATAGTATTCGGAAACTAGCGGGAGGAACGGGACATGTTCACTGGTCGCCTTGTATCTCGTGAGAGGGGCCAGAACCACCCGGTGCTGCAGCGCCGTCGCACCGACTTTGATTGGCTGGAACAGTTGTGAGGAGGACATGAGGTTGGAAGAAAGAAGGGCTGTTGGCTTCTGGGATGGTTGGCTTGCTTATAAGTTAGCTTCAAAGTCAGCTTCAAGTTCCTGGGTATGCTGACTGTCTTGCTGATGAAGGAAAGATGGATGAAGCATCATCCTATGTTCTTTTTCGGAAATGTTCCCGCGGCCTCCGGGACAAAGATTAGTGATACTCGACGAGTCGCGGTAGAACTTGCCCTCAAATGGCGAAATCCGCTGTGGTTGGCTGACGAAGGGTGTCTGGCTGACGAAGGATGTCGCCGCGACACCCTTCGTCAGCCAACCATTCGTCAGCCAACAGTGTACTGTACCATTACGACCGGATGTTCAGGCACTGTGACCTGTGACCCCAAGTGTTCATTTTTGAAGTGTTCATTTCGTGGGAAATTGCCATTCTGAGCGATTTTTCGGGATTTTCCGGCCTATTTCTCCTCGTTTTCACGCCAAAATTGTGATTCAAAATGCCAGTGACCTGTGACCCAATTAGAAAGTGTTCAGTTCAGGTAGGGCTGTGACATAGTGACTGAACATCCGGTCGTAATGGTACAGTATTATGTATTTGAAGGCTATCGTAGTAAACATAAGCAGGGTAAATCGATAGCCCAGCTAGGTCCCCTGCGGACTCGGAACGTCTCCGGTTGTAAGTACTCGATGACCGAGAGCATTTGGCAATTGAGAGAACCGGCGTGATCCGACCATCGGGAACGGCGGCATTAAAATGATGGCGAGCGGAGTGTAAATTAACCATCAAAGTGCCACCACGTGGCATTGTTCAACGTGCCGACTTCGTCCGCAGGGACCTTGCTTGAAACCCTGTTTGATACTTTGTTGAGAGCTCTGCATTAGAGTCGCAATGCTTTGTTTAATTTACTATTAAATTGATATCGAGTATTAAATTGGACCACCGTGACGTCTCTGCGCATGCCTTGTACAAAGTTCTTAGTTGCAACTTAGTTGTCTACATTTTCTCATCCACGCGTCAGTCTCCGCCCTTAGTTTCCTCGTCTGTGCGTATCCATATCCTTTGCCATTTCCCTCTTCCAATCACCCCAGATCCTGCCGGTCATTAGCCGGACGCCGGACGAGGCCGGACGGCGGCGTTGTTGCATTCAGCTGCAAAATAAATGTGCTAAGCACGTCGTTAATAGTGTGCTGGGGTCTTTTTTTAAAAATCGCACGGACAAGACCCACTAGTACTGTTCCAAGTGCTGTATATAAGCAGTGCTCTTAAATCTACTGATTTATTCCAGCCCTCTAAAGCGTCGAAACCGAAAGATGTCAGTCGTGCTAGCCTCGTATGCACCAGATTCAAGAGCCAGAAGAAATTCATGTCCCTTTCACTTGTTTCGTGACCACACCAACCAAGCGGCTTGCTTCTTCGCGAGATTCTTCGAAAAAAAAAATGTGTATATTGCTACTGCTACTGACCTACCATTAATGAGAGTGTACACGAGGATGTATGTATGATTGAGGGATGCTACAGAGAGAACCGGGTACGAAGATAAGAATACAGTGGGGCGTGAAGTTCGTTGGGGGAATTGTTTGAGCAAGAAGAAACACCGTCGAGAGTGAAAGAAAAAGAACGAGAAACGTCACTCCTCAAGAGCGCGTGAATTTGACGACGTGCGCGGCGGCGCGCCGGGGGCCGAGCATCACACCGCCGGTCATGACGCGCGTGACGCCGCCCTGGTACAGGTACGCAGTCAGATCCTTCTTGGCCTTGTCCACCGAGATGAGGCTGGGCTTCGAGGCGGGGCGCGGGGCGCGGTACAGGGGGAGGGGCAGGCACGCGGACTTGGGCGGGCTGGACACGGGGGAGCTCGCCGCGGAGGTAAGGAGCGACTCGGCGGAGTAGGATGTGAATCTCGACGACGTCGATGACTCGCAGTCCGAGTCCGAGTCCGAGTCATCGTAGGAGGAGTCCGAGTCGGAGGAGGTGGGCGACGAGGCGGAAAGAAGACTGGGGAGGCGGATGGGCGCGGTTGCGGCCTGCTCGCGGCGGATGCTGCGCACGCGGGCGGACAGGAGGGCGGCACGGAGGCGCGCGCCGGTGGACTGTTGCAGGAGGGGAACGGCCTTGAGCTGCGAGATCGGGGTCACGCTGCCCTGTGCGTCCTCGCTCCAGACGGTCGTGACCTGCCCGTCACCGACGCGGACCTTGACGAAGGTAGGGCCGTAGAACACTAGGACGTCACGTCCTCCGCCGAGGGCGTTGAACCAAGAGGCCCAGGGGATGCCGGCGCCAATGGACGCAGAGAGTATGGAGGCAGGAGGCGTTCCGGAGGCGGACACGGTGAACGTCGCACTGGGAACGGTGGCCAGAGTCGCGTTCAGGATGAGCTGGGCCGAGGTGACGGTAGCAGGCGCATAAGCGGAGAGCAATGGGCGCGTGAGGAAAGAGATGAGGTGGGCAACGGAGGCAGAGGTGGACATTTTGAAGCAAAGGATGGATTTAAAAGTTCGTAGAGACGTAAACGAATCGACTGGCGATTTCAGGAATGAAAAGTGATCTGAAAAAAACGATATGAATAAGAAAGGTCAGATAAAATTCGGAGGAAACAACTGACCGAGCGTAAAAGTCGCGTGGAAAATATGAGAGGATGGATGCAAGGGATACAGAGTCTCCGAGAAACTTGAGAGCGAACGTAAAGGGCTTGAGTGGATGCAAGTGGTAGACCGGAAGTCTTGCTGAATCCAGGAAGTGCCGCCCAGTATTTATACCCCAGTCCACATGCCCGAACAATGCTAGCCGACCGCGTCCATTCTTCCGTTGGCGGTTACTGACAATGAGCTGTTTGGGCGCGGCGGCACAACATGACCAAACATCAATTTCATTGTCTTTCTTTTGTTGTCCCAAAACGTCGTGCCTTGTATTCTGGCGGCCTAGAATCTTTAGCTTTTGTTGTTCGCTAACGTCCTCGCTTGATACGTCCGAACTGTGGCAACTGATCCTTCTAATGGGCATTTACGACGCAGCCCTGCCCACTGCCTCCTTGTGGCTCCTTGTTCGCTGGCAGTAATCTCCTCGCATTCTTGGGACGCCTTTCGTACTTCACAAGTCACCCTTCTTAATTGCCGGTCGTTGTCTCGACTTCGCCCGTCCACTGTGCGCCTTGTGCCTCTCTCGCGTTATTTCAAGGACTTCGCCCTTCGTGATCTTCTGCGTTCTTGCGGCTATATTCCCCCGCCATGTCAACGCCCTATAATAAAGCTGTGCTCCTCGTTCTCCATATGATCACCCGCAGTCGTACTTGTGGCCTTCGTTGTTGCTGTTCTATTACTACACGAATAATTGCACTCTCATTCGACCTCCATTCTTGGACCACCCTTTTGTATCTTGACAGGTCAACTTCCGGTTGCCCTACTAGTACTGCCATGTTCAAGGACTATTCTGGATTTAGATTTATGATGACGCTTGTTCATAGTTTTTTCGCAGCTTTCAATTGTAGCCTTGTCTGGCTAAGCCACACCTTGGTATGGACTTGTGAATCATGTATGCATATGTACTATGGATCAAGAAAGCGAGAGGTCTCAGTAATTTGGCCGCTCTGGCATACCGGGCTATTCAAATATCTTCGTGACAAGCCTCGCAGAGCATTTGGGAAATGGTCAAAACGGCACAGGATCAATGGGATCACCTGCGGCATTGGCGGCTCGATCACATTCGGCTTGCGATCGGCGTGGTATAAGTAGGCGGTCATTAGGCAGCCCTACGCTCGTTGGGCTCAAGTAGATGGGGGGCAATTATTGATGACCCAAAATATTGTCCGTTTGGTCGTGACTGCCCAGATGCCTTGTCCGCGTTCAGTGTAGGTCGAACGACCCTACTTTGTCGGGATTGATGGCATCAGTATGCTCGTGGCGCACGAGTAAGGCGGCCTTACTATCTTTGGCCCACTTATGCAATTCGGCCCACTTATGCAAGATTTCAATGTGGCAGGTGGAATATGAACTCAAAGCCTCCATTAAAAAGGAGGGTTACTCTCCTGATATGATAAATGCTGTTTCCAAGTTTGTAGAGCATTCCAAGAAGATTTGCACCCACCAGAAAATCGAATCCGTTTTTTCTGCAGATTTTGATGAATTGATCGCCTGCCAAATTACCAATCAAAAATCTTGCAGAAGCCGGTATTTGGTCGTTTCGCCTCGGCGATACTCCCGCAAGTGCAGTTGAAGCTCAGAAATTAGGCCACTTCACAAAATTGAAATTCATATATTAAGGATGCTCCATCTGCATTCCGGTGACCGTTGGGTAAACGGTTTTGGAAAACACGGCCGATCAAAGAAATCTTGCATAAGTGGGCCAACAATAGTAAATGCAGGAAAAATACAGGATCTGTCTGGCATGCCTAAGAGTTCAGTCTCGCATGCTGCGCTTCTTTTTTTAACAGGGGAACAACAGCCGTAGTTGAAATACCAACCAAACTCCCATTTGATTCGCTTACATACAGGGCACGGGCTGGCACCTATATTGACACTGCACAACAATACTGTATCTACTAACGGACTGCGGGCAGAGGACACTCACTACTCAGCCCCTAGATTCGAACTCCGAAAGATTGCTGATATCAGCCGCCGGTGACATATGACCAATTGCCGAAGCCTCGAGGGTTTCAAGACAGTTCAAGACCTTGTTCGATTTTTCACAATCATAATTGAGTTCTTTTGCCCCCGAAAGCGTTGATCCGCCGATTTCCATCATGGTGGCTATGTGATAAGCACAATGATCCGCCATTTACCCCTGAATCGAAGTTTCCGTTGAGTAACTGGAGGTAAGTGGAAAGATTCGTAGGATTGCAACGATTTCTATGTATGTCAAAAAATAATTAAGGGCGCTCTATTTCAGTGGCGTATTCGGAAAAGAACGGAACAGCGGCGATGGTGAGTACAAGGAACATCGGTAATTATCTGGATTCGGAAGACGGGAGTAGAAAAAAATGAATCTTTTGTGAGCGCCTCCTGGTGTTAACGGTCAATTTCCCTACGAGTCAGACATTGGTGTCAATGGGGAAGACGGCCTCCGTGTTGCAACGCTCGTGGCGGACGGACTCATGGGGGGAGAGGTTGCAGATGTATGGACGGTGTAGCCTCCAACGGAACTAGGAGGCGGTGGTGGATTCATTCGAGAACCACTGGCAGTGTTGATGTTAGCCGGCCTTCTCTGGCTTCTGCGTGTTTTTGGAGTCTTGGACTCTGAGGGCCCAGCATCGTCGCCCCCGGTCCGATTATGCACGCCGTCGTCGACATCGGGCCTTTTGCGCTTTAAGCTGGGCCGATCGACTTGAGGCATCTCGGCGTCCAAATCTGTCGGGGCTGTGTGTGGGCTCGACAGCAGCATGTCCTCCATGAGGCATGCACAACTCCCAACAGAATTTGTGTCGCCTGCGTTCGTCGATGTCTCATCAATGAACTCCGTGTCGGAATAATGTTTGAATGTTTTAGCTTTATCGAGGAAGCCCCTGGGTTCCATGTCTTTGGTCACTTGTCCGAGATGAACCATATTGAGGGAGGCGATGGGATGATCGTCGTCATAATATTCCATGTCTTCCAGAGACTCCCCTCTGACTAGACGTGTCTCGCCGGGAAAACTGACGATCACCCGAAGTAAACTGTACTTTCCAGCATCTTCAATGCGATCAGGCAGATGCGAGAGACGGGTCAGGAATGACCTCTTTTTCCCGACCGCCTTCAGCTGTCGGTGTCGGATAAAATCAGCGCCGACCTCGCGCATTTATAAAGACAAGAAACTTACAGACGAGAAAAAGTTGATTGGTGTTACGGAACGTATTGCATCCCGGAGCGTTCCTGCGTCGAGGAGTGGTTTCCCCGAGTACTTTGATTGCACGGCTACCCATAGTTTTTCTTCCGTCTTTCAGCCTGATAGCGAATAGGAGATCGGGCCCCATGGTATTGGCAGGGAAGCAAATGGGAGCCTGTTGGCGATGGCTCACCCAATCCAGCGTATGTTGATAGGTGGACGCATGTGTGCCAACACTATACGATGGTCGAGACATCCAGTCGACCGAGCGTTCGTGCACCTCCGTCTTCGAGCTTTCTCTATAGAGTGAAACCAGTGACGCCGTCTGATTAGCCCAGGCGGGCACGCCTTTTGGGAAGTTGAAGATCTCGTCAAGACGCGAATTCCCACTGCCAAACAGCTTCGTGAAGCAAAACGCGAGATAATTCTCGAGCGTATTCTCCCCGAGAGCATTGTGGGTTCCGACATTTATAGCCAGTTGGTGGTAAAGACTTTGGTGGTGGCCTGCATTGAACCACTGTCCCAAAGCTAGCAAGGCCATAGGCTCGTCCATCCGACCCGATCGCTCGCTGGGGTCTCTCTCCGAAGGAAGAAATCTCGCAAATCCCCATTCAACCAATTTGGCTTCGGTTTCGGCAACCATGGAGTTTTCGAGCTCGCAACGCATCCAGAATCGGCAAGCAATTTGATTGATTGTGGCCATTGCATTTTTATCTACATGATCAAATTAGAGCGTGAATTTTATGACGCCTATTGTACCCACTTTTTTTCAATTTCTTGAAATTGAATGTCTTCCTTTTGGAAACGACAACCCGTGCAGATTTGTCGATTAAATGGTCACAATCGGTTGGAATGAACCCTTTCCACGCCGAGACATTGGATGCCTCATTTCTGGTGCGGAACATCAGCCGCGGAGGTCTGGTCAGCTCTAGAATATATGCATTCAGCACTTCATGAGGCTGCTTCAGCTCCGCCGCAAGAAGCTCTGAGATATATCCTGCCGAGAAACGAAATCTATATGGAAGCCGTTAAATACAATCCAGTAACGCAATTATCAGCTCATACCTTCCCGACAGCCAATATGCGACCCTGCCAACCACTTCTTGAATGACTTTTTTTGAAACCAAGTTCGGCGGTAAAAACTGTTCGATATACTTGGATATTGGGAGTCGAGATAGGGTGCGCAGACTCTTTGCGTCGTTCACCGCTAAATCATCGTCCACGGTCTCGTTATCGTCCACGATCTCGTCATCGTCCGCGGTATCTGTCTCGGTGTCCTGTTCCCCGTTGCTAAATACACCAGTATCGCACAGACTGTCATATTGGGTGTATTTCGCAACAGCCGATCTCATCGTTTCATCTATCACCTCTCCCGAAACTCCTGTTCCTGTAACGATGAGGTAGACGAACATGATGGATAGCCACGAAAAAAGCATCGGTCGGAAAACTGGACGACGAGCATAGGTGCCGTCGACCTGGACGTTTTCGGATCTGAAGGCTCCAGAATAATTCTCCGCAGTGTGCTGAATTTCATCCACCGCGAGATACAATTCCTGTATCTTCAAAGACTTGCGGAGCTCCTGGACAAGGGTGTTAATATACGTCAAAAGTTCTTGGGGCCCGATATAGCTCGAATACTGGACCAGCAGTGCTGATAGATCGTGAAAAATGTCGCTACCCTCCTCGTCGAGCATGGCAGGTTTAACTTGGAGTTCGAGCCACCGTTTCTTGTACTTGGCGGTGTCGTTATCGCCAACCGGGATGGCTTCGACAAACACCTGAAATATGAAAAGTCGAGCCAGGAGGACGAATTGGAAGAGGCTCTCGGCGATTGTGCCGTTAGTCTCAAGGCGCGATAAGAAAGTTTCGTCGGCGTCATCGGGTAGATGATTGGAAAACGATTTCTCGTGTTTAAGAGTATGGTCGATAATCGTCTGCAGATCCATGGAACCGTGGTCACTGGTGTCCTTCAGGGCGGTGAAATATAATCCCCAGTACTGACACAGGCCTTCGAACACCAATCTAGTCTTTCCAGACCCGGACGTATTAAGGAGGAACCTGGAGTTGATGTCAGAAATATTTTGTATATTGTATTTGTGTATGGTCCATACTTATGCTTGTGGGTTCCCTCAAATAGATTGCGGAGACGATCTCTGAAGTCTGGATCGTCCCTCAAGCCTCCAAGGTCATAAAGTAACATGTCAGGCTTCTTATCCGGATCGATAGGGATTTTAAGATTCCTAAGGAAGTCTGTGTATTCATCATTCCCCTTTGGTGACCACAATTGCAACGTCCTTTCCCCGCTGACGACCTTGCCAATTTTTTGGCGGAGCGGGATGCGGAATGCTTCGATTGTGTCTTCAAAATGCTTCAGTGTTTCCTTCTTGCTCGTTGTGGGTATGTCGAGTATCGGTGACTTGAAGCTAGGAAGGCTCATAACTGGGTCTCATGTTAGGAACGTTGTCCGAAGATGAGGAACTACGCACGCTTATCTATGAAGGGTTGATACTTTTTGTCTTCGTGACAGGCGCGGAGACGATGGAGTAATTCGCCCTTGAGAGATGAGCTACTCTTCAAAATCTCCCACTTCGAAACCCACTGATGGAGCGGGACGTTCGTATGGTTCGTATGGTTCCATATTCCGACGGCAAGTAAGTCAAGATCTGGGGGGTCGATCTTTAGCAGGCCGGAGATAGCCTCGTATATAAGTGAATCGCGAGAGGTAGTCGATTCTCCCGTTGCCAGCTGGTCGGTGTTCATGATGGTGGTGTAAAGAAGAGGAGCGTACGCATAGCTGTGTTTATATTGGTCAAGCCATTTGTCGTTACACGGGGATAATGCAATGGTAACAGCCTTGTTGTTCTCTGCCGGGATCATATCTGTCGAAGTTCATATCAGAAAACGAGCTGAGGAAGACTCGGACAAGAATATCTGTGGCCATATCCTTTCGACCGAAAGATATCAAGATGGCTAGTATTCGAGGACGTCAAGGTCACAGCTTGAGGGCTTGCGCCATCCACAGAGAGTCGGCCCTGAGTTGAGCCTACATGAGCCGATCTTCTGGACACAATGTGAATGTGGGTCCATGTATTACATGATTGAGATGGCCGCGTAGTTACTTCCCGCTGTCGTGGGACAAATCATCTGAGATGAGAACAATGGAGTTAAGTCCGAACGCTCTAAATGCGGCGGAAGAGGCTCAGCATGAGTAGAAGATTCTGAAAGCAGAGGCGAATGCTGTGATACAGTGGGAACCGTAGCTGGATATAACTGGCATTCCCTCTGCGCATGGTCTCAAATAATAGAAGACAAAGATATCGCGCTATGTACATAATACGTCCGTTGCGATGCTCACGGCATTTTCGCGAATTGCTTGCCGTTGACACAAGAGCGGCGATCTAGTCAACCTGAGTAAGAACAGTTGTAGATTTGCAGAGCTATCGAGCGCGGCTCGCCAAGGACGTTACCGCTCTTTACCGTTTATGATTCCAGGGACCTGCAAATTTTAAATGCTCCATAGCCAGGTGTAAAGTCAGCTCGATTAAATTTAGATCAAGTCTTCCGCTGTCAAAAAATTGATACCTCCAATTTGCCAGTCGGAAGCTTTCGCCGATTATTCTCCGAGATCGAGTTGCAAGAGACAGACTTACGTCGCGTTCTTTGTAGGCTGGATCCAGGTTTCGGTACGGCCGATCTACGAAAACCTCAGGCATAACCTGGTGGTGTGAGTGCGTGGTGGACGATCAAAAGTTGGGGACTTATCACGTGAATAGTTGATACCTGTGATGCGTGATGTCACTCGACCTCTTTCATGGTTCCACCCACGTTGACGCTGCAGCAAGGGCTAACTTTGCTCGAGCGGTTTCCGAATCTCGACGACATCGAAGACGCCGCAAATGCCCTCTGTATTGTTGTCTGCATATATTGGCTGGACTCCTTGAATGACCTCTATATGAGGGAGGAGCCTTGCCTTGAATTGCTTCGCCAGGAACCAGAGCTCCATGAGATGATGAAAGTAGCGCATCTCGCTGGAGAATATAGCTCAGTTTTAAAATCCAGTGAGTGCCAACGTTCGTTCTTGTTCTTATTTCATGTCACATCGGGAATAGGTTTCATTCGCAGGCCAAAAATCCCCCGGGTGGCAGAGAAGCAGATGAGCTCAATGCGACCTTTAATCGCATCTTTCTTAACCTCGAAGGATCTTCTGAAAGCCTGGGACCCTGCCATAAGCGCCAATGACGATGTCCTCGCTCATATAAAATCGCTTAATATACGGACGTTGGCCGGTCGTAACCTGCCGTTGGTGATTCTCAAGGATCTTGGAAGTTTTAACAGCGACGAGTTACTCGGAGAGCGGGTGAAAAATATTTTCGTTAAAGGGAAGCAAACGTACGGACATTTCTTTCTTCATCATGTCGCGTCAAACGATTTTAAATTAGAATCCTCGTCAACACATCAGGCTCGGGTAAAACCAGACTCCTATTCGAGGGATTATTTCGGGAGTGGGGATTTTACTTCACTTTTGTGCAAGACAGTAGCGCACTGGGGTCTTACGACCTCCATCGCATCTTCAAGT
The DNA here is from genome assembly GCA_029282285.1 of Mycena rebaudengoi. Lineage (NCBI taxonomy): Eukaryota > Fungi > Basidiomycota > Agaricomycetes > Agaricales > Mycenaceae > Mycena > Mycena rebaudengoi. Next base: position 1,486,096 of record JARJCX010000014.1, read on the forward strand.
CTACCCTGCGTTCAGATCGCGAATTCTTGTCTCAGCCCCATGTGAAGTCTCCTGATTTCACGGAGAAAACTAGCTTCCAACAATTTGGTGGCACAACGGCGTTTCAGCGAAGCGCTATTGGCGCGTCTGCTGATTTTTCGCATGTTTCTGGAGAGCGCTGCAGAGACGGGGATCACCGAAGAGCATAAAAGTAAATGGCTCTTACTCCAACTCGGTTCAACCTTGGAATACCACGTCGATATATTCGATGAGTTAACCATAGCATTATCGGATGAATATTCTTACACCCAAGAGAACATTGCAGACGTGCTCCACGACATTCGCGAGCTACTAGGTCCGGAATTACATCTATTTTTTGCTCTAGATGAAAGTCAAGAAGCAGCTGACGGTCTGCCTCGAGCATTCGACGCAACACCAGGGAAGCGTCCTGTCCTGCTAACAATATTGGACGTCTGGAGACAGCATCTCCCGGATACCCTTTTTTCGGTTATTATTGCCGGTACCGAAGTTGCGCCGCAGATATTTGAGGACACCCCATATGCTGAGCGCCTGCGCTGGACATCTGATACGGGGGCATTTGACGAGCAACCCATTCAAGAACGTTATCTGCGTCGTTTTCTTCCACCCGTTTTCCTTACCACGAGCTCGGGGATCGCTTTTCTGGAGCGTGTGTGGAGGTGGACCCGCGGACGGTGCGTTTCTCGATCTTCCAAATTATCGTCGCCTACATTTTATTTCAGACATCGGTACACCGCGGCCCTGGTTGGTGAACTTCTTCAGACCAGTTTCGAAAGCCCGCACAGTCTGCTGGACAGATATGTCAAGAATCTCTCTGGGCTTCAGCCAAACGATGGCGAAGAATATGTTCGAGCCGAAAGCAGCAAACGGCGTGGAGGACTGGGTTTTACTGTCCTGAAGTTCTCCGCTCTTGAATTATCCTCCGGCAGGTTTCATCTCTGATGCATTGGTGCCTCGCTCATTACTTCAATACTTAGACGCCGAGACGAAGCTCATAATGCAGGAAGTCCTATATAACTATCTAGTGACAAACGCGCATCCACCAGTTTTCCGAAAAGCTAATATACGGGCGGTGGCCTTGGATTACGGACGCTTCACGGATCCGGATATGTCGCAGATTGTAATAAACGAGCCCATCGTACTCGCCGGTGCCGCCACTTGGCTAAATGGTCCTCCCTCGCCGCCCGAGCAGACGGGACAACCTTCTACTCCGAGCGCATCCCACAACTATCTTACCAGTCTCCATCGATATCCTCCGTCGTCTCCCAAGATGTTCGCCAAATGCCTCGCCTTTTACTTCGTTCATGCATTCGCTTCGAAGCCCAAACTTTCCGATGTATTCACATTCACCGATCCGACGAAACCTCTGCTATCATGGGCAAAGAAGTCGGCGGAGCTTGTCGAGCTTCATCCTCTTGATGATGACGTTCCCTACTCGGTGATATCGGCTCTGGATCCGGCCTCAGGTCCCCTCGCCACAAGCGCCGCCCGCCTCGAAGAGGTCGTGTCCTGGCTTGAGCATAAGGATCGCACCACATTTTGCGTCCCCGCTTCTGGAAACCCGGATTTATTGTTCGCTTTGAAACTCGCAGGCGGCTCGTTTGTCTGGGTCATCGTCCAGGCCACCCCTTCGGCGAGCGATGGAGTGGATTTATTAAACGCCCTTGACGAAGAGTACCTTATGCGCGCTGACGTGAGTTCACCGTCCAAGATAACTTATGCATGCGTCTAATGTTACACCTTCAGCACCGCGACCCTGGACTCGTTCATCACAACCGCGCCGTAGAGCTGCTCAATTCTCCTCCTGCCCCCACCGCGTCGAAGCGCTCGTCGAAGCGTCGGTCACCAACCGTGCTCCGTGTCGTGGCCTCCTTTGACAATCAGATTACTCTGACGAGTGCCGAGGACGACGCGCCCCACGCCAGCCTGTCTATGGAGCACTTCCATCAGGTCACTCAAGCTATCAGCCCGACGGAAGTGGTCGCGAGCATGATCGCGAGCGTGCTGGGTAAGAGGAAGGAGCCCGACGGGGGCAAGGGAGAAGGAACGTCGCGGGAAACGACGCTCCGAAAATCGGTCCCTGTCGTGGCAGATATGATGGAAAGAGAAGGGAAGGGAGGGAGAGGAGAGGGAACCTCGCGGGAAACGAAGCGCCGAAAATTGCTCCCTGTCGTGGCAGATGCGATGGAAAGGGAAGGGAAGGATGAGAAAGGCAAAGGCAAAGGCAAAGGCAAAGAGACTGTGCAAGAGGAAAAAATGTGGCAGCCGAGGAGGAGTGCGCGTTTGCTTAAATCTCAGGGTTCGCAGGTTGAAAAGGCAGCTAAAAATTCGACAGCTGACAAGAAGAGCAAAAGCAAGAAGGGCAAGAAGGTGGCGAAGAGTACATAAACATTTTGTAGCCACGGTGTAGGTTTCTCGGTCGGCTTTGTGTAGATTTATTTACTTTCGAGCGACTCCGTCGTTCGACTTCGGAATATTCTATGGTTCCCTCGCGGCGCGATCGTGGCCTGACCAGCCTCCTTGTGGTTTCTTGTTCGCTGGCGGCTATCCCCCCTCGCTGTTCTCATTTGGAAAATTCTGGCTGCCTCGACGACACCGTCCTACGATCTTGTTCAAGGAATATTCTGGCAGCTCATAGACCGCTTCTGATCTGCAGTCATCTGCGGAAGACGTTGCGTGCTCCGTGGTTCCCTCGCAGATAGATATTCTGCTGACGACTGCTTCCCATATGATCTATCTCGCCCCATGCAGTTATGGTTCGTATATGTGGGGTAGCATCCTCCCACCCATCCCGCCGAATATTAATAGAAGTCCGATCTCGTCATTGACGAACATGAAATCTCGCTCAAAGCGAACCGCTGCCTCGTCCGTTTGTTGTGAGGTACGAGCTTTCAAATGTTGTAGGATAAGGAGCAGGATAGTGTCTGTCTAGGAGAGACTAAGCACTCGGCGCGCTGTACTTCAAGTCGGGTGATCGATCGCATACCATTCGAATTCGCAAGTCGACCCAAATTCAGCGCTGCCGGGTCTATTGCTCATTTCAGGAGCCTCCTTCAGGCGATAATCGATTATCGCTCGCTACATTTCAGATTGGATTAGTTGCGGATTTGTAGCGAGAACTTCCGGGTGATCCGTCGGAGCAATGGTCATTCGCTGACCGGCCCAACCGGCTTTCTTCACCGGAGTCCTGCTTAAACTCAGCCACCACCCAGTTGGCACGCAGAACAGCTACCAATGGCTACAAAGGCTCCTACCTCTACCAGAGCTGTCACGCTTCAGAAAGCTGCCTCGGCGCGCACACCGTCGTATGCCGATGCTGTATTGCAAGACAGACCACTTCCTTCTCTGAAGCAGGGGGAAGTTCTGGTGAAAATGGCGGCAGCTGCGTTCAATCATCGAGATGTCAGTTGTCAGTGCTGTAATCTCGCTAATAATCAACTTACTTTTGACTCTAGGTCTGGATTCGCAAAGGCCTTTACCCAAGAATTGCCATGGGAAGCACGTTCGGAGCGGATGGCGCCGGTGAATCATCCCATTCGCTTTTGCATTGGAACGCTTCCTAAATCTATGGGCGTGGCGTATAAGGCGTGGTAGTAGCATGTGCAGACGATCAGGATCCTCTCCTTCACCAAAACGTCTTTCTCACTCCGATGCGTGGTTGGGAAGGCGACCCCGACGGGCCAGAGTCCAAGTATGCTCTTTCTTTCAATATCGTCTTTTTACCGTAGACCTTAACATCATCGTGTGCGCCGCAGTTTTGGAATTGTGGGAGGGACATCGTTCCCCCCTCTCGGAACGTTCTCCGAATACCTCGTCGTAAACCGCAACGAAGTCATTGTAACACCCAAACACCTGAGCCACGTCCAAATTGCTGCCTGGCCGTTGGCAGGGCTCACAGCGTGGAGGTAGTTTCCGTTGGAATCTACATGATTGGACATTTAATTATCCTGGACTCACAGGGCAACCATTGTTCTCGCCAAAGTGGAAACGGGCCAGAACGTCCTGATCACTGGCATCGGCGGTGGAGTCGCAATTCTCGCGATGCAGATTTGTATTGCCAATGGCGCCTCCGTGTACGTGACGAGCGGTTCGGAAGAAAAGATACGCAAGGCCATAGCTCTTGGCGCGAAAGGGGGCACTAGCTACAAGGATGGTCTGGATTCTGTTCGCTCGGCATCAATAATGTAACTCACCATTCAACAGTCAAATGGCCTTCCCAGATAGCGACGCTGATTAAAAAGAACTCCCCAAATCGGCCGACACTCGATTCGGTTATTGATTCTGGCGGCGGGGACATCATGAGCGCAGTGAGCCCGTTTTTAAAGCCGAGTGGGAAAGTCGTTTGTTATGGAATGTATGTTTCTGCTCCTTAGATCTACTTATATGCGAATTGCTCACTTACCTGACGCCAGGACGGCCAACCCGAAAATCTCGTTTACAATGAAGGAAGTCATGCGGAACCAGCAACTCCTTGGTACGTTGCATGAGCGAATGAAGACAATTCGCACTGCTCATCTTCTGCCATAGGCACGATGATGGGTTCACGAAAGGACATGAAGGATGCGACTAAATTTTTGGAAGAGCATAAAATTGTGCCTGTCGTTTCGCATGTTCTGCCTGGGTTGGAGGCAGCGGAAGAGGGCTTCGAGCTCATGCGTACAGGCCAGCAATTTGGCAAGATCGTGATTAAGATTCAGGATGTGAAGGCCAAGCTTTGATTCTACTGATCGGATTTGTGATAATTTCGGCGCAAGTGAAATAAAGACACTGTCATGGGCATATACATTGAGGTACACACCCCATAGTATTAGAAGAGACTACCGATGATGAGAGCGGCTCAGTTGACTCAGACCACTGGCAGCGTCGCCATGTATGCCACTAAGGACGGGATCAACTAGAGAGCCACACGTAAAAAAAAGTCTTTCGGCCAGGCATCTGGATCAAGATGATTGAGCGGACTTGTGTATCTGTTCGAAACGATGTGAGAGCGCCGTTCCATGAATTGAGCCAGAGCCGCCATTTTTTTAGAGTGTAGCGTAATAATGTGCGAAGCAGCGGGAATGTGGTGCCAGGTTCAGCGGCGGCAGCCGCGAAATAAAACACAAGGAAGGGATGCCAAGACGCTGTCCACGAACAAAAGCCGCCCGCTGCTTGTCATTTTCCAGAGCGGCGCCGGGATTACGTCCGGATCGGAGACAAGGCAGGGACACCACGTCGGACAGACGTAAAGGAACATACTGCCAGTCGAATGTCTCAGTGGCATGGAGAATGCCAACCAAGCACCTGTGGCGGCGGCTTACGTAAGTCAATGGCCAAAGCAGTACTTCACGTCCGAAAGAGTCGTAGACCAGAAGGTTAAGATCATGTTATATGAAGCAGAGGAGTCTTTCATCGTATCCGCTTATAGAACAGTAGATACGCACACCGCGAATCATCCCGCTCCGACGCCCCAAACACATCTTCAGGCCGCACGTCCGAGACGAGGTCATCGTCGATGCGCATCCACCCGTCGCGCGGGCTTGTCGTTGCGCTCCCGGGGGAGCAGCGCGTGGGGTGCAAGACGTCGAGGGTGTAGTGCCCTCCCGAGGCGGAGATGCCGTGGTGGTATATGACTAGCATTCAGATCGTCAGCTCAAGCAAGAAGAGGGAATAGCGACCGTACCACCGAAGAGCTTGTACCGTACTGGCCTACGCGCAGTCGGCGCCATGACATCTACAAGGCACAAATTCCGCATGAGCCATTGGCAGGGAGAAAAGCCGCAACGTCTTACCGCTGCCAATATCCAGCTCCGGCCCAAAGGCAATCTGCTTCCCGACCTTGACGACGCCGCCGACCTCCTTGTCATAGCAGAAGCGTTTGACGTGCAGCACGAGTATCGGCGGCAGGGCTTCGATGAGGATCTGCTGGCTCGCGTCGACGACGATGCCCGGCCGCGCGGGGTGCGTCATCTGCACCGACTGGGGGTGCGAGATGAACGACAGCGCGTCCTGGATGGTGTGGATCTGGTCCCTCTGTATGCGTGATTAACACAGACCCAAGCAACGCAAGAAGACGACGAACCTGGATGTCCAAACGCAGCGACCGCCAGTCCTCCACGATCACTGAGTCTTTCTGCCCCGGCGCGCGCAGCGTCGAGCGGAACTTGCCCCCGAAGATCCGTGTTATTGGCGATTCGACGGTTTTAATCTACGCGGAACTGATTAGTGCTTCAGCGAGAGACACGACAAGGAAACGTACAGTCCGAGTGACGACCGTCCGATTCTTCCGCCCGACCTCGAGCCACCCATCTTCCGTCTCTGGCGGTGCCTCCTCCTCCAGCTCCTCCACCACCGCAGCAGGCGCCTTTGTCCGCGGTGGTGACAGTGTCGAGATGATCGATAGCAGCTCCTCCTCTAGCGTATCGAGGTAAAATCCGAGGAACTCCTCTGCGTCCTCCTGGTGTCCGCCCTGCATCATCCATAGTCAGCACACATGCCATCTGCGAAGCAGGAAAAACCGTACCCGCATATGATCGAACCGCTTCTTATCCTTCAACGCGTCGTACACGTTCGTCGGGATGAACGCCTCCTCCGGGTCCGCCTCCTCCTCCTCCGCCTGCGCGCGCTCCTTGCCTTTGCCCTTCCCATTACCACTCTTCGACGCCTTCTCATCCGCTACAAACTCGAGCAAAAAGTCGCCCGTCGCGCGCACCATCGCCGCGCCGCGCTCGCCCTCCCCAAGCAGACCTCGCAGTCGCATAAACAGCTGCGCAAACGGCGCGCAGTACACCAGCACCTGCAGCACCGCGTTCGCGAAGCACATGTTGCCCGTGTTGATCAGCCCGCGTGGTAGGAGGCGCGTGGTGGGTGTGTCCGCGGGTGGGGAGAGGACCGCGCCGGAGAGGAGGGCGAGGGCCTCGGCGCGGCGGGCGGTGTCGGCGGGGGAGGGCGCGGGCGGGGGTGCGGCGGGGATGGAGAAGCCGACGACGGAGGAGGTGGGAAGCCCGTTTTTGCGCGGGGGGGCACCGGGGGCTGCGGGGGAGCCGGTGGGGGCGGGGGTGCGGAGGAGAGAGGCCCAGGATTTTTTAGGCGGAGGCCCTGCAGGTGCGGGTGCAGGTTCGGGGGAGGGTTCGGGGACGTCCTGGGCCGGAGGGGGTGGTGAGGTTTCTCGAGGGGCGGCGGTTTCAGATGCAGCGGGCGGGGAGGGCTTCGCTTGGAGCGATAGAGAGGTGTTGGACGAGACGGGGGAGCTGGGGATAGTGGTGGTGGGGGTGGTGGGAGTGCCGGCGCCCGTGACGCTCAGCCCAGACGATGGCGTCTCGGCGACTTCAGAATCAGCCTCAGCCTCTGTCTCCGCCTCAGCTCCGGCCTCGGGCTCTTCCGCGTCGACTGCAGGTTCCTCTATTACAAGCGGCTTGATCACGGGCGATTGGGGAGGGGTCCGCGCGTCGATAGCGTGAAACACTACGTCGGGTGGGGGATAAGCATGTGGAGATATTATGATGCCGGGGGCGTGCGAGGGGTTGAGCGGGCGGCGGGACCAGATCGCCCACCCACCACTACCCGCGGTGCTGGTCCGCGGGGACGCCGGCGGCGTCGACAGGATGGTATCGGCGGCCTTAGGTGATGATGCAGAAGACGACGCTGAAATGGTTCCGATCTGCCCGTAGGAGGGGTGCGAGGCAAGAGAGGGGGATGTCGGTGGCGAAGCGGGAGCAGGCTGAGGCTGCGGAACGTCGATCTCTGTGGGAGCGGCAGGCAGCTCGGGGAATTGATTTTCGTTTTGGTACTCCCCAGTTTGAGCAGGAAGCGGCGCATTGTAATAGGGTGCCATCGGGGATGTGGTGAGCGAAAGTTCCTGCAGAGGTGACATCGGAGAACCTTTCGGCAAGGGCGAAAGCGGCTGCTGGTGGTGGTGCTGAGCTTGCTGGTTTCCCCATGCGGAGACTTGTGGAGGAGGCGGAGGAGGAGCGTAAGCATACGGCTGATGAGGCTGGTATGCGTGGGGATATTTTGGCTGCATCTGGGGCTGCGGATATTGCGCACCAGCGTACGGAGGTCGCTGAAAATTTGGGTGTGGCTGCTGCTGATATGCATGGCCTCCCCGGGTTGATTGCGGAAGGTATCCAGTCCCGTTTCCGTGCGCGTTTCCGGGTCCCCCTCCACGACCATTTCCTCGCGGCGGTGGACCTTGTGGCGGGATACCCGGATGGTGAGAATTCATCGGAGAGCCGGCATATTGGTAGGGGTAGCCATTGGGACCGGGAGGACCCGGAGCTGGACTACCAGGACCATAGGAATAGTTCTGGGGTGGTGGTGGCGGCGAATGTGATTGCATGTAATAGTTCGAAGGACCGGGCCCCGGATGGGCCTGGTAATGACTTGCCATCGCAAGTGCTGCAAGGGGTTCAGTAACCCGAGCATAGTTTCATCATGATAGCTTACCACTGTGAATCTAACAACTCGCCAGATATTTAAAGGCACAAGGAAGGTATTTCAGTGTTTGCAGAGATCAGGGTACGTCAAGATTCCGGTAAAATGGCGAAATCGACGCGAATCCAGACAAGTGAACCAGAACAGAGATTCAGCAGCCACACAGGATATACAAGGCAGGGGTCTAAGCCGAAGACCTCGAGGATAGCGAGCAGGCGGAGGCTGAGCAAGCTGGCACGGGATGAAAGCGGGGAAGTTTGGCAACGACGCCGGATGTAAACAGGACCAAGCTGGAGCCACGTATGTCAAAAGCTGACTCAGCCGGTCAAAGCAAGATCTCGCACACCATTTCTGTGAAAGTTTTATGAATAATAAAAGGTCACCTCGCGGTTTACTTAGTCGAGTGATTGAATTGTTCCGGAACTGTTCATTTGGGCGGAGGACTGGGGAATGGGCTTGAAATGGAGATGATTACATCTGAATTTGTTCTGAATGCTGTAAAAACCAGTGTTGGCCGGAAGGCCTTCATTTTCGGTCCACATAGTCTGGAGGGCCTTCCAAAGGGCGAAAGGAGGGCCTTCCGACTTTGAAGGCCTTTGCCCTTCCCGCCAACATTGGAAAAAAACCGCTGAGTCTCACACTCCTGCATACTATGCTGTACCTGTCATTCATGGCCTCAAGTATTCACAGGTCTCTTGCTTCTGCTCCTGGATAACTTCCCCTGAGTCTGCTCTCCGACAACATGAAATCATAGTCAAGGCTCTTGTTTGCTGATCTCAAGTGCCAGCACGGGAATGCTGCGGGTTTCACCATTGAGGTCAGGTCTCCACTTGAAGTTCATTATGATATCGGCACTCGGTGCGGTAGATACTGTATCCTGTCCATGATAAATAAATGCTTACTACGCTAATATTAAATGTATATTTCTAGATCTGGCCGCAGCCACGTGTTCCTCGTCTCGTCTCTCATCTCTTTTCCCACTCTCTCCCCCTCCTTATTTCTGTTGTACGACGGAGAACTTGAAAGATGCCTGCAACCCGACCCGAAAGGTACGCGAGTCATTCATTGCTCAGCTGCGGATCTGATTCGGGTCAAGCAACAATTTCTTTCCAAATTCACGGAATTTCAAGATAGACGGTGGTACCTTCATCATCGACAATCGGTTTAGTACACCCCAGTATCTGAACGGCAACAGTACGGTGTGCTGAATATGATTCGATCATGTAAACCTTATCTGTGAGATTCAGGTGGTTCATCGCATCTTCCGGTATGCAGCTATTGAGTTTCCAAGCTGTCTTGCTTCACGATATTTGAATAGATCGTAAATGAAGAAACAATCCATCTAATAAAGGAATTGGTATGCGCCCCAAATTATCGGATGCATGCAGCACAACTGGAAGGTCGTGCCGTGGTCGTCAAGGTTTTCAGCGGACCTCGCGCCCAAGAGGTATGTGAATATTCCACCCAGTATGATAGGACTGCACATCCCTTCGTAGGACCGCGAGGAAACGGAAGTCACCAGTCGTCATTTAATGTCGGAAAAAATCAATTTGAACAAGATCTTTATTCATTTGTCGATAGGCACCCAAATTTCTTGCGGATGATGGGATGTTCTCCGGACCTTTCCCCTGAACCATTCGTTATTTACCATGGCGGTGAGATTTTTGTCCGGCTCTTTTCTCGTGACTAAAGTCTTCCGTTTCAGCCAGAGGTTGAAGGTTCCGCGGACCGCATGCTCGCCGCTGTATTACGGGAAGAACTCTTGAAGTGCCTTATTCTCGGGGTGACCATGGTACGCAGGAACGTATTTTTTCGGGAACCAGTCGCTGATAGTCTGCTAGGTTCACGGAATATCAGTCAGCTTTCGGGTCTTTCCGGCATTTCTTCGCTAACAATATCCCAGTCGGGATTGAGCTATCTTTCAAGCAAAGAATATCCCGTTGGTTATGCCGAACCAAAGGTGCGTATTGGCCCGATGTAATCGAAATATAAAGCATTGATGATCCGTTCGACATCGGAAAGGACTTCGACCTTCTCATTGACGCGAACGGCAACCTCAAACTGTGCCTCAAAACTGGGCCTACACCACCTCCGGATACTGAAGGGGATATTCCTAGGGAAATGCAGGACGCACTTAAGTTGCTCGACGGATTGTGTCGTATGGTATATATTCTACACCGTTCCATGTCAATTTCAACTGATCGTGTAAATTCAAGGCATTCAAAGAAGCCAATCGAATTCTGTACTGTAATTGAATTTCCTCAAGTTTGACTTCTTTCAGAATAACATCCTGTGATCTAGGTGACGAAGTCGAGCGGACCGTGGACACATCTTCCTATCCAGACTCACATCCCTCAGCTAGTCCGGGTACATTACTGAGCCCGCAACCGTCTACCGACTATAGTGCCAGTATAGGAAGCGCGGGCAGAAGGGAGCTTGTCTGGAAGTCGGCCGATAAAGGATCTAACTTGAGAGAAGTATCCCAACAAGTTGACAATTTTCTGTTCTGCCTTCGGACAGCTCAGGCCAGGCGACTTGTCCGACGTTATCTATCGAGCGGAATGTCAATATCTCACCATCGCTGTCCGGGCTATTCCCGTGAGGAGATCATTTTGGGATCACAGGCCCAGGACACGGTCATCATCTCCCATTCTACGCCAAGCCCACAGGAAATTTGTACTGTTTGTGGACAGATAGTCGAAGACGAGGGGTGGTTCGAATGCAGCTGTGGGATGCAAGGTCAGCTATCCGACCAAAATGAGATTGTGCTTCACAGTCGGTCAGATGATGGCCAGCAGCCTACCAAATATTGCCACCCATGTAATGTCTGGCACCACGTCCACTGCACGGTAACCTGTCCCGGCGCCAGCGAATTTGGAGTTACCGACTCTCTCGATCGTACAAAACCGGGAGAATTTCGGTATTGCTGTTCATTTTGCGCAAAGACTTTCACGGCCCTTGATAACCTGAGGGGTGCGCCTCCAATTGCTTATATTTTGCGCATTTTGACTTCGTGGACTTCAGATCACATCAACTCTCATGTCGGCGTGCGACCTCATTCCTGTCAACAATGCGGGAAGGCCATTACGACGCTGCCTACATTCAACCGCCATCAGAGCCGGTGCAAGGGTCCGACTGTTGCACCAGGAGACACCCCAACCGTATCGATCACTAATAATTACCCTCGTTGGATTAGGCCTCGAGTTCCGCCGAGTTCCAGAGCTTCGGCAGTGGTTTCGTGAGTTCGGACGCCAGTACTCACTTCCCGCCCATTCCTCTCTTTGACATGGCGGACTCGGCGACATTAAGCGCCTGGGACCTTTGTGGCTTTCCCAAATTCCTTCTTTTCTGAGTCGCCAATAACAATTTTGACAACCCCATCTTCGACCCCTTCAACACTTCCACTAAGTTCTAACGTTGTCCATTGAAAGGAATCTGGGTACTTTCAACAGATTTATAACAAGACCCTTTATTTCTTATTCAATGCCGGAAGTGTCTGGCGTAGTACTTATTGCGCATTTGTGTAAGCTATTCCGTGTCATACGAGCAGAGACGTTATACTTGGGAATCCGAATCATGCGTCGGATGTCTTGCCAAAGATGGGAGTTTCTTTCAGAGTCCTTGTACTTAAACAAATATTTGCATATCTCGATCAATATCCTTGATCTACTATTGTCACAATTTCTGAGGTACTGGTGTCCGTTACTTTGACTGACAGAAATATTCTAGGATTTTGCAGTTGTCAGTGTGAGCGGATTAAATAATAATAATAATGACGACACCAAGCCGACACATTCCAGGGCCGTTTTGTACGGAGAGTATTAGCTTTTTCTTTTTCTTTGAATTTCCTGTAACAGTGGACCAAGGTAAGTAATGCAGAATCGAACAGTGCTAAACATGAGAGCACGTGATACCCATGCAATGCGATGACGCGGAGCTGTCTGGTCGGCTTCCAATCGGCACGACGCGATTCTTGGTAGGTAACTCCCATGTCCTCTCATGCCTGGATTCATACCCGGCTCCTACTCGCTCAGTTTTAAATTCCGCCCGTCGAATATGTGTGATCTCTTCAACTGCTAATTCCTTATACCTCCGCCGTTGGTTGCAGTCTCTCTTACTCCGCGCTCAAATCCATAAGGTGCAAGGCCTTCTTTGACAGCTGGCAGCGCTCAAGTACTGCAAGCGTGTCGCCCATCACCTCAGGGGAGAAAATTCGCCCTAATACAGCAGTTCCTGCAGTCCGTTCTCACTCTGCTCCTTGTCCCGAGTTTCGGCTGAAGGACGGGTGCTCTAATGATGCAACACGAACACGCCTTTTCTCTTCACTCGAGCTTCTTCTTCTTCTCACATCGATTGCCTGGCAAACAAAAACTGTGCAAGAATGAAGACTTTCGCCAGCATTTCGCGGCTGGGTGCCTTCTCTTTGGTCATCGCAACGGCAAGCGGCTTCACTCTCCGTGAGTCTCGTAAAGCCTCCTACCTCCCCCTCGTATAATACTTTTTCTTCATCTCTTCCAGGTTCATGGGACGATTCCTACGCACTGGCGAATGCGACGGCTGCGGAGCTGACCCAGGATGAAAAGATCGGGCTTGTTAAAGGCGTCGGACTCAACTCCCGCTGTGTCGGGAACGTATCGCCCGTCCAGCGCCTGGGAATTCCTGGCCTGTGCTTTAACGACGGACCGGCGGGTGTGCGGCCTTCGAAAGGTGTTACGGGATTTCCGCCAGCCATCAATGTCGCCGCCACATTTAGTCGCAGACTCATACGCGCCCGAGGTGTGGCGCTAGGAGAGGAGTTCCGTGGGAAGGGAATCAAGTGAGTATTTCTTCAGATTAGCGGCCTCAATCTAATCCAAATGGCGCGGATGAAGCGTTTTCCTCGGCCCTGCAATGGATATTGTTTGTTTTACATATTCTCTTTTTTTCTGATGCAATTCTTACAGAATTAATTAGATGCGGAATCCAAAAGCCGGACGTGGATGGGAGAGGTATATTTCATTAAGATCCAAAAAGAAAGCTATTTGGTTAATTCTCTGTCCTTAGTTTCGGTCCAGACCCGTACCTCAACGGCGAAGGTGCCTTTGAGACCGTCACAGGCGTGCAGAGCGTCGGTGTCATGGCATGCGCGAAACATTTCGTCGCGAATAATCAAGAACACTGGCGGTATGGGCTCTCTGCCGAACTCGACGACCGCACCATGCACGAAATATACTATTACCCCTTTCTACGGAGTATCGACGTAAGTTGCCGCCTATTTCCGACTTCATTTGTACTGACGGTACGTTCTAAAGGCAAACGTCTCATCGGTGATGTGCGCATATAACCGCGTCAATGGGACGTCCTCGTGCCACAACGCCGGCCTCCTCGGGCCAACCGGGTTGCTTCAGAAAGATGGGTTCCGAGGTTTTTCCCGCATCAGCCCACAGAGTACGACGATAATCATATTGCTTCAGGTTTTGTTGTCAGCGACTGGGGGGCGACCCACGACACGGCCGCCGACAACGCTAATGCTGGGTTGGACATGGAGCAGCCTGGAAATTGGATTGTAATAGGTTTGGTTTTCCTTCCCGACAACTTCTTCGTTGGCTCATCTAAGAATAAAAAATCCCACAGGAGGAGGAGTGTACGGTGCCCTCCTGACAGGTTTGAAGGCGGCGCTTACTTTTGGGACTGTTACTGAAGCTGCAAGTACAATCTGCAAATGTTGTCTGTTCGAATTCTGACCATATCATAAAGCGACTAAACCAAATGGTTACGCGCATCCTCGCGCCCTGGTATCGCCTTGGTCAGGATTCTGTACGCCAACCACTTCAATTCTGAATCCAGCCGTTTGTCTAAATATATTCAGGGCTATCCGTTACCGAACTTTGACGCACAGCACTCTGACGGATCCGGCCCGCTCAACCAGAACGTCTCCGTCCGCTCCGCTGCCCACACGGCGCTTTCGCGCGAAATCGCAGCAGCATCGGCGGTTCTGCTCAAGAATGACCACACTGCCGGACACGGACTTCCACTGGCTGCGGCATCTGCGATCAAGAGTATCGCCATCGTAGGCAAGGACGCGCTACTCCCGAATTTGAACTGCGGAGACACCAACACTTGCGATGATGGGACTATGAGTATCGGGTCCGTATTATTTACCTATGACGGCCTTGTCAGGCAGCTTGAACTGACGTTCATGTCCAGATGGGGTTCGGGCACGAACTCGTTGGAGTTTACAGTGCCGCCGATTGCCGCTTTGAATGCACAATTTACCGGGACCAGTGCCGTCCTTACGACCTCACTGTCGAATGACCTTAATGCGGGTCAAAAGGCAGCTGCCGGCAAAGAGGTGGCAGTTGTATTTGTGAACGCGTGCGTGAGTTTGCTCTCGGGTCAGTTAAATCTCACCGACCAGAGGCGCAGGATGAGCGGGGAACTTGGGTTCTTGCCTGTGAATGGGAATGAGGGGGATCGCAATGACTTGGAACTCTGGTTCCAAGGCAGTGAGCTAGTAAGCTCTTTATTTCTTAAGCATTTACTCTTGAAATTCACGCATAATAGGTCCAAAAGGTCGCAGCGGTTTGTAACAACACAGTCGTGGTGGTCCATTCAGTTGGACCTGTCCGCATGCTGTGGAGTGAACATCAGAATATCAGTGCGATTGTGTTCGCCGGCGCACCTGGAGAGCAGACTGGGCCTGCAATTGTCGATGTCCTATTTGGTGTAGTCAATCCGAGTGGGCGACTACCCTTTAGTGTTGCAGATGTACGTCTACCGATTTGTTCCTCTTGAAAAAATGCTGATTTACGGGTACGCAGGACGAATCATCTTATGGCACAAAAATTGTATACGGAGGCGGATTATTAAGCCTTGGGTCCCCAACTGTACGTGAGCTTCCTTGTTTTGTACAATTGCTACTTACTTTGCTTTCAGATCACATATACAGAGAAACTGCTACTAGATTATCGGTTTATGGAAGCTCGCTCCATCACACCCCGGTTCGAGTTCGGGTTCGGCTTACTCTCTCCGAGACAGATGCTTCAACAATTTTAACTCTTACTTTATTGAAGGTTCGGCCTCTCATACACCAACTTTGGGTACTCGGCGCTCTCGATTACTTCGTCGGGCAACTCCAAGGTCATCACTTTCACTGTCACTAACACGGGCGCGATTGCTGGGACGGAAAAGCCGCAGCTGTATCTCGGATACCCTACTACTGCCGGAGAGCCACCGAAAGTGCTCAGAGGGTTTGAAGAAGTGCCTCTCGCGGCGGGCGCAAGTCAGCAGGTCGTGATGACCATCAGTCAACGGGAGATGAGGTACGAGTCTCTGTGAGATCTCCCTTTCTCCACTGAACATTGCTCGTGCAGTATCTGGGACACCCCGAGTCAAGCATGGGTGCGCCCCGCGGGTGAATTTTCTGTATACGTTGGTGCTTCTATCAGGGACATCAGGCTGAGTGGCTCTTTCTGAGGGATATCGTTCCTCTCATTTTCAATGACAATTGTGTTTTTTTTTGCTTGTCAGTGACGATCTTGCTGTGTTGAACTTTACTGTTTTGGGCATTAGATCTCGTCCCTGTGATTCAAATATCGACTACATGACCACCACCATTTTTGAAGACACAGTTTTAACACCGCTTTAGACTAGAGGCGCTCTTCGTGCCAATTTGAAATTGATGACAATCTATCAATACGTGCAAAATACGTGAGCGTAAGAAGTCTAGTGTTGAGTGCTAGCGCTGAGCGCTGATTTGTTTGCTTTCGAGCCTAACACCGATTGTTCCCGTATAATTCGCCGTCCTGATCGTTTTCAGCTGATATGCCGTCAGAAATGCGTCAGTGAGTAATGGCTGTTGGCAAGGCGATGGCTGAGCGCTGAGCCGCGGGAGTTGAAAAACTCGGCGCTAATGGTGGATGGCTGTTCCCCAAATAAAGACGGCTCACCCCCAAAACAAAGACAGAGTTGCATTATTACATTAATCCTAGATCCCCCCACTGTGAGGCTGACAGGAAAGGCTCTAAATGGCAACTTTCATGATCGTCGAGTGGTCACGTTCAACCCGGTCGATGATGTCATTCGAGCCCCTGAGCCTGTCAATGTTCGGAGCTTGGGACTTCATTTCGTCGTTGCTGTCGTTCTTCCTCCCTCCCATTCCTCTCATATGAAACCTTTCTCATTGCTCATTGCAGCAGCGGACACCTTGTTCAGATACCTGAACATACATGCCCCCCAAACTGACGCGACTGAATTCGCTCCTCGTGCGCTCTGTCTCGTCTTTTACTTCCGCGACTCATATCTTCTGCTCAAAAACTGATTTAGGTTCATGGGAGGACTCTTATGCGCTAGCAGATTCCATCGTCGCGCAGCTGACACTGGATGAAAAGATCGGGATTGTCAAGGGCGTCGGGGTGATCAACTCGCAATGCGTGGGGAACACCTCGCCCGTTCCACGATTGGGAATTCCAAGCCTTTGTCTCAATGATGGACCGGCCGGCGTGCGCCCATCGAAAGGTGTGACGGGTTTTCCACCTGCGATCAACGCTGCTGCGACCTTCAGCCGCAGACTTATTCGCGCGCGGGCTGTCGCGATCGGGGAGGAGTTCCGCGGGAAGGGCATCCAGTGCGTTAGTTCTATTGATTGGATAACACCTTGAAGCAGAGATAATACGTACTCTCCACAGCATGTTCTTGGGGCCTGCCATGGATATCGTTGGATTTATTTCTCTCCTTGCCATCCAAATTCAGCTCATGCAATACTTGTAGATGAGGAATCCCAAAGCTGGGCGCGCTTGGGAGAGGTAAAACTGATATCACCTTGAACAGGGTTGGATCTCAATCCATATTTAGCTTCGGGCCTGACCCGTACCTCAATGGCGAAGGTGCTTTCGAGACGATCATGGGCGTGCAAAGCGTCGGCGTCATGGCCTGCGCAAAGCATTTCATCGCGAATAACCAAGAGCACTGGCGGTATGGCTTATCCGCCGAATTGGACGACCGAACTCTCCACGAGATTTATTACTATCCCTTTCTGCGGAGCATCGACGTGCGTTGCCCGTACTAATGAGCGGCAGGGCGACATGATCTAAAAATATATAGGCGAACGTATCGGCGGTGATGTGCGCATATAATCGCGTCAATGGAACATCGTCCTGCCATAATTCGGGCCTCATTGGACCGGATGGGCTTCTTCAGAAGGATGGGTTCCGAGGTTTGATTATTCTGCTTCCGAACTGCGGTTCCTGCTTTTATGTTTGACCTGATTATGCAGGTTTCGTGGTTAGCGACTGGGGTGCTACCCATGATACAGCCGCCAATAATGCCAACGCGGGACTAGACATGGAGCAGCCCGGGGATTGGATTGTAATTGGTATTGTTCTCAGACCTATAAATATCATCTTGAACTAAAGATCGGATAGGAGGAGGTGTGTTTGGATCCCCAATCACTGGCTTGAAGACGGCGGTTCGGAGAGGAGGTGTCACACAAGCAGTACACAAGCACTTCATACCTCGTTGGATACACAACTAACACCTGGGAAAGCGATTAAATCAAATGGTTTCACGCATCCTTGCCCCATGGTATCGTCTCGGCCAGGATTTGGTCTTTATTTTGTCTAGCCTTTGAAGCGGCCTATTTATTATTCATCAGGGCTACCCCCCACCAAATTTCGACGCGCGGAAGTCTGACGGGTCCAATTCACCGAGAATGGATGTTTCAGTGCGTTCCACCACTCACACTTTGCTTTCGCGAGAAATTGCAGCTGCATCGACTGTCCTGTTAAAAAACAACCACACTTCTGAGCGGGGACTTCCGCTGAGCGCCGCATCCGCAATCAAGAGCATAGCGATCATAGGCAAGGACGCTTTGATGCCGAATTTGAACTGTGGGGAGAATAATCAATGCAACGACGGGACTATGACTATTGGGTGAGCATACATATCATATTTTGGTATCCGTTTTTATTCGATGCTTAGATGGGGCTCGGGCTCCAACTCATTGGAGTTTACGGTTCCCCCAATCGACGCTCTCCGTGCGGAATTCTCCGGGACAAGGACAGAAATCTCGACATCGTTATCAAACAACCTCGATGCTGCGCTGAACGCTGCTGCGGACAAGGATGTGGCGGTTGTCTTCGTAAATGCGTGCGTGCCGTCTCTCTGTATCATGTCATATCTCACCGACAGAGATGTGAAGAATGAGTGGTGAGCTGGGAGTTTATGAGAAGGTTCATGGGAACGCGGGGGATCGAAACGACCTGGAGCTCTGGTTCCAAGGTAGCGAACTGGTGCGCTCTTCATTTCCTTGAGCATTCCATTCAACTTGATGATCACCCATCGCAAATAGGTCCAAAAGGTCGCAGCGGTTTGCAGTAATACCATCGTGGTTGTCCATTCGGTTGGACCCGTCCTCATGACCTGGAGCTCGAACCCGAATATTAGCGCGATCGTCTTTGCCGGAGCACCCGGAGAGCAGACAGGACCTGCTATCGTCGACGTTCTTTTTGGCGCGGTTAATCCAAGTGGGCGCCTTCCCTTCAGCCTCGCAGACGTAGGTTTATTCATTTTGCTCCCCACGTGTTGAATTGATGTGGGTTGAACATGGCAGAATGAATCGTCATATGGCACAAAAATTGTATACGGAGGCGGTCCTTTGGGCGCCGGCTTCCCCACAGTACGCAATCCTGTGGCCATGTCGGCATTACACTGAGTGTTTTATATTTGTCAGATCCCATACACGGAGAAGTTGCTGCTGGATTACCGATATATGGACGCCAACTACATCTCGCCTCGCTTCGAGTTTGGGTTCGGCCTACTCTATCATAGACAGAGATTCCAAGTCTAACTCTTGCCTCGTTTGTTGAAGGTTCGGCCTCTCGTACACCAACTTTGGATATTCAGCGCTGTCGATTACGTCGTCGGACAGCTACAAGGTCATCATCACCTTTACTGTTACAAACACCGGCGCAGTTGCTGGGACGGAGAAGCCACAGCTGTATCTTGGATATCCTATTGCTGCCGGAGAGCCACCACGAGTGCTTCGGGGGTTCGAGGAAGTCCTGCTCGCCGTGGGTGCAAGCCAACTGGTGAGCATGACGGTTGGCGAGCGGGATATGAGGCATGAGCATTGTTTGTTTTTTTTTCACTGAGAAGTTGGCTAATGCAGGAGCAGCGTCTGGGATACACCAAGTCAAACATGGGTGCGGCCGAAAGGGGAGTTCACGGTCTATGTTGGGGCATCCATCAGGGATATTCGGCTAAGTGGTTCTTTCTGATCAAATATGAGTCGGGTTTGCTGTACATATTGTACATGTATAATTTATTCATTGGGCTCGTACTTCGATACGAACCAGTCCTTATTAGGCCTTCCCGACCGAATGTGGGTGTAATGAGATAGTTTCCTTGGTCAGAGCGCAAAGATGCTAAGTTGGAGTCCTTACGGCGTTTTGTCTCAGCGTGGCGTATTGCGACGAAGTTGTCCTGGTCTCCGTCGGTACTACGAAATATTCAGAAGCAGAAAAATTAGGTTCAGAGTCGCTGAATGAATCACGGACTGGATGTCGCAGGACTCGCAGAGGAAAGGGAAGAGGCAGGTATAGGAGACACGCACTCAAGCACTCTTCCAATGTTGAATCGTGCCGGAATCATGGTTCCGGCCGATTCTGGTGGATGTTGAGCGGTGGGAGCTATTTATTCAGTACTCACAAATTTTGGAACCAATCACGGTACTAATCCCAAGCCAATCTTCGGGCGGAGATTCTCCCAGATTGCAATCGGATACCGGCATGCTCCGGGTCCGGCACGGACTAGCCTTATCTAGCTGACAGCCGGATTGTTCTGCATCCGCCGATCGCCTTATCCGTACTTATCCGGCGGAGTCCGCCAGAAGATGTCCGCCGGGCGGACATCTATACGGATCTATCCGGATCGTCCTCCGCGTCATCTGCCGCCCATCTGCCGACTGCCGCTGACTGTCGTCACTGTCACGGGCCCGGTCGGTTTTCTCAAAACGCGTATCCCTCGGCAAGGTCTTGCTTTTCATGCCTTGGGTCTCAACCACCATCTCGATAGTTCTCCTCGTCATTTCTGTCCTCGTATACCGGGACTATACCGCCATGCCGTCTCTCTCCACTGTCCGCACCTTCAATGCTGCATTCGCCCCCTCATACACGCCTGTTGCGATATTCGTTGGAGGCACTTCCGGAATCGGTCAAGGAATGGCGGAGGCATTTGCGCGCCATACGAAGGGCAATGCTCATATTGTGATTGTCGGTCGCAACCGCGCCGCTGCAGAGGCCATCATCTCGCGCTTTCCGAAACCCACCGCAGACGTCAAGCACGAATTTGTCGAGTGCGATATAACTCTGATGAAGAACGTCCAGCGGGTGTCGCAGGAGCTGCTCGTCCGTATTCCAAAGATCAATTTCCTGGCCCTGACGGCCGGCGTGCTCACGATGAATGGCCGCAACGAGACGGAGGAGGGTATTGACCGCAAACTCGCTGTCCATTATTATGGGAGGTGGAAATTCATCCAGGAGTTGCTTCCTGCCGTGAAAGAGGCCCAGAAGTCCGGGGAAGACGCAAAGGTCATATCTGTCCTGGCCGCTGGAAAGGGCGCAGAAATAGATCTGGAAGATCTCGGCCTCAAGAAGACGTTCAGCCTGGCCAAAGCCGCTTTACAGGCCCCAACCTACAATGATCTCATGATGCAGGCACGTTCCAGCTTCGACTTCAACCATGTCGCATTAATGGAACCCATAGGAGTTTGCTACAAACGATCCGGACGTCTCATTTGTCCATGGGTATCCAGGTACTGTTAATACCGGACTCGCCAAAGCGTCGGACTCTGCCCTCCTCCGGGGCGTGACTTATCTGATGCCCCTTCTATCCCCATTCATGTTCTCGCAGGAGGCATCGGGAGAGCACCAGCTATATGCTCTGTTAAAGGCAAGCCGCGGGTTCATGCGCACGAACGAGAGGGGAGATGATATGGGAATGAAGAGATTCTTCGGGTCGGAGGAAGCGCGGAAGAAACTCTGGAACCACACGTTGAAAGAAACGACGGTTCAAACCGCCTGAACGGTATTCGGTGCCGACGTACTTTTATATCTTACTCAACGCCGAAGAAAGTGGCGAATATCCCAGATCGACTGATCGTTCTGTAGGATACTCCCCGTTGATAATGTTACTTTGTTCATCCTGCATGACCTCGAGCCTTCCCGCCTTCCCGCCCCCTTTGCGCAAGATGAAAGGCTGCCCGGACGCACCCAACCCTACAGCAAAATTCTCTCAACTTCGTTCAAGAAGCTACCCCAGAACTGGATGATCCCGCCGATTGCTAGATTTTCTCGAAGCTAATTTCGTTTTAAAGTTGGGGCTGAATTGCTCCACACGCGTCGTCTATATAACTCCAAACGCTGCCAGCAATCCACACCGCAGCTACATGCCTTCCCTCGCACAATATTTCTGTGCTATCCATTGCGTCGCGCTCGCCCTCGCGATACCTCAGGAGCCGATGATGCGGCGGATGCGTGGAATACAGCAGCAGGCGGAAACCCCTGCTCTTTCAGGCCGCTCTTATGTCGTCCGTTTTCATTTCACCCTCCATATTTCCCGAAAATTTAATTTAATTATTTTCTTGTTTTGTTGTTGGGGGACCTACATAGATCTTCGAAGGCCGCTGCGCTACGACGAACTGCGCTTCGAATGCAAATTGCCAGGCAGGCTGCGCAAAGTGTCAGGCTGTACGTAAATGTTATTGTCATGGAGTGGCGATCGCTGATATCGGGAATGTTATATAGGGAATGTGTACCGCGGCGGCTGCTAAGTATTGACAGAAGAGGGTCATTGACACCAGCCACCCATTATATGTTGCAATTGGGCCACATATTTATGTATCCTACTGTACATATGCGTGCGGACAGGACTCCTTCACCCCTGAATCCAAGGATGTCACCATCTGGACTCACAGTTTAATTTTCGAGTAGCTTAATTGTGATCCTACCGCCTTCCCTTTTCAACGTAATACCGTGCCGTGTAATCCTACCTACCTACCTATACTGACGAGGAATGGCAACGACAAGAGCTATCTATTTATTTACCACGCGCTGCCGTGATCTTTTAGCGGGATGTCAGCAGTAATGGATGGCATTGATGTATATATATATATAAACCTCAAGCCGTTTAATAACGACCGTGTTGGCTATACAGAAAACAGCATGGTGTGCGAATGAGATCTAAGTGAATGTACACCACAAGTTTTCTGTGAGACCTCTGAGAATGGGAAATTTATCAGTGATTTATAGATATCTGAATATCGACAAAATTGGATAGCGGCGTTGACTGACAATGTTTCCTGATGGCCGCATCTCTGCTAATGGAACCGGGAGAATGCAAAGATATTGATTGACGATAGAGTTTTAAAGGTAGGATCTAGATCGGATTTCGTGACGCCGTCTCCACTTTGAGAAAGATATGGGTCCATGTAGGTCCATGTGTTAGTTCTTCGAGGAAACATTAAAGCTAAGTTTCGTTGTACCAGAAATTGGCGGTATAAAAATATTTATTTAAAAAACAAACAGTAGGGCCAATATTGTTCGTGCAATGTCTAGATCTCAACGCGGGGTCGATTAGTTGATTTGTAACCTAAAATAGAAAACGAATCCCGACGGCCGGGTCGCCGACCCTTGCATATACATATCCCAATCTTAGCTAAGCTTCCGCTGGCAGCCTCGGAAGAAATCCTTTTAAATCAAAACGCTGGATCCTGGTCGCGTCATCATTTCCAGGATTTTTTGTCTACTTATGGCACTGCAGCCGCGATGCCAGCGTTTCGGCTCAGGAACACCCAACATATGCACCAATAGGTCGGTTCAGAGACTCGCAAAGTCCACGGACCGTTGATTAAGGTCTTTGCCAGCTTTTACCTCCCTTGTTCAATTTTGGGCGAAATGTGATGGCGCTGTGATCCCCGTCGCGCGGCGGCCGTCCTTGATCTCCGTGGAGCAAAAGCCGCTTTGTCCCCGTGGCCAGCCAGCAGCCCCTGACTGCCAGACGCGGGAATTCCAGCCCACACAGCGACCATCTGTGATGTTCGTGATGGGCTGGGCCAGGTTGGCTGGCTCTGTGTTTCCTCTTTAGGTAAATATCAGCACATGTCCATCGTCGGAGATCTTGAGCGCTTGAGCGCTTGAAGTCTCTGCCTGGGCGCGTTTTTTTTTTGGGGGGGGGGCTATCGAAATGGCTCTGGGTTCTTGATATATTACAGTGTAAGTTATGCGTTACAACTAGATAGTTACACGGAAATTATTCATGACGGTACCAGGATTAGTATTGATTGTACATTGAGGTGGATGTTGGATGACTTATGCGATGCAGTAGTGTATGGTGTGTATATAATGTCCTGGTAAGGCGATGAATGCTGTGTTCGTTCTATTATGCCTCGGTGTCGGTGGTGGTGAAGGACATGAAAGGCGGTGGGTAGGTGGAAATTGAGGCGGGGGCGTATTGTCGTTCGAATGGAAAATGGATGGGGAGAGGCTCGTTGTGGTGGAGGAAAAGCCATGGGCATGGTCAAGAGAGAAAGTGCGGTACTGGAGTGTGGACGAGAGCAGTCCATGTACTGTGCATGTCGAAGCCCACCGACCACATCATCGTGTTTCCTAAGAGCAGGTCCATGCCCGTTGGGCAGGTAAAACGGCGATCGCCATTTCCATAGCGGCGCCATTCTTCATGGCCATACATGCCTCTCCGCGACATGAAATGCTCCTTCACGGCTCTCTTTGCGTTTGCCGACAAGTTGGTCGGCGGGACCAGCGGAGTACGGACAAAGTGCTGCATGAAGTGCACAAACTCCGCACTTGTGAGGGCGTACGAGCCAGTCTTGACGTGGAACAGAAGGTGTTGTGATGCGGTGTGCACGGCGATGGTGGTGAAAGGTGGGATCACATCCGAGAGATGGTGGGCATGGGAGGAGGAGAGGTTGGTCGTCAAATCGATCGGATACAAGTCCGGAGTCGGAGCGCGACGATAGTGCGGGTGTCCTGGGAGCGGGATGCTAGAAATGTACGGTGTGGGTGGGTACTGTTTGGGAGTGAGAACTCGAAACTGCATAGTCGATGCAACCCACCACAAGCTAAGAAAGCGACACGCGACGAGGTCAGCAAAGGCGGGGACGCCAATGGGTGGACTGGGTCTTACACGACGAGGGGACACCAGCTTCAAAGTGATCAGTACAGGCTTAGTGAGTGAGCTGAAGAAAAATACGTACCTGAGGGCGTTCCGTGACCGATGGCGGCTACATGGGCCCAGAGAGTCAAGTGCGATCCCGACAACGAGAAGACTTGTATCCATACCATAGACTGTATCGACAATGTCTGGACAAGAGGTCAAGTCGCTGGAGAAGCGGCGGATTAGGGCATACCACGTCTGAAGCGCGTCCGCCATGGGTGACGGTCTATCCGAGATCGTTAGAGGAAACAAGAACGGGGCACAAGGTACGTGCATAAGTCCAGCCGGCATTCATCGCGGCCATGTTGGCTAGAAGCGCGCTGCTTAACTGAGGAAGCCTCGGCGGCGATGGGGATACACCTAGGGAGGAGCGCAGGATAGAGTAATAAGCTGAAGTGTGCAGCTTGACTCAGAGGACGTACCCGTATTTATATGCCCTGAAGCCCATTTCATGTTACGGTGACTTACCCTAAAAGCTTGAGAGGCCGGTGGCGATCCTCAGAATCGAGATCGATCGCCACCGGATCGAGAAGAAGACCTTCGCGTGTTCAGTGCTTGAGGCGATCCTGGGATACGCGAATCCGAAATGAAACGCCTTGCCATCTTGTGCAGCGGAGAAAGATTGGAGATAAAGGGTGTCATTGGCCCGGGTGCGCCGGACAATGGGTGATGCGCCGGTATGAATGAGAAGGGCCGGAGGGCCGGTACTGCTTGGTGTGCACCGAGGGAGGGAGTGGAGGAACGAGAGGGAGAGATGACAACGGGTTGACATGTCGCCTCTCAGGCATAGGCGAGATGCCACGACTCGAGCCGACATCATCGCTGATGAGATTGGGTTGAGATCGACCTCTACTTCGACAATTGTGGCTGACAAGCTTAAGCGCAACCGCTACGATCAGGACACGGAACAGCAGGTTCTGTAAAACTTTGGCATCGGAACCACAATTAGAAGGAAGGAACTCTCACATGACAGTAGGTGATCTTTTTAAAATCATCGAGTCGCATTTAAAAAAAATGGGACTTGGTCTCGCCACATGTCAGCAGAATTAGAAGGCACCTAAAAAAACATTTTGGGTAGAGACCTTTTCGGGATATATGGAGAACACCCATCCAGATCGAAGCAACATTTGAATCGCTGAAAGCACAAGTCAGCATGGTGACAAGGTGAAGATGTATATCCGCCGACTGCTGTTCCAGTGGGTCCATACACGCAGCAGGCTGCGCAGCAGACTTCATCTCAAGAACCCAGATCGCAGCCATTCACAAATGGGGACGACAATTACGAAGGCGTGTCGGTTCAGCATTAACAAAAGGGGATCGCAGAACTTGTCGCCACTATGAAGGAACGTGTCGGTGTCAGGACTAGGTCAGAAAAAAAGGATAGCAAGTTTGAAGTCCCTTTCGCTTGGGTGTGCGCATACTTGCTGTGAGGGCAGGCGGTGACGCCCGAGCTACTAGTATCTGACCCGCTGTTGCGCTGGCCCACGCTTACTGCTGTTCTAACAGGTAAGTGAAGGATTCCGGGGAGGATAATACGCATATGTTGAAGGCGGTCATCGCTCCTCGGGATTCCCTTGAGGTTCCACCGGATAGAAATAGGGGCAGCTTGTGAGGAAGATACAGATGTACCGGATGGGGAAAGGAACGGACACGCACAATGCGGACATCCCGGATCCTCCGTCCGTAGTATGTAGGGTCGGGGTCTATTCGGCGATACGAATTCGGACTGGTCGTGATCGGCTCCCCACATTGCATCGCCCTTGGAATCGCAGGTGTTCGCCTAGATTATTAACGGATCGATATTCGGTCATAGCCACCAGGCATGATGGACAGAGAAGGGTATAGTCGCATAAGATCATCAGAGATCTATGCAGATGGCGAGAAGGAGAAAGAACTCTCCAGGACCGTTTTAGGCCCGGCCCTTCCCCAGACTGCGCGTGAAACATCAGAAATGCCTTCGATTCCAAACACACCTCCGACTTTCCCGTGTCCGGCCGCAGCTAGCAAGATAAGGCCTAGGGTCAACACACTAAAGGTTTTACAAATTTTGATCACCTTCTGGGCTTCGGCGTTGTCGCACATTCTTCGCCCCATGATGATTTTCGCGGCTTCGGAAAGAAGTCAGAGCCACCACTTCCTCTATGCAAGTTACGCAGAAGTAAATGCCGTGTCCAGATGGCCAACCCGAACCAGAACTGCCGATCCAAACTTCAATGAAGATAGTGAATTAGCCATTCCGCATGACCGCAGCTGCTCGCACATGTAGATTATGCAGGGATCGGAACCACGGACTAGACTGTCATCGGCGGAGCTCTACAGTACTTATTCCAGGCCCCGTCTACCGCTCCTGTATGAAGTGGCCATCTACAT
Source organism: Mycena rebaudengoi (assembly GCA_029282285.1). NCBI lineage: Eukaryota > Fungi > Basidiomycota > Agaricomycetes > Agaricales > Mycenaceae > Mycena > Mycena rebaudengoi. The sequence continues at coordinate 1,513,105 of JARJCX010000014.1, forward strand.
TAGCATCTAAGCAGGCTCGCGGAGCAATAATTCACCATGAGGATGAATCGCACTAAGGCGGGTAACGGGGGGGGAAGTCGGTTTCCTGTACACAGATCTGCGATCTATTCCAGGGCTTTCGCCTAATGGACTAACTTGCGTCCATTCCATTACGCATTCCATTACGAGTTGCTCACCGACGCTGTACGATATGTGGGCATGCGTTGCAGCGTGACATTAACGTTCTTATCATAGAATGGGTAACATCGAATCAGGATCGCCTGCGGTTGGACGTTAATGGGCTTATAGACACACCAGGTGTTGCGAAATGTCGTAAATTGAAGACCAGCGTCCTGTTTTATCCAACGTTGAGTTCGTCAAGGGATGTTCAAATTTGGATGTCCTCCGTGATAATTCAGAAGATCTGTCGGATGAATGACCAATGCTAACTGAATATACGCGGAAGTAGATGCTGTGTTCAGAATTGCCGACTCAAAAAAATCTCAGCCAGGAAAGTTTGTCGTTTCGCATGGCCGCACCTGCTCGCATGATCATCCCTCTATGGCTTGAAATCCATTTGAAAACACACAAGAATTTCATTGGCGGAAGATTACAGTATTCATTCCAGGCTTCGGCTGCCCCTGTAAGAGAGTGACTATCTGCGTTAATATCTAAGCAGTTACGCAGAACAAAGATTCACCTTCAGAATGAACGCGCCAAACTACGTGTCGGCTGCCGGTTTGCGGTTCCCAAATCTGCCGTCTATTTCTCGTATGGACTTTCACCTTGAGCTACATCAGACCAACCTCCACCAGTCCATCACAAGCCGCTAATCGGCGTTCTGCGATATATGTTGCCTTGCAAATTGATCATGAGTGGTATCAAACCAGGATCACATGTGGACGGGCGCGGAGAATGAACTCACCGCTTCTTGGTGTGTTACAAAATGCGACAAAACAGACGGTTATCCATCGATGGAATCTGGTCCGATGTTGTCCATCACGGAGACATCGGAGGATCCTAACTTCTAAGTTATCCTAGGATGGAAGAAGGTCTGTCAGATGAATGGTATGGTCACCGTATGCCGTACCTATGCGAATCATGGTCGGTGGCGATGAGCAGAGTGCCGATATGAATATGACAGGACCCTGGCATGTAGACCCAGATCTTGCTTTACGATCCACAGAGTTTCTGCTTGAGTTCATGGCAGGCTAGTACAGCGTTGGATGGAGGCGAGAGGCCGCCGCCAAGTAGTAAAGTGCGCAGTAATTCGCAGTCAAAGTTTTCCGCTGTGATGTGGCCAAGTGCGGTCGTGATTGTCACATCCCTGTGTGACATTCCCAATGATGCGCCATCAACACTCACAGCAAATGCAAATATTAGTGGTAGGTAAACTAAAGACAGGTTTCTTTACATCACGGGGGATTTTCGGTAGATTCTGGCTTGCTGATTCGACCCACGGGCATCACGAACGTATCTTACCGTTGCCCCACAGAACCCCTCCCATTCCCAATTCAAATCAACATAGTGGTCCGATGTACTCGCAAGGCAAATCGCAATGAGAAGCCAATGCGAAACCCCGTTGCAGATCAATGACGCCCGAAGCAGGGCCGGCGGTTCTGGGAACCAGTCTGAAAATGGTTAGATCGGCCTGAACCCTGGACGTACCAGTGCATTGTGAACTTTTATCTGCTTTCGGATTAAGTGGGCGGCAAGGCTGATGGCGCGCCTCGTGAGATCCCGCATTTCAATTGACAGATATGATATTGTGACATGCCAGGCTGCTCATATCGGCTCATGAAAAGAAATAGACATCACTGTACAGGTCCCCGTCTTCTAGGGGCCATTTGAGTGCTCAACATCCAACACTAGTACTTTTTTGGTTGAGCTTCTCCAAAGTTTCTCCAGATGCCAACACCCTTCTCACTCCATCTATAATCTGTGACACGATCTGCATGCTGTTTCTTTTCGACCGAGAGTCACAACACCGATAAGCCGAGACACCCAATCACGTTGATGCCATATGTCGCTCAAAATATCCAACGAGCTTCTTGTGTTCACCCGTCGGATGTCCGCACAGTACTAGTTGGTGGCACAATGATATTTGATCCTCTTTGCGGACCGGACCTGCCGTCCACGGAATATTCACGATATTTGAAGGGGATGGACCCAAGATAGACCACGTCAGCAGAGAAAATCACATGTCGACCTCATCCAAGTCTCTTCTTCTATAAATGTTTCCAGCAATTTCTATCAAGATGGGCACTGGTCTCCGAGCTCAAATTAGCAGTTATGCTCCAAACACATTGTCATATGAGGGCGGCGTTGTCGGCTGTAGTGTTAATCGAGATTCACGTCGGCTCTAACAGGCCCCTAAGCTCAAACTAGGCGAAGACACCTGGCCCGTGCTTGGAGACAATTTGCCCACCTAATATATCCCACTCTCGATGCAACTTCTGGGGGGAAGTCGAGATGTCTGAACAGAAAACGAGTTTCGGCCCTCGGGGCCAGGAAAGATAGATCCGAGTCTTGTGTTTCGCGCCGCGCAGATACACTTACAAGAGTAATTTGATTGTAAATTAACTGAGTTAAAACGCGATGGGACGATCACGTGGTCGATAGCTGATCTCATTAATCAACGGCGGAGCTGCGGACGTCACTATATGGTATCGAGTTCTGCTACTCATATATAAGCTCCGTCCTCTCCTCAACTCTGCTCACCAGCCTCCTTTCCGGAGTCAAAGGCTATTATTGGACGCGTGCTGGAGAATCTTGCTTGGGTCATTCGTACTTACTCATGCCGATGTGGCGATATTGCCGCAACTAGTACTTAGCCGCTGCCAGTCTAGCCTTCAAGTTGATAACAATCTGTGTAGGCTGTAACGGATCGTGACCATGGCGACTGTCTCTGGGATTTTGAAGCCACAGAAGTTCGGGGTTCTCCGGTCATTTACATCAAGACACGAGGCTGAAGAAGTTCAAAATGGCGAGTGTGCCACCTTTAACTAACCTATAATGCATTAAATTTTCAAGTGGAAACCATGCTCGCACTGCCGTGTCAATACCCTCATCCAGGGGCAATGCTCACTAGTTTGCCAGCACTGCCATGACTACCAATCTATCAGTTTATGGTATTTTTGTGTCTTTCCCCATGCAGTGCGGGGCTGCCTCGGATCCACTAAATATCCTGCTAAACACACTGAAGGCCACCGTTTTACCATGATGACGAGGAGCGTCCACTTTTCCACTACAAACATTGCGTACTCTCCAATCCCATGGTCCTCACCGGGGGCGTCTACGTCGTCCCTTCCACCATCTCCGTCATCGGAGGCGCACTGCATTCCACCCGCGGATGCCGATGACGGCGCGCACTACCACTCAACGACTCCGGCTGTGCAGGATGATGACGCGGCCTCCTTGCCAGTAGCGCCAGCATTCCTCGGCCCATGGTCGTCTCCCCACCCGAATGCCATCGCACTTCGACAGCAATTCGTCCCCCCCTCACCATTCATCGGCCCGGTGCAGTTGCATTTTCTCCTAGCATATTCGCCCTTCCGCCCCCCCCATATTCACTACGAACTCTCACATCCACTACACACTATCAACTCGCAAGTAACGCCAGCATTTCTGGACCCAGCAACCTATCCTCCCACTTCTGCGCTCACGATCATCTGCCGCCACATTAAATGGCCGGTTTTGATATCGTCGTCATACCCACAGGAGTTTGTTACGGTAATGGACGTCTTCAGGGCGGTCTATACTGGTCTTCGTCGGGCAGTTCTTCCTGCCGAGTACGAGACATTGGCCGACCGCGAAGATAAGGCGGGTGTAGATGGATCGTATTACACCCGCTGCAAACTTCGCCCAGACGGTCCCGAGCGGCAATTGGAGACACTGAAGGGTGTCAAGCGGGTCGACTTCTTGAAGGGCCGGAATCGCTTCCTCGGCCTTTCTGGCCCAATTGGAGGTCCTCATGTTTGGGAGTTGAACGTGGCCTGAACCAGCATACATCTCCGTGTATTCCCGCTCATAGTCCTTCCTGGCATACGTCTGGAATTTATATTGCGATGCTGTAGAGTCGTAACTTTCCACTGTAGATCGACTCTGTGTGTGCTCCTTCACTATTTTTATCCTGTATATATTAATATTTTAGACAAGTCAACAGCTTTTGCCTACATTTTCGGTCGGCCTACGTTCATTACCAAGTTCCGGAGTCGGGAAAGCCGCCAGACCGGAAGCCTGGTGTTTAGGTGGCTGCCACTTCTCTCAAGTGTCCTAGTTGATAAAACTTACCGTTGTTAGTCTGGTTCACGCTATTCAACGAATCCCGCTTCAGCGAAACTCTTCAGCTCTAAGCAGTGCATTCTCGTTGGACAGACGTCGGTGCCAGCATCGCCGTTTGTTTTGTGGCATCATTCCCCTTTTGTTCAAGTCCATAAGGAGAAATGCCTAACGGATCTGCTGCGCACAAGCGATCGCCTCTCCACGAGGCTAGCAACCGGATGCGGAGTTATAAACAGTGCGACTGCGCTTTCCAGTGTTGCACTCCACCGCATGCAGTCCTCTGGTCTTGATGGGGGAAAAACACTTGAGGATCTACAGACTCAGTGTATTTTAGTGGTTGGGCCTCGATTCTTGCAACGGGCCAAGCAGTCTACTGTCTCGACCGCTCTAATTTAAAATGCTGTCGAAGATGCTAACTTTCTGATTCCGATATTTTCGGGAGCAAACCACTTGAGGACCTGCAGCAATTCTTGCAACGGGTCACGCGATTTCAACGGGGCTTAAAAGCTGTCGAAGACGCTCCTCTTTAACCTTGTGGTATTTTCGCCTCTCAAGCGGCGGCAGCTGCAAGACGCTGATTTTTTCTACAGGCACTGTAAAGTGCACGAACCTGTGCTCTGAATCATGCGCAGCGTTTCCGCTTGACTGCGGACGGCGCACTCTGAGTCAATAGCGGCCAATTTGGACACGTAATAATGGCAAATGGCAGAGCTATCCTGGAGCTCAGGAATTTAGCGCTTAGCGCCGTCCAACCTGCCGAAATGTCGTCATGACGGCTCCGTGAGGCTGTGAAGCGCGATGCGATTCAAATTTAAATCCCCTTGTAGGCTAGATGAACCCTTTCATGGATGCGGCTGTGCTAACGGAAAGAATTCCGGAGGCAGTTGGACGCGCGCGAGTCATCTCTCTGAGCCCAGACACGCGTACACAAATCCACAATATTTAAGCTGCGATAAGCCCTGTGTTAGTCCAAACCGTATCCCAACCCCAACATGCCTGGCAGACACGTCCGCTTCTCCAGCACGAACACATTCCACTCTCCCCCACCGGCGTTGAGCCATTCGTCTTCGTCGACCGACTCCTCCGCCGGCCCTTTCACCCCGCCATCTCTTCCCAATGTCGGACTACCGGGACCAACACCATATGCGCCCCGTCGGTCCTACACCGATCCCTCGGCGGCGAAAGCTCGAGCCCACACACTAGTCGCGTTCTCTAGCTCTCCGCTATTGAACTATGACGTCTCGCTACACCCGTCCTTCATATCCACGCATTACCGAGGTGTCTCGACGGCAGGGTTTCACGAACCCGCCGTTTATCCCCCACAGCCGAGCATCACCGTCGTCACACCACACTTGCCCTGGAGCATTGTCGTCCCTGCCTCCAATGGTCGATACGTGACCGTCTCCGATGTCATCACCACGATCTACCGCTCTCTCCGAGTAAATGTCACAGCCACCGAATTCAACGCGCTGGGGACACAGAAGCTCATGCGCAGAGCTACAGCGGCCTATACGCATCGCTACGCGCGCCTCCAGGGACACCGTGGCTACGCGGAGGAGAAGAGCCAAGGGGTCAAGCGCGTTGATTTTCTGATGGGATGCACGAAATTCCATGGCATTTCTCCGACGTCAAGCGGCGCGGACGTTTGGCAGCTCAACATTTCATAGCGCACTCAATTTTGAGTGGCATATTATCGGTCTCATTTCTTTTAGTTATTAATAATAGTACCCTCGACCCTCTTGTAGCCATAGCCTCTATATACCCCGTTCATGCACTGTACCTATGCCATACTACTATGTTTATGCCCTCGTCGTTTTAGGAGTTCAGCCAAAAGTAGGCAAATAGATGTAAAAATTATGTCCTAATGTCGCGTTGGAGAGTCCTCTGATTGATCAGTCCCTTGATTTGTACCAACGTATGCGTGGCGCAAGGATGCCGAGAAAAGACACGCTGATAATGATTGAATTGATCCTTGTTGACATTCACCGTGGACGCGTCGCGATGCACGTGTGCATTTCTCCATACGAATACACGGTATACAAGGTACAATAAAAGAAAAATCGACTGTCGTCACTTTCAACATGCATGGTACAAAGAAACAGGCAAATCAGCTAAATCAGTATCGTCACTTTCACCCAATGTTGCAGTGCCAGCTTTCTCAGTCCAAACTGGTGGGTATGGCGGGTAGGGCCAATATCTGCAACATTGACCGTTTCCAAGTGCGTTCCAACGGACGCCCCGCATCGGGACTCCACCATGCGAACGAAAGAGTCGTCGAACACAATTCCCGACATGTTGAGATGCTTGAGAGAGGGAAGGACCCCACGGCTATGGTGCATCAAGTGGTCAAATGCCGGGGATGTGTCCGCCCGCCGCAGGGACCTACCGCCCCAGAAGGTAAGGGTCTCGACGGAGGAGGCGGCCGCTAGGACATTCAGGAGTTCGTCGGAAACAGATTCGAAGCTGTGGATTTCGAGATGGGAGAGAGTGGCGGCGGATTGTTCCATAAGGGCCTCGATGGGTGCCAGATATGCCTGCGTCGGGAAGCAAAGGTACTCCAAAGCAGGGAGTGTAAGCAACTCGACCGTCGAGCTTGGGAGCACGCGCAATTTGCGCAGTTGGTGGGTGAGTGGTGACGTGAGTTCAATACTACGCGTTCCGGAGGGAAGCAGGAAGCACTCTACAATGTTAGGTGCGAGGACAAGCACATGGCTGCCAGTGAGCGACATGTGAACAGGCCCCTCGTAGTGGGTAAGCTGATTCCATGGAATGGTCAAAGTTGCAATGTCGGTCCAGGGCTGGTATGTTAGTCTGCGGAGCTGAGGGCAGACTCGGAATGCGGAAATTGCCGGGATGGGCGAATTTTTCATGCGCAAGGATACATCAAGTTCCTGAAGAACCGGGAGGTTCCCGTCCACTAACGTAAGCTTTGCGCAAAGAGATGCGGTGAGGTTGGCAAGTTTAACGATGCTCCACCGATTGCAATGAGCGATGAGTGCCTCGAAGACCTGGATGCAGGGTTCTGTCCACCTAGGATGGTCATCGTCTGTGACGCCGCCGTGGCAAGAGAATTTGATTGAAAGAGGATGATTTCCGGAGCGTGCGAGGAAAGCCACTGTGAGGGCCTGAGTCCTCTTTTTCAAAATTTCACACGAAAACTTGAAAGCGGACCACACTTTGTGAGTCGAAAGGGCCACATCCCTCCAATGACTGCAAATTTGGCCCAGAACCCAGACGCCCTGTGCACTCGTGAAGGGATACAGGTCGGCCACAATTTCGCTGTAACAAACAAAGATGTGTGACAGTATTTCGGTTGGAAGCCGTCGGATAGGAGCGAGCGGGAATGCGCAGCGTGCGATGTGACGCGTAACATGTAATTCCTCTCTCTCCAGATACATGAGGCGCATACGCGCGTCGTTGAGCTGTGTCGCAAGCGAGGCTTTAAGTGCTTGTGCCACGCTGACACTCTCCGCAATCTGAGCAATCTGGGTCTCGACGGGGGGTTGATTGGTTTGGAACAATGGTTCAAGATCTGGAGGTAGACTGTAAGGGAGTTTGGCTCCCAGCTTACGGTAGGGCACTTGTCGACAATCAGTGTCAAGAATGTCCAAAACGCGCCGATGTCTCTCACATTCCTGTGGGGTAGAGTCCGACATTATTTAAACCCTATCGCAATATGCGGCGACACTTCCAGGGAAATTCAAGACGAGGGAGGGCTCGCCGCTGGATGGATCGATGGAAGAGCGGAGATTCCGGAGATCGGAACGGAGGCTAGCACTGCCAAAGACAAACAAACCCCAAATATAACACCGCGAACATCGTGACAACAACCTTCCTCTTTCTCTGTTTCTATTCTCCAGCCCGACTCAGGTGTACAGCCAGCTGGTCATGGGTCAGATTTCCCTGGTGAAACGGCACTCAGCTTTTGTTCAGCTTCGCGATGATCCTCATGGCAATGTCCTTGTCCGATCTAGGCGACTGTGAGCCTTGTAACTCTTGTTCCAGATTTAGATCGCAAAATATCCTCAAGAGAGCCAGGACGAACGCAAGATTCCCATTGATGTCTCACCGAATCCATGGCTTCTCGTGGAACTGACAATCTAAGGAGTTACTTTCGCAAGGCGACTCTCCCTGAGATGCTGAGGGATCTCAACGCCCCCAATATCCCCGCGACCGGACAGAAAAGCCAGCATGCCAATGTCGAGATTCGGTCTTGGCACTGGCGGCAGTTGGACCAGATTCAACCCCTGGACGCTTCGTGGAGGACCTCTTTACCTGAATTGGCCATATCATGTGCGTCGTTTCGCTTGCTTCCCAACGCGCATTGACTGGGGCTCAGGGGCAGACAGCCGAATCCCTTCAGAATCTCTGGGTGTCGAGGACGTAGACTCGAAAACAGGCGAGAGATTGACCGTTCCCTGCCCTCCGACATTCGATATTCCATCACACACGGGGAGACGGCCAACGGACATCATGCGGTGCGTACGCGTGCGACTCACAGGCACTCGAGCTGAAACTTTTGTCAGTTTCGTCCCATGGATCGACAACCTCTCTCTCATCACTGTGCAGCGCGCACTTCATCTTTTATTTCCTGACCAGACGTCGAAGTGGAATTTCTCGCTCAGTGGAGATATTGGGAGCAAAGACCGGAAGTCCTTTGATTACTTTATCTGGTCGTACTCTGGGCCCGGCACGCCCACGGCGTTTACGCCATTGGGAGATATTCCGCGATATCCGCTGGTCGTCGCGTTCCAGCCGCCTTGGATTCTCTCCGAACAGGACATCCTAGAGTTTTCTGCGGCAGGCGCTCTCTCGATGCAGGCTGAATCCTCTTCGCCGCTCCTCGATGGCAAGGAGCGCTTGTGGGCAAAGGTTCCTAATCCCGCATATTATGCTCTACGAGCTCATTTTTACTCACCTAGATTTGGGACACCTGCGTCTGTCGCAAAACTCGATGGTTCGCCCTGACATCTTACAACCAATGGGTTTTCGGGGCATTTTCTGAAGGTAAGTCCTGTAGTATTTCCTGCCTCGTTGCTCACCCGCCTGGAGGTTGGACAGTGGGTTTCGTGTCGGAGGTGTACTATTTCGACTCGATTGGCCCCACGATCCTTGAACTGTTGTCATTTTGGATTGCCTGCGCGATGCGCCTCCCCGGAGGAGCTGTGCTTCCAAAGGTGGCTTTCTTCCAGTTCTGGATGGCACATTCGTTCCTGATAAATAACTAGGTGCGAGAGCGGCTCACTGCCGGTCCTCCGCATATTCCTCCAGAGCCGAGAGCATCTTCTAGTTAGAATCCCCAGTGAAATAGAAACTCTTGTAATATCAACTTGTTCAACGAGGCTAGTTTCCAACCTAGGACAAACGTAACAGCTGTCAGACCACGTGCTCGTCCCTTCTCTTCTCTTGACTCCCCATTCAACTTTTAATTCCTCAATGGCCCACCGTCGCGCCCAGGCTCAAACAACCAGAGCTCGTAAGACAGAATCACTCGCGCCTGCTGAAGATTTCGACTTTCTCGCGTCGCAACAGTCGTCAAGCAGCGATGACCAGGCGTTCGTTCTTTACTTGTCTTCGCGTCGAATGTGCCGTTTACTGTCCGCAAACCAGCATGCAGCTTGCTATCGCCCAGCAGTTGATGGGTGAGGTCAACGGCTTCTGAGCCAGCCTTTTCTGAGCCTTTGGATGGCATAGCGTCGAAAGAGAAGAAGAGAAAAGACATGGAGAAGAAGTTCTTCCAGGCGGCGAAGAAGCAGCTGACGAACGAAGTGCGCTTCTATAAACTCCGTATCGATCTCTTGCCCATCTAATTCTCACCTCAGATATCCAACGCGGCGCAAGACGTGAAGAGTACTATTGACACTACGTATATATAGCTTCTCTGGTATTTTTATTTCGGTTATAGTCTGACATGTCATGCAGTGAAACAATATACTCCAAGTTCCTCTTCGATTATGCCGCGTCGGAGGATGCCATCCGTGCATTGTGGATGGAGATCAAGAAGGAAGAGCAGAAACTCCTTGTTCGTGCCATGTCATCCCTTCTCATCCGTCTAGAGCGCTTCCCCGCAATATTCATTCCTCTATTCGTTCCAGGAGCTCGCCAAGAAGCTGGCTGCTGCAACTGCGGAACGGGGAGACCTCACCGAGAAAGCGCAGATCGCGGGCATGGCGCAAGTGCGGGAGGCTTGTTACGGTGTGTCGATCCACATCTCCTCCACCGCAGAATCCCATACAAACCTGTTTCACAGAAAACAGACGAATCATTGACACTATTGTGCCTGCCTGAAGTTTGCTCGTCCGTGTCGTAGTTGCTGTGGTTGGATTCTCGCTTGCACGCTTTCAGTCTGGGAAACTCGTACACAGAAATTAATTGAGACTTGAACTGTACTTATGAAACACATACGCAGATCCTTTGTCCGCTGCTTGCGTGTAAATGAACAGATCGCTCATCTTGTCCCTTCATCTCCTCGCAGCGTAACGGAGGGCCACTGCACTCCTACAAGAGACCATCGATGCAATAATAGAAAAGCTCGGCGACGACACCGCATCTCTGAAAGCCTGCTTGTTGGCCGCTACCGCCCCACTCGCTGCTAAATTTTTGCGTCCGTAGCACTACTTTCGGGCAACCAAAATTCAGAAATCTCTCGACCCCATTGAATTCTCACCCCACATCCTGCGGTTCTTCCGCGAGCTCATCGTCCGTTTCGATCTTTCCGATCCCCAGGGTCAGCATTGACAGGCACCAATCATGGATCAGTGGGTGCCAAATCTCTGATGCTGACCATCATGTTCACCGCACGAGAGACTTTCCTCGATGCCGGGAGATCCATTATTGATATGTCGGGCATCATATGCATGCAGTGTGGTGCAGCGAGAGACAACTCGACTGCAGGGAAGATATTCTCCCAATCCACCATGCCAGATACAAGCCAGATGTCGATAGCTATTGGGCACAGAACCACATTTACAGTCAATGAAGACTGTGAATACCTTGTGGCGCTAACACCGGAGCCGGATTCAATGAACTTCACCAAGTCCGTGCTCCCGGGTCGCAGTGCTCACTGAGATATGCATTGCCTTGAAGATAACCTTCGGACTGTTGGGACAGTGGCAAAGGATGTCTAAGCCCCTTCGGGGTTCGCAGAGTTAGGGGCATCAATTTATACCCATTTTTGTTCTGCCTACGTGATTCGTGCGTAGAGCCTCTGAAGATAGGGATGCTGGAGTCACAGCTGAACATATGAACAGTTCGGCCAGTGGCCCGCATTGCCCATATTCACAACTATTGCTTTCCCATCTGCTTTCGAGGGCCGTGAGACAATTTCTTTGCATTTCCTTCAAACTGGCTTGAGGCATAGATGACTGTAGCATACATTGTAGAGGCAAGTGTATGTAGGTACAGTGCCCGTATGTTCCTCAATGGGACCACCGCGGTTATACAACTTCCTTCCTTCCTTCCTTCCTTGTGTGATCGACCCGAAAGGCACGAAAGGGAAGAACCATCCACCTCCGCGCTAAATGTCACGCAGAGTTATGTTATGACCTAATAGTAACGGCGCCGCGCAAGTAATTCTTTCAGCTCATTATATTTTTGTCAATATAGGCTGGGGCCACTACGCTGCTCCTCACTGGCGTGCGCATGGTTCTCCTCATGCATGTTAAAGAAGATTTCGAGAGCCTAATCTCCACCATCATCTGCTATCTTCAGACAATTGACGGTTACTCGGGTCGCAGCATGAAATTTTCATGTGAGCCATATGTGTGGGGTAAGTTCATTGAGTGGAGACCTCGGTCGACGGCGATTCACATTTTCGATGCTGAAAATCAACATACCAACATGCGGACATGTAAGCAGTGAAGAAGAAAATTGGGAGCGGCGGATAACCGGATCAGGCACTGAGGCAGAGAAGGGCAGAGAAGTTTTAGCACTGCATGGAGGATCATTAAGGCCTGAGGACAAGCCTGAGGATCTCTACCTTTGGACATGCGTTGATCTATAGGCAGTGCACGTCGCCCGAATCAAATACCCTTTACTCACGCTCGAAATAGTTGTGGAATTGTCGCGGAATTATTGATTCAGCTTGGGGGTATCGTGTTCGACGTGAATATCGTTCTTCATGGGGCACAATCCCCTTTGTTGCATGAGTGGATATCTTCCAAACACACTGCAAGGTCAGGAAATATATATATTAAGCATGGTTTGGAGGACGACGGCGTCGAATGTTCCAAGTGTTCCTGAACGCCCTAGATTGCGAGCATGCTTACTGAGGTGGAGTGGCAAATGTCGAGACGTCGAGGAACGCATTGAGAACACGCAAGCGATCAATATTCAATGGCAGCCCTGATCGCATCTCGGGGTGACGGACCCTGGCTTGTCCCACCTGTTTCCCACCTCCTCATGCACCCATATAGACCCATTGTGCGTCATGTCTATAGAAGATCTGCGGGCGATCAGATGGGTCGGCCTCCTCAGTTGCCGATTCCTCGTCGCTTGGAGGCATCTGATCATCGCTGCATAGCCTGCTGCGGCGAACATCTCATGTCGCGTATAGCAACATTGCTCACGCGTTCAACCGCTTAGTATTGTGCCACAGCCAGTGCCGCATAGTCTGCGGCTTCAGCAGCGGTATGTTTCCCACCATCCTGTGATCTGCACCTGCACTGCACACTAATTCACAATTGTCAAGATCAGTCATCCTGATTTCTGGTAGTAAGTACAACAGGTTACCAAGTATTAAAACACGGAGGCAATTTCGAGTCGTCCTCAGTGTTTTCAAGCACTTCCACTCTACCCCCCGCGTTAGAACCACTTCCAGCCAATTTAAAATGTCGACAAATTCTCCCTTCGGTTCTTCATCCTCCACGAGAGGTGGAGGCTCCGGAAACACATACCCTTCGGTGAGTCTACTTCGTTCCGTTTCCTTGCCTTAACTGAGGCGATTCCATGAAGACAATGTACCCAGCGAGCCCATACTCTCGTTCCAGTGGCGCAGATACCCAAATGTCTAATTCAGCGGGCGATCCGATGTTCAACATGGGCATGGATCCATCTCTGTGGAACCAGATGTCGACAGGAAATGCGGGTAACATGGCATACATCGATCCCCGCACTTCCGGTGCCTCTTACGGGGGCTCGAACTACGGGATGGCTCACGCGCCCGGATATTCATCGTCTTCGACCAACCCTCCGGAGGGTGAGATCCAACGGCTTTACAAACGGATACTCGACCTCGAGAAAATTAACGAGCGTTACCGGGACCAGCTCAAAGCGATGGGCTCAGGCCAGGCTCGGCGCGGGTACTCAGTCGGACCCGCCACTTCGACCCCGCAGCCAACAGCTGCTTTCATGGCATCCTGGCAGGCACGCACTCACGCGCGCATCCGGAAGCTGTGCTCAATAAACCGCGCCGGAAATGCGCTGTGCGCGTGGCACGACTCCCGTCGCGAGCGCCGCGCTTATCCCCCGCACATGGCGCCCGATGGCTACCTCAACTGCGGCTGCTCCGTCGATGAAGCGCTCTTCGAGGAGAGCCTTGCGCGGCACCAGATTGGCAGCTATCTCCCTGGCGAGACGGCTCGCATGGATGCTGCTCTTCGCAATCCACTCCTGAAGCTGTTGCAGGCTCGGTATGGCTATAGGGACGGCGACTTCGAGCGAGATCCTCGCACAGGCGACTGGCTTCCGGGGCAGGGGCCAGAATCCTGGGAACAACAACTTCAGTCGCTCTCCTCGAGTTCGCGGCGGGATCGCCGTTCATAGATATATGACTCGATTTTTTTACCTCGAGAACCTCGCACTTGTACCTCGACTTTACTTGTCCCTTAGCCTCGCTCGACAGTAGTTCGAAAATATTTAATCAGCACTGTACACCGTTAAAACCTGCCGAAGTCAGAGACAGAATTCCCATTTTCTCAGGGGCCCCGTAAAACCAAAGATAATTCACCCCTCTTCAGGATATTCCATGAGTTTACCCTGGGTTTGCGATTGATCTTGTCAACTGAGCCCTGGGAGGCTTGTATGTGACAATACCACGCGGTCCAAAAGGCTACGTCTCGTTCGAAATGTGTTTTTTCCGAAGAGTTCCACAGGGTTCTCATCATCTTGCTGCAATCGTGTGGGTGCTAATGCTGTCTCACAATAATTAAAAGTAAGTCACGCCAGCGGGTCAATACATTTGTTGATCCGAATCTTATCATCGTGTTGAACTGCCTGACCTAAATGGCAGATGATCGATTAGGACCGGAGAAATGAGCCGGCGGTAAGTCCAGCGGTTCAATGTTGCAGTGCATCTACAGTCGGCATGGATATGTTCCAAACATATCTTCGATATTTTGTACTCGAAACCTTCTCCAAGTTGCCACCGCAGACCTGTGGCGCAGGCGCGGAATCCATGTGCCTGGCGCTCATAATTAAGTCATCAAGGCACAGCCAAACTCGCCCAAAACTCGCCGCTGACCGCATTTCAGATCCGCGCGCGGACCATAGACTCTGCACAATGATGATGGCATTACAGTTCTGGCTGACCCCCGAGGGTTTCAAAAATGCCTTGAGGCGCGAGCAGATTTACAGCGAGTGTTTCAGCAGCATCCCTGCTGCCCACTGCGCCCTGCGTGTGAAACGAGCAGCGTGATGCAGAGTGAAACAGGATGTATGCAGGATTTGTGGCTTATGTGCTGATGATCAGCATGTGACGATGCGCATGTGGGTATGTGAGGATGATTTGGCGCGCGCTGGAGGCTGAAGCAGGATATGCGGTTGAGCGAGCTCAAACAACATACAGGCATACGCTTGATCATCAACCAGACATAGAGGAGTGAAACAAGTAGACCTGAAGCCAAATTATTATAGGCCATGGAATTTGTTGTCAACAATAGACGCCTAGTAAGCGCTTGTTGATGCGGTGAAATTGTGGAATTCAAGGGGGCCACGACCTTTACAACTTTGTACGTAGCAATGGCGCATATTCTCCGACGCGCCGAGCCTTGCTGGCTTTCAGGCCTTCCGTTATGTCCTGCGGAGGCGGCTATTCAGCGTCAAAATTAGAACAAAATACACCGATACCTACCTGTGTCTGTAGTGCTGCAGAATTCCATGCCGCAGTATATTCCAAGTTCTCTGCAACTCTGTAGTGCCGACATTAAATCCGAGTTTACGTGTAAATTGAATGCGTACGTGTGATCGCGAGAGTGCAATAGTATTCGTTTTGTGCCGGAAACTGCGATGGGGCTCTTTTGAGCTATCAGCGATGCAAGGTCCAGCGCTGCTGCAACGACTTCTGCTCTGCCACCGGGGACGACCTTGGAAACGAGACCGAGTTTCTCGGCCTCTTGGGTGGAGAACATGCGAGCGCTGTATGCCACTTCATGCATAAGGGAACTGTTGCCCGTGGATTTGGGCAGATAAGCAAGAGTTCCGACGTCAGCCGCGAGTCCGATATCGACTTCCTGGATAAATAGGATAGACTCAAACGGCGCATATAATTAATTGACTGCATGAAAGACCTTGATGCTGAATTGGGACCCTTCTGCGGCGTAGCGGATGTCGCATGCAGTGATCATATCGACACCAACACCTAATGTCATGCCATGAACGGCCGCGATGACGGGGAAGGGGCATCTCAAAGGCGCGGCGACTGCGTGCTGGAAGGCCGTGATGTCCCAGAACGTCGACAAGGAGGCCCTCGCTGCATCCGGGGGCGAACCTCCTGACAAGCCTCCGGTGTTCATCAGGGCCGCGTCCGCGACTTGAAAACATTTTCAGTTGCGCCCGGCGGTCAGTTTCCACGACATACGATCAATTCCCGCTGTGAAGAGCTTTGGGAGTGCGGAGGAGAGCACCAGGGCCCGCACATCCCGGCGTTCTTGCGTTATGCGGTCGAGCAGAGCAGCATACGCCTTCCAGAACCTTCATAATGCATTAGTTTCAGTTCAAATCTTGTTGCAAGCTGCTCACTCAACTGCGAACGCGTTCACAGGTTTCCTGTCAGAGAATGTATAAAGCAAAGAATAACGACGATTTGGGGTGGGTCTACCTTGAGAGCTCTACATGGAGTACATGTGGTACAGGCTCTGAGACCAAAATCCACTTGGAGGAGAGATCCGCTGCCAGCGAGTTCGACATGAAAGTAAGCGCCAGGTTTTCGGTTATCACATGCAACCGGTGCCGGAAACATTCCGGTGCGGATCATTGCGGAAAATATCTCCGACTCACTCTTGCCACCAACTTGCAACTAGAGGCTTTGCCTTTTGCCAGCCAGCCTACGTGTCTCAACATTTGCGGCCTTTGTTTCCTTTAGACTTTAGTACATTGCAGCTCAATTACAGCTGAGACTACGGTGCCTTCCTTAAAATCGCCACCGCCTTCGGCTCTCCACCTGATAACCGAAGTTCGGACGGAATTGGGCGCGCCGTCGTGAAACTAGCGCCGAGGTCTCCTTATCAATCGTATCTTTGTATCTTCGGGTCATATACTGGAACCAACAGCTTTAATGGAGGATAACTTAACTCGAGAGCCGGGATGTGCAGCAAGGTGTTACGCTGGGTTTCTTGTGATGTAAATATTAACGGAGTCCGGCCGTAGGGAGATCCGCCTACGAGTCTACTCAACGAAGCAATATATGCCCCAAGAGTTTCACCGAGAGTACGGGGTACTTATTGAATTTCCGCGCATACCGGTCAACACCAAACGAAATGCCTACTGTTGCCCAACGTACGGAAAGGTGCACTCTGGATGAGCATTGTCGCAGAAGAATGACCACGCTTCTGGATGCGATAGGCCTCGCCGCTGGAACCCAGGTGCATGAGGATTGCATGAGGATAGGGAGCGGGGTGACTTTCCCCAAGGGCAAAGATGGGCGCTGACGAGGGCAAATTCGTCAGACGGTCCGTTCCCGTATATCCCGTTGCGCACTCAGCACTGCCCAAATCATTTAGGCCTACTTAACCTAGAGGCTAGCCCGTATCACCACACTCCATTTTCACGAATGCCTCTAAAGACACCAACAACATGGACGGAGTCAACTCCCGCCAACTCCCGCGACAATCTCCTTGACCATGCAGCACAGCCGCCACCCAAAGCACGGAAACCTCGAGCGTTTTGGTCGAGTTTCGTGGCAATAATGATGACGACGTTCCTCAGTGCTATGGATCTCACTGCCATTGGCATTGCGTTGCCCACAATTGCGAATGCTTTGAACGACGCCAAGGGCGACTATTCTTGGGTAAGTGATTCAATGTTGAACGTTGATGATAGCTGAGAGCTGATTATTGAGCTTAGATTGGATCGGCGTATGCTCTGTCCAGCACGGCTGTCATTCCCCTGAGTGGAAGCTTAGCAGATATATTCGGACGGTATTTTCCAGCTCATCTATCGTCTCCCGAATCCGCTTATCGTTTTCAAGGAAACCAATCATGCTCATATGTATCGGCTTCTTTGTTTTGGGGAGTATATTGGCCGGTGCGGCTCAGAATATGGTGGGCTGCATCGACCGGGTTATTCCTTTCAGCCACTCATAACGTCGTTGTAGCCGATGATGATCTCCGCCAGAGGTATTGTGTGATAGTATCCCAGAATATCTTCTGATTTTCTATTTGCCTTCCACAGGCGTCCAAGGGATTGGCGGAGGTGGGATTATAGCTCTCTCAGAGATTTTGGTCTCAGACCTCGTCCCTCTCGCGGAGCGCGGAACCTATAAAGGTCTGATCGGATTGGCGTGGGCATTAGCTTGCGTAAGTGAATTCTGTGTACGCACGGGCGCTCCAATCCTGAGCTAATTTTCAGAGCATCGGCCCTCCATTGGTAAGATATTCTCTTCATAGCAACAACAAAACATCTAATCCCTCAAAAGGGCGGGGCCTTGGCCGCCAAGGGCAACAACACATGGCGTTGGATTTTCTGTACGTCCATCTGTTCAGCGTCCTACTAGTAGGTAAACTCATTATATTCCAGTCCTCAACATACCTCTTGCTGGAATAGCCTTCGTGCTTGTAGCAGTATTTCTCCAGGTTCGCCGTCCAGAGGGCTCCATTCGCCGCAAACTCGCGGAGGTCGATTGGCTGTAAGTCGGAGCTCTTCTCTTCCGTCCAGCGATCTGACTGCACACTCAGTGGCAACGCCATCGTGGCTATGGGCTCTGGTCTCACTATCATTGGTCTTGCATGGGGTGGCGTCCGATATTCCTGGGGTTCTGGTCAAGTTCTGGCGCCATTAATCATTGGTCTTTTACTACTCGTCGTTTTCGCTGTCTACGAAGCAAACATTCCCATTCGGCCGACCATTCCGTCGGACTTGCTAACGACTCGAACTGGTATAAGCGCGTACGTATAGTTGATTTTACTCTCCTCCCCTTCCAACAACTTGTCCTTTCAGCATTATCGCCGTAGCAATTCATGGAATTGCCAGTATAGGTACGTTTGATAGTCCCCACCGTACAGATGTGTACTGACCGATCGGCAGCGGTCATATATTACCTCCCAGGTATGCATAAGCTCCAACACGTCACTGAGAAATATTTTAACCATAAACAGTTTTCTTTCTCGCCTGCTTCGGTACATCACCACTCCGCGCTGCGGTCGACGTTCTTCCACTGGCTCTTGCCATCGCTCCATTTGCTGTAATCGGAGGAGTGACCATCACAATTTCGCAGAAATACCGACTCGTCAATTGGATCGGATGGGCGATTACAATTGTTGGGTTTGGACTCTTGTCTACTATGAAGACGACTACCACGACAGGAATGTGGGTGGGCTTCCAGTTCATTTTGGCCATGGGACTTGGACCGCTGGTGCGTTCTTCAACCGAACACTCCTTGCCTTTACAACGGTTCTGACAAGTAAGCTTAGTTTACTGTACCCTCATTTCCATTGCTCGCCCCATTACCGCCTGATCGTGCTGCCGCTGCGCTAGCGCTCTTTTCTTTTACGCGAACATTTTTCCAGGTACGTGCTGCTACCCATCGACGCTCGAAGTCGTACCCATTACGTCCACCTATAGACCTGGGGCATCACAATATGTAGTACAATCTTACAGGTATGTTATATGCCATACGCCTTTCTTCCTTTGCTAATTTTCGCTCCGTTAGAACTCCCTCCAGAAAAATCTTCCTGGCGAGTTCGTCTCCCAGTTTCCTCCTGGCTTTGAAATCGCATACGCGGCCATTCCATATATCAACAAGCTCGAGGAGCCTCTGCGGGCAGAGGTTCGCAGCGCGTTTGCCAGCAGCATGGCTGTTATATGGCGGACTATGATAGGAGTGGCTGGATTGGGCCTGCTTATAAGCTTGATAATGGCAGAGATTCCAATGACCAAGGTGGTTGATGAGAACTTCGGCCTTGTGGAAGACAAATTGGGTGATTCCCTCTATAACACAAAACCTCAGATTAATTTGGGAAGCATGGACCATACTGTAGTAATCAGACTGCACACGCTCAACGATGGTTTATGAACTGTATGTAGATGGGATCGCTCAGCAACTACATTATTATTTAAACTTATAGTATATATATTATATACTTAGGATGGAATTTCCCTACAGTATTGTAGAGAAATTCCATCCTAACTCCGCTCCGCTCTTCGGCTCTTTGAATTGAGAAACGAACTGTCTTATATTATATCCTTCATTGTCGTGTTGGGTTCCTGAACAAAACACAATGCATGCGATCTTAGTATTTAGAAATCCACCATGACTGGAATAGGCTGCGCGGTAGCTGGCTACCTTAAGTTATAGCTTCCATTGAAACTCTATGCATATTCATCGACTATTGCTCATGCTTATAAACATGATCAAACCTGATCTTGTGTCTGACAAGAGTTGAAGGGGCATCACCCGCAACACTCTCTTCCCCGAAGTGCCACGATCTGTGAGTCCGGGGCAATATCAGTCTGTGACCCAGTCCTGGGTTTCTGTTACCCTCGGGAAATCGCTCATACTTTATGTCAGGCAGAGAGGCGGCCAGCCGCCAGTGCGGGTCTTGAAAACGGCTCCTATCCGTTGCGCACGCGGTTTGATCCGTCTTTAGCACCTCCGTAACATTCCGCAAAGGTACGTAAGCAAAATTACTTACTTATATTTTAACCGACCTCAAGCCTCAGGCCACAGAGTCGAGGCTCGAGCACATAATTCTCGGCAACAATTTGATCTCAAAGCTTAGATTTCCTTTCCCTTTTCTTTTCCAACAGGACTCCTTGTCTCATGACCCCAGGACAGGACACGGTGCAATCTTGGTGCAATCTCTTGTATGGATGAACCGATGTACGTATGTACCTCTCGACCGTCGCGCACCGGTGCACATCAAGAATCCATGCAGTGGGATATCGACACAACAGACATTTTATAGAGCGCTGCATGCGAACTTGTCGCCTGATATTCTCGGTGACCGGCATTATGTTCTTTCCACGTTCTAGGATTTCCTTGACTACTAATATTGAATGAGAGCCCCTTCAGATATCCGGTACGTGGTCCTACATTATAAATACTACTTCTCATACAGTCCTTAACCGGGAAGCGAAACGCTCAAGCGATCCGGGGATTTTCTCCGTGATGAAAAGCGATAGTCACCCAAACTTTTTTTTTCACTCAATGTATATACTACATGGCTACCTGGATATCAAAGAGTTGGAGTGAATCCCTTCAGTATTGGTGGAGAACGGGCCCAATTATTGATACCATAAAATTGTGCCATAAACCACGAAGCGAAACACTACAGTAAGATCGGCGCAATGGAGGGTCTTTGAAGTCCTGCGGTGGCCATATTCCAATTCTACGACCCTGAAAACCCCCAATACATGCCATAACTGTGTAATTCCTGTACAGCAGTGAGGGACAGTGGCTGCTCAATTGCAATATTGGTGACAAAACTGAGCCAAACAGTGATTCAAAAGATTTCTTTTTCTTGAGCTCTTGAACCACTACCTGCACAATTCCTTTTGTGAATATGAGTTTTGGATACTCTAGAATGCGCTCAAAAAAATCGGGCCCTGGGGGATGCTCACATGATGCAAAACACGTGGTGTTTCGCTTCACGGTTTGTTTCGCTTCCCGGTTAAGGACTGTATGTTTAAGTACTTCCAAAAGTGAGTACGTGTTCACTGAATTCATAAGCTAATAATAGTCCACTTAGATGGATTGTACCGACATAGGATCCACTTTTCGTTTATTTTAAGTTCAATAAACTAATAATAATCCACTTAGAAGCGCCGTACTGACACATGTACAGGATGTGTGTGGTTCTAACGAAAGTAGCGGCAGGTGAACATTGTTCCGCAATTTTCACCTCGCCTACTTTTTCAATGGCTCCGATTGAAAATCGGCCCCGCCAAGTTGGCGCTGAACGGCTCCATTGACCGGTCCTAATACTGTATTTTTATTAATCAATTAGGCAAGGTGTGTGCTTCTGCCGCAAAATTTCCGATTCGACAATTTTTGCGTGACCAGCCGAAAATTTTCGACAAATGAACCGAAAATTTTCGCAAAAACTGAGCTTTTTATTATTATTTACGGCTCTTCCACAATTTTTTTGGCATGACGGAATTGAACCCTGACTGAGCAACGGATTTCCTAGCGATACCCCTTTGTGAAGCGTGAAATTGGCAAAATGTAGTGGTTTGGTCAAGGTTTGGTGCAGAAGTATGCCTTCGGCTCAGTGAACTGATACGAGCTATCTTTCGGCTTTATAGTGGGTGCACTGGAGAAAAATCTATATGAATGGGAGAACTACCTTGAGCGCCAGAATGTACGGCTAGACGGTAGACAGCATTCTAAGCGAGTCCACATCATGATGGCATTTATCGAGGGGCGTCAACTTCGGTATTGGCGGGATGCCTTTCGGTGTCGCTGCCTTTCCCGCTGGTGCGGGGCCTTTTTATTTTGTTTTATCTACTTTTTATTTGGTAAATTTTGGCAGCTGGATGGGAATTTTTTTTGGTTAGATCTTGCGCAGACCCCCCTTGGCGCTCGCGACTAAGGCGGAGCGGTTTCGCTCGCCGCTGAGCCCATTGAATCGTGCGTGCTCGCCGTGAGGTCTGCTGTGGGAAACTGGCATCGGCGAGCGGAGTTTAAATTAATTGATCCATTCGTGGGTCCGGCCTTCCGCCAGGCCGATCAGCCGCTTATCAGTGCCATCATTGTGCTCAGCTACTAGTAGCCAATTTTTCTCGTCGTGCCTCGCAAGGGCGAGTATTTGGGCGGTATGAATAGCCATGAGGGGGTCCAGTGTCATTCAAACCAGAGATCCGTATGTGAGTTCACCACTGGACTCAACGAGGATCATAGTCAAACCTTGGTCTAACCCGAGTACTATCCGCGAAATTCGATACCGATCCCCACCAAACGATCTCAGTGTATATTAGCGCCACCCAGGCCCGGGTCTGCGCTCTGGCTCAGCTTTGTGGGAATAATAACAGGCACGTTTCTGAATGCGGTAGCCTCTCTGGCGGCAGCAAGACGGCATCCTGGTTATCAGGCCTATTTAACTTGGAGGCTAGCCCTCTTGGATTTGCAAAAATGCCTCCTAACACATCGAGGACATGCACGGGATCGACACGCATCTCCCTCGAGAGTATAGTCGACCCTGCAGTAGCTGAACCACCCAGAGGACGGAAACCTCGAGCGTTCTGGCTAAGCTTCATGGCAATAATGATGGCAACCTTCTTGAGTGCCATGGATCTCACTGCGATCGGAATTGCGTTGCCCACAATTGCGAATGCTTTGAGCGACACCAGGGGTGACTATGCTTGGGTAACTCATCTAATCTTTATGGTGCAACTTGAGAGCTGATTATTCAAGTTTAGATTGGATCGGCGTATGCTCTGTCCAGCACGGCAGTCATTCCCTTGAGTGGAAGCTTGGCAAATATATTCGGACGGTATTTTCTTGCTTATTCTACCGTCTCCCGGATCCGCTTATCGTCTTCAAGGAAATCAATCATGCTCATATGTATCGGCTTCTTTGTTTTGGGGAGCATATTGGCCGGGGCGGCTCAGAAGATGGTGAGCTGCACCGAACGGGTTATTCCTTTCAGCCACTCATAACGTTGTTACAGCCGATGATGATCTCCGCGAGAGGTATGTTGTATCGGCATTAAAGAATATCTTCTTGATTTTTAATTTCGATTCTACAGGCGTCCAAGGGATTGGTGGAGGTGGGATTATAGCTCTCTCAGAGATCTTGGTCTCGGACCTCATCCCTCTCGCGGAGCGCGGAACCTATAAAGGTCTGATCGGATTGGCCTGGGCATTAGCTTGTGTAAGTGAATTCTGTGTACGCACAGGCGCTCCAATCCTGAGCTAATTTTCAGAGCATCGGCCCTCCATTGGTAAGATATTCTCTTCATAGCAACAACAAAACATCTAATCCCTCAAAAGGGCGGGGCCTTGGCCGCCAAATACTAGTAGTTGATTTTACCCTCCCCGCCTTCCAACGATTTTTCCTTCCAGCATTATCGCCGTAGCAATTCATGGAATTGCCAGTATAGGTATGTTTGATAGTTCCCGTCGCGGAGATGGGTGCTGACCGACCGGCAGCGGTCATCTATTACCTCCCAGGTATGCGGGTCTTCACATTCAGTGCTCCGAAAATGTCACGGATATATATTTTAATGAACAGTTTTCTTCCTCGCTTGCTTCGGCGCATCCCAACTCCGCGCCGCGGTCGACATTCTTCCATTGGCTCTTGCCATTGCTCCATTTGCTGTAATCGGAGGAGTGACTACCACAATTTCGCAGAAGTATCGACTCGTCAATTGGATCGGATGGGCGATAACAATTGTTGGCTTTGGGCTTTTGTCTACCATGAAGATGAGTACCACGACAGGAATGTGCGTTGGCTTCCAGTTTATTTTGTCTATGGGACTTGGACCGCTGGTGCGCTCCTCCACCGAACACTCCTTTCCTTCACATCGGTCCTGACAAGTAAGCTCAGTTCACCGTACCCTCGTTTCCACTGCTTGCCCCGTTACCGCCTGATCGAGCCGCTGCCGCTTTGGCGCTTTTTACTTTTACGCGAACATTCTTCCAGGTACGTGGTAATAGATAGCCCTTACCGAAGTCACACTCACTGCGCTCACATTCAGACCTGGGGTATAACACTATGTAGTACCATATTGCAGGCAGGTCATATGCCGCACGGCGAGACTACCTTTTCTAACGTCATATTCGCTCCGTTAGAACTCTCTTCACAAAAACCTTCCAGCAGACTTTGTCTCCCAGTTTCCTCCAGGTTTTGAAATCGCATATGCCGCCATTCCACATATCAACGTGCTCGAGGAGCCTTTACGCGCCGATGTGCGGAGCGCATTCGCAACCAGTATGGCGGTTATATGGCAGACTATGATCGGTGTTGCTGTGTTGGGTCTGCTTATAAGCTCCATCATGGCAGAAATTCCGATGACTGGGGTCGTTGACGAAAACTTCGGCCTTGTGGAGGAGAAGACTAATTCTTCCCTCGGAGCGGAGAAGGCGTAAAAAAATGAAGGATGGCACATGGCCGAAACTGCAGCTGAATGGATTACACACATTTAGAAATTATATAACCTATGCCCCTATCTTTGCCGATAAAATAAGCTGTAGTTTCGCGCCTCTAGTCATCATTTATACTCGTTTCCGCAATTCGCACATACTTGGCGCAGCGAAGGGATTCGACTTGTGGGCTAGCTGAGGACGATGCACGCATCACGACGGACTTTGAACACTAAGTACTGAGCCAATATAAACTTGAAGGATATCAAGTTACTTCCTATTCATTCATTCATTCATTCATTTATTTTCCTCCTTTACATAGACCTATATCGAGCCGACAGGTATTATTTACCGGCGTTATTCATTAGTGTAGTTGGATATCAACTGTATCATCGTTCAACACCAATCGAACACGTTGACATCCATCGGCCAAAGCCTTTCATATGCCCAGTGAGAAACGCATCTGCTCAGGTATGCACCTGTAGGAACCATTGCATTTTCCTACGACAGCCTACGACAAGCTACAATAGTGGCCATTTTCATAGGAGGCGTGCAATTTTGGGAGATTTTTTTCAAAAACTTGACACCGTTCATATGATTTTATAAGAGAACGTATATTTTTGACCACCTTTTAGATATAGGCCGATATCCCATATCTCCGTGCATATGGACTTTCCACTGGACTTTCATACTGACACTGGGTGACTTTCCATAACGATAAAGTAGTCCTGAGCAATATCCGAGCTTGTTTGAGAGTGCCATTGATGGAATCAAATCAGTTAGTTGTAATATTCTTGTGGGAAGCACAACAGAAATATTATTTGCCTCATCCACCCATATCTATTGCTTTCTTGTCTGGTTCCATGAGCACCACATCTTCACGTCGCCATACTCTGCTGGAGAATAATCATTGGGAGCTTCGTGGCTTAGACGTCGCAAGACACGTAAATACGCGTCGGAGACATGTAACGGACGCGCCGAGACGCGTCGCGGGCGTACATGAACGCGTGGATGATGCCCAGGAGGCTGAAACCCCGCAGCGCAGAAGTGTTTTTGGACGTTTCAGACTCGCAAAGGCATACTCCACGTTATTCACGCCCCAGTTGTGGAAGGATTTGACCCAAATGGGTTATTCAGGAAATTCTGCGTCTATTGGAATCTGTTCGGGGGGGTCGGTGCCCCCTGGATAGATTTCTACAGATTCAAATAGGTTCACAATAAATCGTGTACGTTAAAAGTGATGGGGTCCTGACAGCTGTCTCGGCATCGCGGCGGAAATTGCTCAAATACTCCCCAGGAATATTTTATCGTTATGGAAAGTCACCCACTGCCTACAAGTACAGATATCCTTTGGATTACATGTAAATACTTTTAGGATTTTCATTCCCGTGTAAACAAGGGTGTTGGTTTCCATACTGGGTTAGCCAATAAGTAATTTACAATAGTAGGCCCAACTCGTCACTTAATTACTTTTCGCCGTCGACGACTTGCTCTTCCTCCACAAGCCCAAAGTTTTTGTCGATGGCATTAGTCATTGGTACCCTCCTTCATCATGAAGCTCAAGAGCAAACCCAACCCAGCGAGCCCAATCATTGTCTGCCATATGACGGCCAAACTGTCCGCGAAGGCAACCCGAACCTCTGAACGTAGAGGTTCCGGAAGATGTTGGATGCGTGGTATGGCGGCGTACGCAATTTCGAAACCCGGCGGGAACTGGGCCACGAAGTCCGCGGGCAGGTTATTTTGGAGTGTGTTCTGAGAAGCTGTATTGGTCAACGAAGATATTTGGGCAACTGTATGACGTGCCTGAAGGATGGTGCTTGAGATCGTTATTCCCCACGTCTGATGATAGGATGTCATTTTAGAGCAAGAACTGAGGCGATCGCACATACCTGGAAGAATAATCGTGTGAATGAGAAGAGAGAAAGGGCGGCGGCTGCCCTATCCGGCGGTAATGGGGCAAGTAATGGAAATACGGGGCTGATGACCTGTATATTTTATACATCATCAGATGACTCAGTGGGGTCCGTAGAAAAACGCACCACCACCCCAATGCCCAGGGCCACGACGAGCTGGTAGCCCACCCACATTCCGGTTACGCTGTCAGATTTGATGGTGGATAGGAGTCCGAAGGCCACGATAGTTATACACCACCCAGCCCAATTTACGACTCGGTATTTTTGTGACAGGGTAATTATGGCTCCGGCAGCAACAACGAACGGCGAGCAGCTGAGGGCAAGTGGTAATGTATCGACCGCGGAGCGCAGGGGAGATGCGCTGAGGCATGCCTGGAAGAAGACTTTGCAACAATAATTAGTGAAGACTCCAGAGGTTCGCGTGCATCATGTACCAGGAAGATAATATATCACCGCTAGCTGCTGTTCAGTGCAGAGCTTCAGAACAGAAAAATAGAGCATACATATATTAACGATGCCGTGAATGGCGGTGGTGAGAATCCTGAAGGAGTAGTTATGAGGATATGGGTCGCAGAGTTTTAAGATTAAAACTGTGCGTACGCGCTCAGGGACGTGCGATTTGCAAATATGTCCAACGGTATTGTGGGCCGACGAGGAACCTTTGCCTCGTAGAAGGCAAAGACAACGAGGAGAAAAAGACCAATGATCAAGGGTGCCAAAACTTGGGCGGAACTCCAGGAATAGCGGCCACCGCCCCACGCGAGGCCAATGATAGTTAGGCCAGATCCCGCGGCCACAATCGCATTGCCACTGCGTGGGTAATTAGATTGTGTGGTGAATGTGCAGATAAGTTTGGCAACATACAGCCAATCCACCAACGCGAGTTTACTGAGAATGGAACCCTCCGGTTGGCGTACCTGCAGAAATATTGCAACGAGCAGGAATGATATCCCGGAGAGGGGTATGTTGAGGACTGAAATGTGATTAGGTGAGATAGGACCCTGCTCAAGAGACCTACAGAAGAGCCAACGCCATGACTTGTTATCCCTTGCCGAAAGAGCCCCACCCTATCCGGGGATTAGAAGTCTTGACAACATTAAGAGAGATCTTACTATGGGGGGACCGATAGCCTGAAGTGTGGGTGTGACTGAGCACGTAGCCGCAGGAGACAAGAGAATGTACTAACACTCGCGAAAGCCCATACCAATGAAATGATGCCTTCGTATGCGCCACGTTCTGCCAGGGGAACAAGGTCCGAGACCAATATCTTCGACAACGCTATAATTCCACCTCCCCCAAGTCCCTGAACGCCTGAAGAAGCCGAACTTAAAATCAGTAAAGCAAATACCTGAATAAAACACACCTCGGGCTGCAATCATCATCGGCTTGAAATAGTTGGTCAGTAACTGAGTCTGGTATTTGAGTATGTGGCAGTACCATGTTTTGCGACGCTCCTGCCAATACACTCCCGACAAGTAACAAACTGATCGAGCTAAGCATAATCGGCTTGCTAAGGAACAATAAGCACCCGCCGGACCCATTTTAGGCCACGTACCGCCCGAAAATATCGGCTAGACTTCCGCTCAAAGGAATGACTGCCGTGCTAGACAGAGCATATGCCGATCCAACCTAAACTGACCAAATAAATGAGGTTATTTGTATCCCAGAATGAATGACTATAATCCTTGCCCATGAATAGTCGCCTTTGTCGTCGTCCAAGGCAACCACAATAGTAGGTAGCGAAGTTGGGATAGCAGTGAGATCCATCGCACTCAGAAAAATCGAGACCGTGATTGCCAGGAAGCTCATCCAAAAAGCTCGAGTTTTCGGCACCTTTGCCGCAGAGGTTGCTGGTGCCAGATCCTCCCTTGCAGTCGGCTCGTCCGCTGGTTCAGCGCTGATCGACATTGGAACGAGAGTATCGGATATAGCTGCGGACGTCCATCGTTAAGTATAAACCTTGAACCGACCAGCGCGGAACAACGTGCGTACCTATGATTCACGAAGCAGAGTGAGAGTGGACTGCGAGGACTCGTGTATTAGGGCGAAGCTCCTCTGGGAATGATGGCCAACCGGCGACTTCTGGAGCGGTGCCAACTGTCAAAGAACCGAGCGCAGAGTAATAAGGGAGTTCGCCGCCCGAGTCAGTCCACCGGCCGATGAACATACCATCAGCTGTTGTTCATCGGGGGAGACGGCAGCATATTAGATGGCGCTATTTAAAAGTAGGAGCTCAAGTATGAGAGATATTGAGCTGTGGAAGGACAGGGAAGGGCACACGCGAATTTACGAAACCTTTTACGAGCTTTCGGAGTTGATTGAGTTTGGTGCCCGATTTGATGGCACCTTTGATCCGCCCAGGGCATCGTCAATCAATCACCAATCTCAGATCTCCTTTGCAACCTCATCCACGCAAATACTCTCTGGGCTCTCTGCACTTTTTGGTGTCATATTCACTTTCTCACATTCTACTTTCTCGGCCCTAACTTTTTTTGGGCGGAAATAATTAGTTCGCTCCACCTTGCAAATTGCTCAAAAGTTGCTGGAAACTCTGAGCGACGTAGATGGTCTTTAGCCTCGTATTTTTGTGGTGGATATGTCTTGTTTTTAGCCCGTATATGCTGTCGATGCCTCGTATATCTGTCCAACACGTTCTGCGCTCACACCAACATTTTCACATCTGTCTGCATTTCTCGTATTCGACCTTTCTGAGATTGCCGTTCGTGGCTATTTTAACCTCTGAGGTTGCCATACGGGTACCATCCGGGGCTATTTAAACTTGTTTTTTGGCGCTATTTTAACTCGCCGAGGTTGCCCATCGCGACTAATGTATAACCGCCTTTACGGGCTGCTCAAACCTGGTAAAACGGCAAATCTGAACTGCTTTCTATCTTCAGGATCCACACCCAGACTCTCTCGTCGTGCGCACATTGATTGTTGTGCAATTCTTATCCGGCTAGCAGCATTCAGGAATATTTCAGACAACGACACCGCAATTCCCACAGATGTGGTGCACCACCGTCTTCGACGCAAAGCTGTGTTCAACCAGAGCGTTTGCGTCTCCAAAAATCACCAACTTGTGCGACGGGCAAATATATTCAAAGCGCCGCCTCCTACATTTTTCATGACCTAAGCGCGTTCTGAGCGTATCATTATTGTAGCGAGTCCGATGATGCCCTTTCATCCTGGGTTGTTGTGATCGCTACCGTCCCTACACTACATAAGCTCGGAGATCTACGGCGTGTTTGTGATGACAATAGCGGTGGTCGGCGTAGCTCACCCACAATTTCTTACATTCGGTAACAGCTTCTACGCTGGGCGGGAGAGAATCATAGTAGTACTAAATTCATCTACACTCGTCGCGAAAAAAAAAAACATTGAGGACATAATTGGTACAATTCTAAACAGTACTAGTTGGTCACAAGATTCTTCACCACCGCCACGTACATTCAGTACGCAGAGAGCTCATTGAACCTCGTACAATGGCAAATCCTTCTTACCGTCTTCCTTCTCAATCTGCACCTCTGCCAGAACAAGGTCGTTCATCGTACGCACATTGATCGCAAGCGTACGGAAGCGGGGCTGGTACCGCTCGAAGAGCGCGACGCCGCAATTCCCACAGAATTGGTGTTCCACCGTCTTCTTCGCGAAGGTGTACCCGACCAGTGCATTGGTGGTGTCTTGAACAGTGACCAGCTTCTTCAACGGGTATATCCAAAGCGCCGCGTCCTACTCTTTCATTAGCAGGGCTTTTGCGGCAAGTGAAGCAACATACCCTATAGCAAATACTGCAGTTGCATTCCAGAGCGGATGTAACCGGAGAATCCTTCTGGACCGCGTATTTTACGGCTCCGCAGTGGCAGTTTCCGGTGTACACCTGCATGTCCTTGTCCACAGGATCGACGGCCAAGGGCGTCGGAGCTTCGTAGGCCGGCTTCAGGGCAGCGCCATCGAAAGTGTCCTCTTCCAGCGCAAAAGCATCCGCATCCGTCAGCGCTCGGACCTGTTAAGAGTTCATCGGTATGGTCTCGGTAGCGGCGCAGCCGTGACATATACGTTGACGCCGATGGACTGCCGGGCATGTACGCGGGCCAGTACGGAGGTCCCGCAGGTAGGACAAAACTGGACGGTGCATGTTAGGTATCACAACGCCACAGCAATCTCACTACGAACTCTGTGCGTCATTCCACGACTGCCGAAATCGTACCCCTTCAATGTGGTGTTCTCATCACCTTTGATCACGACCAAGTCTTCCGGGCGGGCAGGGAATACCCAGAGGTAGCCATTCTGCTCCGTCATCAGTATATGGTCGCCGATGCTCACAGCCTTGGAAGCCTTACACGCGAACAGATGCTGCAATTGCATAAGAGTACCTTCTCCAGCTTAGGAACCTTGAGAATGAACTTGAAGGCGCCGCAGTGGCAGTTTCCTGGGTAATCGACTAACGGGGTCTCAGACATGATTGGAATTGCACTCACAATTCGGTGCCCATTCCTTTTATAATTCGATAGTGACTCACACAAAGATTCTTCCCACGTCAAGTGGATTTGGAGGGGCCGTGGCAGCGCCGCATGCCTGATTGCCGATTTCTATCATTGAATCGGTGCTTATTAGACGCGTCAATTAATTGAGGAGAAGAGATCCCGTGATCGCGATTTCAACACCTTTTCAAGGCTTTTGCAAGCCCTCCCTTTAGTTTCAGACCGGACATGAGATCTAGTGCCACGGGAATGCTATTATTTCTGTCACCTGAGAGCCAAGAGGGTGGCATTACTGCGGAGTTGTTTTAAGGATCGTTGATATCTGGGCAATTTCGGGGCCGCGTGCCATGAGGTGCCATGCCAGTGATGCCAAATGTCACTTCGTCAATATTGAATACATATCAAGTTCCCCACGACTCTGCTCCTCGATATGCTGAAATGCCCCTGGTCTCTCAGTTGCCGGGTGGATAAGCAAGTCTCCAATTGACACAATGAATCTGACTCGATCGTGTAAACGTTATCCTGTGAAATTCAGGTCGCCCATCGCGTCTTCCGATACGCACCTTTCGAGCCTCAAAGCTGGATTACTTCACGATTTTTGGATAGATCGTAAATGAAGAGACTATCCATCTAATAAAGGAATTAGTATGCGCCCCCAATTATCGGATGCATGCAGCACAACTGGTCGTCAAGGTTTACTGCGGGCCCCGAGCTCAGGAGGTATGTGAATATTCACTCCGTATGATAGGACTGCATATCCCCTCATAGGACCGCGAGGAAACGGAAGTCGCCAGTCGTCATTTAATGTCAGAAAAAATCAAGTTGAACAAGACCTTCATTCATTGGTTGATAGGCACCCAAGTTTCTTGCAGATGATGGGATGCGCTCCGGACCTTTCGCCCGAACTATTCGTGAATTATCATGGGGGTGAGAATTTGTCATCCTGCTCTTTTCGCGTCGCTGAAGTATTCTATTTTGAAC
Source organism: Mycena rebaudengoi (assembly GCA_029282285.1). Lineage (NCBI taxonomy): Eukaryota > Fungi > Basidiomycota > Agaricomycetes > Agaricales > Mycenaceae > Mycena > Mycena rebaudengoi. Next base: position 1,545,200 of record JARJCX010000014.1, read on the forward strand.
AGAGGTTGAAGACTCCGCAGATCGAAGATAATGTACTATTTCGACCAAATGTTCACGGTATGTCACCTGGTGGGGGGGTATATTATACTCGTGTGGTCCAAATGTCTGAACAACGAGTTTACCAAAGACAAACGGGTAGTAATGTATGGGTGGTTATCCTTACATATACTACAAGATGTCAACGGAGCACACACCATTCCAGGGGGTCGGTGACGCTAGGATTGGCTGTGAGCTAGCTGACCGATTGTATGGCAGGATATGTGGATATAACCTCGTGGGACCTGACCACAAGCGGAGTGCGCAAGTGTACGGGAGGAGTCCCCTCCTCCCAGGTAAAATTCCCCACACACCACCAGTCACAGTCCATCGTCGCGTGTCTTTCCCTTTGCAGAATGCATGCAGGCAACAATACTGATGTGCACCACTTCCAAGGAAGGTGCACAGTCAATAAAATATCTCGAAAGATAAATGAATAGGCCGCGAGATTATGAAACAAGTTGAGCTCAGAGCGACTTGACAGACAGCATCACATTGAGATATTATCTAGTCACATTGAAGAGTCAAGAGTAGCGAACGAAACAACTATGATCTGTGCTGGCTCGAACCCCGATAACTGTGGTCGTGGAAAGGCTCGCGACAAACGGTTGAACTGCTCTCTCGTTGATCACAACGGGAATGCGGGGCATCCTCGCAGGCGCGGATCGGGGAACGCCCGCGGGTTGGACCGAACGAGGCAGAGTCATTATTGGTAGTGAGCGCACGCATTCTGGTTGTACGAGATCCCGTATTCCACATCGCGATGAGGTTGTCGACGGCAAAGGAAGAGGGAAGAGTAACACGTAGGTGGTAAGGATATACCGGGTCGAGCATGACATGGGAAACCGTTGCGAGATCGAAAGAGGGAAGGGCGCCGGAAACGAGAGACGTGAGCAGCTCGCGAGGTGACAGGTTCGACGACTCAAGGGGACCCATCGTTAGCGTTCCATCGATATCCGCAAGTCGACTGCGCTTCGAAGGGGGCTGGCCTGCCGGGGAGCGTGAGCGCTCAATGGGGAGCCTATGTTCGGGCGCGCGAAAAGGCAGGGCCGGCGGGGAGCGTGGACGGAAAGGGGGAGCTATGCACTGCGTTCCCTGGGCGCCGAGGCACAGGCTCTGCCGAGGTGTGCCGAGATCTGCATATTTATCTCCCTTTTCCAAGCTCCGTTTGACCCCGTTCATGGCCAGGGAAGGTCCGTGCGGCACTGTAATCCATGCTAGTGAAAAAAAAAGCGCATTTTGAGTGAGGCGTTGTGGCCGTTTGGCAATAACTTTGGGCTGAATCAGCTGATGGCGGCAGGGCCGCAGCACAGGGACGCACAGGCTGTGCCGAGATCTGCCGAGATCTGCCGCCGTCATCGCCACGTGGCCTGCCTCGGGCTCTCGGCACACCTCAGCACAGGGCCGCAGACCTTTGCCTCGGTGCCCAGGGAACGCAGTGATGGATGAGGTAGCTGCGGGGGGGATTCTGTGGTCAGATGCGCGTGCAGGGAGACGAAGCGGCGCGGCCGACACCTCAAATGTTCACTAGATTTGGTGTTCATTCCTCGGCAATCATAGGAAAGTTGCCATAAATGGTAGTCCGGCGAAAGCCAGAGCGGAAATTTTGACGTTTTTGGCCTATTTGGGCCTCAAAATCGCAAAGTCGCTGTCACCTAAGCCAACATCGTTCAGTTCACGACCCTCCATCACCCGTCACCTGAACATTTGGTCGAAATATAGTCTTCGGCGCGCGCTAATCAGACCGAGTTTGAAAAGGCTTCAGACGGACAGAATGGTTTATAAAGAGGGTGATTCTTTTGCCTGCACCAATCAGCATGTGGTAATAAGCAGCCGGGACGGTCCACGCCTTCAGGAGCGCGTTGCCATGGTAGAACGCATGCTCTACATGGTTCTACACGGCTCTATCGCTCTACGGCTCTACAGGCCGCTATATTTACCCAGCATCAGCAAAATGACAAAAAACTTGCGCTCTTGTATACTTGTTTCTCTTGTTCCAAAAAAAAAAGACCGCGGAAATGAGTCCTGGAAGTCCATGCGCACTTCAAAAAAAAAGAAAAAAAAAATCACTTGTCGGGTTTCGAACATAGCCTGTCGGCTTGTCAACTTTTTGTCTTGTTTTACCCTAACAAGCTTGTACAAGACCCGTAAGTTGTTAAAAACCTGATGAGGGGGCCTCTATATTTGGGGGACATGGTTATCGGTCTATCGGTCCACTAGGCTCTATATTGCACTAGGTAGCCAAGTCAATTTTCCAGATGTAAGTATACCAGTACTAACCATGCTTTGCTGGATAACTTACAGAGTTACATTCTCTTTACAGCGGTTTGCACATAATAAAGATTTACTGAGGCCTTGAATTTAGTCGACAAAGAATCAGCGGCACCCACGTACACATACTGTCAGGTGCCGGGCGGCCCGCTCTCGCACATATAAGCGACGATGTCGGACTAGGGAATCACACTACGTATGGCTTTACCGGGAGTCATCTTGGTGCGTGCCGAAGGTACCCGTACATATACGGGATCGGGTCCGTATCAAGCCGTATTTCGGCAAACCCGCTTGAACTTTGCCGTGGGGAGCCATCTCGGTTCGGATTTGCTTCTGATGATCCGTGGTGAGTGAATTTCAGCGATATCAATCATGCCGCGACCCAACTCTCCCCCCAAAGGCGGCCGTACACCGTATCGTACACTTGCTTAAATTCTGCCTCAGATCACAGTCCCGATCTGGTAATTTGATGGCGGCACCACAAGCTTGCCGTGGACCTTTGCCGTCGATGCCGATGACCAAGCTCCGCCCACATAATAACAAGTCGTGATAATACTTGGGGTAAAGGGCCGTGGCTTTGCCCGGCATGAAACTCGTACTTAATTTATTCAAAGGCAACCTAAAACATAATATAAATACAATTGATCTCACTGTCAATATTGCAAGTATTCAGACATCCCTGTGGAAGCCCATGTGTAACACCATCTTGCTCGCAGTTGGGACCTGTCAAATCGCAGTGTCAGAATCCCATCATAAAACTAGACCACCCCGTTTGTTTTTATAAATCTAGCAGTGAAGTGGTTATGACCATGGTAGACAACTCCACGGATAGCATTTCGATGGTGTGTATCCCGAATATCAATGTTCAACACAGAGTCATAGGAAATATTCGGATCTGATGAAGAGGCTAAGGTAGGTAGGTAGGTAGGTATATTCCGACGCAGTCCCATCAGGAAACAGCCGGTGTCAGTACTACATACATTGCGTCAGACTATGTGTTACGGGTACCCTCAATCTTCCGCTGATTGATCTACCCTCCATTTCGGAATTCCTATTCTGTTGTCATTATTCTAGTATGAAACAAGTACTCTGGGCTTTAAAACATTGTGCGTGGCATAAATTTTTATAAACCTCGAAAGTATACTCGGCCAGACGTTTAGTAACATTTGAGTAATGTCGATGTTTTGGTACAGCGCTCATTTGTGGAGGAAATCCGCTGAGATTCCCGTGCGAGGGATATATGGGGAGATTCAGCATCAATTCAGGTGACACACATCCCACAAAAACAATAAGGCGCGGAGTTAAGTAAACTCTGAGTTTCCTCGACAGCCAATAAAGACATAGTTCTCGCCTTCCATGGCCGTATTGCAGAATTGATCGAAGAATTTCAATGTGATGAGCATGTGGCACTGGCGAGATGGGTAAATCAGATATACCTCAACACTAGAACTGGAAGCCAGTATTTGGCTGGAAGACACTTGTCTCGGTGAATAAATTTATAGGATAGAGTGGTTGTGGATCCCGAGACGGTGTCTGATGAATTCGTGTTGAACATCTGCCAATGTTTTAAGATTGCCGCGCAGGTGTCCAAGCAGACTATAAATCCGAATGTGCGGTGTGGTTAACCTGCACCATGTGTAAACAAATTCCCTTGGGAGGTGGTATGCAGTTAATATTAATAGTCAGCTGCGAAGGTTCCATTCACCACGTTCCTAGTTTTGAACGCTTTTTTGAGAAAAATTGAGAAAGAACATCAAGTTCCAATGAGGCGAAGATAGCCCAACAAGAAAAATGTAGCATCGGCAGCCTCAGGCTTCTCCGATGCAAATGGCAGACAGTTGTGCCTCGACAGAAATTTTGTCGCAGTGGGGCCCAAAAGTGTCTGTGAAGTGCGGGAAAAGTTATTTCGTGCAGGGTTGGTGAAGCCAACTCATCTGTTAGCACGCCAATTAAGGTCTTGAAACCGTCGGCGAGATTATCATCTTGGTTTACGACATACAACGTTCGAGTATACACCATTATGAGCCAATAATAAAAAGCGGCTCATGAGTTTCATCCGGCGGGAGAAAAATCCTCGTGTATGAACAAGCTAACATAGGTATATGTGAGCTATCGAGTTCTTGGAGTCGTCAAATCATGGGCCATAGCCAAAAACCAACTTGACTTCATTAGACTCCAAATCAACTGATTTTCCTCGCTCAAGATGAGGATAGGGGCGTGAGACACATCGGACCGCGATTCCGCGTGTCTCGGAAAGTCCCGGAGCCCTTGCTCGCTTGCCGATACCGCCCGCGCGCAAACGACGCGCAGATAGCGAAAACGTCCATAGTGGCCTATCTCAGTCTCTAACATTAGACCAAGGTCTATACTGGACATCTTGATGGCTGCCCTCGGAATTGCGACAGCAGATCCCCCAGTGTCCACCATTTCAGCCTCTTGCATTTGCCATTCTAACCATGCTGGGATTCCCAGTCATGGCAGTTTTTATAGGAGGTGAGCGGGTCTCATTTGTCGTCCATTTTGTCGGATAGGAGACAAGAGCAAAATAACAAATTGAAAGATCAAAGGAGGGCAAGAGAGAAAGCAGACGGTGTCATGGCATGAGAGCGTAGGCACAGAGAGCGAGGCACTGATGTGGAGAAGCATGCAGAATAGATTATGTGTGTCAGTGGGATATCTATGGACCAAAATAGTGCAGTCCTGCTTTGCCGGGCGGCAGGCGCTAGGGGTCCGCCCTGGCCCCCAAATTTCCTTTGATTTACCTTCGGTTGAGTCCTTGCAGGCAGCGTGGTCCAACACTTCATGTTCCAGTCTTTTCTACCTATGTACATTGCACTGGACCAGCTACACTGGTCGCGCCGAGCGGATGGTCGAGTGGATGGCATGTTTGGTCATGTTAATATTACAATACGATAGAGGGTGCATGCTTAATCAGCAAATAGATTCGCCATACCACCACCTTCTATCACCTTCTAGACATCTTGACCAGATGGCATGGCACCAGCACTCGGTGGATGGTGTCCTTTTATTGCGGTTAGTTTTGCGCATCCACCATTGCCGCAGACAGCAGTCGATCTAGGCTTCTCGGTCATTGCGCTACCAAGGCTGTAGTTAATCGTAAATAGAATAATCTTGACGGACCCCACACCTGATTGAATGTATTATTTAAGGATTGTTTACATGCGATATAGGACGCAATAGTTCCGCAGGATATTGCCGAAGCGAGGCTAGTCAGCAGAAGATGGAGATGTAAAGACTCCCAGCATGGCGAGATAGTTGACAAACCTAAGAAATATGGTGCCCGCAGAAATGAAACCCGTCGGATCATTCCGAAGGCGATGTCAAAAAAAAAATTTACAATGTTTGCGGATGTTGTTATTTTTCACCGAGTAGGGGGTATTTTTCCCCGAGTACATACACAAGTACAATGCTCAGCCACTCAAAACATTAGGTTTTTGTCTAATGGAGTGATTTTTTCAACTACACACAGCCACTAAAAAGTGCCTCACAGTTTTTTGTCACTGACCTGAATTAAGGTCCCCCGAGATATAAAAGAGACGATCCTTATTACATAAGTACTCGTAACTAACTCACTGAGCACTTCAAGCAGAAGGAAATAGGGTAGGATTTATTTAATAAATAGGTACTGCACACAGAGTAGACATTGTCAATTCAGCGGGCTATTGGTGCAAAATTTCACTGATGCGCGCGCGACACGCACGCAGCTCACGCAGCGCGGTTCGCGTATGGTGTGGATTTCGCGCCCTTGCTCCGAACTCGCTAGCCTCTGAGCGCCCGTACCAATGCACGCCGGACCTGCGCTCACCCCGCACGTTGTCCTGGTGCCGCTCGCCGGTATCGCAGCGCGGGCGCGGGCGCGGTCTTGGGGTGGGCGCAGCCATGGGAATGTGTACGTCGCGTGCTTGCAGATGTCATGCACGCCTGTCGCTGCCCACCATGCGCCCTGCGCCTCCGTTTATGCTGCCCCCGAAGTCATAGGCGGGAGCTTCGTGATGCTTCCGATAGGTGCAGGCAGCCGGTGGTGTGGGCTTATCGTGTGGGGGGTGCGTGGGTCATGTGGGCCGACATGCAGTGCACACCATCGGCGGTGTGCGGCGTGCGCGGTCGCGCTGCTGGGAGATGTATGCATGCTACCGCAGGGTTGAACAGAGCATGGCAAGGGAGAGCGGACAGCGAGGCCAGCACTTACAGGCAGCGCATGAGGAACAGATCGGGGAGGCGGCAATGAGATATCAGCGGCCGTGGTGGAGGTCGCATCGGCATGGACGCGGTCAAGGCGAGAGGCAAGTACTGGTGCATCGGCGTACCATTGTTCTGGCTCGCGGAGTTTGAAAATTTGCCATGAGCGCCACCATCAAATTACCTGATTTGGACGGTGATCTGAAGCGGAAAGTCAAGAGTGTGGTACCGTACTATCGTGCCCTATAGGTCTGAATCCTCCCTGTCTAGCTGAATTTCATTTTTCATGTTTTTTCTAGAGCTTTAATTGCTTCGGTTTCTTTCGGGATGGATACCGGTACATATTCTCATTGTATACAAAAAATAATGAAGTGATTGGGGGGCACGGGCGGGTGTAGGAGACAGCGCAAAGTGAAGAAGTGGGATCAGACCATCATTCCAACAAATTTCGGGATCAAATTTCTTCGATGAAGGTTCGTCCACTTCCTCGACCCCAATCCCTTCGTAAATTTACAGAGAGCAGAAGAGGATGTGTCGGTACCCTTTCCGAAAAATACCGAAGAGATTGCTTAATCTTTTAAAAAGATAAAATTCAAATTCAGGACCACAGGGAGGATTCAGACCCATAGGGCACGATAGTACCGTTCCGTACATGATCCGTAACGTGCCGTCGGCGCCGGAGGCCCTTCGGATCGTGCCCGTACGTATGCGAATTCCGTACTCACGTATTTTGTCACGTACCGTATACGGTACGGTGCCATTCCCTATGTCGGACAGCCTGGCTTCAATGACTACCATCACCATAGTCTTCACTCTTCTCCTCGTTTTCGTCGTTTATGGAACACGAACCCTTCTCCGGCGCGTATTCTCGGTGCTAGACAACGTCCCCGGTCCCTCGCCGAAATCGTTATTGACTGGTACTTGACTCGCCCCGCATTACGCTCTCGGGCTTCTGATGCTTGATAACAGGAAACCTGGCTCAATTCCACGACTCCGACGGATGGGATTTTCACAAGGACATCGAGGAAAACTATGGCCAAGTCGTCAAACTCCAGGGAGTCTTTGGAGTGAGTCGAGATTCCTTCGTGGCCGGATTCCCCAGAACGACATCCCACAGGATCGACAACTTTACGTGTTCGACCCGGCCGCGTTATATAGCATCCTTGTCAAGGATCAGGACTTGTATGAGGAGCCACCAACAATCATCAGGTAATTATTCTTCAGCTCTCAGCGTCCCGTCAGAATAGCTGACTTTCTGGATTCCTAGCCTGAACAGAGTCCTCTTCGGGAAAGGAATCACCTCCGTTGGAGGCGACGAACATAGGAAGTATCGCAAAATCATGATGCCAGCATTCTCCACTGCGAATCTGCGGGGAATGGTCCCTCTGTTTTTTGACGTGGCAGAGAGAGTATGCGCATTAAAGGCGCGATGTCACACCGCTGACTTGATGAATGTTCCTGCAGGCACGCGACGGTCTAATCGCGCCACATCTCCATGATGGTCCACAGACGGCATGCTCTTTTCCATCTGGCATACTCGGCACTGATAACCGACCTCAGCTCGACCTCAACTCGGTCCTGTGCCGCGCGTCCATGGAGCTCATTGGCCGCACTGGGATCGGTTATTCGTTTGACCCAATGGTTACCGGACAAGAGCAGACAGACCGATATGCAGAGTCCTTGCGTTCCCTGTTGTGGGTGGTCAATATGCGCGTTCCCTCTTCCTCCAGTAAACGTATATTTCAGCCAGACCGCATTCAAACTTGTGCATCTGTTTCCACTCCTACCCCTTGTGCTGAAAATTCCCTTCCCCTCATTCCGCCGGTTCATGATCAAGTTAACTCCATCGCCGACGTTGTGGCATCTTCGAGACCTGGTGGATTTCATCCATGCGACCACCAGTCAATTGGTCAAAGAACGAAAGGCCGCAATGACCAACGGGACGCTGGAGGACAGTGCGAAGGATCTCATGAGTCTCCTCGGTATCGCACCAACACCCTACTTATGCGATGTCACCCCTAATTTAAGCCTACAGTGCAGAGCAACATGTCCGCGGGAGGGGAAATGCATCTCACGGACGCCGAGTTGGTGTCTTCCACATCGTATGTGAATTGTAGATCAACGATGCGGTCTAGTGAAAGGCCTAAGTAGAACCATCCTCTTCGCGGCAACCGACACCACCTCGTCCTCGTTAAACAGAATGTTCCAACTCTTGGCGATGCACCCCAACGTACAGGACAAGCTACGTGCTGAAATCTTTGCTGCCCCGACAGAACTGGATCACGACGCACTGGTCGCGCTACCTTACCTCGACGCGGTGGTGCGAGAAGTCTTGCGCTTGTGAGACCATCGCTCTTTCTCCTTCGCTTGGCTGACCATTGCACACAGGTATCCGCCCGCCTCTCCCGTGATGTTCCGCGAGTGCGTGGTATATCTTATTTGCGGCATGGAGTAACGAAATGGCAGGGCCTTGCAAGATACTGTCCTCCCCCTCAGCACTTCCATGATGGGCGAAGACGGGACACCTATAAACTCGATCACCGTCCCCAAAGGAACCACAATTTACATCGCAATTGCTGCTGCCAATCATAACAAACGGATATGGGGGCGGATGCACTGGAATTCAGACCGGAGCGGTGGACGAACGGGAAAGCGGACTCCGTTACAACGAAGATGTGTGGCGTGTATGGAAACACCATGACCTTCCTGGGCGGAGGCAGGAGCTGCATGTTCGTCCACTCCTCGTCGGCGTGTGTCCCGAGCTGAATTAATTTCAGAGGCTTCAAATTCGCGGAACTGGAAATGAGTAGGTCCCACCTGCATCTCCAGAACAATCAAGCTAATACTTCCAACCAGAGGTCCTCGCGTGCGCGTTGCTGCGCACTTTCAAGTTTTCGAACCCCGATCCCCGTATCAAGTGGCGGATGCTAGGCACCGTTCCATCTCCCCACGTTGAGGATAAACCGGGGCTTCCGATGTGCGTAGAGCGGTTCAACGATCATTGAGGTCGTTATACTACATTACAAGTCCCCCGTTTGGCCGTCTAATTATCTTTCTCTGCTTGTTGTTCCTTTGTTCTGTAGGTAGACAGTCCTGACCCGCAGGATTAAACCAAGGATTAATCATTGGCAAGAATTCTCGGAAAGTTGACCCCGGGTTCTTCTTTCGCCAACAGCAACTTTCGCTTTCGATGGGGCATTTTAATCCAGTGGGAAAATTCTCACAGAAAGATACCGACTCGCTAGGAGAGGCGTCGCGGTGTGTGATTCAACCGCTTTGAATCCTTCCGTTTCTCACGAATCTAAACTAGTGATGCCGCAGCTCGAGCCGGTCACATCTGTCACATATTGATCTTTTCGTTCCTGCACAAGAACAACAGTTCATTCCACCCAGAGGGATGACACTTAAATAACACACAGGTATGATAGTTTGATCCCAAATATTTTGTAGAGCTTTGTGGAAGGCAATGTCTCACGGCTCAAGCCATCAAATTGAGCCGCGAGCCGTTTGGCTTCTTTTGCTGCATAGTGACTGAAGGACGAACATTGGAACAAATGTTAATTAACAGAAACAAAACCACACGTCCAACAAAGTCTCCCTGCAACAAAAATGTACCCCAGCAAATTGTTGGAGCACAGTGGAAGCTGAGCCGCGCCGAAGCCGGCCTGTCACGCGAGCCGAGCCGCGGCAACACTAATCTAAACTGCTCCGACTTTGCAAGCCGATTAAAGTAAGTACCCCGTCGACGGTTGAAAACGGCATAATTAAAATGCCCGGCTCTTGGGAAATTTCAGCTCCGACGTGTTTTTCCCACAACCCATCATGGTCGCAATTGCTAGCTCTTTGAAATGTACCAGGAATAATTAACTTTGCACATGGATAATGTTCATACCGCATCTGAAATGAAAGTCTTCGGGACAGATTTTTTTCTTTTGCCTCCGTTCCTTCCGAAAGCAAGAATACAGGACTTGCCGCTCCGTTTGGAGGGTCAAATGGATGAACATAGCCAGGGACATAGCCACCGTTTTGACCCTCTAAACTGGGCGGCAAACTAGTAGTGCCGACTTTGGACAGACCTCCAACAGCTGGCGTGGACATTGAACTCCTTTGAATAGAACCCATGACATCGCTTAGAGAATGTTGCGCCCAAGATGGCAGGCAGTGCACTGACCGCTAAGCGTTGGCGCTGGAAATAAGGGGACAGGCTGACAACAGCCGGTACAAGGATCCTAGACTCTGAATTTAAGCCTTGAGTACATGCATGTGGTCGGCCATAACTGTGTACGGTTACGGTGGGGATCCTAGACGTGAAGTGTGCCTGCTTGTCGGGCCACTTTCAGTCAGTCGTTGTACTAAAATAAGCCTCTATGAATGGCTGACGGACTATCATCTCGGGTGCACTCCCAAGTGGCTGGGTTCTCTCGACTTTCAAACGATCAAAGCCTCAGTCAAGATCATTTGTTCAGCGCCGGCAGAGAAGTTCACTCGTGATTCACGTGGGGGAATTGGAGCGTCGAGTATGTCAAGGAATGTATTCCGGTATGTCATTGACCAGCTCTGTTGAACTGCCGATATGCTTGCCAGAGCTATCTTCAATACCGAAGAAGTGACAGCCGGACCTCAAGTGGCTTTAGTTGAAGCTTCCTGAACATATGAAAATAGTTGTGATTGTCCACTGAAGATCCGTTCAACGCGAACATGACGATAAGACCTGTCCAATTCTCCTATAAAAGCACCCGTTTTCCGCTCTTGTCCTCACCACACTCATCACTAACAATCAATGCGCTACTCCTCTCAACTCATTCTCGCTCTCGCCGCGCTTATGCACGCCGCCACCACAATTGCTCTGCCTACCGAGGAACGCGCATGCGCGGGGGCTCCATCGGTGCTCAGAGCACTCCATCCAGAGACCTGCTCCAGGGGGGCCTGCAGCGCGACCGTTTTTTGTTGCACTTGCTTCACCTGTGTAAATGGGGTGAGTTCTATATTCCTGAACTCGTCTCTTGTAGATCTTTGCTTATATTGGATATTCTAGAAATGCATGCAGTGACTGCCATGATAAGAATTGCGCCGAATCGGGATGAATGGCTGAATTCTCTCCGTAGTTTTGTGGAGCTGTACCGTTATAGTTATTGTGCTGGCTTATGTACTAAATTGATATGCTGCATTGATTTGTCGCTCAAGTTCATTTGTGGATTCGCCCTTCAGATTCCGCATCTTCCCCAAGATTCTGGCTGCCAAAACGGCATTGTATGCACCTCGTGTTATTTTCGTTGCCGGTGCTGGAGTATTGACAACGTCCCTGCCTTCTGTTCTTCAAAGAGACAACCACGTACATGAAGAAGTCGAAGCTCTCGTTGTTCGACACTTTACGCGGCGTCTCGGAATCACCGGCGGCCCCTCGTAACTCGGCAAGCACTGCGTTCCGACCTCTTGTAGACCGAGTGTCACAGACTCTGGCCACGTTCATCAGATATGTGAAGCCGCATCGACATTCACACCTTATTCACAGCTGTCGAAATGGAATTCTGGACCTCATTTACTCCTTGCTATCACCGCCGACGCTATGAGACTGCATTGGTTTAAACAGTGTTTTTCTGAGCGAGATGAGCACGAAGTTTATCGAACTTTTGGGCCCACGGAACACCTCAACGCTCGCCGGTGCTGCCGACCCGAGGTAGGGCTCAGGTAGGGCTTAGGGTCGGGCTCAAAACTTTGGGTGACCCGAGACCGGAACCTGAGCCCGGGTCGGACTGCACACAGTACTTGGGGTTGTGGGCCGTGGCGTTGCCCGGCAAACTCGAACTTAATTGTAAAGTACCTTTCTATCAGAGTGAGTGATGAGACCTAGAATTTCAGCGGGAATGATGATGGCACTCACGGTTCAACTTCCCTCGTTCATTCTCGCACAAAGGTGTGTTGCAGCGGCCCACAACAGAGGAGAGAATTAAGGTTGAGTCAGCTGAGTCCAAACTCGCTTTCGGAACATGTTTAGTGGATAAAATAGTCGGACAAGGGTGGTTTAAATTTAAAAAAAGTTTTGGCTACAGTGGATTGAATTAAACATCCGCTAAACACGGGATGCAAGGGCAAGAGACCAATATTTATATAATCAATTGGACATATTGGTTTTTTCACTGAAATGTGACTGATATATATATATTTTTTCAGTATTTTTGTGAAATGGAAAAAGGTAAAAGTTTTCAGTAAAGTCATGGGTGACTTCCCCTAAGCATTTTTTATTCTAGCTGAATTTTCCAGCGGTGTCAATGATGTCGGCTAAGTATAAAGAGATTAATTATAATCGACCACGATTCCCATAAGCATTTCATACAATTAATGATTATTTTCAGCCCGCATGACGCAACACTTGCTCCCGTCCCATACACCCGTCGACGGTCCCGTATCGGAACGGCGCCGACATGGAAGAGGATGATGGCACTGCAACTGCGAGCGGCGTATGTTATGTACGCGCGGTACATAGACAAGACAGCCGGCCCTATCCCTAGCTTCTCAGGCCTCCGGGCTGCAGACAAAAGGTGGCCCAGCTCACCGGATCAGCGCCCTCAGGAAGACCCCAGGACCTTGAAGCCAAGAGGGCGATTCTGAGTGAGAGGGATGGGTAGAAGACTAGAAGACGCATCGTGAACCGCGCGTGGGACAGGAGATGGCATCATCAAAGTGGCCAAAACGGGTTATTCAGACTATTCCAAGTCTATTCGAGGGGGGGGGGTACCCCTCGAATAGATTCATATTAACTATGATTTGTTTCAGGGTCTAAGCGAGATCTGAGAGCGATGGGATCCTGATGGCACGTCCGGCATCCCGGCGCAAATTTGAAAAATACTCTCCAGGAATATTTAATGTTTATGGGAAGTCACCCACTGAAAAAGGTATAAAAATTCAGCTACATTCCAAGTGAAAAAGGTGTGAATAATAAAGGAAGTTTTTCCCTGAAAAACTCAGTGAAAAATATGAAATTCTCAACCAGTGTATCGCTCAGCATTGTACTATTTGTGCACAATTTTCACGGTGAAGTGGAGAAAAAGATATGTAATAAACATGGTGAGTCTCAGGAAAGTTCTGCGCAGCCGGGCTTTAAATTATTCAATGGTTGTGCCGGTCGAACGGATTGTGCCAGAAGCTCAGCTGCAAGCTGTTGTCGAGGATGCATTCAGGATGAAAAGTTCCCGCTTGGGTGAGGCGATGCTGCCGCTGTATGCACCGCACATGCGGCCTGGTACTTAAATTCTCAAAGTAAAGCTCCAGAGCCTCCACCGACTAGTTATGGATAAAAAATAGCAACCACATCGAGGGTGAGCTGAACACACACCGCTGAAAGTGGGGCCGCAGTAGAAGCATATAACGGAGAGACGAGGTCAATCAGGCCGATTAGCTGAGGGAATGATGGCCGCAGCCTGGATACTACCGAAGTAAAGGTAGTCTCGGTTTCTAGCCACAACATTTCAAGACGGCACCAGAAAACAAGAAACTCTATAGGAAGCTGAATTAACGGCAAATAAAGCTATTCTCAAATTTTTATGTGTTACGGGCTAGCGGACAGAGTTTTATTAAATACCGTCAGGACTGCGACTTGAATGGTTCCCGGCCCTTCCACCCATCTGCACCAGAAGTAAATAATGGAGAGACAAAGACTTAATCGGCCGATGGGTGAGACTCTGATGACCACAGACCGCGCATTGCCGAAGTAAAACCATTCTCGGATTCTGGCTACAACCTTGCCTCGATACTGATGTTGGTGGGTGAAAATAATAAAATAAAGAAATACAACCTTTCAAGAAAGCACCAGAAAATCAGAAACTTGGTAGGAAGCTGAATTCAACCTTAAAGAGCTCTCTGAGAGGCGCAGAATTCAAACACATGGTGAAGCTTGTCATGTGCACGCTCACTTTTTTGGGCGGAAGGTTCTCCAAGGCAAGACGTACGCGCTCAGGGACGTGCGGTCTGCAAGAAATTGATCGAGCTGCGCATAATCGGCTTGCTGAGGATCAATAAGCACCCGCCGGACCCATGTTTAGGCCACGTACCGTGCGGAAATATCGGCTAGACTTCCGCTCAAAGGAATGACTGCCGTGCTAGACAGAGCATATGCCGATCCAACCTAAACTGACCAAGTAAATGAGGTTATTTGTATCCCAAAATCAATGACTATAATCCTTGCCCATGAATAGTCGCCTTTGTCGTCGTCCAAGGCAACCACAATAGTAGGTAGCGAAGTTGGGATAGCAGTGAGATCCATCGCATTCAGAAAAATCGAGACCGTGATTGCCAGGAAGCTCATCCAAAAAGCTCGAGTTTTCGGCACCTTTGCCGCAGGGGTTGCTGGTGCCAGATCCTCCCTTGCAGTCGGCTCGTCCGCTGGTTCAGCGCTGATCGACATTGGAATGAGAGTATCGGATATAGCTGCGGACGTCCATCGTTAAGTATAAACCTTGAACCGACCAGCGCGGAACAACGTACGTACCTATGATTCATGAAGCAGAGTGAGAGTGGACTGCGAAGACTCGTGTATTAGGGCGAAGCTCCTCTTGGAATGATGGCCAACCGGTGACTTCTGGAGCGGTGCCAACTGTCAAAGAACCGAGCGCAGAGTAATAACTTATAAGGGAGTTCACCGCCCGAGTAGTGTTGCCGGGGTTCGGTCAGGTGCGGTTTTTTCCCAAAAAATCCGAACCCCGAACCTAACCGCGGGTTCGGTTCGGCCATTTCTCCGAACCCAGAACCGCACTTCGGGTTCGGTTCGTAGAGGTTCAGTGCGGGGTTCAGAACCGGTTCGAACCTCCGAACCCATTTTTTTTAAAAAATTATCCGCACAAAATATCATTGGTAGAAATAGGTCAAATTCTACTCGTCCACTTCACCCAGAGCATCGAAAAAATATAGAATGCGCTTTGTGGCCTCTGCGGCTCCGAGGTGATTACTTCTGTACGCACTCTTCGAGATCTGACTCAGGGCTTCGAACATGTCGGGAGCCAGACAGTTGCGGCATTGAGTCGCAGTCAGCATCAGCAAAATGATAAAACACTTGTGTTCTTGCGCACCTTTTTCTCTTGTTCCAAAAATAAAAGACCGTGGACATGGGTCCTGGAAGTCAATGCGCACTTATAAAAAAATGGAAAAAAAAAATCACTTGAACTTTTTGTCTTTTTGTTCCTGTACAAGCTAAGTTGTCAAAAACCTGATGAGATCCGTTGGAGAGGCTCTCTTCGATGCAGTCACTGAACCTTGGATGCCAAGTAGTCCTGGGACATGTGGGCCAAAGTCGGATATTTTACCGAGTGATGCTAGTATACCATAGTTAGGATATGCATTTCAAAGTTCGCGTGAATAGATAAATACCCTCAGAAATAGTGAGCCCGGAATCTTCCAGACCCCTTGATGTACACAAAACATCGCTGAACCACGGTTAAATTTGTATTTTGGACATGCAGACAAGCCTTAACTGGAGTGGGTTCGAACCTGTTCGAACAGGGGCGCACCGGTTCGCAAAATCCAGGATTTCGCGAACCTTGAACCGAACACGGGGTTCGGTGCGGTTTTTATTTGTCATCCGAACCTGAATTCAGGTGCGGTTCGGGTTCGGTTCAGGTTCGGGATCGGTTCTGAACCCAACCCCGTCAACAGCGGCCCGAGTCAGTCCACCGGCCGATGAATATACCGTCAGTTGTTGTTCATCAGGGGAGACGGCAGTATATTAGATGGCGCTATTTAAAAGTAGGAGCTCAAGTATGAGAGATATTGAGTTGTGGAAGGACAGGGAAGGGCACACGCGGCTTTACGAAACCTTTTACGAGTTTTCGGAGTTGATTGAGTTTGGTGCCCGATCTGATGGCACCTTTGATCCGCCTAGGGCATCGTCAATCAGTCACCAATCCCTGCAACTGCAATTTTTTGGTGTCATGCTCACTTTACTTTCTCGGCCCTAATTATTTTTAGGCAGAAGTAATTAGTTCGCTCCACCCTTGCAAGTTGCTCAAAAGTTGCTGGAAACTCTGAGCAACGGAGATGGTCTTTACCCTCGTATTTTGTGGTGCATGTCTTGTTTTTAGCCCGTATATGCTGTCGATGCCTCGTATATCTGTCCAACACGTTCTGCGCTCACACCAGCATTTTCATATCTGTCTGTATTTCTCGTATTCGACCTTTATGAGATTGCCGTTCATGGCTATTTTAATCTCTCTGAGGTTGCCATCCGGGTGCCATCCGGGGCTATTTAAACTTGTTTTTTTGGGCTAAGTATTTTAACTCGCCGAGGTTGCCCATCGCGACTAATGAATGTATAACCGCCTTTACGGGCTGCTACCTGGTAAAACGGCAAATCTGAACTGCTGTCTATCTTCAGGATCCGCACCCAGACCCCCTTGTCGTGCGTACATTGATTGTTGTGCACCTCTTAACCGGCTAGCGGCATTCAATATTTCAGAACACAACACCGCAATTCCCACAGATTTAGTGCACCACCGTCTTCGACGCAAAGGTGTGATCAAACAGCGCGTTTGCGTCTCCCAAAATCACCAACTTTGTCAACGGGCAAATATATTCAAAGCGCCGCCTCCTACATTTTTCATGACCTACAGCGCGTTCTGAGCGTATCATTATTGTAGCGAGTCCGATGATACCCTTTCATCCTAGGTTGTTGCGATCGCTACCGACCCTACACTACATAAGCTCGGGATCTACGGAGATCTACGGTTATTTGCGATGATAATAGCGGTGGTCGGCGTAGCTCACCCACAATTTCTTACATTCGGTAACAGCTTCTACGCTGGGCAGGAGAGAATCATAGTAGTACTAAATTCATCTACACTCGTCGCGAAAAAAAAAAAACATTGAGGGCATAATTGGTACAATTCCAAACAGTACTAGTTGGTCACAAGATTCTTCACCACCGCCACGTACATTCAGTATGCAGAGAGCTCATTGAACCTCGTACAATGGCAAATCCTTCTTCCCGTCTTCCTTCTCAATCTGCACCTCTGTTAGAACAAGGTCGTTCATCGTACGGACATTGATCGCTAGCTTATGGAAGCGGGGCTGGTACCGCTCGAAGAGCGCGACGCCGCAATTCCCACAGAATTGGTGCTCCACCGTCTTCTTCGCGAAGGTGTACCCGACCAGTGCATTGGTGGTGTCTTGAACAGTGACCAGCTTCTTCAACGGGTATATCCAAAGCGCCGCGTCCTACTCTTTCATTAGCAGGGCTTTTGCGGCAAGTGAAGCAACATACCCTATAGCAAATACTGCAGTTGCATTCCAGAGCGGATGTAACCGGAGAATCCTTCTGGACCGCGTATTTTACGGCTCCGCAGTGGCAGTTTCCGGTGTACACCTGCATGTCCTTGTCCACAGGATCGACGGCCAAGGGCGTCGGAGCTTCGTAGGCCGGCTTCAGGGCAGCGCCATCGAAAGTGTCCTCTTCCAGCGCAAAAGCATCCGCATCCGTCAGCGCTCGGACCTGTTAAGAGTTCATCGGTATGGTCTCGGTAGCGGCGCAGCCGTGACATATACGTTGACGCCGATGGACTGCCGGGCATGTACGCGGGCCAGTACGGAGGTCCCGCAGGTAGGACAAAACTGGACGGTGCATGTTAGGTATCACAACGCCACAGCAATCTCACTACGAACTCTGTGCGTCATTCCACGACTGCCGAAATCGTACCCCTTCAATGTGGTGTTCTCATCACCTTTGATCACGACCAAGTCTTCCGGGCGGGCAGGGAATACCCAGAGGTAGCCATTCTGCTCCGTCATCAGTATATGGTCGCCGATGCTCACAGCCTTGGAAGCCTTACACGCGAACAGATGCTGCAATTGCATAAGAGTACCTTCTCCAGCTTAGGAACCTTGAGAATGAACTTGAAGGCGCCGCAGTGGCAGTTTCCTGGGTAATCGACTAACGGGGTCTCAGACATGATTGGAATTGCACTCACAATTCGGTGCCCATTCCTTTTATAATTCGATAGTGACTCACACAAAGATTCTTCCCACGTCAAGTGGATTTGGAGGGGCCGTGGCAGCGCCGCATGCCTGATTGCCGATTTCTATCATTGAATCGGTGCTTATTAGACGCGTCAATTAATTGAGGAGAAGAGATCCCGTGATCGCGATTTCAACACCTTTTCAAGGCTTTTGCAAGCCCTCCCTTTAGTTTCAGACCGGACATGAGATCTAATGCCACGGGAATGCTATTATTTCTGTCACCTGAGAGCCAAGAGGGTGGCATTACTGCGGAGTTGTTTTAAGGATCGTTGATATCTGGGCAATTTCGGGGCCGCGTGCCATGAGGTGCCATGCCAGTGATGCCAAATGTCACTTCGTCAATATTGAATACATATCAAGTTCCCCACGACTCTGCTCCTCGATATGCTGAAATGCCCCTGGTCTCTCAGTTGCCGGGTGGATAAGCAAGTCTCCAATTGACACAATGAATCTGACTCGATCGTGTAAACGTTATCCTGTGAAATTCAGGTCGCCCATCGCGTCTTCCGATACGCACCTTTCGAGCCTCAAAGCTGGATTACTTCACGATTTTTTGGATAGATCGTAAATGAAGAGACTATCCATCTAATAAAGGAATTAGTATGCGCCCCCAATTATCGGATGCATGCAGCACAACTGGTCGTCAAGGTTTACTGCGGGCCCCGAGCTCAGGAGGTATGTGAATATTCACTCCGTATGATACGACTGCATATCCCCTCATAGGACCGCGAGGAAACGGAAGTCGCCAGTCGTCATTTGATGTCAGAAAAATTCAAGTTGAACAAGACCTTCATTCATTGGTTGACAGGCACCCAAGTTTCTTGCGGATCATGGGATGCGCTCCGGACCTTTCGCCCGAACCATTCGTGATTTATCATGGGGGTGAGAATTTGTCATCTTGCTCTTTTCTCGTCGCTGAAGTATTCTATTTTGAACAGAGGTTGAAGGCTCCGCAGACCGCATGCTTGCTGCGGTATTACGGGAAGAACTCTCGAAGTGCCTTATTTTTGGAGTGACCATGGTACGCAGGAACGTTTCTCAATCGAAAGGCAGCCAATCATATTTGGTTAGGTTCACGGAATTTCGGTCAGCTTTTAAGTCTTTCCTACATTTCTTCGCTAACAATACCCAGTTGGGATTGAGCTATCTTTCGAGCAAACAATATCCCGTGGGTTATGCTGAACCAAAGGTGTGTAGTGACCCACTGTAATCGAAAGACAAAGCTTTGATGGTCTGTTTCGATATCGCAAAGGACTTTGACCTCCTCATTGACGCAAATGGCAATCTCAAACTGTGCCTCAAAGCTGGGAAGGTGCCCCCTCCGGATGCTGAGGAGGATGTTCCGATAGACGAGAGTCGAGACGCACTTGAGTTGCTTGACGGATTGTGCCGCATGGTATGTGCTATACCTCTTTCTACACCAAAGCCTGATCGTATAAATTCAAGGCATTCAAAGACGCTAATCGAATTCTGTACTGTAATTGACTTTCCTTGACTTCTTTCGGAGTAACATACCTTGGTACAGGCGACGAAGTCGATCGGACCGTGGACACATCCTCCTATCCAGATTCACATCCAGCAACTGGTCCAGGCACATCTTTCGGCCCGCAACCGTCAGCCGATTACAGTACCAGTATAGGAACTGCAGGGAGGAGGGAACTTGTCTGGAAGTCGTCCGATAAAGCATCCAACCTGAGAGAAGTGTCGCAACAAGTCGAGAATTTTCTGTTTGGCCTTCGAACAGCTCAATCCAGGAGAATCGTCCGACGCTACCTCTCAAAGGGAATGTCAACCTCCCACCATCGTTGTGTCGGCTACTCTCGTGAGGAGATAATCCTGAGCCTGCAGGCCCAAAGCACGGTCATCTCCCATTCCACGCCAAGCCCACAGGAAATTTGTACCGTCTGTGGACAAATAGTCGAGGACGGAGGGAGTTTCGAATGCAGCTGCAGGAATCCAGGTCAGCTATTTGATCAAAATGGGATTGTGCCTTACAGTCTGTTAGATGATGGCCAGAAGCCCACCAAACATTGCCGCGCCTGTAATCTCTGGCACCACGTCCACTGCACCTGTCCCTGTCCGAGTGCCAGTGACCAGGAAAAATATCCTTGTTCATTGTGCGGAAAGACTTTCAAGGCCCAGAATTACCTGACGAGTGCGCCTTCACGATCAGTTGCTTCTATTTTGCGTATTAAAGTTCTTAGACGTCAGATCACATCAACTCTCGTTGTGTTATGCGACCTTTCGCAGAATTACTCCCCCCCGTATGCCCTCCCTCCCGTAGTGGATCGCCCCTCCCTGCGCATTATACGCGCCGGCGGACACCCGGAAAACAGCGACTTTCACGACTCGACTTCCCAGATATGAGATAGCAAATCTATAGCAGAGAGGCTTCTACTCAGAGAAAGGGGAAAAGGAATGGCATCCATTTGAAGAGTCGACGCACTTGAGGAGGTGAACGGGCGGGTTTATTCATGGTGAATTAGGTAGATTTATGTTTCGGAAGTGGGATGCCGGAAGTACGAGTTCAGGCTGAGAGCATGACTTTGATTAATGGTCATATCTAAGAATAAATCTATTGCAGTTACTGCAGTACCAGAACGGCAAAAAGAAACCGCCACCGACGCTTTACCAAAATCAAACCGCCAGTTGTCATTGCGTACTCCTTCTGGCGAGTATAATCCCTTCTCCTGCGTACACGGCAATCCGGCTTTCAACACATCCCTGAAGGCCGCGCAGTGCCGTTCCCCGTCATCAAGACTGAACATAGGATCGGCGGAGCACCGGGATGGGCGGCAAGGGTCGCGTCGAGCGCCTTTAACGTATTTTGACTCCGGGGCAGGCGGGAGCTGCTAGTCCCAGCGCACAAAGCGGTAGGTAATCATGACGTTGCGCAGCAAGGGGGTGGCGCCGGGTGCGAGGATAGACTGGGAGATGATGTCGAAGAAACAGGAAATGCGGTGTTGTGGGAAACCGAACGTTAACATGAATTAGACTGTGCGTAGTGCGGGGAGGGAGGAATAATGGTCACCAGATGAGTGGGACGCGGAGCTGCTCGGCGATAAATATTAGACCCTGAGCGCAAGTGTTCAGTGAGAACGTGACCCACCAGAGCATTCAAAATAGATATGTTCCAGGGTGGGGGCAGCTAAAGAAATGACGGTGGGGAAATCTCTGTGCTGTAGATCTATTGACATCCAGCGCAGGGCTGCTGTCCACGATCTGAATTCCGGACGGGCTAGCAGCTTATAGACATCCTCGGACGCAACAGTTAGGATCAACTGCTCGAAGTCGCATCTGCGCGCCGATAGCGTCACTCGAGGCTTGCGAGGTATAGATACGTCGCAGAACTCGAAGGACAGCGCCACTCCTAAGAATAGCGCGGGCGGGATTTCTCCCAGGCGTGAATATTCCAAATGGCCGAGCGGCTGTCGCGAGAAAAATTCCAAAAGTCCCAATACCAGCGCCGGTGGCAGGCTTCCGTGATGTATTCTGCTGTTGCCCTCCACAGAACACCGCTGCACATTCCTCAGTGGCGCGAGGGTCCTGTTTAGGCTTTCGAAGTTCGCAGGCGGTCGATCCAGGTATATCTTTAAACGCGATACATATCCGGCGATATGTGGCGACTCCCGGAGCAAGATAGCTGCTGCGGCGTAATTTTTGCGGGTCAACCGAAATAGGTTTTTGCCACTCACCAGCGCTAAGGAGCGGAAGAGCTCCTGAGGGATATCGTGGTGGTGGGAGAACATGAAGAAGAAGCATCAGTGGCAGTGGAGAGGCTGTACAAATATTAATTGGCAGCACTACATTTTTTCTCTGAGTGATGAGGTGCTATCCAAGAGGAATATTAACTTGGAGTCTAGAAGAGGAGGATTTCCAGAGTTTTCGTTTGTTCGTTTTTCGTTTGAGGGGATTTAATTTTTTTGTTTTCATGACAGCGTGAGAAGTTGGCTCGGCCAAAGTTCGCTTCGATCAGGCTTCGATGTGATTCATCCACATCCCCCAAATCCGGCGCGCCACCTCAGAATGCCGTGCCAAGGATGCACATTATCAGCTGAGGAAGTCCCAAAGTTTGTCCGAAGCCCAGAATCTTGTGAAGCTCGACGGAAGAATCCCCGTCTAGTCAGCTGGCTTTACCTGCCGCTCTACGTACGGTACAAAAGAAGACGAGGAATGCCAGCGAGTACTCGAGGATTTCAATCTCCTCCTTTTCACTTTAGCAGCAAAGGATTCCCCTCAGTTCAACGCCATGCTCTCTCTCCTCGCCCTCGCGGCGCTCATCTGCCCGGTCATCTCCGACGTAACAACTGGAATCCCTGACTCCGCCCCTCCAGGCTTTGAATTATACACCTCCCCAATAGTCCTCCCCGCTCCATCGATTCGCGGAACTGGTGACTGGAACAGCGCAACCGCGCGCGCGCGGGCCTTCGTCTCCAAGCTCACCCTCCCCGAAAAAATCAACATCACGACGGGCGTCGACATCATGGGACGCTGCGTCGGTAACACCGGCGTGATCCCCAGGTTGGGGTGGGTAGGCCTCTGCTTGCAGGATGGGCCGCTCGGTGTGCGGTTGGCCGACTTCGTCAGTGCGTTCCCTGCTGCGATCAATGCGGCGGCGACATGGGACAAGGATTTGATATACGAAAGAGGCGCGGCAATGGGGAAGGAGCATCGCGGCAAGGGCGTGAATGTTGCGTTGGCACCGATGACGAATATGGGTAAGTGGTTCAATTGCTGCGTGATTGATAGACGGCTATTTATGCTGCGTGCAGGCAGACAAGCAGCGGCGGGACGCAACTGGGAGGGATTCGGCGGCGATCCATTCCTTGCGGGTGTAGGGACCACGGAGACGATCAAGGGACTACAGGATCAGGGCGTTATTGCGACTGTTAAGCATTAGTGAGGGATGCTCTCCCTGTTTTTCTTTCCTTTTTTACTTACGTCAATGATAAATCAGCATCGCAAACGAGCAAGAACACTTCCGCGGCGGATCCTCTGCGCGCCAAATTTCCTCAGCGAACATCGACGACAAGACACTGCATGAATTATACCTCTGGCCGTTTGCAGAGGCGGTCAAAGCGGGCGTGGGGAGTGTGATGTGAGTTGCCTAATTGTTCTTTCTGTCACGATTCGTCCTACCTGGAACCACCAATATTATTATTTAATCCCCTTCCCTTTCCACAAGTTACCCTCGCTCCCTTCTATCTCTTCATTCAATAGTGAGCCGCCTAAAACACGGCTGATCTCTCATCCTAGGTGCTCCTACAACAAAATAAACCAGACCCAGGCGTGCCAGAACTCGAAGTTGATGAATGGTGTCCTGAAAGAGGAGCTGGGGTTCCAGGGTGCGTTGCATTCTTCAGTCTTGTTTTCCTTATCATTTTTTGGATTGCTTTCACCTATTCTGTTGTCCCTCCTTCATCTCTTACTACTTTTGGACGAAGAATATTGCGGGAGAGTTCCTCCGGCTGTTTTCGATATTCGTTTTTCTTTGAGTTGGGGAGGGATTCAAGCTGCCATGACCTCCTATTTTCCCTCCATTCACTCGCGGGTTCATTTATCCCCGGTTCCTTTGTTCTCTTGTGTTTGCTCATATTCTATCTCCGTAATTCCGCTCACAGCCCATCCAATTTATTTTTTTCTATTCAGGCTTCATAGTTTCTGACTGGGCTGCCATGATCAACGGCGTGCAGCCCGCGCTCGCAGGGCTCGATATGAACATGCCTGGTTTTGTCGGGTATGGGGTTGGGGATCAGGTGCGTCTTCTTGCCGTGTCATTCGCATGTGTCTCAACTGCTAATAATATTTAATATACAGGACGACCCCGACCCATCGCAGGCCAACAACTCCTACTGGGGCGCGCAACTTATCGAGTCGGTCAACAATGGCAGCGTCCCGCTCTCAAGGGTGGATGATATGGTACGTTGTTGATTTAATTCAGTGTTTTTCTTTTTTCGTTTCACTTCCCACCATGTTTCCCCTCGAAATCGGCGGTTAAAAATCATATTCACATCGCTTCCGCCTCAGGCGACGATAATTGACACCCTCAATACTGATACTCTTCCCCAGGTCACCCGCACGCTCGCGGCATGGTACAAAATGGGGCAGGACAAGAATTATCCGCTCGTAAGCTTCTCTCAGCGCACACAACAAACGTTTTTGAATGGTGTGAAGGTCAACGATCATGTCAAGTGCGTAATCATTTCTCCATATCGTTGGCCTCATCTTTTATTCCCCTCTGTTTGGGGGGTTTTTTTTTTCGTCTTCACTGCTTTTGAGGGGAGAGTTTTTCCGTTTGGTGTTTGTTCTATCTGAATTGGCACATTTTCTGTTCTTCCATTTCGCTCCTTGCAAAATAGCACTGTCCATTTTCCTGACATCCCATCTCCAGCGTTCAAGCTGACCACTACAAGCTTATTCGTAAAATCGGTGCGGCCAGCACGATCCTCCTTAAGAACACTAACGGCGCGCTTCCTTTAAAAGCCAAGAATCTGAAGCGTATGTGTTGTTGATTTCCCAGCATTCACTCATCATCCAACCGAGTCCAAGGTCTCGCTATCCTGGGCTCAGATGCTGGTCCACCTCTGGCTGGAGCTAATGGATGTAACGACGGGCACGGCGAGTACGTGCTTTCGTGGGATCATTTATATTCATAGCGCTGAGATGTTTTTCTCGTATAGTCGCGGCTGCAGTGAAGGTACATTGGCAATGGGCTGGGGTTCAGGTAATTCCATTTTTTATCTAATGCTCCGCTCTCTCGCTAATATCTATTTCTTCAGGCACCGCGAACTTCCCCTACCTCATCGATCCGCTCGCCGCTATTCAGACTCACGTCCGAAGCCTTAACCCGACGGTGGTTGTCGAGGCAGTGCTGGCCGACTTCAACATGGCGCAAATTGCAGCCGTCTCCGGCCTCGCCGATACCTGCATCGTGTGTGTCAATTCGGACTCGGGCGAGGGGTACATCACAGTCGGCGGGAACGGCGCCAGTGGGAACGCGGGCGACCGCAACAACTTGACGCTCTGGCACGGCGGCGACGCACTCATCCTCGCCACCGCGGCGCGATGCGCGAACACCATCGTGGTGCAGCACGTTGTAGGCCCTGTCCTTGTCGAGAGCTGGATCGACCATCCAAATGTCACAGCGGTATTACACGCGGGTCTTCCGGGGCAGGAGAGCGGGAACGCGTTGGTGGATGTGCTGTTCGGCGATGGCCCGCAGGCGACTAATCCGAGTGGGAGGCTGCCGTACACGATTGCGAAGCAGCGCGACGATTATCCGGCTGATGTGCTCTATGTAAGCAGCGAGACAACGCCGCAGCTTACATACCATGAGGGCGTCAATATTGACTATCGGTGCGGACGTTTCTTAAATTTTCGTAATTTTTGTTGGCAACTGAGGATTATTTTACAGGTGGTTCGATCTCAACAACATTACCCCACGGTTCGAGTTCGGATTTGGGCTCAGTTACACGGAATTTTCTTATCGTGGCCTGCGGATCTCGAGCCCGGGGCGCCACCGTCGTCAGGATGAAGATGCCAACGTCCCATCCACATCTAGACTTTCCTCTGCTCCCGTTAGCTCGGCTGTTCCCATTAGCTCGACTGTTCCCATTAGCTCGGCTGCTCCCACCTCTTCAGTCTCGGCTTCCATCGTCGCGTCCACCTCCGTCTCCATCACCGCTACCGCCCCATCTACCCAGTCTTCTCCTGTGGATGACATTGGTGGACCCGCAGCTCTCTACAAAGATCTCCTCGCCGTCTCTTTCACCGTGCAGAACACGGGCGGTGCCTCGGGTAGCGAGGTCCCGCAGCTCTACCTTGGCTTCCCCGCAGGCGCCGGGCAACCTCCCCGCATCCTGCGCGGCTTCGAGCGCACCCAACTCAACCGCGGGCAGAGCAAGACCATAACTTTGTCTCTGCGCGTGAAGGATGTGAGCGTGTGGGATGTCGTGGCACAGAAGTGGGTCATCCCGAAGGGGACGTTCAAGGTCTTTGTTGGATCGTCATCCAGGAAGATCCAGCTGGAAGGCTCGTTCACGCTGTAGAATAAAATTGAGGTGTACGATTTGTGTATGATGAAGTACAAGCATGTATATGTAGGGTGTTCCAAGGTGTCTTGTCTTTTCTTTTGGAAAGAAATAAATTTACATGCTGGAGACAAGTAGCTAGTTCCAGGGCGTCAACTCTGGATCCATTTCGGAGAATTAGAGTGCCTCGCTCAAAAGCCAGATCGCTGATTTGGGAAACTCAATTTACACAAGGCCTGTAACGTTTCATGATATAATTACCAAGATTTTCTGTGCACAAACACACCGCGGTCGCCTTCAAAACGCGCTTCCGGCTTCCAAGTCTCAGACCTTATTTGAAAACGTGACCGCGTTTGCTAGCGTGGGACCTGAACTTTGAAGTTCTCACGGCCTGCTCACATTCTCACCCAGTTTTGACCCAGTTCCTGGCTGCCTCCGGTGAATGATGTTGGGGCGATAGTTTGCCTGCCCAATAATTCTGTATACGGGACACCATTACTTTGCCAAGAGCATATCCTGGCGCGGAGATCTCCCCTTCTACGCCGCCCATTCTTGTGAATCTTGAATCTTAACCCAGGGGTTGCTCCTCCCTAGCTCGCGTGTACTGATGCTTGGGTGCTATTTCTACGACTCTTGCAGTTTTCACTCGTCTGGGACTGTCGACATTTCTTGGGTGGCCATGGGAGGATCTCCACCTTAAGAGCTTAATCGTATGTAACCACGCTCATTAGATTGTTATCTCATCGGATTGTTATCTTACAGGGAATTCTATTGCACGAAATAGAAGACCTTTGGTCAGAATAACACATCTATTCTTTGGAACTTGACGGCGAAGGCCCCAAAATAGTCCGGCTTCCCGGATCGAAGAGAATTATTGTCAAAACCGAAGTAAGAAGCAGGGGATGTGCAGTCAGCTGGTCGACTCCAGAAGTTCCCGCCGTCGTACAGGTACAAAAGGCCCCACTTTGTTCTCCCATTCAACCTTTCCCGATGGTCCTCTTCTTCGTTCTCGCGACTTTCTTGTCCCAAGTTTTCGCGGACGTAACCACTGGTATCCCTGATGCCGCGCCGCCGGGTTTCGAAGCCTTCACGTCTCCAATCGTACTTCCAGCCCCGCCCATCCGTGGCACGGGCGACTGGGGACCCGCCACAGCCCGGGCGCGTGCCTTCGTCTCCCAACTTACTCTCCCCGAAAAAGTCAACATCACCACTGGGGTTGACATCCTGGGCCGCTGCGTCGGAAATACCGGTACAATTCCTCGACTGGGATGGGGAGGATTGTGTCTGGAGGACAGTCCACTCGGGGTCAGATTCGCAGACTTTGTCAGTGCGTTCCCTGCGGCGATCAACGCAGCAGCGACGTGGGACAAGGACTTGATATATCAACGAGGAGCGGCGATGGGGAAGGAGCATCGTGGGAAGGGTGTGAATGTCGCACTGGGTCCGATGACAAATATGGGTGGGCTTGTTACATTCGGGGATGTTTGAAGGTGTTTATTTTTATTCTAGGCAGACAGGCGGCGGCTGGCCGGAACTGGGAGGGGTTCGGCGGAGATCCGTTCCTCGCGGGTGTCGCGACCGCGCAGACGATCAAAGGATTACAGGACCAGGGCGTTATTGCGACTGTGAAGCATTAGTGAGTTATAATTTCCGCTTATTCCCATATTTCTTTACTGTACTCACTGAGACGGCAATCTACTAGTATAGCAAACGAGCAGGAACACTTTCGTGGTGGATCCGCCCCCGCACAAATTTATTCATCCAATCTTGACGACAAGACATTGCACGAGGTGTACCTATGGCCATTCGGCGAGGCTGTTAAAGCTGGTGTGGGTAGCGTTATGTGAGTTACAGTTTTATTCTTTTACTAATGTAGTTTTCTTTGTTTCAATGCCCCCACTCTACGAACGTCTAAGACGGGAGATTTGATTTAATCATCCAACATGTCGTCGTTCTATGTATCCCGTTCTTCGGAAGTGGTATACGGAGCTCCTTGTCACTTTCAATAATCTTCGAGATGAGATACTAATTTTACATTCTAGGTGCTCGTACAATCTGATCAACCAAACTCAGGCGTGCCAAAATTCGAAGCTGATGAATGGAGTATTGAAAGAGGAGCTTGGGTTTCAGGGTGTGTCTTATCTTTCATTTTTTGTGATTTTCTTTGCGTTCATATGCAACGCTTCTCCTATTTATAATTTTCTTTCCTTGCCGGTGATTCGGGTGAAAGCGGAGATCTTATATTTTCATATCCCGACCACACCCGCCACTTCCGGCGAGCGTTCATACACTTCGTCACGTGATGAGCATTGCGCCTACGCGTACTTGTTGCATTTGTCTCCTTTCGTATCGTCGCTCGCTCGCTCCATGCTAACATCTCCCATCACACATTCAGGCTTCATAGTGTCCGACTGGGCCGCCATGATCAACGGGGTGCAGCCCGCGCTGGCGGGATTGGACATGAATATGCCGGGATTTGTCGGGTATGGTGTTGGGGATCAGGTGCGCTTTCAGCTTTTGGCCTTTTTCCCGTAATATTTTGTGGGGATGAGCTCACACGACATTCCCATACGTACCTACCCACCTCGTGACGTCTCCCCTTATTCTGTGTTCTGGTTCTATTCAAGGCGCCAAAACTTATCCACCTCTTCTCAGGACGACCCCAACCCCTCACAGGCGAACAATTCCTACTGGGGTGCGCACCTGATCGAGGCGGTCAATAATGGCAGCGTGCCTCTCTCAAGGGTAGACGACATGGTTCGTTTTTTCCTTCTATTATTTTCGGTCTTCTTCCAGTTTTTCCTCTACGATTTGTTGAATTTTCGGATGCGGACTCGCGGCAATTTCTTCCAATTCGTTGCATGGCTGATGATATTCCTCTCAGGTAATTCGCACTCTCGCAGCGTGGTACAAAATGGGGCAGGACAAGAACTACCCGCCCGTCAGCTTCTCGCAGCTCACGCAGCAGACATTTTTAAATGGAGTCAAGGTTAATGATCATATCAAGTAGGTCGCTTTTGTATCGGTGTGGCCGATCTTCAACCGCCGTCAATTCGTTCTCAGTGTTCAAGCCGATCACTTCAAGCTCATTCGCAAGATTGCTGCGGCAAGCACAATTTTGCTTAAGAACACTAAAGGCGCGCTGCCTCTCAAGACGAAAAATCTCAAGCGTATGTTAATCTATCTGATGACGGTTCCTGCTCTCGCTGATTTCTGATGTGTCAGGTCTTGCGGTTCTTGGCTCCGATGCTGGCCCGCCCC
Source organism: Mycena rebaudengoi (assembly GCA_029282285.1). Classification (NCBI taxonomy): domain Eukaryota; kingdom Fungi; phylum Basidiomycota; class Agaricomycetes; order Agaricales; family Mycenaceae; genus Mycena; species Mycena rebaudengoi. The sequence continues at coordinate 1,574,998 of JARJCX010000014.1, forward strand.
CGAACGGTCCTAATGGATGTCAGGATGGGACTCGGGAGTACGTATTTTTAAGATCATTACATTCATGACATCTCATGTTTTGTTTCTTGTCCAGTCGTGGCTGCAGTGAAGGTACATTGGCGATGGGCTGGGGCTCCGGTAAGTCATTGCTTCTTCTCGAGACGCACATCTCACTCGAAATCCCCAAGGCACGGCCGACTTCCCTTACCTTGTCGACCCGTTGTCCGCCATCCAGACGCACGTCCACAACATTAACCCAACTGTCGTTGTCGAGGGCGTGTTAAACGACTTCAACATGGATCGAGTAACCTCGGTCTCCGCTCTGGCCGATACCTGCATCGTGTGCGTCAACGCTGACTCGGGCGAGGGCTATATAAATGTGGGCGGGAATCAAGGCGACCGGAACAACGTTCGAATCCATATCAACCTTAAATTGAGCGCCGAACGGCTAATTCGAATCCATATAGCTCACTCTGTGGCACGGCGGCGAGGCGCTCATCCTCGCCACCGCCGCGACCTGCGCCAACACCATCGTCGTGCAGCACGTGGTTGGTCCCGTGATCGTGGAGAGCTGGATTGACCACCCTAATGTGACGGCAGTGCTGCACGCAGGGCTGCCTGGACAAGAGAGTGGCAATGCGCTTGTGGATGTGCTGTTCGGTGACGGTGAACAAGCGACGAACCCAAGCGGGAAGCTGCCATATACTATTGCGAGGGCACGTGGTGATTATGCAGCTGATATTCTGTATCAGAGCAGCGAGAAGACTCCACAGCTAACGTACGCGGAGGGCGTAAATATAGATTACAGGTTTGTGCCAATCTCAGTTGTATACTTTCAACTCTGATGATGTGGTAGGTGGTTCGATCTCAAGAGCATCACGCCCCGCTATGAATTCGGATTTGGTCTCTCATACACCACGTTTACCTATCGCGGCTTGCGGATCTCGAACCCAGGCCCCCATCGCCGCGAAGCGGATTTGAAGAGCTCGACTTCGGCCATAAATTTGTCTACATCCAAAGCCACCTCTACCAGACTCTCAAGTGCTGTAATTTCATCCTCGTCGACCATTGTCAGCGCATCCAAATCCATCTCCTTGACTTCTATCCCTGGACCACCAGCCTCTGCCTCTGCCTCTACCGCGGCCTCCACCACGGCCAGCGCTCCACCCGCCCAGTCATCGCCCGTCGGTGACATCGGCGGTCCCGTGGCTCTATACAAGGAACTCCTCACCGTTTCCTACACCGTGCAGAACACCGGAGGCGTCTCGGGAAGCGAAGTGTCACAGCTTTACCTCGGGTTCCCCTCAGGCACCGGACAGCCGCCGCGGGTCCTGCGCGGGTTCGAGCGCACGCCGCTCGATCGCGGACAAAGCAAGACGGTTACAATCCCGCTGCGCGCGAAGGATGTGAGCGTGTGGGACGTCGTACAACAGAAATGGGTTGTTCCCAAAGGCACATTCAAGGTGTTTGTGGGGTCGTCGTCGAGGAACGTTCGGTTGGAAGGCTCGTTCAGGATGTAGGAAAGACAGCTGGACGAATTATGAGAGTACTAGTGTTCTGGTGGAAATTAAATAAATGGCCTATCGCGCTTCTATAACTCGCGATATATGAGGTTGTGTATGTATAAATCGCATTCTCTTTCTTGCAAAGATACAGCTCCAAGAGCCATTACATACACAAAATTGAATACAACTCAGGGGAAAGGCAGGTCCCCTCCTGATATTTCTTTCGCCATCCTTTCAATCAGTTCCCGCTCGTACGAATTAACAATGCCTGCGGCGGACGGGTCAGGGTGCCTAGAAAAGGCATCAGCCATGATAGCTCGCGCCATTGGGTCCGTTAGCCAACGCGATGGGCCGATACCATCACGTCTGGGTTCGATTCTATACGCCACGAACGTTGGCAGAAATACAATACTATGCTTCAGAGTCTCTGAAGATCGTTCCATCAACGCAGCTATGCCCCTTGCACATCGGATCTGACGCGCAGGCAGGATAGACTGTCCCGTCGGGACGCAGTTGATTTCTGTGATTGTCTCGATGGCGATGGAGGGTGAAGAATTTTGGGCGCTTTCGAGGAATTCCACCAGAACCTCCAGCTTGGCTTCGGACCACTGGGTTCGATATATATAATGTTTGAATGGTTTTTCAGGGCCTGAATCTTCCTCAGTGGTCGCCCTAAGTGCGATATCTGCAGGCACAAGGTCATGTACGAGTGGCAACACGCATGAAACTTCTTTGTCCATCGCTTTTCGGAACAAGGTGTCGATTATCCGGGTTTTCAGGAGCGCAACGATGGAGGGTGCAATTGCTGATGATGAATCGGGAACGAGGAAACTAACATCGTCGAGCGCCGACCTCAAGACATCCATGGGCAACGATCTCCACACCTCTTCACACGGCTTCCCACAGAGCCTCCAGAGGGCTGTGAGGCACAAGTCGATAGAAGTAACGGGGAGACCACCCTGCTTGATAGCAGTCATTAACCCGCCCCAGATGGACTCGGTATTTTCGAATTTTGCCAGCGATGAACAAAAAAACTGCAGGGAGGGTCTTCGATAAATGTAGTGGACGATTCCCCGTGGTAAGGGTCGCCGAGTGTTTTGGGCTGGGTGCCACAGTGATGCGAGGATATTGAGAATATTGTCGAGGTGATGATGCTCAGAGAGGGTCTCCCAGTTGAATCGCCGCACGATGTCGTCGTAGAGCACCTCCAGCGACGTCAACATGGCTTCTGATGGAGAAGAACAGTGGAGCATCAGGAGCGCCAGAGTTGAGTCAAATTCGTAGGGTAGACGGTCCAAGTTGGCTGCGAGCCTTAGGTACTGGAACAATATGGCGTGGGGTACATTTATCTGTACAGTCTCGAGAAACTCGCGAAGCCAGCCCAAGGTCGACAAAAGCGTTGGGATGTCCACGTTGTTGATATCTAGAGTTTTCAACACGGCGCGAACCTCGGTAGATATCCCCCATTCCTCGGGCTTGTCCGCGAGGAATATATCTCGGAGCTCATTGACAAAAACAATTATCGGCCTTACATGCGGGATGCACTCCTTTCCAATATCGGATTGGAAAGTCGCGATGGTTCCGCATGCGATAAGAATGCGGTTATTGAAGAAGCAGAACATGTTCCACTTCATCAACGCTAGAGAAGAAATGGCGTAATGACTGATTTCTGGCGGCTTGCTTGCTGCATTACGGGCAAGGAGTACGTCAAATCCGTAATGATGCATCTCCTTCCCAGGGTAGCTTGGTCGTGGTAGGCTAGCGATGGTCCAAAGGGCTTTGAAGCACGTTATTTGACGCCGCGTCTGGACATCGGGAGAGAGCAGCCCGGTGTCGGCGGTGCGCACCAAGTCTTGGATGCGCGCTACGAGGCGGACCTCGGGGTGAAGGACAAGGGTGTGCATGTGCATGGCTTCAGGTAAATCCCGTCTCCCGTTGGGGCCCCAGAGGGCCTCCGGGATTCCCTCCACAAATAGCTCCAATTGATCCTCGTCCGTCACGCATTTGACTGTCCAAATCAGGGCGCGTTGGTCGCGGTGGTCGCGATCGCGGGACATGCGTGTGGCACGATGGACGATGGCTTCGACAACACGATGAGGCCGGCGTGGGCTCAGGTGAATACCCGCTAGCCATCGACGAACGGATGTGGGGGAAAGCCGGATGTGTGAGGCGAGATTCCACAGTGCGCCTGAGAGCGGGGTGTGATATGGGCAATCGAGGTAAATGAGAGGGAGAATTGTCAAGCCGGCATACACCATGACAACAAGGCCCAGGATAATCGCAGATACTATCATGAGGATTTTGTTGACGGGGAGAAGAAATGCTACGAGGCCACCAAAGAAAAGGATGAGGGATGAGTGCAGCAGCAACGGAATTACTTCTACCACGGTACACATGTCGAAACGCTTGATGCCGTAGTACAAGTACGAGTATATCCGCGCACGAGTGACTGGAGCGGAACACATATTGGCTCTGTGAAGGAAGTCGCGGGCCCATTGCTCCAAGAGGGTGGCTATGAGGGCTGCGGAAAGACTGAGGCCCAAACTAATGAACCAGAGCGTGTTGCAGATGATTGATGCGTTCGAAGGGACAAAGGCGTTGGATAGCTGTGGCTCATATCGAATAGTCCCATTAACGGATGCCGAAAGCTGCCTCGAGATTTGTTCCAATATGAACACCGTAGCATCTCCAGAATTCGGGACTAATCCCCTGTAGCTTTCGATCAAGAAAGCCGTTAAACTAGCAGAGAAGAGGCCAGCCTGTTGCGACTGGTGAGATTCTGGGATAACGGGGCGGAACAAGGAAACCTCACGAAAATCAATATGCCTTCCATATTCCTTCTCCAGCTCTCCACAAGTGCTCTATCGTACTTTTCGGCCTCGGAGACGTAGACTGCCCAGAGCTTCGCAGTTGCCGCCTCATCGCCACGGTTTGACGCTGTGTCCGCAAGAATCGATTACCGTGTCTCTCTACGTGCCATATAAAGGAGTTACCATAAGTGTTGGGAGAACTTCTTTCGTTCGCCATCGTGGTCGGAGGTCAAGTCGTTTGACCGCAAACGTCGGGGGCTTTTGCGGCTGACGTTAGCTGTCACGTGTTATGGGCGCTTGTTTTTCGGCGCTTCCCGCCACCTGGAACGAGAGTTTGAGCCAAGTTTGAGCCCTAGATTGAGGTAGCAAATTTGCGCCACTCGTCATTATTATTCCCAACAATTTCCCACCATTTATCATCTATCCCAGATCTACCATTGCGTGGTTGCTAAATTCGCGTTGATTTCCTCCAGGTTTATTACGCCGTCCCTGTGTACCGTTTGAGTGAAGGCTGACCGGACTAATTTTCACTTCTTTGTATTCGTCTAGTCTTACCCCGGCGTGTGGAACATAGCGACCGGGAGCTTTGGCTAGAAGGGTGCGGAGAGGTCCAGGGACGATAGTGTACTTGGTACCTGTACGCTGGGATACTTCCTGGGAACCGGTGTTCATGAGTTGGACTGTGCCGTGTAGTGCTACCTACCTACCTGTGCGTTCCCAGCGGTCCTTCGAAAGTTACATAAAACTTCAACATTTGATAACTAAATTTGAACTTGAGTCGGGAAGAGACGATATTTGATTATACAATGATTATACAGTATTATTGTCTGGAAGGGGCGCTTTATGTGGAAAAACCTTATCAAGTGAGTGCAGCTCCATCTGCTCTCCACTTCCCGTCCGACGCGGACTCGGAGCCCGAATTTGAGAGAGCTCGCCAAGGTCACTATTCGTCGTCTTTGGGAAATTACCCTCGGAGATATCGATGTTACTGTGAATGTCCCTAGAGAGAAGTGTGCGGAAATCTTCGCGCGAGTTGAGCGTCCACATCGCAGAGATTGCGTACAGTTTTGGAAGGACCATGTTGGTCCCGACGACGAGCGCCATCCACACGGTAATTGTATCGTTGTCGACCAGCGAACATACTAGATTGACCAAGGCGCATACAGTGGGCGGTGCCATGGACTGATGAGACGCACAGTAAACCAGAGAAAGTGAAGCAAAGTACAGAATGTTCCATACCTGAAAAGTCAGCGATGTGATCCGATTCAAGGTCCCTGCCATTTGTGGTAGATCTTTAGAACGCATCTACGTGGAGTCAAATTATACCCCCTGCTATGCAAATTGTGGTAGGACACACCAATAGAATATATGCGATACTCCCACAGAGAATCCCGTCCCCCGCAACCATCGTTGCTCGATGAACTTGTACTGCAGGATCCGTGAGAAAATATAAGTAAATGAAGGATACATAAGTGCATACTCCAGTGATTATTCACGGCTTTATCGAGACTCGCAAATGTGAACCAGCACTGTTCGCATGAGGCATCACCAGATGAAGTCTGACGGGTGCGTAGAGGCTTACCGAGACACATGCAAATACAAAAGAGGATGACAGAATGACACCAACAGAGACCGTAAGGTAGGTATTTTTCGATATCCTCTGCATTAGGTGAGAGATGAAGGTGACGAATCGAAAAAAGACGTACCCAAAGCCTATGCGCAAAAAATGCTTGTACATAGAGCGCGATCAACGCAACCACCGTCAAGTTGGACTGGAATAGCCAGTGGGTGAAGTACAAGTTGGACGCTGCAGAAAGATCTGAGAAGTGTTCCACGTTCTGGGCCCAATACATCGTGCTGAGAAGTCGGCCTGATTAGCGCGAGCATTAGAGTGATCGTGAAAAAAAGTTACATTGCTTGTGCACTTTTGAGGGTCGTGGCAAGAAACAGGCCAAAGACAAAGAGTTTGACGCCAGCCATGTCTGCTCTGTAGTTCCCCCAGTATTTAGTGATTTGCGCAAAGAGAATCCCTTGGCAAACGAGCTCCGCAAGTATGCCTATATCCTACGCATCGATTAGCACTTCAGGTCTGAGGATTCGACATCTTTCGACGCACATATCCACCGAGAATGATGGGGATACTTCGGGCTGGAAGACCGGGCATGTCGAGTGTGCTGAGGAGAGGAGCTTGCCGCAAAAATGTCTCAGAGTGAGACGGAAGTGATCGTGTTTACGTATTTACCACGGGGACCTTGCGTGCAGGGAAATGTCAATTAGCCGAACTTGTGAATGTTCTCCTTCTCCTTGCAGGTATATTATTATACTCGGGTATATCCATTTAGTTAGACCGACTCTGCAACGATTGCGAGCCATAAAAATTGTGGAAGTATCCAGCGGTTTTTGACCGACCATGTTCGACCAGTGTCCGTGACGTGGTATGACGCCTGACAAAGTGGATTCATGAATCTGTATTCGATGGACATGTTGAAATAAAGGTAGCCACGGCATTTACTGGGGATATAGCAGAAGACCCTCGCAAACGCGCAGGGGATTCATTCAACAACTATGGCCTATATACACAAAAGGTGGGAACGTATTAGTACGATTAAGGCGTGATTAAAGGTATGAGCGGCGTAGAAAGAAAGAATGCAGGTGGCGACGGCGTTCTGTGAAACATCAAGTTGAAGGCATCAATGACAGCGAGCGGGCGGCCTCGAAATTCCAACAGGACAAGACAAGAAAAGATTATAAACACAGTGGATTTTGTGGCTCAGAGCTGAATGGAAGTAGCGAAATATCATCTGCAAAATCAGAAACTACAAGTCATTCACTAGAGACATCCAAACAGCACACAGATTGGAGATAACTCTTCCTCAGCGGGTTGGACCCGATACACATTAAGAACAAAATTGATATAGGGAAGTACGAAGGTATTTTTGGAGGGAATCCTGGAATCTATAACTGCTCATGGCAAATGAGCCATGTAGTTCAGGCGCGAGCCCGGAGTTTTGCGTGCAAACGTCAGAGTTCCGGCCAAATCCGGGCCAGGTAAGATTTGCTTCATCAGCGTGACGAAGTGGAGATACGCAGAATCAAACTGGGCGTTATGCATTGTCGAAAACGAGGAGAATGGGTCCGAATGGCCCAGACAGCAATGCACCGCCTGCAGGCGCGGGAGGTGCTCCGTATAATTAGCTGCTGCGAAGAGGGGGAGCGGGGGGACCTGGAAACCCACATACGAGAAATCGCTCGGATTCCTGTAGTTAAGCTCGGTGTTGGCGGTGAGCGTGAGGGTTTCGAGAAGAGGTGTGGTGATAGGGAGTCGTTCGACGGTGTTGGCTAAGTACGCTCGAATGAAGGTGAGATGTGCAATGTTTACGGACACGTTAATAGATCGGAGGGCTGGGAAATATGGCAAGTTGGGAGGAACACCGCCTGCGGGCAGGAGAATATCAGCATGGATGACACGACGGAGAGACAATGGTCTCACCCCCTGGGTAGATCTCTAGATGCCGTAACGTAGCTGAAAGGGCTTTCATGAGTTTGTAGCATTGTCCGTCGGTGCGAGTGCCTGGACATATGGCCAGTCGATGGAGCTGGGGCATTCGGAGCAAAAAATTACAGGCTCGAATGGTGATATCGGTGGTAAGAGAGGTGGGGAGGAGTAGTTCCTCCAATTTAATGACGATATCGGTGGCAGGGGACGCACGTACGCCGTGGGGGTCTGCAATAATATGGTTGAGTGACAGTACCCGCACAGACGAGACGGCATGCAAGATCAGGGATGGGGGCACAGGACCTATGCGAAGCAGATGAAGGCGGTCTAAGGAGGGGAGAGAAATGAGGTCGTAAATGCAGGAAGCCAGCTCCGGCAGAAGATAACTCCAGGATAACGCGCTGCCGTTTATCGCCAAGCGCTCTGGATGCAAGAGCATGCGGAGAACGGCCACGAGGTTCATTTGGGCCTGAGTGGATTTGGGGAAATCGATGGTCACATCGCGAATGTGTACCATGAGATGCGGGCTGGAAGCGAAAAAGGTACAGGCGCGCTCGAAATCACTGGATATCCCTGACAGGTCCGCCCCGCGAAGACAGATGGATCGAAAGAGATGTGATTGGCTGGGGTGGAGAAAGGACTTTGCAGACAAGCAGCAATTTTTGAGAGCAGACTTGTCTTGTACTTCATCGACTATGGCGGCCACAAGCTCTTGGGGCAAAGCGGTCATGATGGCGTTAAGATGGTCCAAATCGGGATGGCCTTCAGGCAAGTGCATCCGGTTTGATGGCCGACCTTCCGAATTGTTCCGATCCGTTGGTTGAAAAAATGAGGAGCTGTCCAGCATTATACGTAGGTACCAGGACTCCGTATGTATATCCTTAACTCAATAAGAAGTCGGATTGTTTCTACGCCGAATCAGAAAGTTGTACAAATCCCTAGGGCGGAGTTGAACCGCTACCCTTGCACTACTACATTTTAGCCTTCCCGGAGGCTTTGCATATATTGATTCCATCCAGTTTTGTTAAAAAAAAACCTCAATCAAATCTAATGCTCTGAACCGCCTCCCACATCACATACAACTTCAACGCGTCATATTAGAATGTGGGCTGCCTGCACCAGGACCAGAGGAGGGACTCTGTATTTTTTTACTACAGCGGCAGGGATGGGTGTCGCAATCAATAAATAAATAAATGACGGAGTTTGGGGCACCGCAAGGAGAGAAATAGAAAAATGGTCCAAGAGCAAAGTAGAACCGCCGCCCACGTCATTGACCATGGTTTCACCGAATAGTGCGACATGGACTGCCTCTTTCAGGACTCTGTTATATCATACTTTTGCTGGTTGAATAAGTGGTGCATTTCGGCTCGGAATAAAAGGGTAGAGTTGAGCCAGAATGTCCATCACCACTCAGTTTTCACCCGTACTATGAGCTTGGGGCAGGGGTAGTCCACCGACTTTCTTGAACTCCCATGTCATCAATATTATTCTCGCGGGAAGCCTGTACCAGGACTTTCTACATCCTATCACTGCCATGCATGCAACTGAGTCGGTGACCGAGTAAAAGAGAGAACAAAACTGAAGAATGCACAAGATGTATCTCCTAGGGCGGATTCGAACCGCCTCCCACGTCATACCCCCAGGATCAAACAGGCTGCGTAATAGAGGGATGTGGGCTGTCTGCACCAGGACTCTGTTTTATTCCATCTTGGGTGCTTGGGTAGGTGTGATCATCTACTCGGGCTCTTCCTGCTGCTCCCAAAGTAAATATCTTTCATGCACTTAGACTAGTGTTGCCACGGCTCGGCTCAAAGCCGCTAGCTGCCTGAGCCGAGCCGAAAATCAGCTGAGTCGAGTCAGCCGATGGATTACCAGCTTCATGCGGCTCGGCTCTGCCTCAAGCCGGTTTGAAGCCAGCTCAAGCCAAAGCTTGGCCAAATTCGGCAATCTACCATTTATGCAGTGCGACATGGGCAGCCTCTACCAGGACTCTGTGATATTATATGGATTATTTCTGCCATGAACCAAAAATACACCAAGAATTCCCGAATGTCCTAGGGCGGAATCGAACCACCGCCCACATCATACTCTGCTTAAACTTGGAAGCATACAAATAGCGGGACGTGAGCTGTCTATACCAGAACTGTCTTTAATACTGAACTCAATATTCGAATAAGTGGCTCCTTGAAAAAAAAAATAGTAGGTTGTAGCAAGAATGTCCTAGGCCGCCTCCCCCACTATAAATCCACCATGATGTTGCAGTGATGTGGGCAGTCTGTACTAGGACTCTGTCCTCCCACCGGCATAAATGTAATTTATCAGGGCTCATTGAGAGAAAAAAACATGGGATGGATGAATGTCCCAGAGTGGATTTGAGCCATCACACACTACCTGGAAAATGTATCATGTAGGGATGGGGCTACCTCAGCCAGGACTGCTCATATTCCAAGGTTCACTTCTTGAATAAGTGGTATTATTGTCTGCCTTGAGCCAAAAATACCATTGTCCTGGGGCGGAATTAGCCGCCGCCATATATGCGATCAAGCTTCAAATGTATTGAGTGAGATGGGCAGCCTCTGGTACGACCTATCTGTCTCGGTGCTTGAATAAGTGTAATTCTGTCTGCCGATTCAACGAAAAAAATGGGCTCTGGCTGTCGCCGTATGTCCTTAAGCGGAATCGAACGCCTCCCACATCATGCCTCTTTATCTACGAGCTATAGTGGGACGTGGCAATCCTGTACCAGGACGCTGTTATATCCTATTCTTGGAGCTTGGATACGTCAGAGTATTTCTGTGCTGCCCCCAAAAACGCTTTGTCCAACTAATATCCTACCGCCACCCACATCATACATAGCCAACTACATATTGAATTCGCACATGAAGTGATGTTGGCTGCCTGTACCAGGACCGTGTATCGGGTCCTTGGGTAGGTGCGAACATTTAACCGGTTCGTTCCTGGCACCTGCTGCTGCCGAAACAAATATCTTTCGCATGCAATTCGACTAATTTGAATGCTCATAATCGATTTTGCCTGGGATTTGCAGAGAGGAGCTGTATGTAGGTGGGCGAGTCTAGTGGGTTGATTAATCTAGTTCTGAATTCCAACCTTCAGCGCTTGCGTCACAGTACGACTATAGCACCTGCACGACAGGATAAACTCATTTTTCAACTCCTAGTTGATTAAATTTAGATTAATTTCCAGCGTCGGGCTCAACGCTCTTCGAGGTATTCACAACTCATACTAGTACTCGCTCCCAGTTTGAACTCCCCCACTGAGCGGAGCCACCCGATCCGATCCGATCACGGACTGCGTGGACTGCCGGCACGGCTCGGCTTCAAGCTTACGCTCAACAACCACCACGACGGGCGAGCTCCGTCCCTTCCCTTCCTCCATTGCCTTTCGGTATACGTCCTCTGCGTATCGTTGCCGATCACAAGGCACACCGCGATGCCGTCATTACTACAGGACCCAATATTGCGAATGCGAATGCGAATAATGCGACACCGAGGAACAGCCCGCACACCCAGGAAGCACCGCCAAAAAAATCATCGAGGCATGCACGCGACGGAATTATATCATCCTGCCGTTGGCCCTTATCTGCCATCGCCGAAGCGCAAGTGAACTCTACTTCCTCGAAGCGCTAGTGTATCTCTCTCTGCGTCCAGCATCCACGCGCATGTCCTCGAACAGCAACCACACTGTGTCCGGCGCCTCGCCATCCGCAGCGCCACCCCCGAGTCCTAGACGCATGGCAGCCGTATCCGCGTCCCGTGCCCTCTCTGCGCCCCATTCGTGCCTCAAAACGCTGGAGAGCCGGCGCACACAAGGCGCCGCGCGCTGCCTCCGTCGCTGCCTCCTCCGCCACCCACGTGCATACCCACCCTGCAAATTAACTGCACAACAACCCTCTGGACCGCCTACGCCTCCTCGTGCTCAACTGGGCGCTCTTCCCAGCTTCTGCAGCGGTGCCTACGGCGCCAGACGAATGCGCGGTGCTGTAGTGCGTGGTCGCACGGGAGCAAGGACGACATTTCCCGGCCTGCGCGCGCAGCACCTCGAAGCAGATCTAAACCCGAACGTGTGCGCGCCGGCCAGCGGAAGATCGTCCTGAACGCGGTGGGAGAAGAGCGAGAGTGGGACGTCGTGAGTAAGACGCGTAGAGAGCCGCCGGGGTATACATGATCGCGTGCGTGCTTCTTTTGGTGCGGACCGCGTTTTTTTAAAATTGCGAGCAGCGCGTTTCTGTGCGGACTCCGTTGGATTGTGTTGTCGCGTGTCGTGGCAAGATTTATTTCGCGGCGTGTAGGTGTCGTACCTGTTCCACGACGCATCATGGTGGCGCGCGCATTCCGTGTTCGTCGAGTTTCGTTTTTATGCGTGAGCTTCTGCCACCCAGCGGATATTTTACTTCATGCTGATGAATTGCATGTAAACCCGGGTCTTCTCCCCCTTCTCCACCCGGGCACGCCGCTTCTCGGAGATTCGCAGCTGCCGCAGAGCGCATTGGATAGGTGCGCTGTGTCTTTCTTTCTTTTGTTTTTGTTTTTGTTTTTGTTTTTGTTTTTGTTTTTATTCATATTTCTCTCGTGTTGTTTTATTTTTTGTCGTGTCGTTGGATAGTTAGTTGGTTGGTTCGGCCATTGAACATTTGGCTGTTGGTTTAGATATCGGCCGTTATCACCTTCGCCGCACGCCACTTTTGGCCAGCGTCCCCATGGCGAGATCTGTTGGCGCGGTCTCCCGGCTTGGCGCAGATCTCGCCAATGTGGCTTCATTTTCTCCTTTCGCCTATTATCTGGTAGCGTAACGAGTCGCGTTTGCGTGTTCCAACCGACGGACTTTCTGATTATTTTATGCCATACTCACTGAATTTGACCCAGTTCTTTTGTTTCGGTCGCTCAGCGAACCCAGCGCGCGCATCTTCACGGGTTCAACATCTGTGTTTCGCGTATGTACTGGCAGGCAGCGGAGCGGTCTTCTGGATGTTGGCACCGACGCAGTCAGGTGTGCGGGCTCGTGCCGAGAATCTTTGACATCCATGCGATATGACGCGCAACTTTTATTCTTGTTTATTCCCTTCCGCCCTGCTTCACTTACCCAAACGCGCCATCGTGTATTTTTCTTTCCATTCTACCTCCACGCTCGTTATTGTTTGCTCCCTCGACCCGCTTTCCCTCTTCTTGTTCATTCTACGCTCGCTCTATTTTTTGTTAGATCTCCCTCTCTTTCGAACCATACAACTTGTAATTTCTTCTCTTCTCCCACCAGAAACGCGAGGGATGAGCGCGCGCACTGTCGCGCACCTCTTCAGCATCACGGACAAGATCAAGGACCACTTTGTCAAGATTGTGAGATTTTTCTTCTCCTTCATATCCCCTGCTTTTTGGATGGAAGCGATGTATTGGAAGGGGAGAACGGTTCCCGCTCCTGCAATATTCTGCGATGGCGACTGCTCGCCCATTCGTGATCTGCTCTTGCCCAAATTCCTCATCTCGCATCCTTTATCGCTCCATCCCACCCTTCTTCGTACCTCCTTCCCAAAGCAATGTATTCCCCTCAACCGTTGATGCACCTCTGCAGTGCAACGAAGAACTCGCTGAGCCGGAATATGAAGGTCTCGCCGCGTCCCTTTCTTTTTTTTTTCTTGTTTTTTTTTGGGGGGGGGCGAGGGCGGTATATGATGGACGTGGATTATTCCTATAAAAGATGGGCAAATTCAACACGCATCGCGCCGATGCGCAATCACGATGCGTCTCCAGCCTGAACCACACATATTTCCATTCATTCAGCACGTTCGCCAACCGCAGGACTATTACACAGCCTGACTGCCTACGTCCCGCTACCCTTTTTTAACGATAATGAAAGAAGTCTTGTTTGCATGCTGCACTGAATACTCCCTTCCGCCTCTCACGCAACTCTGCAAGGTCTTCTTGCACCCTCACACTCGGCCCAGATTCGAGTCTCTGCCTGCTGCCGATCCCCGCTGCCGAGCCTCTTTTAATTTCCAAAAAGAAAATCCGATCTGCACCGTAACAGTGCAAAACGAGGTCCCTTTTAATTTTATTCGAGTGTGGTGCCGGCGTGGTCCGAATGCTATTTCCCCCTGCCACAGCCTTCTCCCCGGAACCCGTCGTATACCGCTTAGTTCCCTTCAGTGGATCGGATCAGAACCTATCGATAACTTCCAAGAACGTCCAACCCGTGATTGTTCCTCCTCTTCTAATTGGGCCGCGGGCGCGGCTCTTTCAGGACGTAAATAGCAGATCCCACGGGCATGAGACTCAGCCTTTGTGGCAATCTCGGCAGCCGTGGTCTCAGGCGCCGGAGTCTACCCATCTCTTACCTACGATCCACCATAATGTCTCAGTTTACAATGCACTCATCTCTGGGGACTTCCCTTCAGAGTTCAATGTGACTTGTAGTGAACTTCATCTGTGGCTCCTTGCCATCAATACTCACCCCAATTCAAGCCTCATTCTCACTTCTGCTTGCAACACTTGAAACATAGAGCTTATTTTCGATACAGAGCATCAGCAGATACATATATAGACCTACTGTGATCCATGTGATGCTGAGAATGCACAAATAGAACGGTATCCGTGGGAGGAACACAGCAACATATATATGTGACCGCATGAACCGCACCCCTCCCCGGGGTCCTTGTCGAAAATGTCCACAATTACTACAGACAATTTCAAGAATCTCATCCAATATGTCATCCTTGCGGCAACTACTGCCCAGAACATTGCAGGAACAGCCAATGTGCCTTTTCTTGGCTTGACTGTCGCATTATGTTTGTCCATTCCGAAGTGTCTCGAGGTAAGCTGATTCCCCTCTCTATTGATACCAAATTTTTAACACAGAAAAATAGTCAACCAGATCAAGCAAGGAACAATATGCTGAGATTATGGAGCAGATTCATGAAATTCTGTGTATCATTGTGCAGCTTCATTCAACTTCAGAAATTAAGGGTGTTCTTCCAACAGCACTGCTGTATGACATTGCAACATTTGCACGGTGAGTATCATCTGATAATGACATTGGATTCACTCAATGCTGTATGCCAGAGCACTCGAGAAGTTGTTCACAAATGTGAATGGGCAGAAAAAAGGCGCTCTGAGAAAAATAAAGGGACTTTTTCGACAGCCTGAGGCTGCAGAAAGGCTGGAAACATGCCAGCAAGAGCTCAGCAAGATGGTTGAATTGTTCAAGGTGTGTTCTACTAATTGTATTTCAATGCATATTCATATCATTAACTTTCATTGCAGGCTCATGTTACAGGTTCAACCTTGTCTCAAGTGGGGCAAATGAAAAAGGATGTGAAAGAACAGCATGAACAGCTTGTCGCCCTTTTAGAGACTGACTCTGACCTCAGCAGTTCTGATTGCTCCTCAGTGAGTACAAATTAAGACCATTGACACTCTTTGCTCAAGGTTATTAGGTGACAGGAACTTTGGCAAGCTTAGTGAATAATAGGTGAGCAAAACCTGAAAACCCTATCAGTCTTGCTAAAGATTTTGAACAGCTCAGGATCTTTTGGTTTACTTCCACCCTGCCCACAAATTTTCCATGGCCGTGAAGCTGAGCTCCAGGATGCAGTGGATATCCTGATCCAGGATTCAGCCCGCATTGCTATCCTAGGTGCAGGGGGAATGGGAAAGACCAGCCTTGCCACTGCAGCCCTCCATAATCAACAAGTGGAAGCCAAGTATTCACACCAATACTTTGTTCCATGCCACTCAAGCTCCACTTGCACTGAGCTGGCAGCAACAATTGCAGATCATATTGGGTTGGAGAAGGGCTCAAATATGCCAAAACGGGTTGCACATCATTTTGCCCATGCTCCTCCTTCCCTTCTTGTTCTTGACAATCTGGAGACCTGTTGGGAACCCCTGGCACCTCGGTCCGAAGTTGAAGAGTTTCTATCGCTTCTAACTGATGTCCTCCACTTGGGTCTCATGGTGAGTTATGTTGCAAGTTTATCAAATAATACATTGAACTTCTTGTAGATCACCCTCAGAGGTGCTGAGCGTCCAAGAAAAGTCAAATGGACCAGGCCTTTTTTGGCCCCCCTTGAGCCACTTTCCAATGTTGCTGCTCGGCAGACCTTCATTGAGGTTGCGGATGATGATCACGATGATGCTGGCATCAAAGAACTCCTTGAACTGACCGGAAATCTTCCACTGGCAGTCAGCCTCATTGCTAGTGTTGCCAGTTCTGAGGGATGTGCCCAGGCACTTTCGCGGTGGAAACTGGAAAGTACCCGGATGCTTTCCGAAGGGTATGACCAGAGATCAAGTCTAGACATCTCCATCATGTTGTCATACACAAGCTCTCGGATGACCCCAGGTGCTCAACAGCTCCTCAGTATTCTGTCTATGCTACCAGATGGGCTTGCAGATACCGATTTGGTACAGGCCAAACTACCAATCCATGACATTCTAGCCTGCAAGGCCACTCTGATTCAAACGGCCCTTGCATTTGTTGGCCAAGATCAACATCCCAAAGTTCTGGTTCCAATACGAGAACATATCCTCCATACTCATCCTCCAGCAAATGCCTTGAAGCTAAAATTACGAGAACATTTCCATCAAATCCTTGATCTTTGGAACCAATTCAAGAATCTCAATGTAACAGAGATACACCCTCAGATTGCACAAAATTTGGGCAATTTCAACACTGTTCTCCACGATGGGCTTGGACCAGAGGGCCCTGATATTGTCCAGAATGTTCAGAGTGTCCTGTTTCTCAATCAATTCTACAATCGGTTTCAAGTCACATATTCATCTCTTCTGCTGCAGCTTTCTGGGAAAATGCCCCATTGGAAACATCATCCAATTTTGGGAGAATATCTGATTCAAGTACTGAGAGCATCTAGATATTTGCTTGCCCTGGATTTCAATGGTGACATCACCCTAGGTACTCAGTATTTCAAATCAGAAGCTCCACTGGAACAAGGTAAGACATAATCACCAGCATTGTACCTAACTAATTTCCACCAGCCAGATGGTATCATGCTCTAGGAGTCCACTTCATGGACACAATGGATTTTGTGAGAGCTCTCAAATATTTTGAGAGAGCATACTCTCTAGCAGAAAGTATTGGATACCCCACAATTGTTGGCTCTGACTCATTGGGGGGCATATGCCAAATCCTGACTGTTACTGGAAAGCCCTTGAATGCGCTCATGCATGCAAAAGAGGCATACAGATCCACTGAGCACACAGGGGACATATATGGACAAGTATGGTCTCTCTATTTTCAAGCAAAATGTCACACAACACTGGCAAACTATCAGCATGCTCAACATCTTCTGCAAAATGGCTGAGACATGTTAACTGCCTGCGGTCAACAACAGAGTTCATTGTGGCTTGAGATGCTCAGTTCTCAGGCTGAGATCCACCTGTTGAAATCAGAGTATCAGGAATCTTACCAACTTCAAGTAGCCATAGCATCCAGCTGCAATCCAATTTCATTTAATGCTGTCATGGCCAACTTGAACATTGCTCTCATTGACATTACCACTGGTGCTGACTCCAAAATCATTTGCCAAAATCTAGACATAACTCAGTCTCATTTGAAAGCATTATTTGGGTATCATGGCAGAGTGACATGTCTCATAGCAGATTTTGCAGCTGCTGAACTCCATCTTCGAGATGGGGCTATTGGTCCTGCAAAGGCAATGTTTGAAAAATGTTTTGTGTCCTCTTTTATTTTTACAGAACTGGGACTCCTATGTGCTGAAAGGCTTGGAGATCTTTCCACTGGCATGAATGGCATTTCAACTACACTCCAATGGGGAGGAGTCTTCCTTAGCTTGGCTTTGAGGTGCAAGGACAAGTACCAGACAATGCATGCATTCCGATGCCTTGGCCAGATTCTTTCTGCTGAAGGTGACGATGAAACAGCACTCAGCCTATTCAATGTTGCTCTTGATGGATTCACATTCATGGATGTCCATCGCTGGAGGGCAGATTGCATGGTTCAAATTGCCGATATATTGAATAGTCGTGGAGAGGTCATGAAGGCAGTTGGATTGTGGATGGCAGCAAGGCCTCTGTTTGAAAGATCTTCCCAGATGAAGGATATAATCAAACTTGATGCAAAGCTAGCAGAGGTTGACTCTGCTGTTTTGGTTGTGTATGAGGAGAAACTCCAACATCTTGCATAATTGGGTGTGCCTGGTAGTTCCCCAGATGAGAAATATATTGTGGAGGAGGAGGAAGAGGAAGAGGATAAACTGGCTCAAACAAGTGATTTTGGGGACAAGGGGAGGCAAGGAGTTTTGGTTTGAATTGCAGTCTAGATCTCTGATTGTCAGGGTTTGTATTAAGTCGTGTTATTCTCTTCAACTTTTCCATAGATTTTTGGACAAATACATACCCACCTATTTTTGGTATGCAGGCCACACATCCAGGGCATAGCATCTTGTCCAGTATGTAGTCTGTATTTATTCATTCATTGAGCTACCACGGCACTTATGCCAATTTGTTAACCTCCAGAGCTGCAGTTGACCAGAGTGAGGAATGAATCAGCTTTAGGAGCCAGTGAATCCATCATTTTCTGTTCTGTCATGTGGCAGGAAGGAAATAAGCGGCAGAATGGAAGTGAGGCTCTGTTGCAAGATGGTTCTGTGTCTTTGAATTAAATAAAGGCATTAACTTTGTTAAGGCAAGTCACGTGGTTCATTCAGGTTTGTGCCATGATGAAAATTGTTATTACCCACTTTTTTCATTTGCAGGCATATGCAGACGAGGGAGGAATACAAGGTGTCTCTTCTTTATACAAAAGTCGCACTGAGGTGTGGAGAAAGCTGTGTCTAGAACTGAAAGGAGCCAGTTAGGTAGACAAAGCTGTTCAGTGTAATAGATGCAAGCTAAGAATAAGGATGAGAAAGTTCTCTGTGCCGGATGGTCCTGTATCTTCTCGGGATAATTTATGGTGGCTATTATTGCAGGGAGAAAATCACACATTTGACTCAAATCAGAGCCATTTGAGGTGACTAAAGTCTTTTTTTTTTCACCTCAAATGATTCTGCGAGGGAGGAAACCACTGTATATGCTGGGGCGGAGTCAAATCACTGACCACATCATCAACGGCGTCATGGCAGTATGCACCCATGAGGTGATGTGAGAAGCCTGTACCAGGACGCTGTTATACTATTATTTGTGAGCTTGGAGTAATTCATTGAGCTTGTGCCTGTCAGAGGCAAAAAGAAAAAGATCGGAGAAGCAAGTGCAATGCCGTCTAACCGCCTTCCGCATCATAACAATCTACTCCCTTATCATATTGAGGCATGAGATGCTTGTACCTACCATGACTCTGTTAGATACTCTGAATGCCTAAATAAGTGCAGCTATTTCTGTTCCAGGTAGAGAAGAAAAAAAATGCATTTCAATGTCCTAGGGCGGAGTCGAGCCACCGCCCACATCATACTCTGCTTAAACTTGGAAGCACATGAATAGCGGAATGTGAGCTGTCTATACCAGGACTGTCGTTAATACTGAACTCAATATTTGAATAAGTGGCTCCTTGAAAAAAAAATAGTAGGTTGTAGCAAGAATGTCCTAGGCTGCCTCCCCCACTATAAATCCACTATGATGTTGCATAGACTCGTAACCAGTCTGTAATCAATTTCGGAAAAATGTGGCAAGCACTTTCGATGGTTACTGGTACAACTCGTTGACAGCGATCGGGCTGTCCCCGGAGTTTGAAAATTTAGCAGGTGCCGTGATCGGCCGACACAAGAGCCATCAAAGCCCATCAATTCTGGTCGAAAGTTGATGGGTCTTTCCACTCTTCCAAGCTAGATTAAAAGATAAGTGAGGAGGCAAATTGAACCATTTTCAAGCTAAAATAATTCCTGTGTGCTCCAAATCTACTCATATCTAAACTGCAGCCCAGAACAGGACCCTCGCCAAATTTTCAAACTCCGCGGACAGCCCAATGCAATGTCCTGAGTTGTACCAGTCTGTAACCACTGAAAGTGCTTGCCACATTTTTCAGCAATTGGTTACAGACTGGTTACGAGTCTAGATGTTGCAGTGATGTGGGCAGTCTGTACTAGGACTCTGTTCTCCCACCAGCATAAATGTAATTTATCGGGGCTCATTGAGAGAGAAAAACATGGGATGGATGAATGTCCCAGAGTGGATTTGAGCCATCACACACTACCTGGAAAATGTATCATGTAGGGATGAGGCTACCTCAGCCAGGACCGCTTATATTCCAAAATTCACTTCTTGAATAAGTGGGATTATTGTCTGCCTTGAGCCAAAAATAGCATTGTCCTGGGGCGGAATTTAGCCGCCGCCCATATATGCGATCAAGCTTCAAATTTATTGAGTGGGGTGGCAGCTTCGGTGCTTGAATAAGTGTAATTCTTTCTGCTGATTCAACGAAAAAAATGGGATCTGGTTATCGCCGCATGTCCTTAAGCGGAATCGAATCGCCTCCCACATCATGCCTCTTATCCACGAGCTATAGTGGGATGTGGGAAGCCTGTACCAGGACGCTGTTATATCTTATCCTCGGCGCTTGGATACGTCAGAGTATTTCTGTGCTGCCCCAGAAAAACACTTTGTCCAACTAATGTCCTACCGCCACCCACATTGTACATAGCCAACTACATATTGAATTCGCGCATGAAATGATGTTCGCTGCTTGTATCAGTACTGTGTGTCGGATCCTTGGGTAGGTGCGAACATTTAACCGGTTTGTTCCTACTGCTGCCGAAGCAAATATCTTTCGCATGCAATTCGACTAATTTGAATGCCCGTAACCGATTTTGCCTGTGATAGGGTCGGCGAGTCTAGTGGGTTGATTAATCTAGTTCTGAATTCCAACCTTCAGCGCTTGAGTCACTCACTGTACGACTACTATAGCACCTGCACGACAGGCTAAATTCATTTTTCAACTCCTAGTTGATTAAATTTAGATTAATTTCCAGCGTCGAGCTCAACGCTCTTCGAGGTATTCATAACTCATACTAGTACTCGCTCCCAGTTTGAACTCCCCCGCCCGCTGAGCGGAGCCACCCGATCCGATCCGATCACGGACTGCCGGCGCGGCTCGGCTTCAAACTTATGCTCGAGCACCATCACTACGGGCGAGCTCCGACCCGTCCCTTCCTCCTTCCTTCCCTTCCTCCATTGCCTTTCGGTGTACATCCTCTGCGTATCGTTGCCGAGCAAAAGGCACACCGCGATGCCACAGGAAACCACCACCGACTGCGCATACCCATCCCAATATTGCGAATGCGAATAATGCGACACTGAGGAACGGCCCGCACACCCAGGTGTGCGCTCTGCGCCCATAGATGCATCAGCACCGTCCGCCTACAGACGCACCGGCCCCGGCGTCGAGGCGATCGTGACCGAGCCTTCTCGCCCACTCAAACTCACTGCCAGACGGCAAAAAACGCACGAAGAGCCATAAAAACGAATGAAAGGCAAAGAAAATCGTTCGCCTCTCCCCTCCTGGCAAACACCTGCGAGAGTTAGTGGCGCACGCCATGCAGGCCATGCGGCCACCCAACTCAACTACCCGTCTGTCTCTGGCTATCGGACGCCCACGACGTGTCCCGAAGCCCCTGCGTACCCTTCGCCCATCCTTCCATCCACCCCTTCCTTTCCATCTCGCTACGCATGCTGTTTATGACAACCTGCTGACCAACCCCCCTCGCAGAACGACGACGGTGACGCAGCGACCGAAGTGAGTATCCCGGTCGGTACCGTGGCCGTTCATCCTGTGCAAGTTTCGTCGCGGGCGGCGTATGGGGCGCGGCATCCGCTTGCACAACCGCGCCGGCTCGGACTTTATAGAGCGTCGGGCTTGAGCTCTACCTCGTGTATGCTTACGTTCCAACCTGCCCTTTCCTTCACCTCTCTTCGTCACCTAATCTTTTCTTCCAATCCCTTTTCCTTCCTCCTGCACGCCGCACCCCCACACCCACCATCGTACCCCCCGCGTCGTGTTCTCACACTCACACGCGTGGCTGAGCCCCCGCGCGACGTGTCCGACGCACCCTGCGTTCTGATTGGCGAAGAGCCGCGTCGACACTGATGGCAGCGCGGCCGCCCCGCCTTTTTCTGTTCTTCCACGCACTTTACCCCCTCTTCTTCCACTGCACACCGTACATCGACGCCCATTGTGTCATACCCCCGCGTAACGCTCCAACACACGCAGCGGCGTATCTGACGAGCCCTCCGCATCGGGTTGGCATGTGGCGTCTATCCACGTTCTGCTCGAGCTCACGGTCTACGGGGTATAGCGTGCAACCTTTTTTACGCTTTTATTTCCACATTATCTGTTCGGTTTGTCTTCATCCTTCATTTTTTCCCCGCGTTTGCGCGTTTTTTTGCTGCTTTTCGAGGCCTGGCGATTGCATGTGTGGCATGGGATTTCCAGCGGGCCCTGTTGTCGCTTCCACACCCTACTCCCGCACACGTAACGACGTAGCTCGCGAGCCGCCCGTGTTATGGTTGTGGTTGGAACCGTAGGTTGGCGTTGGTGTCACTGTCATTGCGTTCGGGCTGGCGGTGGGATTGGCGTGCATTCTTCGGGGCAGCGCGCAGCCCGTTTTCTTTTGCTTCTATATCCACATTATCTCTTCGCCTTGTTTTCGGCTCGTCTTTGTTCCCGTCTGAGCGTTTTTTTCTTCTGAGGCGTTTTGTTGGTGGAATGTGCGGCGGCGGCATGGGATGTCCAGCGAGCCTTTTTTTTCTTCCACTCTTTTCCTCTCTCCTCCTCCTGTATACTGTAGCGTACCACCCGCGGCATTCTCCAGTCGCATACCGCGCACCGTGGTTGGCGACGAGCCGCGCGCAGTGGGCGCATGCGTTTGTATCGTTTCGGCCATTTTTGTCTTTTCCTTTGTGGAGGTTGGAAGAAAGCCCGGCTTCCCTTTTGGTGTTGGTTTTTTCTTTTCGTGGCTTTCTTGGCGGTTGTGGTTTTTTCTTTCTCGGGGGGTCATCCCGCGCCTCTGCTGTTGGGGATGGGTACATGCAAGGCTGTCGAGTTGACAAGGACGGCGATGGGGAGGACGAGTGTATATCATATGTACTCTGTGTACCGGGGCTTAGGTGACAAAAATAGAGGTGTTAAGACCTGTGTATGTCCTGGGGCGGAATTGAACCGCCTGCCTTACATCATACTCAAAGCCAACGGTGGCCATGGGATGAGTTATATTGGGATGTGTGTCAAGACTCTCTTATATTCTACTCTGAACGCCTGGTCTGGATAGCTGCACTTCATTAGGTCCGCTGACAAAAAAGACGCCAGCTTTGGCGCAGATGCGACACAAGAGCCTCATGTCCGACATTCAGGTCAGAAAATCAATCTGGTATGCGAGGGAGGTCAGCGCGGAATTTTATTGGCACAAATCATTTATTTGCGTCAGAGGGGTTTTTTGGAGATAGGCATTTGCGGAACTTACATAATGCTTCCCTTGCTGGCCGTAAATCGAAGCGGCACAAACCGTTTGCAAACCGCTTCTGGAACCGTTTGTCAAGCCTTGCGAACGAAACGGAATTCAAAATGGTTGCGAACGGAAATAGTTGGAGCCTTAGTCAAAAGTGGAGCCAGAGGTGGAGCCAGCGGAGACTTCACCAAGTTACGGGTAAATTCAACTTAGCCTTACAAAAGTTACTTTACTTTACTTATGGCAGGGCAAGTACTTTTTTCAAGTAAAGTAAAGGGAAAGTACCAGTTAAGTACGGTAAAGTACCTTCAACTACAGCCGCTACGTACCAGCTAAGTAGATGCAAGTAGAGTGAAATGCAATTGAATTAAGGTCCAAGGACCAATCTAAGCCGTGTAATGTGACATACCGGAGAGACTTCGCCACCAATTCGCGGCTTTAATAGTGACCTATACAGGTTATCATTGTGGTACAGTGTGCCACCATGATTCGGGTGACAAGCGTGCGCTTTCTTTCTTCAAGTTCAACTCTCCTACAATCTCCAAAGCGGGGCGTCGGCGCTGTTGGCAAGTTTGTGGAACTCGGCATCCCTCTTGGTCTCCACTCAAACCTCGTACGCCGCCCGAGGCTTACGGGGGAATGCCTCGATTCATCCATTCGATGTGCTGGCAAGCTTTTCGGCACAGTTCGGCATGCAGATCACTATGTGACACGCTGTTGTTGCTTCCGATCTTCTCTTCCGCAAACGACTGGCACAACTCGGCGGCGCCGGTTGTATGTTAAGTTGTAGACCCGGAAATCGTCTTAGTCTCCGCTCAAAACAAATTGAAATCAGTATGCCGCCCGACGCTAACCCATCCTCCGATCTTGTCGTGACTCGGAAGGACTATATCGACGATAACCGTTCTCGAATCCCCATTCCTAGCCTGAAAGTCTCATGTCTCCGGCTTCCCTTCGCTTTTTCAAGTTAGCGGCCTCAAGATGTATGAAGAATTGCCGGCAACAACCCTTTCACGCTGCACGCCTTTATGTGGGGCTCCGTGCTTCCATGTCCGCGGATGACCGGCACAAGTTAGGTTATAATTCAGAAAGACCGCACGCAAATTCCCCTCGACAGACATGCTCACCGCAAGCTCAGTTGTTCTATGCACGGTTTTCATCATTCTAGCTATCGTGTATGCGGCTACATTGCGCAATCGAGGCTCTAAGCTGCCTCTTCCTCCGGGCCCTCCCAAGCTACCTCTCGTGGGCAACCTTTTTGACGTACCGCCTACCCTCCAATGGCGAACATACGCTCTGTGGAGAAAACAATACGGTGTGTTAAGGTCGCATTTCTGGACCGTTAACTCCAGTATTGATTGCACCAGACTCGGACATCATCCATCTTAATCTCGTGGGAACGTCAGTCATTGTACTTTCGTCTTTGGAGGCCACCGATGCCCTACTGGAAAAACGGTCGTCCCTTTATTCGGACAGGTAAGTGTTCTTGCGGAAGCTTGGAAATTCTCAGTCGCTCATGGTCGCGTTTTAGAGACGCACTAACGATGGTGACAGAGTTGATGGGATGGTATTTCAATATTGGTGCCGGTTGTTCTATGTATTTGGAAATAACAACTAATCCAACATGCTCTAGTGTTGATGAAATACGGTACGCTGCCCCGTCTCTCCCTCCAATATCCATCTGAAGGACTCCTAAACAATAGGCGATGAATGGTGCGTACATACCTGTCAGCTCATCCTGATATATCTGATATCTTTCAGGCGGACCCATCGTCGGCTATTCAACCAAGCATTCAACGTCAAAGCATCACGCAAATATGAGCCCCAGGAATTAGCTGGAACTCACGCCCTTCTCACGCGGCTGCTGTCCTCCCCTGAGGGCTTCATAGATCATTTTAGACAGTACGTATTCCTGCATTTGTAGCAGTTTTTTTTTTGACTCATCGTCATATAAATAGAATGGCCGGCGAAATCATCATGTCGGTGGCATACGGGATCGACGTGCTCCCTTCTGACGACCCATATGTTACTCTCGCGCACAAGGCCGTGCGGACATTCTCGATCGCAGCTGTCCCAGGAGTCTACCTCGTTGTGAGATTCATACCTCCAATCGCAACCATATACGTTGTCGTACTCATATGGATTCTCAGAACACCTTCCCTATTCTGAAACACATCCCCCGATGGTTCCCTGGGGCAGGATTCAAGCGCCAGGCGGAAGAATGGCTCAAGCTGTCCCGCGACATGTTAGAGCTGCCTTTTGCGGAGACTAAACGTCAGATGGTATTTATCTACTTTTGCGCCCAATTCAACCATGCTACAGCAAACATCAGGATTCCGGCACCGCTCCACCCTCCTTCACGGCTGACAGCCTACACGCTCTTAACGATCCCGACAAGCGACCATATTACAAGGAACATCACGTCCAGCAAACCGCAGGGACCATGTACATTGGTGGTGCCGACACGACCGTCTCCGCTCTTGGCACGTTCGTCCTCGCCATGCTCACCAATCCCACCGCGCAGAAGAAGGCGCAAGCGGAAATCGATTCCCTCACGGGTGGAACGCATCTCCCCAGCTTCGAGGACGAAGCGTCGTTGCCGTACGTCTCTGCACTGGTGAAAGAGGTCATGCGCTGGGAGAATGTCACTCCGTTCGGTGAGTTCATGGGCTTCGCAAGTGAGGATATACAGAACTCGGCCGGCAGGTACATTCAATAATCCGTCACATTGAGATCAAGCGCGGCACATCCTCATTGATGTGCCGCCTTTGGCATCAAAGGCGGCACTTGCCATTTTGGAATATTCGTAAGCATGTCCCACTCCCGCTTTTTTCATCTTTTCTCCTACCACTACTGACCACTGACCACCCATCCCCCAACGCGTCAATGCACTCATGCGGGAGCAGAATCCAAAAACACGAAGGCGGACCGAGAATACCTCGACAGCCTGTCAGCTCGTCATTTGATAAACTTCAAGCCGTGACTACGTGCGTGTTTCCGCGGCATGTGTACACCTACATACTATTCTGACGTGGGCTTTTCTCTGCTACGTGCATCGCGCACAATGCCAGCAAGTTCCTCAACCATGAATGGGTGACTATTTCTCTTCTCCGTGAGTATATTAGGCAACCACAAAATTCTGCATTGCCCGACGCGTCTACGACGTGTTCTATCGCGATATCCGATCCTGCTCGCATCAAAATTGAAGCGCCACTGCCCTCGGTGGTCGAAGCGGAGCCACAAACGATCAGATCGCCCCAAGCTTCAAGTTCTGCCGATATCAAGATGTGTACCCTGGTCGAGAAGTTTTTGAGCCCGATGCAGACGATCCGGATTCGGACTTGGAGGTGATACATGCACTCCAGTGTATGTCTCGATCTGTTCTATTTTTTTAGTTACATACGTCGATTTCTAGTGGCTCGAGGTTGAAAGAGCGGTGGATCGGGAACAGGAGAAGATTCTTCATTATTTACTTCCCTCCTTATTAGTTCAAACAATTGTACACCTCCCATCAATATTTGCCTGTGACCGTGCCTTCGCGTTGCTCGTTTTTACAAAAGGGCAGGGATGCCGCCATCAAACCGGGATGGCAAGTCCCGGACACCTCATTTTGGAATGTGCCGAGTTTCCGCACAAACCTGGCACATCCATGGAAAAATGTGCCGCGTTTGAAGGAATATGCCTTGCATGCAGCGGAATGTGCCGTGCATGGAATGTACCTGCCGTCCGACTTTTGTTGGTCCCGTTCGCAAGTCCGTAGTTGAATTTGATTCGAATGTACCTTGATTCCAGCGGTGCCGCGGCTGCTAGCGACAGAGGACGAGTATCGCAGATACAGGCTTCCCGCTGGATCCCTCGTTGTCGGTAATGCATGGTGAGCCGAATTGCGTGCCATCCCCTCTCCCCTGTTAATTTTTGTCTTGTTCACCAGGGCTATCCTGCACGACGAGGTTCGCAGTTTCAATTTTCTTTCTAATGTCCTGTTTCTCTCTGACTTGACATACATCGTCTCAGAACGTCTATCCAGACCCGCATGCATTCAAACCGGAGCGATTCCTCCTTGACGGGAAACTCAATCCAGCGGTGAGGAACCCCGAGGCGGCGTTTGGGTTCGGGAGGAGGTACGCACGGTGGAATTTTGTTCCTCCGTGTCTAAAACCGAAGCTTTCGTTGATTTTCATAATTTTAGACTGTGCCCGGGGCGCCACATGGCCCTCTCATCTATATGGATCACCGTAGCATCCATCCTCGCGACGTTTGATATCTTTAAGGCCGTCGATGAGGAGGGTAGAGTCATCGAGCCGTCGTATGAGTACCTTTCGGGCATAATCAGGTCCGTGTTGACCATCTTGACCTCCTTTGTCGAAAAAATTATTAATACCTATTTTTTTCGTGCAGCACGCCACTTCCGTTCAAATGCTCCTTCACACCACGATCGCAGGAGGCAGTTGCGTTGATTGAGGCGGCGGTGAAGGACGACCACCGTTCGTAGTTAAAGTATACCTCTTTATTTACCTCTAGATAAAATTACGCCTGTCTGTCCGAAGCCTTTTTAAACTCCAGTCAACTTCTTTATGTCCGCCGTTATTCCGGGTCCGCACCGTTGATCGCCTCACCAAATGAGTTCCCAAGTCCGTCGTCGGACGTCAAATAAACTTGGACATGTGAATGGGTCGCAGATTATATCTGCGTCATTTATCCGACGGGTGTGTAAACTTCTAGGTCCTTATTCTCAAGCCGATATAATACAGTTGAATATCGCGCCCAACAGACAGTAACCATAGCACAATTGTTTAAACAATTTGCGTCTAGACGCAAATTATCGTTTAAATGAAGCGATGTGCAACAGAATTCAGACTAAGACAGCGTTGAATATCAGCCTCCCGTAACAAAAATTCAGGTAAGGATCCTCGACTATTGGATTATACAGATGCTTAATCAACTGTTTAAACTCTCAGGTATATTGACGAGACCTTCCCCTCCAACTACGGACGTTGTGCCATGAGGACTTATGTATCTGACGCGATTCAATGCTAACAGCTGGAGTACTTCTGGACCCATGTCCACACATGCCTGAAAGGGGAGGTCTGGGGCCGCGTAAGCCAGGATCATGTCTAAAGTACCATCATTTCATTTCATTTTCAGTTTAATATTCTACATCTCTTCCACCCTTCCTCCAGGCTTGTGAGATGCTAACTCACGACGATGACTCCGTTTTAATAAAGACATCCCGTGAGGTCAACCCTAGTTCAAGACATGATTATTTGGTAGGACACTTGGGTCTCCTCCAGCCCACCCATGCTTGCCTATCTGCCTGTACCAGGACTCGTTAGTATTCTATTCCTGTTGCTGGCATAAATGTAGTTTATCACGGCCCGCTGAGAAAAACAACGCCGGATGGATGTTGCAATGTCCTAGGGCGGAATCGAGCCACCGACCACATCATCGCAGCTACGATGCTACCTATGAAGAATGAAGTAATGTGGCCAGCCTGCGATCCGATCACGGGCTCTGTGAACGGTACGCGAGTCGGAGCGGCTCGGCCACCGCCACCAACACGGGCGAGCTCGTCCCTTCCTCCTTACTTTCCTTCACTGCCTTTCGGTACTCCCGTGTACCCGCGCTTCGTGCCAGCACAAGGAGTACCGTACTGAGCACAAGGCGCACCGTGATGCCGCCATTACCACAGGAAACCACCACCGTCCCGACTACTGCGACTGCGAATACCCATCTACGGCGAATGCGACACCGAGGAACTGCGCCCTCTCACATGCACAGGGCGTCCCACACGGACTGCCTCACCGGCTCTCGCGGGTGTCTGCAAGGAGAGGGGAGAGGTGAGCGGGGTTATTTGTGCTTTTTTGGTCTGTTTTTCTTCCTTTTCGCGTTTCGTTTTTTACCAGGCGACCACGACGCATCCCCTGTCCCTGTCCCTCCTGTGCCTTTCCATTAATTCCATTATTATCATTCCATCCCATCCTTCTCTCCTTTTTCCCAATTCATTCCTCCATCCTATTTTGCATGGTATATAGAACAACCCTCTAACCACCCGCTCTCGCAGATCGACGACGACAGCGTTCCCGAAGTGAGTATCGGTGCCTGGATTGTTCCATCCTGTGGGACTCGTTTGCGGTGGGTGACGCGTATCTGCTTAAGCCCGACTCCGTCGGACACCAGCTCCTGTCTTTCCACTACCTGTCTGTCCCCCTGCCCTTTCCTTTCCTGCTCTTCCCCCTCCTTCCCCTTCCTCCTGCACGCCGAACACCCGCCCCACTGTGTTGTACCCCCACGCGTCACGCTCTCATGCGCATAGCGACGTGTCCGACGAACCGCGCGTGTCGTGGTCCCTTTCCTTTCCTCTCCTTCCGCCCTCTTCTTTTCCCCTTCCCACCTCTTGCAAGCTATGTCGTACACAACGTCATGCCCCCACGCGCTCTCCACTGCGCATGGAACGAGCCGTCCGCGCTGTGTCCGACGAGCCGCGTCGTGGTTGGCGACGAGGCGTCCGCGTGCTCTGGTCGGCAATCGGCTCCTTTCGTGGTTGACGGCTAGCTGGGTTTGTAGTTTTCGGGACAACTCGCCGCGTACGCAGGCCCGTGTCCTTTATGTTTTTATTTACTGGTTTCCATTCCATGTCTTCGATCTATTTGATCTTTGGAGCGTCCTTTTCTGCGTTTTAAGGCCTTTTTGATACGTGGGGCTGCGGCAGGGCATCGGCGGCAGGTCCAGTGGGCCCTCCTTTGCTTGCACCTCTCTTTTTCCTCCATGCCCCCGACGAGCCACATGTGCCGACGTGTGCAACGAGCGACGTATTGCGACGAGCCGCCTCGTGGCTGGTGTCCGTGCGCGACCGGTACGTGACAGTGAGTGCGCCGAACGTGCTTTAATTTTTTTTAAAAATATTTCCGCTTTATTTCGACTTGATCTCTTCTTTTTTTTTATATTCGGGTTTTTTTACTAGGTAATGTGGAAGACGATGCGGACGCCGAGCTGCGTGCATAGTGTGTGCGTGGTTGCTGTTGTCTTGGCGCAGGGCGTCGGGGGGCGTGTGGTCTTCGGAGCAGCTCGCCACCCACCGTCTGTTTTTATTTCTATTCCATGTTCACGGTTTATTTTACTATGGATTTTCGGTTCATCTTTCTTTTCTTTTCTTTTCTTATGCCCCAGCGTAGAGCCCAACTCATACATAGAAGCAAAAAGACAAATACCACTTGCAATCTGAGTCACATTGAAGACTCGTTGTGTCAATCACCCATACATGCACTGGCAAGAGAAGGGCATATTAGCGATGGGGGACAGATTCCATTTTTCTGCAATTTCATAACTGAATGCAACAAAAACCGTTTCAAAATTTGCGATGCCAACTCTGTTGGATATAATTATGGCAGTATTTGTAAGGGAAAAATTGTCCAGGATCTGCTAGCATGGAATTTCGGAGTGCAGCAAGGAGGGTATCGTATTACAGCAGCACGCTGCGAGTAGGTCCAGAAGAAGGGAGCAAAATTGTGATGTGATCCAACAGTTTGCGCAGAGTTGGAATGGCACTACACCACAATAGAAATTGAACCTTTTTCGGATGCTGCTGTTACTCAGAGACTCTCGTAGAATCCAGGGAAGTGGGCACTAAATTGCAGCTATATTTCTGTCAACGAGGGGTATCCCACATCCGCAAGAAATTTGGATGCCTGCTGACTAATAATGAATGGAGTAGTGCGAATTTCAAAGACAGTCTGACATCAAATAACGACTGGCAGCGACTGCCTCATCGCGCTCGTATGAGGTAAAATATATACTAATACAAACATATTGAATGTTGCCTACCTCCTGGGCCCGCAGACTGTATTTTTTCAATCAATTCGACACAGGGAGTGACAGTGACACAGTTTTTCCACTTCGACAATTCGACATGAGCCCAAACGGCCGTGACAACACCCAAAATATTTGACAAGGTATCAGCAGCATTCCATCAGACCGGAGAATTATCAGGAATCATTCTAAGACCTCTAGAAATTTCATTTCAACCACAATGCATAGTTTACTTGGGCCACTGTTATTCTGGGAGCACGGGTACGAGTAAGTAGGAACAAGAATGATTATATAGGGTCCTCTTTTTAATGCTGGTTTACAAAATAAACAGCCAGTTTTTTATTCAATGTGGCAGTGCCCGAGCGGACCAAAGTGAGCCCGAAGACCACTAAAAATCGGCAGAAATCATGGTCCTTGGGCCTCTGGATGTGCCTGCTGTTCTCAGTGACGAAAACCTCTTCCAGTCTGACCTCTATTCTCACTGAGAATGGTCAGAATGAGGTTAAATATCACCAGAAGCTCCGCGAAGTTCTTCACTGCTGGAATATTGTTATTTTCTTCCTCGGGACTGGGTTTGAACCAAGTATGCTGAAGGCCTAGGGCGAAAAATCACGGAAACAAGGCCGTCTGGCCCATTTCGGTGACGTGTTTACAAACATGTTTATAAACACCTGTTTACAAACAAAACATTGAAAACTGTTTATAATTGGCTGGAGAATTAAAAACAGGACCCTAGAATGATACAACCCAGCTTGGGCCATATAGTTTCGGATTTGGCTCAATGTTGAGCTCACCGGGGTTCTTTTATGTTCCTATATGCGGTGTTAAAGCCGCCGGGTCTTCAGAAGATGTGCGACTTTTTGACAATTTAACCCTATCCGCTTCTTATTTGTGTCGAATACATCCAAATGTGTATGCAACATATCCAAATTTGTATGGATTACATCACTCGCCTCCGGATTGTAAAACACTACTGGCTCATCTCATTGGCTGCTTTGGCCAGTAATGCAAGGGATCTCATGCTTGTTTTTTGCAGTGGTGAAGGGCACATGAGTGGAGACAGACATTTTGTTCAGTCTGTGGATGCTTTTCACGATCCCCGAACAGTCGCACAAAAGCCATTGCCAATTGTCTTCTTAGATTTGTCGTCGGTAATGATGGAATTGATTCTCAATAGGATGCAAGTGGAGTAGTAACTAGTAAACATCCCTTTATTTGCTACATTTGGAGGCCTATTTTGGGTATGATATGTCAAGAGACACATACACCCAGTTGATATCAATTGATTCATATCACACTGATAAGCCACGTAAGGAACCAAGTCAAATATATATATATAAGCCCAGAACCGCAATGGCAGCCCAGCTCCCACCATGCCCACTCCTGTGAATTTCAAGGATGTCATCCATTACACCATCCTGGCTGCAACTACTGTCAAGAACATTGCAGAAACGGCCAAAGTGCCTTTCCTTGGCTCGACTGCCACATTGTGCTTATCAATCACAAAGGGTATAGAGGTAAGCTGTTCCTCTGGCCATCTGGCACCATATTTAACAGGAAAAAAGACAACCAGATCGAACAGGGAAGAATATGTTGAGATTATGGAGCACATTCATGAAGTCCTGTGCATCATTGTCCAGCTTAATTCAACTTCGGAAATCAAGGGTGTCCTTCCAATAGGACTCTTGTATGATATTTCAAAATTCACAGAGTCAGCCCAATTTAAAATGGCATTGGTTTCATTTAATATTTCCCCCCAGAGCACTTGAAACATTGTTCACAGTTCTAAATTGGCAACAAAAGGGCACTCTAGGAAAGATAAAGGGACTGTTTCGCCAGCAAAGATTAGAAACATGCAAGCAGGAGCTTAGCAAGATGGTTGAATTGTTCAAGGTATATCAAACACATTGGATTTCAATGCATATTCAATCATTGGCATTGATTTCAGGCTCAAGTTACAGGTTCAAGCTTGTTGCAAATGGAGCAAATGAAAAAGGATGCAAAAGAACAGCATGAGCGGCTTCTCGCCCTTTTGGAGACTGACACCGACCTCACCAGTTCTGATCACTCCTCAGTGAGTACAAATTATGGCTAGTGACATCCTTAGCTCAAGGTGATCAGGTGACAGGAACCCTGGCAACCTTAGCGAACAATAGGTGAGCCAAACCTGTAAACCCTATCAGTCTTGCTAAAGATTTTGTACAGCTCTGGATCCTTTGGTCTACTTCCACCTTGCCCACAAATCTTCAATGGCCGTGAAGCTGAGCTCCAGGATGTGGTGAATATCCTAATCCAGGATTCAGCCCGCATTGCTATCCTTGGTGCAGGGGGGATGGGAAAGACCAGTCTTGCCACCGCAGCCCTCCATAATCAACAAGTGGAAGCCAAGTATTCACATCGATACTTTGTTCCATGCCACTCAAGCCCCACTTGCACTGAGCTTGCGGTGACAATTGCAGATTATATTGGATTGGAGAAGGGTCCAAACATGCCAAAATGGATTGCACATTATTTTGCCCATGCTCCTCCTTCTCTTCTGGTCCTTGACAATCTAGAGACCTGTTGGGAATCTCTCATATCTCGTTCTGAGGTTGAAGAGTTTCTATCTCTCCTAACAGATGTCCTCCACTTGGGTGTCATGGTGGGTGATGTTTGTGAATTTATCCAATAATACATTGAACTTCTTGTAGATCACCCTCAGAGGTGCTGAGCGCCCAGCGAAAGTCAAATGGACCCGGCCTTTTGTGGCCCCTCTTGAGCCGCTTTCCAATGTGGCTGCTCGGCAGACCTTCATTGAGGTTGCTGATCATGGCCATGATGATGTCAGCATCAGAGAACTCCTTGAACTGACTGGGAATCTTCCACTGGCAGTTAGCCTCATTGCAAGTGTTGCTGGTTCTGAGGGATGTTCCCAGGCACTTTCTCGGTGGAAACTGGAAAGTACTCGGATGCTTTCGGAAGGGTATGATCAGAGATCAAGCCTAGATATATCCATCATGTTGTCATACACCAGCCCCCGGATGACCCCAGGTGCTCAGCAGCTGCTCAGAATTTTGGCCATGCTTCCAGATGGGCTTTCAAATACTGATATGGTGCAGGCCCAACTGCCAATCCCAGACATTCTCACCTGCAAGGCCACTCTGATTCAAACAGCCCTTGCTTTTGTTGGCCAACATCTCAAAGTTCTGGTTCCAATACGAGAATACATCCTTCGCATTCACCCTCCTACAAATGCCTTGAAGCTAAAACTAAGGGAACACTTCCATCACATTCTGGATCTTTGGAACCGATTCAAGAATCTCAATGTGGCAGATATACTCCCCCACATTTCACAAAATCTGGGCAATTTCAACATTGTTCTTCAAGATGGGCTTGATTCAGCTGGGCCTGATATTGTCCAGAATTTCAGGAGCATCCTGTTTCTCAACCAATTCTACACCCGGGCTCAAGACACATATTCACTCCTTCTGCTCGTGCTTTCTGAGAAACTGCCCCATTGGAATGACCATCCAATTTTTGGTGAATATCTTATTCAACTCTTGCAAAATTCTAGATATTTGCCTGACCTGGATTTCAATCGTTACATCACCCTAGGTACTCAGCATTTCAAATCAAAAGCTCCACTGGAACAGGTTAAGACATGATCACTGTCATTGTACCTAGCTAATTTCTCACCAGCCGAATGGTATTATGCTCTGGGAACCCACTTCTCAAGGGCAAGGTCAGATTTTGTTCGAGGCCTCGAGTATTTTAAAAGAGCGCACTCTCTGGCAGAAAGCATTGGATACCCCACCATTGTTGACTCCAATGCTATGCTCAGCATATGCCCTATCCTGCTTATTACTCGAAAGCCGTTGAGTGCACTCATGCATGCAAAAGAGGCATACAAGGCCACTGAGCACATAGGGTATATCTATGGACAGGCATGGTCTCTCTACTTTCAAGCAAGATGTCACCTTATACTGGCCAACTATCGGCATACTCAACATCTTCTGCGAACTTCCAGCGACATGTTAACTGCTTGTGGTCAACAACAGAGTGAATTGGGGCGTAACATCCTCAGTTCTCAGGCTGAGATCCACCTGGTGAAATCAGAGTATCAGGAATCTCGCCAACTTCAAGTAGCCATTGCATCCAGCTGCAATCCAACCTCATATACTGTTGTCATGGCAAACTTGAACATTGCTCTCATTGATATTACCACTGGTGCTGACTCCAAAATCATTTGCCAAAATCTGGACATGGTGCAGTCTCACTTGAAAGAATTATATGGGCATCATGGCAGACGGTCATGTCTTGCAGCGGATCTTGTAACTGCTGAACTCCGTCTTCGTGATGGGGCTATTGGTCCTGCAATTGCAATGTTTGAAAAATGTTTTGCATCCTCTCTAGATATTTTTATGGAACTGGCACTCCTATGTGCTGAAAGGCTTGGAGATATTTCCACTGGCATGAATCACATCTCAACTACACTCCAATGGGGAGGAGTATGCCTTAGCCTAGCTCTGAAATGCAAAGACAAGCGCCAGACAATGCAAGCATTCCGATGCCTTGGGCAGATTTGTTCTACTGAAGGTGATGATGAAACAGCACTCAGCCTATTCAATGTTGCTCTTGATGGATTCACATTCATGGATGCCCATTGCTGGAGGGCAGATTGCATGGTTCGAATTGCCAATATATTGAATAGTCGTGGAGAGGTCATGAAGGCAGTTGGATTGTGGAAGGCAGCAAGGCCTCTGTTTGAAAGATCTTCCCGGCTGAAGGATATTCCCCAGGTTGATGCAAAACTGGGAGAGGTTGACTCTGCCGTTTTGGTTGAGTATGAGGAGAAACTCCAACAGCTTTAAGAGTTGTGTATGCCTGTTAGTGCCCCAGAGGAGGAATACATTGCCAAGGATGAGGAAGAGGAAGAAGATAAACTGGCTCACACAAGTGATTTTGGGGACAAGGGATGGCAAGGAGTTTTGGTTTGAATCGCCATCTCAATCTATGATCATCAGAGTTTGTATTTCAGTCTCATTGTTCAGTCTCTTCACCTTTTTCACAGATTTTTGGACAAATACATAGGACCTGGTAATACCACATGTACTAACAAGTTAAGCCTTGCATTCCTAGCCCTCTCTGGGCCTTTTTGCCTGCTATGGTTATACTATGAGCATGTACTACATATCTAGACATATTCTACTAAGCCAACCACATATTTTAGAGACATGCCAAAGCACTTGAGATTTTTCCGCAGTGTACCACACATACCTTGCAGGGTACAGGGTACATGTCATGGGAGACATGTGTGATGGGTGACATCTGGTGGCACTGTGTGGGGCTGTGCCACCATGCCTACTATCTACCACACATACCATGGCCCAAAAGGGACTATTTTTTTGGTGCCCTGCCATCACCTGCATCAGGTTGATGCATGTGGCAGTGCCTCACTCCCGCCATCAACACAACATCTTGGGCAGGACACATACTGCACATACCATGCATACCATACACATCACCATACCTTACTTCCTGAAGTCTCACATAAACCCATTTCTTTTTTCTGTGCCCTGCTATCACCTGCATCAGGTCACCGTGTGTGGCCATGCTTGAGTCCAACCATTGGCGAGCATAGTGAAGGAGACATGTACTGCACATACCAAGCATATAGCATACCTTACCATGGGTACTACACATCAGTGCAGCGGTGATTTGTTGAACTAAGCCTTATTACACATGTCAAATGTACTTCCTATTGTTTTTTCAGTCACCCCCACTATCACCTGTGCTGACTTGTGCGGACTTTTTTCTTCTATTTACAACAACGGAGTTCTAAGGCATCACAGTTATTCAGGCATGAGAAAGCCTCGCCGGATTAGGTCGAGGCTTTTGCCAAACAGACCAACATTGATTGTGTGATGCAGTGATTGTATAGACACAACCTAGGGACAACATCAATCAGCACATCTTGTGGGCTGGAGAACTTTCTGAAACACCCATTTTGTGGCTAAAAAATTGATGTCCCGATTTCTTTTTTTCCAGCCTCACAACTAACTGGCCTTTAGTTGCCAGTTTGAATGCCGGTGCCCCCTTGACAAAACGATCGCTGTCAAATCGAACCGCTGCACATATATATAATTGATGTTCGTTCATCCACTGATAGTGTGATGCGGGCAGCCTGTCCTCCCACCGGCATAAACACAATTTATCAGGGCTCATTGAGAGAAAAGAAGAAGTGTGGGATAGATGAATCTAGTGGGGTGAGTTGTCTAATCATAGAATGTGTTGTTTGAGCCTATCCTCACCTCCGAAATGGATCGAGTTTTTTTTTTTGGTTTTAAATGGCCTCTTGATACAATCTCGAAATTGCTTGGTTCGCATCAAAATATTGAATCGTTGTTCCGAGTCAGCTGCAACCAAAACACGGGAGATGCCGGGACATCTGGGGGACACTTTCTGTATGTCCTGAACTAGCGCGAACCCGTGCTTCACCAAGGCACTTGAGGCAATGGATACCTCATTTCTCAAACCTTCAAGCACCGGCACTGAAATAAGCACTCCATTGTGTGAATAAAAAAGAATCTATAGCAGCTTTGTTTAAACAATTCCTGTCTAGACAGGAATTGCTGTTTAAACAGCTGTTTAATCTAAACAGGTTTAGCCCGCACCACGCGCAGATCAACACTGTTTAAATGCCGGTTTAAACGGGCCGTTTAAACATGTTTAAACGGCCAAAAAAGCATTTTCAACCTTGGTTCGAACTACGAACCTATCATAAATGATGACATAAGCCATATTGGAGGAGTAATACCACCTGGGCCACTGACAGTTGCCCTGACTCTGATCAACTGTAGTGTCAATGTTTCGAACTGATTTCTGCACAGAATATCGAATAAAATATAGGATGCCCTGATGCCGGCGTCATAATTGTAATGCGCCAGTCGTCTCAGTTGGCTCCTCCTGGCGCTCATGTCAGGTTCCAATGAAGTGTGTCACCGAAGCAAAAATGGATTGTGTCTATGAAGTATCGAGATGTCCTTGGATGAAAATCATGATTAATACACCACTCATCGCCAACCTTCGGTTAGCTCCTCCTGGCTCCCGTGTCAGGTTTCAAAGATTCCGCTAGAAGAGGCTGCGAGGCTGTACTTAGCTGTCATCGATCGAATTCAAGGTATTTTTAATAACTAGTCCACAGGTCAAGATTAAAGACTCATTGGTGGACTGCATTGACCTGCGGAAGTATCGAGCATCTTATGCCATGGGCAATCAGCAGTCGGCATAAATTTGAATTCCTGGGTCTGGTTGTGTCTCCTGCTCCGTTATCGGCAGCACATGTGGTTGCTCAAATTGTGGCCGTGAAACAGCAGCGGCAGCAGCAGATGCACGTTCGCGCTCCCAGCTCCTTTACTCCCGTGCATTAGGTATGGCCCCAGTTCACATCAAGAAACTGGGGCCATAGCTAACGCACGGGAGTAAAGGAGCTGGGAGCGCGAACGTGCATCTGCTGCTGCCGCTGCTGTTTCACGGCCACAATTTTAGCAACCACCTGTGCTGCCGATAACGGAGCAATTATTGAATAACTGACATTATTTTCCTCATTGAAAAAAAAAGGTGGGGAATAACCACGAGCCGACGAATGTCCCAGGGTGGATTCGAACCACCGATCACACCATCGCCTCATTTATATATTAAACTCGACTCTCGAATAAGTGGCTTCATTTTCACTCAAACAAAAAGATTACAAGCAGAAGGCACGATGTCCTAGGGCGGATTCGAACCGCCGACCACGTCGTCAAAATCATGTCTAAACGAGTAGAGTGAAGGAATGTGGGCACCCTGTATCAGGACTCGTGTATATCATGCTTTTAGTGCTCGCATAAACTGCTCATTGACTCGGAGAAGAAAAAAGCAAGCAGTGGCCAATGGATGAATGTCCTAGGCGAATTCGAACCACCTCCCACATCATTCATTGAGGTCCGCCACAATTATGATGTGATGTGGGCAGGACTCGTTAGTATCCCACCCTTTTCACCGGCATAAATGTAATTTGTCACTGCCTACTGAGAAAAACAATGCGGGATGGATGAATGTCCTAGGGCGCAATCGAACCGCGTCCCACATCGTACTCGCCTGCGGAGTTTACACACACGGGGATGTGAACTGCTTGTACCGGGACTCAGCTATATCCTACTTTCAGTGGTTGGATAAGCGGTGCATTTCGACTCGATGAAAAAGAAAAGATTAACTTGAGACAGTTGTCCTAGGGTGGATTCGAACCGCCTTCCACATCGTACCAACTTCCTCCGGTATCATAGTGGGACATGGGATACCTGCACCAGGACTCTGTTATATCCCGAAATTACATGTAGTTCTTGAAGGCGCAATTATTTCGACTGATGGAAAAAAAAAATGGCTGGATGCGACGCAAAAATGTCCTTAGGCGGATTCGAACCGCCTCCCACATCGTACCTAGAGCGCTGTAAATGGCATAAATTGGGATGCGGGTAGCCTATACCAAGACTGTCTGTGTCCTACTCTCGGTAGATGAATAAGTGGTGCATTTCGCCTCGTTGAAAAAAACAAAAAAAGATAGCTGGAGACGGAACCATGTCCTTGGGCGGAATAGAACCGCCTTCCACATTGTACCAACCTCCTCCTCTATCATAGTGGGACATGGGATACGTGTACCAGGACTCTGTTATATCCCGAAATTACATGTAGTTCTTGAAGGCACAATTATTTCGATTGATGGAAAGAAAAAAAAATCGTAGGATGCCCTGGCAGAATGTCCTGGGGCGGAATAGAACCGCCGCCCACACCGTACGCGACTTCGTGACCGTACATACTGAGATGTGGCCAGCCTGTACCAGGACTCGGTTATTTCCTATCCTCCCACCGGTATAAATATACTTCATTACGGCCCATAAAAAAAAAAAGAGATGAGAAACGTCCTAGGAACCGCCTCCCACATCGTTATTTCCTAACGGAGTTCACAAAACAATAGTGTAACGTGGGCAGCCTAGGCCTTATTCTAACTCGTGATTTGCGAGTATGGGGTAAGTAGTTCGTAACCCGAAAATGCCATGAAATCCCTTACCAGGATCAGGTCACTCAGTGGATTATGAACGCCCTCGTGTATAATTTGACATGAACGCCCTATGCCGGGACTTTGTTATATCCGGCTCTCATTACCGGCTTGAATGTAATTTTATCACGGCCCAGTAAGAAAAACAACGCCGGATCATGATGAATGTCCTAGGGCGGAATCGAACCACCGGCCACATCATCGCAGCTACGAAGATGCGTTCGAATGAAGTAATGTGGCCAGCCTGTACTAGGACTGTCATACGACCTATCTATTCTCGGTGCTTGAACCAGTGTAATTCTTTAGATCTGCTGATTCGACGGGAAAAAAAAGTCCACCACCAATATATGTCCTTAGGCGGAGTCGAACCGCCTCCCACATCATTGATGTTCAGCTCCACCTTGGAGTGCGACGTGGGCGGCCTGTACCAGGACTGTGTTACATCTTATCCTCAGTCTTTTGCATAAATGTAATATATCAGGCCTCACGTGGCTCGATAAAAAAAAAGAGTTCAGGACGCATTGATTGTCCTAGGGCGGAATCGAACCGCCGCCCACATTATCGCAATTACGAAGTTACCTACGAATGAAGTAATGTGGCCAGCCTGTGCCAGGACTCTCCTTCAGGCTAAACTCAATGCTTGAATAGGTGTAATTGTTTCAGCTGATTGAAACAAAAAACGAACTGCCTAGCCTATGTCCTTAGGCGGAATCGAACCGCCTCCCGCATC
This sequence comes from Mycena rebaudengoi, assembly GCA_029282285.1. Classification (NCBI taxonomy): domain Eukaryota; kingdom Fungi; phylum Basidiomycota; class Agaricomycetes; order Agaricales; family Mycenaceae; genus Mycena; species Mycena rebaudengoi. The sequence continues at coordinate 1,615,842 of JARJCX010000014.1, forward strand.
GTACCCAACTCCTCCAACTATATAATTGGGATACGGGCAGCCTGTACCAGGACTCGTGTATATCCTACTTTTGGTAGTTGAATAAGTGGTGCATTTTGGCTCATTGAGAATAAAAAGATTACGGCCTGAGGTCCTGGGACGGAATCACCTCCCACATCTTTTCTCACATACATAATTTGACATGGGCAGCCTGTACCAAGACTCCATCGTATCCTATCCCAGTTTTCCTCCATACCTGCAACAGATTCGGTGGCCCAGCAAAAAAAAACCAAAAGAAAACGGAACAATTCACTGGGGGTACTTATGTCCTAGGACCACCGACCACATCATGACGCTTATCCCCCCAAATTATAGTGCGACATGGGCGGCTTGTACAAGGACTCTGTTAAATCCTAAACTCAATACTTGAGCAAGTGACATTAATTTGCTTAATGAAAAAAGGTGGTGGTGAAAAAGTCATTGATTCTGATGAATGTCCCAGGGTGGAATCGAACCGCCGCCCACACTGTCAATCTAGGCTGCAGTACCATGAGGTGATGTGGGTAGCCTGTGCCAGGACGCTGTTATATGCTATCCTCGTCCCTTGGATACGTCAGAGTAATTATAGGCTGCTCCTTCCAAAAAAATAAAAATAATTAGGAGGTAGATATGTAATCTCCTAGGGCGGAATCGAATCACCGACAGCATCATCACTGTTACGAAGACATCAGCGAATGAAGTAATGCGGGCTTCCTGTACCAGGACTCTGTTATACTATAGCTTGTGAGCTTGTGTGACTAGTTCGAAACTGTCTTTCCTCTCTGGCCACCAAAAAATGCATTCACTTCACTGGGATCAGGCCTGGCTGCAGAGAACCCCGTTATATCATCTTTGTCACGGTGCTTGAGGTAGTTGACTGATATTCGTGCCCTGGACAAAAATCGGTGTCTTAGAGAAGGACCATGTCCTGGGGCGGATTCGAACCACCGACCAAATCGTCCATACGATCACACAGACCTCGTCTCATGGGATGCGGGCAGCCTGTACCAAGACTCTGTTATATCCCATCTGGGGTCCTTGGATAGCTGTGCTCAAGCATTCGGTCTGTTCATGGTACTACAATACATTTGGCACCCAACCTGAATCCTCATGACCGATTTTGACTGTGGTTTCCGAAGAGTAGCCCATTTGCATGTGCTCGGAGGGTCTAGTGAGGCGATTAATTTAGTTCTAAATTCCAACCTTCAGCCTCGCGGGAGTCGCCGTACTTTAACACGACAGGCTAAATTGCATTTCAACTTCCGAGTTGATTAAATTTAGATTAAATAATTCCCACCGGGCTTTGGAGTTCCGATTCACGCTCTCTCTCCGCGCCACCCTCAACTCGAAGCAGAGATCGGCATTCCGGTTTCAGTCCGACTCCGTGATGTGATCGGCGTCCCACCCGGCCGGATCCGATCACGGGTTCCGTGGACTGTGGGTACGTCGGCGCCGCTCGGCTTTCAAAACCTGCTCTCCACCACCACCACCACCACCGTTCTTTTTCCTCCATTTCCATTGCCTTTCGGTACTCCCGTGTGCATCCTCTGCGTACACATCTTCTTCGTACCGACCACAAAGGCACACCACGATGCCGCCATTACCACAGGAAACCACCACCATCCCGACTGCGCATACCCATCCCAATGTTATTGTGAATGCGAATGCAAATACACCAAGGAGCTGCGCGCTCCCACATGCCCACGGCGCTCCACACGGACTGCGCCACCGGCTCTCGCGGGCGTTTGCACGGAGGGCGGAGAGGTGAGCCCTTTTTCTGTGCTTTTTTATTCATTTTTCTGGTCTTTTCGTTCGTTTGTCATTACTCGGCGGTGGGGCTTTGGGTGGGCGACGGGGACGGGGACGAGGGCGCCAGATCTTGCTGTCACCCTCGACCCCGGATGGGTGCGACGCTGGTCTGTAAGCGGACGGCGCTTACTCATTCATATGCTTCTGTGGGCGCAGGTTGCCACACCACTCGACGACCCTGCTACCACACGACCGCGACGTCCCGCAGCCCCTGCCCCTGCCCCTCTTGTGCCTTTCTATTGTCATTTCATTTCCTTCCATCTATTCCTTCCTTTTTTCACTACGATATTCCCTTTCGTCCCTCTTTCCATTTCATTTCATTCTATCCATTATTCCCTTAATCTCGACGACCCCCGCTGACTATCCCCTCTCGCAGAATGACGACAGCGTGTCCAAAGTGAGTATTTGTATCGGTCGGTGCCTGGATCGTGATTTTTGTGATTTGGATTTGATTTTGTTATTCGCTCGATCGTGATCGGGAGGGTGGCGGATTGCGTTTCGTCGTGCCCTGCGTGACGCAGGCGCGTTTCGTCCGTGTGCGTAGTGCAGGACGGCTTCCGCAGGTGGTGTCAGCGCGCACTACGTGTGCACCATTACGCTCCGCCTACCCGACCCTCCCCATCATTTTCTCGTTTTTTTTTCATCTTCTTCAGAATCTTCTTTGCCATTCATTCTCCTTTTTTCGCCACTTTTCCCCGTTCCGACACGCAATGCCGTATACCGCCCGAACCCGGCCGGCGTAACGCTCCAGCCCTCGCGTACCCGAGCTGTGCAGTGTACGTTACGCGTTTTTGGCGGTTTGTGGCGATTTTGGCGATTTTGGCGAGGATCCGCGTTGTGCCTGGCGTCCAGCTCGGAGTGGCGTTCGGGGAGAGTGCGTCCGCCTTACGTTCACGGTCGCCCTCCCATCCCCTTCTTTCCCCTTCTTCCACTATCCTTTTTTTTCAAACTCTCTTCCGCCCTTCCTTCTCTTCCTCCTCCTGGCATGCCGTACACCGACCGAACCCGACCGTGTCTTACGCGTCGCGTAGTCGAGGACCCGGCCGCGTAGCTGACGAAGCTGCGTAGCCGCCGAGCCGCGTACGCGTCAGTGCCGTACGCGTCTTTGCGGGTTTTGCGGGTTTGCGGTTTTGGCGGCCCTGGCGGTTGTCACCCCCGGCGGCGGCGGCGTCCCAGCGGTTGTCCCCGGCGGCGTCGTCGTCCGCGTCCTGCATGCCGGACACCGACCGACCCCGACCGCGTAGTCGAGGGACCCGAGCCGCGTACGCGTACGCGCAGTGCCGTACGGTTTGGCTTTTGCGGTTTTGGCGTCCCTGGCGGTTGTCGGTTGTCCCCGGCGGCGTTGACGTTGTTGCGCGGTTGGCCCCGGCGGTGCTGTCCCCGGCGGCGGCGGCGTACAACGACCGCCCGCACCCGTGTCGCTTTCAAATTAAAGTCCTGCGCGGCTTTCCGCTTTTGGGTGGGTGTGGCGTGTGATGCCGGCAGGCAGACGTAGGCGGGGTGGGGGTGGTGGGAGGGGTAAGCGGGGTGGTAGGGGACCGTGATGTGGATGATGAGCTTCCGAGCGGCATCGATGCAGTGACGACATCGATGCTGGTGGCGGGGCGGCACGCGTCGTCGATGCGCCCGGTAGACGTGTCGTCGATGTGGGCCCACCTGGTGCACGTGGACGTCCACGATGTGGGGAACGAGCTGCCCGCTGCGCGTCGTAGATGGGTCGGCGTCGTGTGTGCAGTGTCGACGCGAGCCGTGCGTCCGGAGGTGGGGGCGCAGCACACGAGGTGGATGCTAAGCGGCGCGTGGTCGTCCTGAGGAGGGTACGGTGCGCGTCGATGTCGATGCCCACCCGACGATGTCGACGCCCGTTGTCTCGTCCTCGCGCGCGCCGTGGTGTGCCTGCGCGCGTCGATGGCGCTGTGGACTGGACTGCGCCTGCCGTGTCCGTCGCGATGTGTGCCGTAGCGACATGCAGCGTCTCTGTGCGACGAGACGCTCCTCCCACTGCTCCGCCCGCTGTGCCTAAGCCCTCACACATCCCGGGCAGGCGAGCGGATGGGGAATGGGTGTCCTATGCGTTGCGGTCGATGGCTAGGTGTCGAATCCCCGGGGGTGCGTCATGCTCGTCGATGGGCGCGTGGTCGTCGTCTTTGACGCGGCGCGTCCACCGTGGGCGGGCTCCCTACTCCTCTCTCTTTCTCGTTTCCGTTCTTCCCTCTTTCTCTTTCTCCTTCTCCCTCTCCCTCTCCTTCTTTTCTTCTCCTTTCTTCTCCTTCCTCGCTCCCCTCCGCCCAGACACGATAACTGACTGCGTTCTCCTTTCTTTTTAATCTAGGACCGTGAAGGGATCCAAGTGAGTGTTACGTTTCCTTGGTCCCGCCTCCTGTTTTTGCTGGCTGCTGGCCGCGTTTTGCGGCGCTGTTTCGGTCTGCTACTGTGGCGTCCTCTCGGGCAGCCTGCGTTCTTCGCGTTCCTTCAGGAGGCTGGCTATCTGCCAACGTAGGTGCGACTAGCCCACGAGAAGGCGCGCAGGCTTCAGGCAGACTCCGACGCCTGCTGCTCGACCGTGATTGGTGTGCGCTCGGATGTGCGTCGAAGGTCTGCAGGTGCGAGGCTTCCTGCCGCGGCGTCTGGCTCGTCTGCGGCGCCTGCCACGTCTGCGGCGCCTGGCTCGTCTACACCGCTGCCCCGCTTCTGGCTCGTGCTCGCACGGTGTGGGTGCGCGGGGTATCGTGCCGCACCGCACCCGTCCCGCCTTCGCTCTATCCCGTGTGTCAGGGGGGTGTGGTCGGTGAGCTGGGCGACTCGTCGTCGGGTCTGAGGATTCTACATTGCGGATCGGCGGCGTGAACAGCGGACGAGGGCCTTGCTGTATGGCGGTGGACGTGCCTGGATGACGCGCTGGTGTGTACGTCGACGACGGCCTTGCTGTTTGGCGATGGGCGTGCCTGGGGCCCGTCGGCTCTGGACTGCTGGTCCGCCCCGTTGCCCTTGTAAGGTGTGGGACGTGCGATGGCGGATCGATGGTCCGTTTCGTACCATACCATGTTTTTATACCAGACCCATGCCGTCACTGTGTCACTCCCCTCTCCCGCTGTTTGCATCGAGCTGGGGTGACTCGACGCGGCGGGCAGGTGCGACCGCGGACGACGTGCCCCACCAGCGTGGTGGCTACAGGAGGCGACGCTCGTGCCTCATTATCGCGACCTCGTCGTCTGATATACCTTCGCCCACGTACTTGTGGCCCAGCCACTAACTTGCGGGTGGGGATATCCCGTCCCATTTAGGAGTGGCATGCCCTCGCCATCGCTGTGCACGCGCATCTGCCATAGAAGACGCCGTGCCTGGATGGTGGATCATTCTTCCGTAATTGCGCATCTAAGTCTCCTGTCCGCGCCATTCGCTGTGAGTGGGCGGAGATGCTTCGGAGCGATCCCCTATACAGCTATGGATGTAGATTCTCCCCCCCCTCCTTCGCCTTCTTCTCCTTCACTATCTCGTCTCCAGTGCTGATACATTCCTCCAGACACTCAAACACAGCCGTCGGAAACCCACTTCCAGACCTGCCCGCCGAGATATGGATCCTGATTCTGGAATACTCCACATACCCATGCTCGCCGTGCTCCTCATCCTCCCCAACGACCCCCACCCCCTCCCTCGAGCTCCCCTCCTCCTTCCTCTCGCCCGCCCTTACCCCCGCCTCCCTCTCCCCGCGCCTCGCGCACTATCGTAAATCCATGCGCCACAAGCGCAACCTCGCGCTGGTCTCCAAAAGCTTTAACGCCTACGCGCAGCCCGTCCTCTACTCCTTCGTCTGGATCTCGCGCTCCGTGCAGGCCAAGGCGCTCGCGCTCACGCTCCTCTGCCAAGCGTGCTGCCTCTCGCCGTCCTCCACGCCCGCAACCTCCACGAGCGCGGGCCGCTTCATCCGCCGGCTGCACATCGAGACGTCCTCGCTAGAGCGCTGCAACCCCGCGGACCTGCGCACGATCCTCGACTACGCGCCGGGGCTCGAGGTGTACTCGGACTACCGCAGCGTGCGGCGCGGGTTCGCAGAGGCGCGCTGCGCGCCCGAGCAGCTGTTCGCGGCGCTCGCGCAGGGCGGGGGGCTGCGCCGGCTGAGCTGGACGAACTATGACGACCCCGCGCTCGTGGGGCTCGGGCTCGGGCTGGGCATGCGCGGCGTTGGCGCCGGCCTGCGCCTCGAGTACCTCGAGCTCAACTTCGTCTCGTCCGCCGTCGGGCTCTCCGCTACCACAGCCGAGTGCGGCGCCATGGGCCCCGGGAGCGGGCTGGTGCTGCCGGAGCTGCGCACGCTCAAGCTGACGCTGGACAACGCGACGTTTGCGGTGCTGAGCACGTGGGAGATGCCTGCGCTCAGGAATTTGAGCGTCGTGTCGGCGGACTTTTCGTATGCGTCGGAGGGGTTCTCGCGCTTCTTCCATGTGCACGGGCGCGGGCTGCGCCAGCTCGAGCTGGGGCACTCGAGTTCGAGCATCGAGGAACACTACCTCACCGCGCCGCCGCAGCCCGCCACGCCGCCACCGCAGAATAACCCGCACGGCGCGTCGCAGACGCAGCAGCAGCTCATCTCGGCGACGACACACGAGATCAACCCGCACGCGCTCGGCGCGTGGTGCCCGAACCTGGAGGAGTTCATCTGCAGTGCGGACGCGGAGTGGAACTGGCAGAATCCGGACTGGATCGCGCCACACCTGTTGCTCCCCACGCACCCGAACGTGTCGTTCATCGGCATCCGCGGGGTGGACAAGCGGCTGTGGGACGACTATGCGCTGGCGAACGGGGCGGATGATGGGAATGGGAACGGGGTCGGGGACGGCGCGGCGTTCTTTGGGCTGCGGGAGCAGATGGAGACGCTGTTGAGAAGGGAGGCGTTCCCGCGCCTGCGATATGTGCGGGATATGAGCGAGGGGAGCGATTTGATGCGAAGGGGGGCGGTGGGGCTCGGCGAGGGTGGGGTCGGCTGCGCGACAGGCGATTTGAGGGTGGTGCGGTTCTGGGAGGGCGTGTTGAGAAGGTGCAAGGACGAGGGGGTGTGGCTGGAGGATTGGCGGGGGTGGAACGTTACCGCGGGGAGTCTGCGGCGCGCGCGGATGGGGTTGAGTTCGGCGACGAGTGAGTGAGTAGGTGCGCGTGGAGGGGTGGTGCGCTGTCGTTGCCTGTGTTTCTTGGTTTTCATGGACCCTCCGCTGGCCACCCGTCCTTCCTTCGCCTTCCGCGCTCCCGCTCCTTACCATATCCCCGCCTCGCCTTGGCTCACTCCCTCATTATGTTTTTTCTTGGTCTCTGGTTTCTTTTGGTTTCCGTCCGCTCGTTTATCTACTTATCTACCTCGCATCCGTACACACAAGCACATCCTCACATCACACACACCCGTACATACATCCATCCACATTACATCCGACCCTCGGCGTCCTTCCTTCCCTCTCCTTTCTTTGCACACAAACGAAGTACATACGATACCTATTTCATCCGTCCATCCAGACGCCCATACCACAAACCGGGTATCTCATACTTCTTCCTCCGCAGTGGCGTGTATATATGCATTTGCAACGGAACTGAATGTTTGTGGGATGAGCTGTGGGGAGTGGGCGAAGTTCGCCGGTTCTATTTTAAAAGGAGATCACGTGACTGCCTCGTTTTTCTTCTGAACGCTCACAGCTTTCGACTCGGCGCACCGTCTCCTGGCACTGGTCTTCGGCGTTGGAATCTCCCGTGTCGGGGTTGTTAGCAATCATGATCTTCCCGATAACTTGAAGCTCATCCGACATCGTGGCTCATCTCAGCCACGACCTTTTGTTCCTCGGTCCCACTTGTTGCCCTCCTGTCGGACACAGTGTCGAGGACCATGCGGGAGGGTTCAATGATAGATAATCAGCTCATCCTCAGGAGCTGAAGCGTCGAATAAGGAATGGATGTCGTTCGGGGTACGGATTCATTCCTGACTCGGTGCCAACGTTTAGTCCGCACTTCTATCTTTGCCTTGCGGTCCGTGGGGGCCTTTATCCTCCTTCCGAACTTACGCAGCCGCAGAGCATCATCTTTTAGCTTGGCGTTGATGTCTGCAATCTCCCGCGTTCCGCGGCGTCCCAACTGAAGAAGTTCAAATTTTGTGCTGTGGGCTATAATTGCAGTGATTGTTCCGAGGCGACAAGTTCATCGGACTCATCAACAAAGTTCGGCCACGACCAAATAGTTCGTCGACCCCTCTCGTTACAACTTGCCCCAGCTCGAGGACCACGCGGCACTGAGAGATAATACACCCTCAGGAAAAGCCTCGCTCCGGCGGTTTCATTCAACGCTCAAACGTCACAGCATCTCGGAGGAGTCTTTTTCAATTATGTCGGACACCGACGGGATCGACAATGTTAATTGACCAGGGCATGATCCGATGGATCATCGTTCAGCCACGCCCTTGTTCGTCGATACCCTGCTTCAAACAATCTCGGGCACCACATGGGTCCCAGTGATAGATAATCCATCTTCAGGAGCTGAAGCCGCAGACAGTCGTACTGGGAATGGATTCATTCTTCGGTCAAATAGCCAACCGTTACAGTGACTCGGAAGAATCTTTCTCGATATTGCACGTTGGACATCGCATCAACAGGATCGACATGATTCTTCATTTCGGTGATTCGATTTCCGGAATGTGTTACTTATACTTTTGCCAGTTCTATCTTTGTGCCCCAGCGGTTCCGGTCATGGATTAATCACTTCTTTTGGTGATCCGTCTCAGATCTAAAATGAGAAGCCACCGCCTTGGCTCATTGCAAATATTAGGGTTTAATTCCGGCTCGGCCCACTTGTGTGGTATAATGCGCGGTATGGTTGACCGACGGTGTTCTCGAAAAGTATATGTCGCGCCGTCACGCACTTGACACCCGCTCATCACATCTTTGTGCACTCTGATAGCACCTAAGGTAGCGCGCGCCCGGCACCAATTTTAGCGACTGAGAACCACTTGGTTGTCGGCAGGCCCAATAGCTAGATGCCGGCGTCGTGAACTTGACCCCAGCCCGTCGCAGTTGCTCCACCTTGACCCATTCCGATCGGCGATCGCACCTAATCCCAGGCACAAATTCAGGGCATCAACGCGTCAGTTCCGATTCGTGCCGCTTGGTTGCCGACTCGGGGCGCGGCATTCCAAAAGAATGTGTTGAGGTCACGAACTTTATCACATCTTCTCAATAATACCGGACCTTTGATCGCACCTAAGGCCTGCGGTAGCGCACTTACCACAGCATTTTTCATCATTCCCACGTTTTACCGGCGGGCCTTGTCCGTTAGTGCTGTTATGGTCCACAGCATATGCCCATCTCAACATCGCACCTGCGCTGTTTCCTCAGTTCGTTGCGATAGAGACCTTAAATGGCAATAAATGGTTCATCGGCAAATCTACACGACTCGTCAATTCGGTTCGTCTGTGTTTCCCCTGCTTTCAATACAATATTAACCCTTTTATATGTCTGTCTTTGGACCTCATACAGCCTGTGTTATCCTTGTCTAGTCGATAATGCGGACATTATCCATCTCTTCAGCATAGTCGCCGGCTGATCCGCCGTTGTATTTTAAACTCAAAGATCGGACCGAAGTATTGAAGATCCTTGAGCTGACTCAAACAGATGGTCGAATAGTGTTTTCAGTGCTTCGGTCTGATAGTCGCTGCACTTTGTCCCCGACCTCGCGCTTCAAAATCAAGAACAGCATCGCGCAAAACGTTATATAAAGTCATCCGTGGGTTTTTCTCCCGGTATTCTTCACATCATGCAGTCTCCTTCAGATCAATATGCCGATGAAATTCCTCAGAGGCTGGCCTCGTCTCCTTCTCAACTACGTTCTTTAGACTCTCCTCCTCCGTGCAAGAAAAAGGCCCTGCTCATTGGGATCAGCTCACCCTCCAGTTCTTCCCCGAATTCGGAGGACCGCGTACTCCGTGGACCACACAAGGATGTGGCACAAATGAAGACCCTATTGGTCGAGACTTACGGATACCGCGAGCAAGATATCGCGGTCCTAGTAGACGATGGAATCCTGGGGAATCCGCAGCCAGAGAGGCATCAAATCGTAGGGCTCTTCTGTTCTATTTCTAGATTTCAGGACTCATATTTATCGCACCAAACAGCTGGCGTCCATTAGAGATCTCGTGAAAGACGCGCAAAAGGGGGATACCTTCTTCTTCCACTGTACATTCCCAACATGATCTGCTTCAGCTGAAGAATTTGCTGACTTACCTCCTTTGTAGATTGCGGGCATGCGATACAGGTACCGAACAGGAGCAACACGGAAGAGGATGGCCTCGACGAATGTATGTGTTTCTGGACATCTTTATCTCGTATTCTGACAGAAGCCGTACTTAGGTGTCATCCCGCTGGACGGGGAAGATCGGAGAATTAGCGACAACGTGGGTCGACCGGCTTCTTTCTACTGTATTTTCGTATCTTATTATTTATAACTAGGAACTCCATGCCAGTCTCGTGGACACTCTGCCGGCGGGGGCGACTCTCATCGCAGTGTTTGATTGCTGCCATTCTGCATCGCTCTTGGGTAAGACGTGTTCGTTGTGCAGGTTTTGCAGTTTGTTGAACCGAATCCATCAGATCTTCAACATTCACGGTGCAATCGCGTCTACGTTCCATGGTTGTCCAAGGGAATGCGACGGAGCGATGACAAGAGAAACAGAATCGGTGAGGTTGTCCGTTGCTGGTATCAACTTGACCTTACATTATCCCTCAGTTCGTCGCCTGGCTCTCCCGGCGGAATCGCCATCTTGGTCAACTAGCGCTCGCACCCTACACCAATCGGCTCGATACTCTCCGACATTAATGGTGCCGCGGCGAACACCGAATAATGTCTACAGTCCTCATCACTCGCCCCAGCAAAGCCCTAAAAATTCTCCGCTTTCTCCATCGTTTCTTCAGATGAACTTGTCGGCGGCCATTCCGAACACCACCCCTACAGCCGCTGGAGCTCCGAAAAGAAAATTCAGTCAATCGAGGCCACAACTGCGAGCCTCTCACATTCCGCCGCTGAAGCTCGTGTGCGACATCAAGGAAAACTGGAAGCTTGCCGTGAGCCCCGAAGCTAGCCCTCCGTCCGCACGACCATGGGTATGGGATGGAGTGCGGACACCGGTCACTTCCACATTGCTAAGCAGCGTTACGCTTTGCGAAAGCCCGCTCAACTTATTTTGCAATGGGTGGTGTCGGAATCCCGGTTACGACACAAACCAAGCCGTGGACGATGCTCAGCGCGACGTCGCGGAGGTTATTTGCCTCGCGGCGTGTAAAGACTCGGAGTTGAGCTGGGAGAATGCAGACGGTGTCAGTATGACCAGCGTAAGTTGACCCAGTTTCCACAACGTTCTTGTTCTGAGGTTCAATCGCAGGCGTTGGTTGATGTATTGAGTAAGACACCGCATCCAACTTTGCAAGAACTGGTCACCACAATTAGGTACGCTCATTGTACTCGTCTACCCATATAATTACTGACCTTCTTCTAATGCAGTCACACAATTCATGGCATGACTCGTGAGCGACACAGAAAGGCCAACGCGTGGAGAAAATATCGAAGAGGCCGCCCTTCCGCATCCAGCGACTGTTCATTTGATACCGAGACGTTTCAGCACCCCCAGATAGTAAGCCAGCGGCCGTTGGACTTGAATATGTGTTGGGACTTGTGATTGTAATTTATTAATAAATTATTTCCGCCGGGTTATACTTCTCCCTCCTCCCAACTTCCACCATGGGCGGCACACTCTGGGCTTGTGGACCTGGGCAAACCTTCGAAGACGTTATGGAACTTGATGCTCACGTCTCCATGTACTACCGATACAGCGGTTTCACCGATTTCAAGGGTGTCCTTCTGAACGCGACCACCGCATGACTGCATTTTTCCAGGTCTGATGTGGGAGGCGGTTCGAATCCGCCGTAAGAAATTGCTTCTTCCAACACTACTTTTTTCTGCATTGCACTTGAAGCGGTAGCTTCATCCCTCCGCTGTGCTAAATTCCGTTTATTTCGATGGCTCTTCTTTGTTCTTTGTTCCGGATTTAGGGACCAGGTCTCATCTGCGTAATTGTCCGTCTGTCTGAGTTACTCGCTTATAAATCATGATGCCATCATCAAATCCTGTCATTCTTCATTTGAAGTTCCTCGTTCTGCATCTCCACCTATGTACGGAAAGACTCGTCGCTGATATCCCTCGGATATTCCATGTTCTGGTGCCTCAGAAGCGCCGTTGTTCAACACTTCTTCAAGTTCATGAAAAATAATACACGCCAACTCTCAGCATTAGGCAGAACACTCCAACTACCTCTGTCAGTGTGCCGGCGTTTCGTGATCTCAAGAGTTTCATCCTGTGCAATTCCTCCCTCCCTGACTTCTGGCACACAGCGCGCTCATCTTCGGGCTTCTTCCCGATTCAACTCACGTCGTCGCCCACACTTCAAGTTGGTGTTCCTTCTGCATCGGGCAAGCAGGCGCGGACATCGATGCTAGTTCTGTAGTCTGTCTGGTCAGTGTTCCCCAGGTCCTGGTTGAGGTGTCCCAATATGCGTGGTACTGTCAAGCGGCCTTACCCCGCTGGTCACAGCGCTGTGGGGTCGATTTGGTTCTATTCGATCCGGCACCCTGCGGGGACTCAGCCATTGGCACCTCCAGCCAATAATCCACCACATTCTGCACTTTCTTCTTGCATCCGGCACCGTTCTTCTCCTGCTACATACCCGATCGCCTTTTTTTTTTTTGGCCTGTCCTGCCCGTGGACTATTTACTGCTCTGACCTCGTGTCGTTCTACTGACGCATTAGCATTTCTGTGAACTCTACAGTGATTAGCAGAGGGAACACTTTCTGAGGAATGAGCAGCTAAGCGGCGCTGGCACCGAGATGGAAAATTTCTGTAGCGCAGATATGTTCCTTCCCATCGCCTTGTAACCAAAAGGTCCTCCTTCCGCTCACTTCGAGATATTACTTGTCACTATTATCTACCGGAATGCTCAACTTGATCTCAAGCCCTGTTGTCTTTGATTCCCTTCAGTCCATCGCCTTGTGGGGCTTTCATGTCGGTGGATGTCTACTAATAGCCTCTTGTCCTCGCCGAATTGTGCCTGTGCGGGTCTTGCAAGGTTTTCCCCCAAACCGTAAACCTCAGAGAGACCTGGGTTCCATATACGATCATGGCACCAACCTTAAACTCTTCTTGAACTCCAGTGCTCCCATAATTACGTAGTATAACAATTAAATAGTTGATTTGCGTCGTAAATAGTTTTCAAAAATGTTTGAGCTGAAACAGTTACTGTACCATTTCGATCAATTCTCCGCGGCTGTGACCTGTGACTGACATTTTCGAACTTGAGTATTCGTAAATGGGCCCAACCGACCGTGACAGCAAAAAAAGTTCGTAAATTGTGGCAAATGCCCTGCCTGCAACACAAACTCTGTGTGCAATTTTTGGGATGGTTTCCACTCTGATGCAGCATTTTTATGGGAATCAGCAAAGTAGACACCTGTTTTACCAATCCCACTTGAATCCTACTGCTTTTAGGCCTGTTTTTATCCTCCGCCTCGAATTCGGTTTTAAGAACGAAGGAACACTGCCAAAAATAAAAATGCACGTGCCGAGCGCAAAATTTGGATTTTTGAGGGCATTTTCGGCGTTTTTGTGACTTCTTTTGCACATTCGAAAATCCCTTCGGTGACCCGTGACAGGCCCGAAAATATTCGTAAATTTGAGGCTCTGTGACGCGTGACAGGAGAATTGAACGAAATGATACAGTAACCGGGAGCTCGAACCGAAGGAGGAGCCAAGGCTGCCCGGAGGGCTACTGTATTTTCAACGAGCAGAATCAATCCCACCTATTCAAAAATCAAGTCAGGGATATCAAGAAGTCCTGGATTAGGTAGCCCACATCGCTGTATAAATGATCGGCTCCTTCAAAATGTGGGAGGTGGTTCGATTTCACCCGAAGACATTCATCAGGTTGGAAATTTTTGGTTAATTTGAATCTAGGCGCTCAGAATGGGATATACGAGGGTCCTGGCAATGAAACGGTGAGCTTATTAGTCTGGAATGAAGTAGAAAAGGGAAAATAAACGCCTCAAGCGCCAAAACAGAAGATCTAGAGGCAAAAAAGGAAGCCCCTCGTAAATCAAAGATAAAAATGAACCACAGAGAGAAAATAAAAATAAAAAGAAAACATGTGTCTGCGCGCGCAGTGAGCCGCTCCGAAGACCGAACGCTAGCCACTACGCCTCAACATCTTTAGACGTGGGCGGTGGTGATGCAGGAGGGAGAGTGGGCCCGCTAGACATCCCATGCAACCGATTCCCCGCCGCACACCCCACTAAAATAAGCGCCTCAAACGCGAAACCCGCAAAACCAAGAAAGAAAATTTAAAGACAATAGAAACCGAACAGATAATGTAGAAACAGAAACATAAAAACAGCCGAGTGCGCGTGGGGAAAGGCTGAGAGCTGCCCCGGAGAGCGAAGACTGCCGCACGCAGTTTAAACGCAAAACGCGAACCACCGCGCGCGCAGCGCGTCGGGTACACACATGACTGGAGCAAAATGTGGGTGGTGCGACACATTGGGTGTTGGTGTGCGGCATGTAAGGCAAAAGAGCGCGCGGGGAAGAAAGAGAGGGCCCGCTGGACATCCCATACCGCACACGCAATCACCGCACATCCCATCAATAAAATGCCTCGAAATGCAGAAAAAACGCTCAAACGGGAAAAAAAAAACAAGATGAAAACAAGGCAAAGAGATAATGTGGGAAAAAAAAGCGAAAAAAAGGACGCTCTGCCTCGAAGCCCGGACGCCGAGCCCACCGTGAACCGGAATGCAACGCGGCTCGACACCAAATGCCAACCACGATGTGGATGGTTCATCGGATATGTCGGCGCGTGTGGGGGAGCGCAATACGGGGGATACAATACGGTGCACGCTGGTGTACGGTGTACAGGAGGAAAGGGGGGGGGGGGGGGGAAGAGAGTGAAAGAACAGAAAAAGGCGGGCGCACCGCCATCAGTGTCGACGTAGCTCTTCACCAACCGCGCGGGGCGTCGGACACGTTGCGGGGGGCTCATCCGATGTGTCGCCGCGCGTGTGGGTGTGGGAGCGCGGTGTGCAGAAGGGATTGGAAGAAAAGATTAGATAACGAAGGGAGGAAAAGGGAAACGCGGGTCGGAGCGTAAGCATACACGAGGTAGAGCTCAAGCCTGACGGCCTATAAAGTCCGAGCCCGCCTGGCTGTACAAACGGACGCCGCGCCCATACGCCGCCTGCGACGAGACTTGCATAGGATGAACAGCCACACAGCCGGGGCACCGACTGGGACACTCACTTCGGGCACTGCGTCGCCGTCGTCGGTCTGCAAAGGGGGTTGGTCAGCAGGTCGTCCTAAATAGCACGCGTAAATGGAAGGATAGACGAAGGGCACGCAGGGGTATCGGGCCACGTTGTGGGCGTCCGATAGCACAGAGACAGACGGGTAGTCACACCGCCAGATGCAAGTTTTCAGGCGGGCTGATAATGTAACTTAACTTATGAATTTCAGAACCCAAATTCAGGAAGCCTTAAGTTGCACCTTAAACTCTTATTTCCAGGACACTTGAAGTTGAAACTGAATATATTATTATCTGAGACCCCTTAGTGGGCCACTTGCATAATACAAGGGGCTATGATGTAGAATCTCCGGATTTGGTGCTCATAGGATGGAATATGACCTATCACGACACTGTATGTCAAATTTCGACGCCGAGTGATGCAGCGATCAAAAGTTGCGGGCGGTTCTCGACCAAGATGCCGGCGTGTGAGCATCATTTCTTATCTCCGAACGGTCCGCGCGCTTGTCTTTCGCTTGTTTTACCACCAATCCTTCGCCGATTCACAAGTTTCGGGGCTCGTTCGCATCCCCTGAGTCAAAGGTATGACATTGGTTCCTCCTATACGCGAACAATATTGTGTCTCGCCTCCTGGAACCCCCATGAAGACCCTGATCTGACCTTGACTGGCCAACTCCTGCCACCTCTGTAACGAACGACCCGTGCGTCCCTCGGCCCCGGAGATTGGCTGTAGGATTCAAAACATCCAAGACTGTATCTTACCAGGTTTCTAGGATTTTAGGTGTACGGAGTTCCAGTAAGGGCCCACTACTACTTCAAACACCTGAAATTCAGCTGCCCGCACAGATGTATTTTTTGCGAGGGGTTATTGGTATGCGGGGGCCATCAGCAGTGTATAGGTATGCCCAAATACATCTGATTGAGTCACCTGGGCCTCAATTTGGGGCGTCGATATCCTCTGTACTTTGCAAAACATGCCTTTCAGTTGATATCCCAATTTCACCTATCCCCCTTGCTCAAAAGGGAAGTAGTCATGGTCCTTGCACACCTTAGATGTACCACTTTAGTGCATAGAATCGTGTAATTATATGTGTTCTATGATTTAGGATACATTGTGATGCCCAGAACGAGGCTGAACGAACGATTTAGAGGGGTGGCCCACTGGAGACGTGAGATCCATAGGATCTCCGTCTGGTCGGCTAAAACGGCGCGACGGTGGGACGGCGGCGACGAGGTCGCGGTATGAGCTGAAAATGGAATGAATGTGTGTGTCTGCGGTGTCTGATGCTAACATCACTGCACAGCCACCTGCGGCCAGATGCACTGGTGCATGTGCCCCTCAACCCTTGAAGCGACGTCCACGTCGCGTCTCAAGAACCTCGTCTTCCTCGGCTTCCTCAATGTCCTCCTTGCCCAACTCTTCCAGTCCCAACTCCCACTCCTCTTGTAGTGCGTGCATGAGACCACCCCGCCTTGGAACGAACTGCCGCAAGTGCCTTGAGCTCACGCGTCCTCCTATCGGCAGTCCTTCCAACGTCTCGATTTTATAGGAATTCTGCGTGCGGCTGGTGATGCGTCGGGGTGCCGACCACATCGGCACCATTTTGCGTTTGACAAGGAAGGTGGTGCCAGGCTCAAAGTCAGTATTGTAGACCTGTACCAGTGAGCCCGTTTTAAATATGACCTCCTTCGGCGCGCGTGCCATGATCTTTTTGTCAAATTGGGCCTTCCTGCGAACCGCGTGATCCACGATCTCCGCATACCCGTCAAGTCGAAGCTGGCCCATGTACGCCATCTGCAGGCCTGCGTCCGCGTCGTCGACAGGTGTAATTGCGTCCTCCACAGGAGTGGGTATCGTGTTCACAACCAGCCCGAATAGCAGTTCATCTGGGGAGAATTTCAGCGCGGGTAAGATCTGATTATTCAGCGTGAGAACTGCCGCCTCGAGGTGCTCGGGCCAGTTCGCCGGCAAATCCTCCCAGCCCATCGCGTCATACTGGTCCTCGTCGAGGTCCGGGGCACAGAGGCGTTTGAGCCGACCCAAGATCTTTGCATTTGCGCCCTCAACGAGGCCGTTCACCCACGGCGAGTACGCCGCGACGAAGTGCAGTTCGACGCCGAACTCCTCGCACAGCGCGTGGAGCTGCCAGTTGTCGAATTCCGGCCCATTATCGCACATGTAGGTCTCGGGCAGGCGGAAATCTGTCCACAATTGCCTCAGGCGAGTTACCGTTGTCTCGCCCGAGGCCGCTGAGGTGAGTGGTTTCGCCCAGAGGCACTGTGAGTATGTATCCATCTCGAGCGCGAGCTTGTGGAACCCCCCTTTTCCAATTGGGCCGCCCTTCCCCGGCGGCATTGACAGTGTATCGCCTACCATGAGTTCGAACGGGTGACGTCATGTTATTGGCTCAAGCAGCGACTGTAGGTGCTTGGCACCGAAGTTCTTGCACTGGCCGCACTCTGTGATCGCGCGCACGATCGACTGATCGATCGCGGGGCTGTAGATACTATCCAGCAGCTGGATCTTGATCAGGTCACGGTGGAAATGGCCGTGCTCGGTGTGGGCCGTGCGCGCCAGCTCAATGGCCTCCGCCTTCGTGATGCACTCTACGCGATCTCTACTGCGTACCGTCTTCGGGCCGAGTTTCCACAATCTGCCGTCCTTGATGTAAAAATCGAGGGCGCGATGTTGTGCCCGTCGACGCTCGCGTGGTGAGGTTCCATGGTCGAGCTCGAGCAGAGCTTCGATGACCTGTCTAAAGACGGCCTCGTCCTTGAACCTGGTGAGTAATTCAGAATATTCAGACTCTTCGGCGACGTGGAAAAACACGTGGGTGAGTCCCGTGCAGGCCTCCCAATCCTCGCACACTGTCCACTCGTGCCCGTCCCCTCGGGTTAGCGGCACCCCTACGAACTTTCGACTCAGCCCATCCGCCACAACATTTCCCTTCCCTGGTCGATGTCGTACATCGACAATCTGGTGATCAAGGACGACCTCGCGCCAGCGTGCATGCGTAGCGCTGAGCCTGTCGTTCAGCAGATGGTCCCAAAGCGCTTGGCAGTCCGTCTCGAGCTCGACAGGGAAACCCCATACAAGGTCAGAGAATTTGTCAAGACTATATTTCAGCGCTGCAAACTCCAGAAGAAACGGCTTATACCATTCCTCGGACGAGGATGTCCTTTTTGAGGCGAATCCAACGGGGTGCAGGCGTCGAGCTACTTTGCCATCTGCGTCGGTTATGGTGTGCCATTGCGACAGCATTCCCGCAAAGCCGTACTTGCTTCCGTCTGTCGTGACGATGAAGGGGGTGCCGTCGAACTTGGGGCCTTTGAGGACAGGCTCCTGCATCAGCGCGATTTTGAGGGAAAGAAAGGCACGCTGCTCCTTTGCGCCCCACGCCTTTTCGAGGCTGTGGCCCCGCATAGCACGGCGGTATACGTTCTTGCCTGCTTTGCGAGGGATCTCGGCAGCCTTGACGAGGTCGGTGAGGGGTTGAGCTATCTTCGCGTAACCTTTGATCAAGTTACGAAAATACCCCGTTAAGCCGAGGAACGCCCCGAGGTTTTGCAGGTCGCGCGGCGTCGCCCAGTCGACAACAGCTGTGAGCTTTGTCAGGTTGGGCTTGATACCGTCTGGCCCGACTCGTCCGCCTGCGAACGTGGCCTCAGTCACGAAGAACTGCGACTTCGCCACTGAAAGGGTTAGCTTGCGTTCGTGGCACCGCGTGAACAGCACCCGCAAATCGGCCAGTGAGTCATCGAAATCGTCGGCCCCCATGCCGCCGTCGTCTACAAACAGCTCGAAGAGGCTTCCGACGAGGTCACCCAGTTCGGTAGCAGTCATGTTCCCGAACGTGGATGGCGCACCCGTTAGGCCGAATGGCATCCGCTGATAGCAGAAGTAGCCCCTGCCCTCGACGTAGAAGCAGATGTAGGGTTGATCTTCCTTGCGGATGGCGCACGCATAAAAGCCCGAGGCAAAGTCAAATGTGTGGACCCATCTGTGCCCGCTGAGTCGCTGTTGCTTCGCCCGAATATCGCCTTGCGGGACTGGCGCTACTTTTGTGACATCGTTTAGCGCCTTGAAGCTCTGGCAGACGCGCCATTTCTTCTCTGCGGGTGCATCAGCGAGCTGTGCAGCGTTTGGAGTTCCCTTGAATGGGGTGTGGAAGGCCGACTCGAAGCCACTTGCGATACATTGGTCGTCGACACGGCGCTGCAGTTCTTCGATGGTTAGACCCCCCCCGTCGTGGGCCTTCTGCGCTAGCGTGGTGGAGCCGCAGCATTTTACATCTGCGGGGTTGATTGGGCGGATGACTTCAGCCTCCAGCATCTCGTCAAGGACCTTGTTGAAGAAAATGCGCTGGGGGGGACTTAGCGGCCGTTGGTTAACCTTCGTTTTGAAGGTAGTTCCGGCGGGGATGTTGAGCTTGTGCTCGGCACCAGGCACTGCGTACACCTCGCTCATGGACAACCCAAAGACGTCGACGAACTCGTCAAGGAGTGCATCGACCTGCTCGCGCTCAGCCTGTGAGAGATCTTTACCCACAGTGATGCGCCGTTTGACCTCCGCCATCCGCCGCGCATCACGTGGGTTCGTCTTCCTTGTGAAAAACGACTTGTCCGCCTCTGCTGCTGCTTCTGGTTGCTCGAAGCCCGGGTCGTCGCCACCCTCATCGATGTCGACGTGCCAAACTCCCCTCCAGTCGGGTGCGGGTTCGCCGAGGTTGGGGACGCCGTCGCGGAGTTGTGGTAAACGGCTGTCAATGTGCGCGTCAATAAACGGCTTTGGGCTCTTTTTCCGCTTGAATATTACTCCCCTAGAAGGGGAACGCGAACTCCCCCCTAGGTTTTGCGCGCTTGGAGCCGTTTGCTCCAAATTTCCCTCTTGGAGCTTAATTTTGGACCATATCGGCCATTTGCCCGCCTGCTCGTCGGGCCTGTGAACACGCCTCAGCTTTCTGCGACCATCGATGTCAGATACTCTGACTTGCACCAGATCAATATGCAGTGGGACTTCCCTCGAGGGGAATCACGAATTCCCCTCTGAGTTTATCGCGCGACGGGACACGTGACCGCTCCCGCTTCTGCCCAATGATCTCATCCTCCGCCACGCCACCCTCTCCTCCTTCGTGTAGGGCTGACGCGCTACTCCCAGCTCGCCCACGAGCGTCGTCAACACCGCCCCCTCCTCCACCGCCTTCTGCCTTGCCCCCGCTGTCTGTGCTCGCTCCAGCCCTTCCGCTGCCGTCCGCCGCCTCTCCCTCCGCTCTGCGATTGCCCCACATCTCTGGGCGCTCGACTTCGCCCTGGGTGCTGTGCCTTCTACAATGGGTGTATCATCTGTGTGTACGGATGCAACGGGTGGTGCGGTATGAACTTGCCTCGCGGGGGTTGTTTCTAAATTTACCCCCAATTGCAGCTCCTGCTTGGATTTCTTGATGCGTTCGCGCTCCCTCCTTCCTTGGCGTCTGTGCACCATCCGCAGCCTTGGTATTGCTGTGCGGACCGTCTCGTCTGCTAGCTCGCGGCGCATTTCCGCAGCTTCCGCGACGTCTCGCATTGTTTCGGGGCCCGGAGACACTGCCCTCCACCACTCGCTCTGGTCGCTACTCGTCCCGCGCCGATGCGTTGTTAGCTGCTGCCCTGCAAACTCGGGCTGGTCAATCTCTTCTGCGGGTTTGTGTGGTGCAGGAGAGGGTGCTTGCCTCGTGGGAGGCGCGCTACTTCCTCCCGTGATGGTTGCGCACGTTGCAGGCCCCGCCGTCATCAGCATGAGCGGGTCTGCAGTGTTTTCTGCCGTTTGTCGGCTCCTCGGGTGTGTGTTGTGCACACGCACCGTTTGGTCCCCGTCGCGTAGCACGATGACGTCCTCCTCGTAACCGTGCCACGCTCCGAAGTCCTCGAGGAGTGGCTTCCCGAACAGCACCACCCATGCGCCTCTGCTCGGGAAAACCTCGAACTCGCCCCACCGCTGCACTCCGCCGATCATGATGGTGCCGCACCACCGTCCCCGCGATGGTATCATGCGCCCGTCCGCCATGCGGAGCACGCGCCCGGACCACTCCAGCTCCCCGACCTCTCTTTTCGCTTTGCGGTACGCCTCCTCATCGATGGCATTTGCCATCGCGCCATCGTCGATTACCGCCTCAAATGTCTCCTCTCCCTCTTCCCCCTGTAGCAGCACGTTCTGCGTGAATGGCACACTTTTCCTCTTCTCGCCCGAGCCCACGCTGTACAAGTCAAAAATGTGAGATTGTAGGTATGAGTACAGGTGTGCATCTGAGATAACCTCCCCATCGTTCCTAGGTGGTAAAACTCCCTCCCCGCAACCCGGGGTACGCGCGCGAGATTCGGAATGATCGTCCCCGAGCGATTCCTCCTCGCGCTCGGGGACCCATACTCCCCCGCCCCTTTGGCAATTCCGGGCCGTCTCGCGTTCTCTTAAGCGGACGGCCCTCCCGCTTTTCCCTGGCTGCGCAGGTACTCTTCGATCACCTGCGCGTCGTACTCAGCAGAGCCGCCGAACACGTCGGTCCCTTCGTCCGCGTCCGCGACGACATTGATGGCGGTGGTGGTGCGAGCGCGCGCGATTCGCGTACGGATCGACTGTACGACGCGGCGCCATGTCGCCTCGATCTCGGGGACGAGGAGGTTCGCAGCGGCGGTGCACTCGCTGCTGTAGTGTCCGTTGAGGCCACATTTGTAGCACTCCCCGGACCCTACGGGCACGGTGCCCGGCATCAGCGGGTACGGGCGGTTGTCGTTTGGGTTCCGGTTGCCGTGCTTCTGTACGTACGCGGCGATTTGCTGGGCGTATGCTGCGAGACCGGCAGTCGTCCGCGGGTGGATGATGACTGCGGTGGTGAGTATAGTTTGTAGGCGTTCGGTGTCCGGAGGGGAATTGCGAGCCGCGGCGGGGGAACAGGGTGCGGCGGACGGGGTCGGCGCGTGCGGGGGACGACGCCGCCATGCCGGCAAACTGGCTGGTCAAGCCATGCGTTGGTGTCTGCTGCAAGGTGGCGATCGTGCTCTCGAGCCCCGCGAGCCGGTTCTCCAGGCGGACGACGGACTGGATGTCCCCGGGCGGGACGTCCTTCATCGCCTGCACGAGCTCCTCCCACGTCTTGCGCTTCTGCCCAAGGCGCAGTACGAGCGAGTCGGGGACGTTCTTGAGCACCTGGGTGATGAGGCCTCCCCCGGTGTCGCCTGCACACGTCGCGAGCTCTGCAGCTTTGATGACCCAGCGCACCTGTCCCCATTCCTGCACCCCGTCCTCCTCGATACGCCTGCCGATGTCCTCGAGGGGCAGGACCATCGCGAGCAGCTCTTCCTGCAGCTCGCCCTTCTCCCTCACCGCCATCTCCTTCTCCGGCCACTGCTTCGCAAACGCAGCCTCGAGATTTTTGAAGGTGTCTTTCTCCGTTGGCTGGAGTTTGTTGTACCAGCTCTTGGCGTAGCTTCCCGACTTCAAGCTGAGCTCGAAGTACATGATTTTGTCATCGTCCTTCCATCCGGGGGTGGAGAGACCGCGGCGCTTTATGGCGTTGAGGAAGTCGGTCGCATTTTCGCCAGGTGCGTTGCCCCGAAACAGTGTCTGGTTAGTCTCCGTCATACCGAGGTCGTAGGAGAACGGCGGTGGTGAGGTGATAGCGGCGAGCGCGGCGTGGAGCACGTTGGGGTCCAGGATGGGTGGGGTTGAGGTCGCGGGTGTGCGAGGGGTAGGGGGAGTGAGGAAGAGGCTCGAGAAGCTGGATAGGCTGCCGAGAGTTGACGAGTCGTCGTCGGACGTCTCGTCTGCGGGTCCGGGACGAGGTAGGAAGCGTCCGGTGGCGGAACGGAACGGATATGGGCGCTGTGCCAGTTTACGGTTTATTTGGTATAGTAGAGGCGGCTTTCCTGATGTAGAGAATTTTTTCGGCGCGGTTTTTCGTTACTGTATGACGTGTTTCTTGGTAGAGAAGACTGCTCCAGTCACCAGATGGAGACGTGAGATCCGTAGGATCTCCGTCTGGTCGGCTAAAACGGCGCGACGGTGGGACGGCGGCGACGAGGTCGCGGTGTCATGACTCAAAAGTGTTTGGAGTCAGAATCGATTTATGACCCACGCTTCGCCTCTAAGAAATTGAGGACAGTTCAATGACATCCCACTACACGGACGGTCTAGCGCTATTTTTCGAATCATCACGAATGGACAAGATTCGCATTTTTGCATTACGAAGCAGCAGGCACACAATTGGTCATTCGTTTTTACAAATTTATTAACCACGCACAGGATTGCACAGCCACTTACCACACCGCACAGCATGAATAATTAATCATGCACAGCCTGCCTGATTAATTAAGCACAGGATTGCACAGCCACTTACCAAACAGCACAGCAACTTTAATTAATCAAGCACAGCTTGGTGATAAATTGCTTAACAACTAGGCAATGGTGACAAGCTAAATTGCGATGGGAAACTAGGGTCGCCTAGCAACTGGCAACTTAAATTGCGTTTCAAGGGATGGATTTTGTAATCAGGATGACTCATCAATGTAGCCAGTAGTATATAAGCCGCTGTATTTGCGTAGTAATAAGAAGAAGAAGATTAGCCCACCAGTACTTTACGTCTATAAGTTTGCTCTTGTTTGTCTCTACACTGCTTTTGGTCATCTTAGTTAGTCATCAGCTAGCTCATTTGCCTAATAAGTACCTCAGCGCTTCACACCGAAAGTGACTGTTACGACTGCTAGGTTCTCTCACCCTTGGCATACGATACCCGAGGGACCCTCGTAATCAACTGTATATTATCGGATCGCCATCCCGTTGGCTACTTTGTTTTCTATTTGGTTTGGTCACCCCTGGCTTACGATACCCGACTGACCCAATTAGTCATTCGAATAAATTTTTCTACTACCTGCAGGTTTGGGCAACTTGGCATACGATACCCGCCTAACCCTTCTAGTCGTGAGAATCAATCGGTAAAAGCTTACGTAGTATAATACTTTTTGCGGATCAGCAGGTTTACTCACCTTGGCATACGATACCCGAGTAACCCTTCTCTTTGACGGTAATACTTGTGCTACACGTAGTTACATTTTAGCTACATTCATACGAGCTCCCGCGTCTACTTAGATTTACCTCTATTTAGCTACCCCCTATTCTTTTGTACGTTACCTCCCCTACCTACATTAGAATACTCTTTTCCCAGGACTACCTACATTACCTACTTATCCTAGATTCGCACTTACTAATTTCCACCCCACACTATTTTCGAGATCACCTCAATTTAGTGATAACTCCCTGATACAATAATTTTTCGAACCAGAGAGAATCGCTCGAATAATGACACTTCCAGCGCACCTCTCGTATAACAAATTATACGCACGACATCTTGGTGACCGACGTAGGGGGAAATTTTATTGTATCACACTACATATATACTTCCTTCTACCTTAGCTACGATGACTTTTAATAATGCTCACACTCAACAGGACAATCGAGCTCCATTTGGGCCTCAAGAAACCCGATGGGGAAATACCGGACAAACCACCCGCGCACGTGGCAGCGATATACCGCTTAGACCGCAAGCCCAACCAGACACAGACCCTTGTGTATTCTGGACTGCGGGTCCTCAGCCCAATTTTTCGTACCCCGCGCCCGACCGTAATTTACCATTTCCTAACATTTCGAGTCAACCTCCATCTCGTACGCGTGATCAGCCGCCTCATGTGCCAAGGCAAACTGAGCCGCCTCCGCCACGAACTTATCCCGCACCTAATTATGACCAACCTGCCGGACTATTCGACACATCTAATTACTCCGCAGACGAGCTTGACTCAATGTTTAATTCACCGCCACCGTCACCGCCATCTTCGCCAGAACCCACACCAATGCGCATGCCAGCCCCTGTCTCCTTTGGAGCTCCTACACGAACGGTGCATGACATGCCCAATCGAGGCTCTAAAGATGCACCCAAGACCTTCAAAGGCTCGTACGCCGAGGTACAAGATTTTATTCACTCTTACGACAGGCTGTTGGTTAAATACCGAGTAACAGAAGCTTTTTATCAATGTGAGTGTATTCTCGATTATTGCGGTACTGACGTAAAGGACTTCATACGAGCCTCAGAATATTACTTACGACAGGATTGGCCCAGACTACGCCGCGAAATTCTTACGTGTTATGATGCGGAGCGCGCGACTTCACGATATAAACCCAGCGACATTACGGCTTACACGCTCAAAACTACCAAGAAGGCCTTTCGAAATCTAACTCAGTGGAAGAGGTATCTTAGAAATTATAAGACCATTTCTGGGACACTTCTCAATCAGGGGCAAATTACGCGCGAAATCCGCGATGGATATTTTTGGTTAGGAATACAAATTGATTTACGCGGACAGCTAGAGCGACAAATCCTACTCACGCATCCAGGGATTAACCGCGAGAAGCAATACCCCATGGCCATTGTTAATGACGCCGCCGCATGGTACTTTAGCCGCAGCCGGGCGGAGACGATGATGGTAAATGCGAGTGTGTATGGAATTGCCGAGGAAGATGACGACTCGGACCGAGAGCCGGAGGAGGACAGTGACGAGTACAGCAGTGACCAATCAGACCTTGAGGCGCATAGGCGGAAGAAGAAGAGAAGGAAGCAAAGGAAGGAGCGCACCGATCCCAAGGCCAGACCCGCATTAAAGAGCGCCCTTAAAACTGAAGGCATGGCCGACGAAGTTACCGGTTTAATTTGCCAACTGAATAAGATGTCTATTGATGACCCCGAATATTCACCCGTATTCTATAAAGTGCTCACCATGGATAAAACGGGTATTGCAGCCAAGTGCGTTCAGCCCCCTCGAATTCAGCATTGGGGAGACTTTAGTCGAGCACCCAGTCGCAACTCGAATAGACCAGTCAGCATCAATTCAACTACCATCACCTCGGCAGCACCTGCACCGACAACCTATCCGAATAATATTCCGCTGAGGAGTGCAACACCTGATGTCCGCGGGTGCTACGGATGCAACAAGGAGGGGCATAGGATGAATGAGTGCCCGGATCTTCAGGCCATGTTGCAGGCAGGAACATTGGCTTACGATGGAGAAAGCAGCCGCTTGCGCCTAAAAGATGGGACTTACATTCGTCGAAATCAAGGCGAGAGTATTGTTGATGCAGCCAATAGACTAATCGGGCCGAAAGTTATGTTTAGTACATATGATTCGGAGCCGGATATTTCACGCCCACAGCATTCTTTCTACATGAACCCGGATCGGGCACAGTACATTGACTCATACTCAGCTTCGGAAGAGGAACACGTCATCGTGGACTCTGACTCAGGATATCAAACTGAGGTAATTGAGGGAACGATCGAAGCGGGCGATGGATCAGGAACCGAAGAAGAACGCCAAGGACAGCGGGTATATCTCACCGTGCCAAAACGGCATCAGGAACGAGGTGATGTACCTCAAGTGCAGAGTGCCGAGCGCACCGTACTGTCTACCCGCACAGCCCGACGTGTCATATTCGACGGCGTACAAGTCCCGAGTAAAGATGAAGTCCGCAATAGACCCAATAAGCAAGTCGGACGCGATCTGCCCCCACCATCAAATTCTGATCCCCGTCTGCCAGCGCCACCCATCACTAAGCCGCCCATCACCTTACCGGAGATTACGCCCGTTGACGCGCGTCAAGTCCGCTTTGATGTACCACGCATTGACGTAGACACGCCAATGCCTGATGTACCTAAAACTGAAAAGCATGCCAAGAATCGCGAAATTGCCGCTCCCATCAGAACGCGGATCCCCACGCCCGGCCCGGAAAGAGAAGAACCCATAAGCAGTAATGTTAGAACGGCAGGGCGTCAGTCTGAGCTGCAAGGCACAGTAGATATAAATGGAGTCCTTGACCGGCTATTAAATCTCACTCTACCACTCAGCGTCGGAGAGGCGTTTGCGTTATCAAAAGAAATACGCAATGGTATTCAAGAGAAAACACGCCTGAAGAATGTTAAGGCGGTATTGATAGGCCGATCCACCAACCACCCTATTCTAGCAAACTGGACGTGGCAACGGAGTGAAGGAATTTTAATTAAGGTAGAGATGGAAACAGGTGGGCGTAAAGTCATGGCCATAATAGACACAGGGTCCCAGTTGGATGTAGTAAGAGCGGACGTGGCGGCACTGGTAATTCATCGGCCTGTCGATATGACATGTGTCACTAGTATGAATGACGCTAATGGAGGAAAGGGTCAGTTACGGGGAAGAATCGACGAGGTGGAATTTACCTGTGGAGGAGTAATCACAAAAACGGACCTGTGGGTCTCACAGCAGGCTCCCTTTGAACTCTTATTAGGAAGACCTTGGCAAAGGAGCAATCTAGTAACAATAGACGAGCGTGAGGAAGGGACTTATCTGGTATTTAAAGACCCAGAAACGCGAAGGCCACGCTACGAGTTGTTAGCAATACCACACGATGCCGGAGTGGACGCGTATCACTACTTACGGCCTCCCAACGCGTTGGCTTACATCGCCGAGGAGTCTGGTGATAAATGGGGTCCTACAGCAAATTCTAAATCGACACCTCCGTCCGAAAATGACTCACAAAGGCACGCACCGGGAAGTAGCGGTAGAGGTACGGCATTCCGGAGCCTTCGAAACGCGACCTTTGAACTAAGCTTTGAGTTAATTCAGACGTGCCGAATAATACTTGCCTTGATATCCTTGACTGTCGGCGGGATTTTAGTGTGTACGGAGGCGGCCATTAGCAATTTATTGGAATTGGGAACTCGTATAAAGAAGGAGCGCGCGTTAGATTCAACCCATAACCTCCCAACTACATTTACGCCTTGTACTAAACCCCCACACGCAGCTTTCTACATCCTCGCTCCCACTATAACTCCACGTGCAGACCCTTCCGCTGCTCTCACCGATGCCCCTCAATGAAACGATGCCTCCCGACGATGTGTCGACTGCGGCGCATGAAACGCAAGTTCTCAGCCGTGAGCGATACGGCAGCTATGGGCCCCTCGACGAGGGAGACCCGGAAGCTACGCCCTCGGACATCATCGAACGTACCGCCGACAAGGAATGGCACGCCCACCTCCATGACCACCACATGCACGTACGACCCGGCTTCCTCGCCGCTCCACAAACATTTTACTTAGGACGCACCTTACAGAATAACCAGCAAGAGGAACACCACGGGGTTATGTTGAACGCACGTATGTTGTTACACAATCCAGATACGGGCGTTCCAGGCAGCCGAGGCGGCCATGCTTACTTCGTATTCAAAGCAGCTCCAGCGGACCCTCAAGAAACGTGGGATATGGAGGTTCCGTATGCGGCAGACGCAGCAATCCGTAAGATCCTCCTCCACTACGCCGACGTAGCTGATAATACGACTCAAGAAACTAAAGAACGCGAACAAGGGGCCGTGCCAGAAGACGATGACATCGCCAGCTCACCCGCACACACGCCTGAGTCCACGCGCGAACCCGCAACCAGCGAAATTGGTATGATCTCGCCCAGTACTCGTCGCCGATACCGATACGTGCTCCTTCCAGAGCACAAGACCGCGCCGTTCGACGTCTCCCACATGACGACTGTCGGCACCACGCTGAGCGGCGAGCGAGTGCTTCGTTTCACGCTCCGTGACGAAGGGCCCGTTACTACGAACGACTGAGAACACGGCACCGAAGCGATTTGACACTCCGGTGCCGCCATTCTGTCTACTGCACACCTGCCCGCCACTTGATAGCGTGAGGACGAGTTGCCCGCCCATCACCGACATCGCCGAGGAGCCTGCCAAAGAACAACCGCAGCAGCAGCCGAGACACATCCGCTAGTCGCCAAGTCGTCGCACACCCCAAGTACCCAGTCGCCAGAGATACCGCCGAGCTGGTTGCTGAGATGCTAGCCAAAAGCGCGCCGTCGGCAGCCCGCCTAGACCCCAGGGCAGTTGACCGTGCGCGGCAGCGCCTGCGCAATCGGATGGAGGCGACGATGGGAGATGATGAGATGGAGGAGCGGAAGCGGAAGGTTGCCACCGCACCGCCACCTGTCTCGGAATATCGGCACTGAGCGCGGCAGACCGGCTCGAGCCACCGGTGTTCCGCGCGCGTGGCCCCTTAATTTCGCGAGAGCGCTTTTCATCCAGCCCCGAACCCAGCGGACCTGATTCTACAACGTACGCCAACTCTCTTTCCTTTCTAGATGACGCGATGACCGAGGTTTCGGTCGATAGCGATGAATCAGACGCGGACCCGCGCCTATTGATTGATACTGCCGTCGCCGAAGCTCAACGACAGCTCGCGCGCGAGCAACCGCGCCCTGTACCATTCGTAGGCATGTTGTTAGCTCCACCTGCACCCACGCCGCCTCGTCTAGACTCCGGCGCGGCGCTGCCAGTCTTGAACTTTAACTACTCTGCCCCACGCAAAGCCACCGACCTTTTTACATGGACTCCGATGCCAGGAGCCTCGAGCCCGGCCACGATGAAGAGCCCTGTCCGGATGAAGAGCCCAGTTAAGGCCAAGCATCCCGGACCACGCGTACCTTTGCCTGGCGGACGCCCAATCACCATCTTCGACGAATATTTGAACCAGGTACGCTCACCTCGCCCACTCACTTCAATGCAACACCGACGTGTGCTCCAGGAGCTCGCAAACGAGGAGGTTTTCCACGAACTTCCCATGCCCGACTACCCCGACTCCCCCGCATCAGACTCCTCCATGCCCAGCCTTTGCTCGCCCGACGCATTTGATCGCATCGAGCACGGCGAGCTGAACCTCAGTACCGACGCACCTCGCCTGGTTCCTGCGGCTGCCCAATCCACGTTTGGCGAACCCTCGCATACTCCTACTCACCCTTTCGCCGACATTCCCATCGAGTCCGTATCCCTAGACGAGCTCAAGGAGGCGTTACATAGCATCTACCACGAATATCCGCACGATGAAGCAGAACGCCGCCGCACCATATGGAAGCGCATCGAGAATTGGAACTGGGGCCGACGCCAGCACATCAAAATTTTCCGGTCCAACCGCGTACTCATTGCAGTAAAGCCCATTGAAGACGCCATCCAGACAATAATCACTTACCTTGCGCACCTCTTCGACCACGATGCCATGAAGCACGGGGACTTTCAACTCATGCAGTATATCGCTCGCCTTTCGCCCAACACGCCTGCCGACGAGATTATTCGCTTGCAATCCCGTCTGGTATGTTCTTTTATCGACGCAGGACGACCTCACGCCTACAATGACGATTTTGAAGACGCATTACGCACCGTCGATTCAATGGCACTTGACCCCACCGCAGAGGAACCCCGAGTCGAAATCTCTGTCGATATCCCCTCGTCCCCTCGCGGCGACCGAACCCGCGAGCGTACTTTTAACGACGAGGCGCTTCGCAAAGGTCCCGTCCACCTGGCAGCCGTCAAGATTGAGTACGACCGCCACAAAAAGGACGTTTCTCATTTTTCCAACGCACGGCTTGGTGTACTGGCGGGACTGTATCAACTCGACCTCTATACGGGCCAAAGACTCTGGGAACTGGATTTATCTCTCCTTCATCGGACCGGACCGAGCCCCCTGCCTTTCCTACACGATAGCGAATACGCCCAGCTGCGCTTATTTGGGGACGCTTGTGATGCCTTTGGCGACCATGCGATACATGACCTCATTGACCGACTATGCCGCCTACGCTTTCGGAAGAGCGCTCTCTTCACACATTTTCTACAGTGCGGTTTCATGGACCCCACTTACAGCCCTCGACCCAACTCTCACTGGACGGAATCTAGCGACTCAGAATCTGGGGAGGAGGATCTGTACCGGTTTCCCCGTCCGGGCGCGAGTATTATTCCGCACTTCACTGCACGCCCATCTGACCTCGCGTTCTATTATCAGGCCGCTCAATACGAATCTTATGCGCCGTCTAACGTACCCTCAGCCACAAACTCTGACGCAGGAAGACCCGTTAGCGCCCCTCCTTCGTTTAATCGTACAGACCCACCGGCATATACCAGCAATGACGCGATTCTTGAAGACTATCGGCACGAATGCGCCAGTCATACGTTCGCGACTTGTCGTCCGTTTCTTCGAACATATTATGTATCTCCACATGCATGAGCACAGGTAGGTTTCCAAACATTTCGCTCCCCGCGGATTGTTATACTTACGAACGGTCTAGTACTCTCTCGACATCGGCCACTGGTTCTTCCCCCGCCCTCGGACCTCATGGACGTTCCATTCTGAACGACAGAGGACCATTTAAATTCTTCTTGAACGCATGTACCCTCTTGATTCTTACCCTCTTACTGCACAATACTTGCGCTTACACTGTGGACATTGGACTGAACTTGGACTATCTCTTTTTACCTACCGCTTTGACACAGACATTTTCTTGGTCTCTATCTTGGACATGCGCATGGACGCTCCTCTTTTTCTTTACGTATCTTGGACTTGTCGAATGGACACAGACATTGTTACGGACCTTATCTTGGACTAGCGCGTGGACAGCTTTTTTTTGTTCACATTTACCTCGGACTTTTTACGGACTACTTACCACTTTACCTTACCTCTCTGATACGCCTCACCTCTACAGTACTTAAGACAGTTCGGATTCTGGTAGTACTTGGTTCCTCAATACACTCAAGTTTGGCGTACTTAACGACTGAACTCCGCAATTATCAAAGCTTCCGCCAACCAGCACAGATATTTTCCTATGCAACTAATACGGAGTTTAAGAATATTACGCTTAAATTGTCTATGGAACCGAGCCTGCAAGACGAAGCAGATGAATTAATACTAGAAGACGACGATGAATTCATATTCTATCCCGTAGAAATGCGACGAGAGGACGGAACTTCACACCAGGCCTTTACCATGTACAAACGGGTGGATAAGAAGATCAAACCCGTCTCTACTACTTTCTCACCAGACTACGCGATTAGACGCACCATACCCGAGGATCCGCTGCTTTCTCTACCCGAATTAAGCATGCACCCACCGCCATTTCAGCCATCCGCACGCATTACTCAAGAAAGACTGGCTCAGTTGGAAATAAACAAAGATGGATTTCTTTCTAACGAAGAAGAAAGACTCTTCGAATATATAATGCAACTAAACGAGGATGCCCTGGCCTTCGAAGATTCGGAAAGAGGAACCTTCAAGGAGTCTTACTTCAGTCCATACAAAATTCCAACCGTACCGCATACGCCATGGGAGTATAAAAATATTCCAATTCCCCCGGGCATTCTTTCCAAGGTCATTGACGTACTTAAATTGAAAATGGAGGCTGGCGTATACGAGCCATGTCAATCGTCCTATAGGTCACGATGGTTCTGCGTATTAAAGAAAAACGGAAAACTACGCATCGTTCATGATCTACAACCATTAAACAAGGTTACTATCCGCGATGCAGGCATGCTGCCAATTTTGGATGACTTTGTAGAGGGATTTGCGGGGCGACAATGCTATACAGTATTTGATTTGTACTGGGGCTTCGACGCACGACAGATGGAACCCGAGAGCCGCGATATGACGGCATTCATGACCCCTTTAGGGCTATTACGCATCGCCTCTATGCCTACTGGCTTCACCAATTCTCCCGCGGAATTCCAAAAATGCATGGTCTTCATTTTACACGACGAAATTCCACACGTAGCTAATATTTTCATTGATGACTTGCCTATTAAGGGACCCAAGAGCAGTTATTTGGGGCCTGATGGGAAACCTGAAGTCTTAGCGGAGAATCCTGGAATTCGTAGATTCATATGGGAACATGCCCAAGACGTACACCGCATATGCACAAGGTAAAATGCGCAGGAGGCACATTTTCAGGAACTAAGACCCAGATAGCCAGGCGTGAGGTGCTTATAGTTGGGCAGACATGTAACCCCGAAGGGCGCATCCCTGACACCAAGAAGACATCTGCGATATTAGATTGGCCGCCCTTAACCACGCCCCACGAAGTCCGCCGTTTTCTGGGACTTTGCGGTACTGTACGAATATGGATACAAGGTTACTCTACAGTCATACGTCCACTTACGGAATTATACCGTAAAGCCATAGCCTTTGAGTGGGATGAAAGAAGGCAAGCCGCGTTCACCCAGATCAAAACTCTAATCGCATCAGCTCCCGCACTGCGACCAATAGACTACGAATCGGACAGGCCTGTGATTTTATCTGTAGACTCGTGCCGAGACGGCACTGGAATGATTCTTTCGCAAATAGACGAGGCAGACAAGCGACGTCCCGCTCGGTACGGATCAATACCGATGAGCGAGCGCGAATCAAGGTATTCTCAGCCGAAGTTAGAATTATTCGGTCTATATCGAGCCCTTAGGGCCTGGAGGCTTTACATTATTGGAGTCAAAACCTTGCACGTTGAAGTAGATGCCAAATTCATCGCAGGACTACTGAATAACCCAGACTTGCAACCGGACGCAGCCGTAAATCGATGGATTCAGGGAATTCTGATGTTCCACTTCGCCTTGCATCATGTTCCGGCAACCAAGTTCCAAGGCCCAGATGCTCTATCACGCAGAGGAAAGGCGGATCACGAAGTCGCCGTTAGTGATGACGATAGCTGGTTAGATAAAATTGCACTAGGCTATTTAAAGCCTGTTCGCTACTTTACACATCTTTATCAGACCTACGAGCGCCGCGAATTCTATTCTCCTCATCAGCTACCTTCCTGCCACATGACTCGAACGGCTCAGGAAACTTTACTAGAACAAGTGCAAAGGTTCCTGCATACATTGGAAATGCCCAACTTTGATAACACGCAAAAACAACGGCGTTTTATTGCTAAGGCTACCGAATTCTATGAACGAGGAGGTAGGCTTTGGAAAAGAAATGGAGACCAAGGACCCTTAATAGTGGTATGCGAGCCCGCATCACGTTTAACAATTCTTACGCAAGCACACGAGAACTTGGGCCATCGCAAAACTAAAGCCATGTGGGAGTCCTTACGTACCCGTTTTTACTGGCCCCACTTACGAGCGGACATTCAGCATCATGTAGCCTCATGCCATCAGTGCCAAATTCGAAGCACGCGGAAGGTAGAAATTCCCCCGACCATATCGGCTCCGGTAACCATTTTTAGTAAAATCTATATCGACATCATGAAAATGCCAAAGGCAGGCGGATATAGCATGATAGTCGCAGCTCGGGATGATCTCTCAGGATTTTGCGAGGCCAAGGCCTTGGCAAGCCAAACAGCGGATAGCCTCTCAACATTTTTCTGGACGCATCTCTATTGCCGATACGGATGCCCGCTACAGGTAGTTACGGACAATGGGCCCGAAGTCAAGGCCGGCTTTGAAATTCTGATGAAACGACTAGGGATTCCGCAAGTAACAATATCTCCCTACAACAAGCATGCTAATGGAGTAGTCGAGCGTGGACATTTTACGTTACGGGAAGCGATCGTTAAGGCCTGTGATGGGAAAATTAACCAATGGCCCTCCAAGATGGCAGCCGCACTTTTGGCAGATCGGGTTACCATAAGCAGCGTTACTGGATACTCCCCGTTTCAGTTACTCCACGCAACCGATCCTATACTACCTTTTGATCTCATCGAAGCCACTTTTCTAGTCGAAGGATTTTATTCGGGGATGACTACATCTGATCTCCTAGCCCTCCGAATTCGGCAGCTTCAGAAACAGCCACGAGACTTGGCACGTGCGGCAGAAATCCTACGTAAATCACGATTTACCTCCAAGATGCAATTTGAGAAAAGGTTTAAGAAACGTTTGCAGAAGACCGATCATAAACCTGGCGACTTAGTATTGCTGAAAAATATGAAGCATATTGGAAGTGTCAGCCTAGATCTTAAAGTAGCAGACCGGTATTTGGGACCTTACGAAATTCATCGCAGGAACCGAGGAGGCGCATACGAACTGAAAGAATTAGATGGTACTCATTTCAAGCAATCTCCCATTGCAGCTTTCCGACTCCTACCTTACATCACGCGTAATCACTGGTTCATGCGCACTGGATGGATGGGCGAAGACGATTTAGACTCCGAAGAAAGCGAGTCATCTAACACGGAATATTCCGAAGGGGAATGAATAAAGAGGCGCCCATCGAAGCCACTGACGGCACCAGCACCCTGCACCAGGCATACAAATTCAATAAGCTCACGAATTCCGCCACCACCCGTCATAATATAAAGCAGGACCCTTTATTCATGCTGCAGATTCGTCTCCCACCCTCTTACTACTATGATGAAAATTTCTGCGCTCTTGAATCTCATGCCCCGCGATCCTCTGCCTTATCTGAACCCGCCTTTCGACAATCACGCATTCGCACCTGCCATCATTACTTCCGATAGCGAGGAAGAATACCAGCGAGGCATATACCTTAGCCGACGAGATGCCCTCGAACAGCGTGTGAGTATAAGATCCACTATAAGAAGCCATGGCCCAAAGCTAATTCGATTGGGCCTGATGCCAGTTTGCTGCCGCAGAACAAATTCGACTAATCTTTTCCCACTTCACCGGCCCCTGGTACCAGACCCCCTGGCATTATCTACCCGTCGATTGCCCCGATCCTTCCCAGTCTCGAGACATGGAATGTTCTCTCTACGGAATACCCTCCGCATCGTACATCGAAGCATCCCGACAAGCCCGACAAGCTGCAGCTGCCACTGCACCGCCGCCTCGACTCGAACTGAAACCCGGATATGAGCACATCGCCAACCCCATGGCCCTTCGAAACGCATTAGCCGTACAGATCCATTACTATCAGCCATTACCGACCTCGCTGCCTGTGGCACCTCGCACGAAAGCCCTCTCATTCGCCCAGCGCCGCCCACCTGACCCACTTAATGTGCGAATTACTCGCTTCGCCGACGAAGATCGCTTTACTGGAGATCCGAAGTACCGCAAACGTCTCGTGAAGGGCGCTATGCTGCAGTGCTATGGCGAACTGCTGGGAGTAGTGGAATTGGAAGAGCGGATGTTCGACAAAGAGGGATACACGTTTGTACGCGCAGCCGATCATATGCGCCGCCGCACTTATACTCTAGGATTCGCGGAGGGTCAGGTGCAGTTACCCACCCCGTTGGAGGAATTACTAAGCATGGAAGCCGCGTATCAAAGGAAGCAGACCGGAACACCAGGCATGCTTCCGCAGCTACAGAAACGATCATGGCATGATACATAGTTGGTAACATACACTATCACATGGACGAAACTAGCTACCGCTTACTATCTTGGCCGCAATTATATTTCTTGGCGGCTCGACTACCAGGCCACAAATCGATTCAGTATGGGAAACCGAGGACGGTTTATAATTTCGTTCCCCGCGGATGTCATGACTCAAAAGTGTTTGGAGTCAGAATCGATTTATGACCCACGCTTCGCCTCTAAGAAATTGAGGACAGTTCAATGACATCCTGCTCCAGATTGACAAAGGTGGTGGGGAGGTCGCCCGCCAGTAATAATGAGAAGCCATAGATTGTAAGAGTTTTAATATGGAGCTGCGCGCGGACAAACGTATCCCAGCCTCTTGAAAGCGCGTAGCCTGCCGAGAATGACAATAGTCGAAAGCGGATGTCGCTGACAATGCGGGCATCCATGTGGACATACTGCTGGACGGCCAGGTGCTGGAGATGGATCATCGCGACCAGAACTTCATTCCACTCTGAGCCCACGATATTGGTTACTGCCCGTGTGACGAAGGGGAAGGTCAGCGAGCATACCTGTGGCCAAAATTCAGCGGTAGAACATAACCCAAAAAAAAAAAAGGACCATCTCAGATAAAGCCCGGTTGTTCGCCAGTGTGCTAACAAGAAGAGGGGCAGTGGCCGCTACCTCGATGTGGCGGTAGAGGCTAGTGCGCGTCGCGTTGTGTGTGGTGCTCGAGGCTCGGTTCAATGCAGTAAGAGTGTTGCGGTCCACATGGTGGGAGATTTCCAAATAAACATCGGAGGGCAGCGGCGCCAAGTTGCGCAGACGCGGTGTCATGACTCAAAAGTGTTTGGAGTCAGAATCGATTTATGACCCACGCTTCGCCTCTAAGAAATTGAGGACAGTTCAATGACATCCCACTACACGGACGGTCTAGCGCTATTTTTCGAATCATCACGAATGGACAAGATTCGCATTTTTGCATTACGAAGCAGCAGGCACACAATTGGTCATTTGTTTTTACAAATTTATTAACCACGCACAGGATTGCACAGCCACTTACCACACCGCACAGCATGAATAATTAATCATGCACAGCCTGCCTGATTAATTAAGCACAGGATTGCACAGCCACTTACCAAACAGCACAGCAACTTTAATTAATCAAGCACAGCTTGGTGATAAATTGCTTAACAACTAGGCAATGGTGACAAGCTAAATTGCGATGGGAAACGAGGGTCGCCTAGCAACTGGCAACTTAAATTGCGTTTCAAGGGATGGATTTTGTAATCAGGATGACTCATCAATGTAGCCAGTAGTATATAAGCCGCTGTATTTGCGTAGTAATGAAATCGAAGATTAGCCCACCAGTACTTTACGTCTATAAGTTTGCTCTTGTTTGTCTCTACACTGCTTTTGGTCATCTTAGTTAGTCATCAGCTAGCTCATTTGCCTAATAAGTACCTCAGCGCTTCACACCGAAAGTGACTGTTACGACTGCTAGGTTCTCTCACCCTTGGCATACGATACCCGAGGGACCCTCGTAATCAACTGTATATTATCGGATCGCCATCCCGTTGGCTACTTTGTTTTCTATTTGGTTTGGTCACCCCTGGCTTACGATACCTGACTGACCCAATTAGTCATTCGAATAAATTTTTCTACTACCTGCAGGTTTGGGCAACTTGGCATACGATACCCGCCTAACCCTTCTAGTCGTGAGAATCAATCGGTAAAAGCTTACGTAGTATAATACTTTTTGCGGATCAGCAGGTTTACTCACCTTGGCATACGATACCCGAGTAACCCTTCTCCTTGACGGTAATACTTGTGCTACACGTAGTTACATTTTAGCTACATTCATACGAGCTCCCGCGTCTACTTAGATTTACCTCTATTTAGCTACCCCCTATTCTTTTGTACGTTACCTCCCCTACCTACATTAGAATACTCTTTTCCCAGGACTACCTACATTACCTACTTATCCTAGATTCGCACTTACTAATTTCCACCCCACACTATTTTCGAGATCACCTCAATTTAGTGATAACTCCCTGATACAATAATTTTTCGAACCAGAGAGAATCGCTCGAATAACGACACTTCCAGCGCACCTCTCGTATAACAAATTATACGCACGACAACGTCCTCGCGTGATTTAGGTGCAAGACGGCCTCCAAGCAACACGGCGTGGGTGGGTGTCCCGAGATCACTGAGTGTGTCCAGTCGCTGGAGCCAGATGTTAGTGAAGTGTGCATAGTCGAAGACTTGCCGTACCAGCACAATGGAAGGGGATGCGATCGCTTCCAGTCGAGCCATTTGCTCGGCCGTCAGGGATATGTTACTACGGGGAGCGCGATGCATACGGTCATACAAGTCATCATTGCTGAGAGGAGACATGGCGATTGGGGGAGCAATATATTATCACAGGGCGCAAGACAGGTCGTATATAAGTAAAACACGTTAGGGGTCATGAAACGGGATTGTCAGACGCATCTAGGTCAATTCAGCCAAGATCAGACGCTGAACAGCTAGGAGCACGTACCGAAAGGAGTTCACACCTGGAAGTCGTCAGTGTCGGTATCGAACATGCCCGCAGCTGGAAAGGGTATGAGCTTCAAAAGAAAATAGACGGCAAACGACGGCTCACTTTCTGCATCCTTGAGCACGTAGATGGTCAGGAGGTTGAAAGTCGAGTGCCAATCCCCATAGACGGGTTTCTTGCTGCCTGGCGTCTCTAGTTTCTCTTGATATTTGTGGACTTCCATTTCGACGAGAACAACATCGCGCTCCTTTAAGGTGGCAAAGCCCAAACGATCGAGCGAGCTCTTGGAACGGAAGCCGTTCTTGGCGTCGTATATGTCAGTGAATTCGACCGGCGGAGTGTGTTGGTTGCGCGACATCCATCTGTTGGCCTTGATTTGTTCCGGACCGAAACTGTCAACGATGGTACCTGGAAGAGGTTAGGTGGGACAGGTAATAGAATGGCGGAACTCACAGCTATTCTGCGGAACGCTAAAGGCTTTCAGAACCGCCTTCGCTGCATGGAGGTGCGAAGACGACCGGGCAGATATTGAC
Organism: Mycena rebaudengoi; assembly: GCA_029282285.1. NCBI lineage: Eukaryota > Fungi > Basidiomycota > Agaricomycetes > Agaricales > Mycenaceae > Mycena > Mycena rebaudengoi. The sequence goes on from JARJCX010000014.1 coordinate 1,655,223, forward strand.
GGAAATGCGCTTGGCCAACGCGCCGTTCTCTGTCATCCACCACCCCCTAACCCACTCCCCAACCACCCACACGCGCATGGGGTCGGACGAGTTCCTGGCGCAGATGATATTCGCTTTGTTCCCGAACGCAGATTTCGGACCGTAGCCGACGTCGGCGGGCAGCTTGTTTATGGCGTATATGTGTTTCTCCTTATTGCACCTGTTGAGAAGGGCGTATACGTGTCTGTAAACGTCAGGTACACTACCACCAGTTTCAGCGGGAATGGACTTACTTCATCGTTTCCATAGGCCATCCTTTAATCCGATCAGCGGCGACTCCACAGGCCTTGAAAAGCTCAACAGCTGCTGCCTGCATACAGTATTAACTGAAAGAACACCGCTATGCCATACGAATCACACCTCGCTTGCAGGAAAGACCAGTCCTTCAGGTTGCGCAGATCGCACGCCTCCACTGCCCGGCCCTGTCTTGGCGTCGTCGGTCAATCCAGGGACATCGTGTGCGGTAGTGGCCAGGGTGGCGGTACGCATATCGATGGCCGTGATTCCAGAAGCGCCGACGGCTTGGAGAAGAGTACTTGTGCTAAAGTCAGTAACATCTAAGGACCGGTTCGTCGCCCGTATTTGAGTTCCAAAAGTGACTTGTCAGCCAAGCTGGGAGGGTGTACTCCGAGCTGGCAGAGACGCAGAGCTGCCTCCATCTGCGTTCGGGCTTCGGGTCCTGCATGGACCGTCAGCTGGTGAGCGACGCTGTTTGGACCACCTATGTTCGCAGGAACAGGTTTGGCACCCTGAGTAGGACTCTCGGAGGACTCATTGATGACCGTATCTGGGCGGTGTGGTGGAAAGCGAGCATATGCGTGGCTAGACTAACTCACCGTCATGCTGATGCTGATCGTTGGTGTGAACTTCATTCCTGTTGATATATGTTAGCTGAAGTCGAAAAGCAGTCCGAACGACTTGCCCGGTGTGCATGATAGGGATGGGGGTCGTGACAGAGGCGCTGAAAATAATAAGACTTTGTCGGACAGCGGTTGTCTGCTAAAGATATACTTACGGTCCTTCCTGGTCGTCGACCGTACTGTTTGTGAGGTCGCTCCTGCAAAAAGTAGTGAGCTTGAAAATGAGTCATCAATGGGCGGAAGCCCACTCTGAGTCGTCAAAATCTTCGACGGGGGGTTTGGATCTGTTCCAGCATCAGTGGTGACAGCGCAAATCGCGCTCTGCACACATCTGGCGCATTTATTGGTGTCGGGCTAGGAGACTGCCTCATGGGTACGCTTCTGGGCTCTTGTTGTCATTGTTAAGTAGGCAGAGTTGGGGGGAAAAAAACAATCACTGGGTAATAGGTAGGAAACCAACAGTCAGCACCGACCGGTACTTAAACAGGTCAAAGTATGAGTGGATTAGGGGTACACCACGATAACTATGGTGATAAATAAGCTAGTTGAAAAAGTACTACGCCAATAAAAAAAAACCACGCATAAGGGGTGGGATATACGAGCACATTTCGTTATGGGAACGTATTGGTCCTCCAAGGCACGACAGGCAGCTCCTGGAATCCGATCGATGTTGGTAGGAGCTTCAGCTGCACTTACTATCACCGACAACCTGAAAATTTGGACAGACACCATTTCGCTATGGGGATGGGTGGCCGAAACCAAATGCTGCACGACTTGCTCGATCGGTAGTACCGTCGTTGGTCAGGCAAATGTTAAGAGCCCTCTGTCGGTAAGACAACGCATGTGTATTGGATGAGCTACTGCTGGTCAAAACCGCGAAATAAAACAGGCATGTCAGGAGGATCCGTACCCGCATTAATCCGTCACTCAATAGCCTTTCTCCATTTCCATCGACTCCCAGCGTGAAAGAATGCGCAGTTCTCATATCGAAAGTACGTTGAGCGGCGAAGCCTGAAAGGAAAGTGGCTGATTCGACATAGCACCCAATCATACGTGGCTCGTAGAAGACATGCCCGCGCACTTGCAGTTTCTGGACGCACTCAATTTGCCCGTGTCGGATCAACCCATCGAGAACTACATGGTCGTTCCACGCACCCACCACGGCAAACTAGAGTGGGCCCACGTCGGATACAACCCTTACAGTCAGGACCGTACCCGTCAAATGATCCTTGTGTACAAGCACCCTCACATACTGCCACATGCACCCCCCAATATGCTTTATCCTGTTGGTATCCGTGTACAGGGATTTCTTCAACAGTGCGTCCTGGGACCACTCGGTAACTGGTCCGGGTAAGCACCCATAATCCTGCACAGTCAGTTAAACTGACGAAGTCATGTAGTCGGGTAAGCGACCCACCTCAGAAGGCCCTCCAGTTCGTTACCCTGACTGGGGGAGGTGTCGTGGACGACATATTCGCCAAGTACAGGGAGGCCATAATCGAGGTTATCGAGTTCATTTATCGCAGCCTCGGACTGCCTGTTCCGCACGGCAATTGGGCCGACTCTGAGCAGCTGTTCATTTCGTGCAGAGTCTTCACCAAGGTGAGCTATCTGAATCGAGCAAGGAGCCTCACTCACTCGGCTTAGGTTACTGCAAAGAACAGACACCGTCTCTGCGTACTCGAGGAAGGCGAAGATCCGACGCTGACGGCCAAGCAAGTGGAGGCGCATTGGCGCGTTCTGGACTGACTCAATGTGGGCATGCACGTTCCTGACGAGGCCGACGAGAAGGAAGGATTTAAAGTGCCTTGCAATCCGATGACGTTCGGGAGCGGGGATTTCGTTGACGTCTGCATCGGATTCGACATCGTGAGCCTGAGCGACGGCAAACGGGGACAGACCCACCAGGTGCACTTAAAACTGGAGCATATAATGCTCTTAGCGTCCGCGGAAGACCTTCCTACGGTAAGAATATCTTCCGATCCAGCAAGCCTCTTTCACTCACTTCGCGCCCAGCCCAACGTTGAAGAGGCAGATGAGGCAATGTATATACAGGGAGCCGGCCTGCAATTCTAACTAAATTGTACTGTAATAGATGTACTGTAATAGACGGTACATAATTTTATCCATACCTATCCGCACTACTGGACTGAGTTGAGAAGATATTGCACGCAATAAGCCAATTTCACCTACTACGAGAGTCGCCCAGTCTTGAAGAATGAGACGATGAAATGTATGTACAAGGCATCTGTGTGCCATTATACCTTCGTACTGGGTTGGACTCTATAAACCGCTCTCTGTGCCGCGGTCGAGTGAGCGTCCGAGAGAGAGATGCAAGAGGGCACGAGTTCATGAACACGTGCGGGTTACGCGAGTCGGGGTATCACCGTGATGGCTAACATCGACGCGGCACGAAGTCGGATCAGTTTGGCAGTGCAGGCACGACTCCTCCTGCTTCAGCCCATTATCATCACAAAGCAGACATAGCATAGTACATACTACAGTAACTATTTAATACTGAGCTACGTCCACCTCCATCTGTTGCGCCTTGTAGGCCATCCAGCTTTTGGTAGTTTCAGCATCCAGCCTTTCTAAACGACGGAACTCGTCCCGAAACTCCTCGGCCAGACGACTCGACATCGTTCGAGGACCAAAATTCCGCAGTACAGCTAACATCTTAAGTGTAGTGGCTCTCGACAACATGACGTACAGCCCCTGCAGCGAACGGGCGCCTTCCAAGTCAACTATGACTAAGTCCAGGCTACGTCCCTGGGACTTGAAGTCCGTATAAGCGTAGGCCGGCAACAGGGGTAGCTGAAGTCTGGATATGTTAAATTTCAGGCCATCCTGCGATATGTAAGCAAAGTGAGATTTAACTGGAACTATGGGTACTACATTAACACCTGCAGGATGCAAATCTACGTTGGAGTCCGGTATTTCGATGTACACGCAATCAGCATATCGCCGACCTTTCGCATCAGATGAGTATTTTATTTCTTTTACAGTCCCCTCCGCACCGTTGACCATACCAGCTTTTAGCGCGATATTTTCAGTAAGCATTACTTTCATGCCGACCACGAGAGGTACTTGCCCCAGACTGTCTTTGGTGATGGAGGACCGTACCTGCCAAGTCCTTTGTTGCAACGATTCATTCAATGGCAGGCTGTTGAAGAAATCTTGGGCATAATAGTCGTGCACCGCTGTTCCCGTACACCGAGCGAAGTCCCGAGTCAGTTCTCTGTTGATGGCATCCCTGACCACCTTCGTCCCGCAGATTATGGGCGCATCGGCGAACTCCTGTTGCTCAGATACCGACATAGCCTGCAACTGCCGTCCATGAATAGTCTTGTAGTCAGACTGAATATAATTGCAGCCAGTGCCAACTTGGTCTTTCGTCATGGGCGAGCGACCATCCCACGCCAATCCTAAACGAATCCTGGCCAGCAAATTCGTAAACTCGGGGTCTTTCTCTGCACGAAAATTATGTCGCAGGATAACGACCTTCTGAAACTGTCTCCAAATCCATGCGCCGTACAAGGCGTCGATTCCTGTACAGTTCTCCTTGACATTCGGGCTAATATTTTCGACCAGACAGTGCGCAAAGAGTGAATCGGCTTTCACTGGCCTCAACTGGCCCATGTCGCCCAGACAAATTATATTTATTTTACCGAAGAGAGTGTCCGTGCCCACAGTATCAATCGACCTGCCTTCGTTGATCCTCACACATATCTCAGCGAACAGTTGCGCAGACACCATCGAAATTTCGTCAATTACCAAGTATCTGATCTCCTTCCAGATGGAAGACAGCTCAGCTCAGTGTATACCCTTCTTCTCGTCTTTCCTCTTAGGTAGGAATGTCAGCGCATGGATCGTATAGCCGTTGATAAGGACCGCAGCGCACCCAGTCGGTGCACTGAGCATAAGCTTTTGAGAAACACCGCAACGGCGGAAGAATTCGACGACCGCTTTAATGATGTAGCTTTTTCCTGTTCCCGCTACTCCTGCAATATACAGGAATAGCTGGTCCTCCATCCCAAACATGAAATGTTCTGCGATTATTCGCATAGCGCGTGACTGATGTTCGTCAGTTGCGATCTTTTTTTCCTTCATGACTTGTACTAATATCTCTTCCACAGCCGCGATGTCCATGGGACCTTCCCGTTCGTGTATATGGTGCTCTTCGACCGTTAACTGATCGAGCAGCGTTGCAGCAGGCCTTTCTTGATCGGAGAAAGGCAGCCTGTTTGCGGGTGCAACATCTGGTGCCTTTACTTTCGGCCTCTTGTCTTTGGCCAGTCTCTTAATGTGTTTAGATTCAGATAAGAAACGAAGCTTATCGGTAGCGTCAGATGCAGAACTAAAGCTATCTAAGGCTTCACCTTCCGGCAGGTGGCGGTCCTTCCACAGTCCCGACCGTTCTAGTACGAGTAGGATGTCATTAATGGTCTGCTGGTCTTTTTTCGCCTTCTTTGTTAACTCAGCGGGCGTGACCTGTTCGCCATCTTCAGACCTATCGTCATCGCCCAACCCTTCGTCGAAGTCTAGTCCAGCATCAGCCTCAAGGGCATTATAAGGCTGTCCACGTCGTTGCTGACTACGTGCCCATTGCGCCCGGGCAGCAAGGGTCGTACACGGCCGGCCTTTCTCAACTCTTTGTATTGATCTCGTGCGTCTTTGCACTCGTTCTCCACGTTCATAAAACCCATGGTCTTCAAGGAGGCATCAGAGAAGGTCGTGGACTTGAACGCATCTTCCCATGTTTCATCTACGCGTTTAAGGTCGGCAAGAGTTCTCCACGGCTTGAACAAGATGAGCATCGCCCAACACCACCGAATATATTCCAACCGGCTGCGGTCTGGACGAGGTATTCAGTTACCTAGAAGAACGTTAACCACGGGCGTCGAACGGAACCTGCACAGATGAGTCCGAGACTGAGGGTGATCGTTTGTAAGCGAGCCCCGCTGTTCTGCTTTGCGACCTCTGCCTGACTTGGCCAAACCTAGAACTTGCATGGCGTCCTGCAACTCCAGCCTGTCAATGCGCTTGTCCTCACTAGATGCCAAGATCTTAACAACTCGTTCTTCATGTTCCCACAGAGACAGGCTTTCGAAGGCTTCATCGGTACTGCGGCACGGGTAGTCCATGACGTGGGAGGAGATAGCGACGTAATTGTCGCCCACGTTCAAAGTTAACTGTTCTACGTCCTCGTCGTCCTCTAACTCATGCTCCTCTTGCAGTTCCTCTTCATAACCATCTGCATCGATACCCGTGATATCTAAATCTGTCGCGTCTTCGACAGCATTCTCCTGTTTCGCTATGTGACGTTCAATGTCTCCCCACTTCACAATCTTAAAAGTATGACTCTTGTAGTGGTCACCCCCACCCATCAGGTAACTCATAACCTGCTGGTGCGACATCTCTTGTTTTGACATCAGAGCCATGACGGTCTTTGTGAACAGGCTGCGATTCACTTCGGCGACATCGTGGGCGGGGCCAACCTGGAATTTGTCAGAATTGCTCTTGATCGCATATTCAACCGCAGATAAACCTATGTGCGTCGCAAGCGTCTGTTTCGTAATATAATCCGTAACATAATACACCAACGCTTTAGCAGCTTCGCCAGACCCGATATATTTGATATCCATGTTGCAGCATAGCAAGAATATGACTAGTTCATTGTAGTTGTTTATGCGAGGATGGAGACGGTGTAGCATGATCGATTCGGTTTTGGGATCCAAGTGGGTGAGTGGATTAACTTCCCCGTCGATTCACATCCGACAGCTTTTATCGTTTCGAGGTTCTCCATTCTTCAAGTGCTTCCAGCAAGTTGGCCGGTGACTGTGCCAATTCGACAGAATAACGAGGTCTTCCACTGTAAGTCTAAAATTGGCTTCGAGTTCTTCCTCTGTCATGGACGCGGCTGAAGGCGTTTTGTACAGTCGAGGGTCGGCCTTGCCGGCCTCCAGCGCCGGAGCCTCCAATGGCCCGTTCGTCTCCACTACCACCTCCTTGTCGGAAGGTAACTGACAGCTAATAATAGACTCCAGCCAAGAGAACATCTTTGTCTGAAAAGCGGGATCCGTGCACATCCAATCTCGCAAGGCCTGCAGGGTGGGATTTCCAGCGATCCAGACAAGCATGTGACAATGTAGGGTCCCACGCCCCTGTGCTTCTACTGTCCCATAATAACCTGTGCATCGGCCAAACAGTCCGTTACCCTCTTCCCCCTCGGACTTGGGGTCGTACTTGAGGATTATGCAAATAAAAGCCTTAATGACCTCGTCAAAGAACTGTGCAGCTGGACCGGGATTTTTGGCCACAAAAACCATGCGCTCAAATTCAGTCATTTTCGCCCAGACGTCGGGCTCCACATTGCCCATCGCACCAAGCAAAGGATCAGCTATGTCGAGCGGATTTATGGTCATAAACAAGGCAGGTGTCCCCATACGCTTCATCATTGCACGAATCTCATTGCGACTGCACTGTTTGTAACCTGAACTCCCCTTCAAGTCTTTTGCGAGCATCTTCAGCTTTTCCAGAGTCCGAACCGCCTTCTTCTCTTCTTTGTTAGACGCCTTCGCCCTGGGATTCAGATCCCACTTCTTGATCATGTCAGTCAGATGAGGCGCCATTTGCTCTATGTCCTTCACTATCGTAGCATGCTCTTTCACGTCTGTACGAAAAGCGACGTGTTGATTGACCTCCTTCTTCTGCATTATATTCCAGCAGACAAACGCAAAGTTGGGATCTTTCTGAAAGCGGCCCCCGTCCTGCAACAGCAGGTTGCGCACTTGCCTTTCAAACGTGATGTGCTGATCCGATGTATGGTTCAGTTCGTGAAAGCCTCCAATACCCCAAGGGTCCAGATTAGGAAACGCATAGGTGAGTAGACCTGGATCGTGGTCTGACATGAATTTTGAACTACTCTGCATGCGTATGAAATGATTTTTGTCGAGGCACCAGGCTATGGCGGACGCCTTCATAGTCCTAGCATCTTCAGGCGTTCGTTCGCCGACGGTGTAGCCGACGGCTTCCATCACGACAGTATTGGGATCCAGGGAGCCGTAATCAACTGGCTGCGAGCCGGCGGGACCACAGCGAGCGTAGCCGTCAGCGGGTGCGGCCTGCTCATTGGGCAAACAGCACAATTGAACCCCTGCGGGAATCCCGACGTCCCGGTCAGGGTCTTCCAACATTTGTGCTAGGTTTTCAGGGCTAAATTTGATTCCTGCAGATCTGTACCAGGGATTCGACTCCAGCATGAACTCTATTATGGTCTGCACCCTAGTTTTACCCACGAGTACAGGGCCGAGCTTTCGGATATTCTCGGGTGTTGGCACGGAGGACGCACCCACGAACAGCGCGCACATGGCTTCCGCTACCTCCGAGCGTGGGGGAGGCAATACATTTCGTATGGCAGCCACGTCCTGAGCAAAGATGGCAACATTTCCTTGAGAATAACCTTGAGAACGTGCGTCAGCGTGCCCTGTCTTGGGGTTGGTGAACAAATGAGTAACGCGGGTGACTTGTGAACGGGCGACCATCATAATATCGTACATAGACACGTCGTCGAACGCGACGCGCACGGCGGTGGGAAGCTCATCATAAGCATAGTACTGGAAGTTGGCTAACGAATCGACAGGCTGCACCTTGTCCGTCAGAGATTTGCGACATCCGGTGCACATATCCATCGGACCTTTCGCATTACGGTTTCTGAGGGCGGCTGGACACAATATGACGCCGTCGTAGGCTGCAAGGTTATACATTGTGGGCAGGGTACAATGGGGAAGGAGTGGGTTTCGCAGGAGCGTCAAGTTGTACTGGTATGGATCTTCCACGGTGAGCAATTTCCGAACGGTGCGTCGAGTGCATACTGCACAGGGCAAAGGCATCCAATCAGGCGGGTTGAGGTCGCTCGCTCTGCCATTTGACCGCAGCACTGTAGCGATCCCGGGCAGTCGCCATATAGGGGAATTGGAGTTCAGCCTCGGTCAGAGCAGCCGATGCTGCATCTTTCTTGGATCCACGGGCTGAGGCCAGCCGGTTCTTACGCTGTTCAGAATTAGTGCGCCTGGTGAGCAATCGTCTCCGTTCTGTGTCGTTGATGGAACCGACAGTTCTTGGACTGAACAGGCCTTCGTGTCGAGTCCTTCGCCTTTCAAACAAGAGAACATGGTTGTAACCGGGACAAGATGGCAAACATGCGTGTTGGATCAAACTCTGTTCCAAAGTAGGTTTCACCTTTGTGAGACGCACAGAGTGTAGAACGGCAAGAGCGCTCAGTTGCTTCATCGACAGGTGTGCGTACAGAGACACGAAAGAGGCCAAGGAGGGCGAGTGCGCGGCTACATACCTGACCCCCATGTCCACTAGATACAGTTTGGACAGCGTAGTTTCCGACACCACCTCAACGTAATTGAACTCTCTGTTCAACATGTAAGTAGTCAAAAGGGAAACTCCATCCTGCGGGTCTACTGCGAGCTCGTTCGAATAAACGACCGGAAGGACAGTCAAGTTATCGAAGGATCCAACAGTGGGCGCGCTTTCTCCGGATGTCAGGGACATGGGTAACAAGTCGCACGGCTTGAAGGGACCGGACCTGCGGCGCCCCAACTTCGCAAACAACATCACAGTAGAGTGACCAGGGCATCTGGGAGCACAGTCATGTGTCATAAGCCTCTGCACCATCTCGTACTTCTTAACCATTCGCGGGAGTTGGTGAAGACTGGATATGTCCCGTATTTGTTCGATGTCAAGGTAAATAAAATGTTTAACAAATGCACTTATGTCTTCGCACAAACAGGTTATCTCATTCTCTTTGGAACGCACAAAAGCGTGGTCCATGGCACCGCGATACTCGTATGCGGCGTTCAACCAATACGTGGAAACAACCGAACTATCCCAGGCTTGATCCCTGTTGTTGCAATGTACAATGGGACGGGTGATTGCAGACGGCACAGCCGAGGCAGCGTCACGTCTGGCATCTTTCAATCTGCGAAATACAAGTCGGTCGTTATAGCCAGGACAAGTTGACTGGCATTCGTGGTCAACCACCAAAGATTTCAGGCCGCCCCTCCTCGAATTGAAGGAAAGACCATGGCTCCTAACGAGCGTTGCGAGGTCGACCTGGGAAAAGTGGTTAAACGCCGTCACCAACTGAGCAATGTCATGGCAGCCGACAACTACGTGCGAATCCGCTGACGTCCACCGGCGATCCGCCGCTGCCAAAGTCTCGAACTCAAACCACTGGTTCATTAATCGCACATCAATCGAAGGTACTCCCTGCGGGGACATTTCGGTGGACACAACGGACAAAAGGTAAGGGTGGACGATTGAACGGCTCGGTTGAACAACAGCATTGCCGTGAGGTACGTTGAACGGTTGAACAGTGGATGCCGGTAGAGCTGTGCCTCCATCACTTACGACGCCGTTCGCAGAGCAAGCCACTGCACCAGAAGGTTAGCGACATTCTGAATGCTGAAATACGAGGAGGTCTAACCTGGCATAGGACTCCCTAAGCTATCTTCGACAGCGCGGCGCTTACCACGAGCCTTGTTGGATAGCTCAGAGACTGTAGAAAAGTTCAGAATGATGGAAAACCTTCATCATGTAACTTCCCTGAGGTTTGCTCGACGGCCTCCGTGGCTTTCCGCTTGGGCATGACGGCCACAGATGGCACCGATAAAGGCTCAACGACGTGGACAGACGACGTCGAGCACCCAATAGGTTCGAGAGATGGGTCCAGGCCTGCACCATCATGTTGAGGCAGAGGGTCAACGTGCATAACATTGTCGTCGTCGGGTTCGTGCACCTCATCTAGGAGCGGGTATCAGCGTCGACAACCGAGACGAATCCTGAAGCAAGTGTACCAGCGGGCAGCACTGCATGAGCGGATAGGGGCATCGGCATGTTTTGAATTTCATGATCAATGGCTTTCATCGGTACTGCGCACGCATCGACATAAGGTCAGTGCCGCAGGAGTGGATTTAACGAAAGCCCCAAAGCCGACGTACCGGGTGCGGGCCAGATACTGGCTTCAGAGTCACATATAGGCATCATAATACGAGGGCAGTCGGGGGGCAGTGAAGGCGCACGGTTAGGAAGTCGAGGCTTGGGGACTTCTTTGATACTGGGAGGGGACATGTTCAGGTGGTGAGCAGCAGCTCAAACACTCATATGTATATAAAGGATTATGGCGACGTTGGTAATTGGAAATGAACGGGTAGTGCGGATTCAATGTGTCTTACACTGAGAGTTGAGGGTCGGAATTGTTACTAATGAGTGGTCCTGTACACTTAAAGGGAAAAATAAAGAGCCTATACGTATAAAAGACCCCCGCATAGACTCTCACCAGGCCGGCTTTACGTCTAAACGGATCGGAGGGATTCGCGTATCCGCCGGATCAGAACGGACAATGTCACGGGAGTACAAAATTTCAGAAAAAGCGAAATGCGGTCTGGAGCGCAGCGGGTACAAGGATCAAAGCGGATCATCACATGATTGTAACAGTAGGGAATCCTGGTGAGAGCCGGAGGTCACATGATACACAAATTTTCAGAAAAAGTGAATTAATGTTTGGAGGCCGTTGGTAGGGATCGTAGATATACGGGAGCAACCGGAACATCACATGATGGACAAATTTTCAGAAAAAGTGAATTATGAGAGGGAGACCTGGACCTAAATCGGTACCAGGAATTTCACCCCATGTTAAGCTGTGAGGTGCTCAGGCAGGTACCGTACACCTATTTATCTTGGGCTGAGTTCTGCGGGCATACTGGTGGCTGTACACTCTGGAGAAAGTCGGGTGGCCATGCACTTTGGAGTGTGAGAAGAAACACATCCAGACAGTTCAGCCACCAGTCTGCCCGCAGAACTCAGCCCAAGATAAATAGGGACATTTATATAATCGGTCAGCACGGGGACTTTCACCAAAAGAAGCCTTTAAACGGGATTCGTATCTCCGTTTAACGTGAGCTTGGGATAATTCACACAACTCTTAGGGCCACTATTCTAACAATGACACAAGCTCTGATAGTCGTTACAGTAATGTTAGACAGTAAAAGTGACTTAAGAAGTAATTCAAGAGTGAGCACGCAGCTTTCACTAGAAATCACGCAAGATCATGTGGTTCACTTGATAGTTGTATTGGCAGATGTAAGAATTATATTACGGGAAGAGGACAGGCCTCTTATATAGTACTAGCTACTGGATGAGTCATATTTCAATGACTCGAAGTGACTCAAACCTGTACAACAAAGCAGTGGAAATGCGAAACCGACTGAGTCACAGTGCAGTGTTCAACCGTGAGAAATACATGAGAAATCCGAGGCATGTAGCCTAAATAGAAGTAAATAATTAGCTACTACCGAAAAGTGCCAATATTCATCACACTCGTCGTGTCGGCCAACCGGTCGCCCTCCAAATTGTACTGCACATTGCGGCGATACTTGTCGCCAGATCTGCCGCGGTCCTGACCTTGGAGTTCTCATGAAGGATCGACTAAGCTGCGCCGTCAGAGGCCTCGCTCGTTACGTGTGATAGCAAGTGAGCATGCGCTGACCCCCATGTAGTGGTTGAGCTCGAAGATCGTCTCTGTGCATTTGGACTTGGAGGATGAGGGTTAGCGAAAGTCTGAGGGACGATGCGTACGAATGTACTGTGCTTTTCAGAATGCACTTGAGGAGAACAGCCTGTCGTTCGGTATGTGGGTTTTCCATCGCGGGAGATGAGAGCAAGACGCGAGGTGTCACGTCTGACGCTCGTGTGAATCATGAATAGACTACATTTCTCCGGGAACCGATACATATACAATGTTTTAAACCAACGGCTTTCTGGCCCAAGTAATAATGAAGTCCTTGTCCGAGCCCGGAATCTCGTCCCACTCCTTCTCAAGTCCATCGCACAGTTCGTCGTACTCTGCTTCTGAGGTGACATAGCCAAATCCTCCAGCAGCGAGAACTGGGGTCTTGATGGCTCTGAGGACACCAACATGGTTCGTCGCATTGGCAACCCCAATCTCCCCGGCCCATTTACCCATGAGTTGCATCCGCGACTCGCTTCGAATTTCAACAAATCCTGCTTCTCCGAGCATCTTGGGGATGTCGTACGCACAATCCACGTACAAGTTGTGGTACTCTGCGAGGCGCCGGTAGATGGCGGTGAGTTTCTCCATGCAGGGCTTGCCGGGATATTTATCTTCGTGCCAAGGGGTGCTTTCAGCCAATTGAACCCATCCTCCGGGACGGAGCACACGGTAAATTTCCTGAATGGCCTTGGGCCACTGGGCCACTTGGAGCGCCAAGATAAGGAGCCGCTGGTGAACCAGCGAAAATGTGTCGTTCCATTCCGAGGGTAGGTTTGTGACCGAGTCGACCCGAAATTCGATATTCTTCGGCGGAAAGGTTGGGAACAGTCGAGGTTCGATGTCCACCGCAACCATGGCCACAGAAGGATCTACGGCTGTCGCAAGATCCATGACCCAGAGCCCTGAGTGAGAGCTTAAATTAGATCCGCGTCCAGTTTGTGGCGAATGGCAAAAACCCACCAGGTCCAGTACCGATTTCTAAGACCTTGTCGGTCCGGTCCAGACTCACAGGGGCAAGCAGGATCCTGTTCTCGAAGAGTCTCTTCAAGGTGTAGTGTTGGAGTAAAAGTCTGTGGTCCGTTCAGGTATATCTCTTGAAGAGAATTGAAGACTCGCCTCTGGCGCTCCAGATCGTCGTGTGGAAGCGCATACTTTGATCCAGGATATGTCTGGTAATTGCGCGGAGTATGATTTATAGAGACCGTACTTTTTCCTGATGCGTTGTTGGACACGTCGGGGTTTTGTTGAGCGAGCATCTCCAGTGAAATAGCTCGCAGGGGGTTGGGGATGGCGAGCCGAGTGAGCTCTTGACGTTTTTATACCTGGCTCGGAACCAGCTGGGCGGGGTTGACACTCTTGTCCCGGACAGAACGCGACATGGCGTCGGCAATCCCACTGGCAGCAAACATGGATCATGTCCTTCGTCCATCATGTGGGCCACGGCTAAAGCCAAAAAACATGGGGTGGATCCAGCTGACATTAGGACTCCGAAAAGTCCGGAATGAAATCAATTGAAATGTCTTCCTCGCAATCGTCCTTCGCCGGTTCGACCTTCTCGGACCTGCCAGACGTGTTCTTTGCGATCCGCCACCTTCGACTTCGTCCTACTTGCAATGGGATAAAAGATCCGCGATACCCAAATAAAAATGGAGAAATTTGGGATGTTTTTATTTCTTTCGATGTCGTGGTGAGGGCTCGTTGAAGACAAAGGCAATTGAAAGCCACATTCAGAGTTGAGGGACGGTGCAATAACATCCGGAACGTGCTCGTGAATAGGGTCAATAAGAGTCCGTAGAGCCCGGTTCGGACAAGACCTGAGGTCTAAGGGACATGAGAAAATTAAGCTGAAAAAAGCTGAAAGGTGAAGGCTGGAAGACCTTCAAGCTTCAAGACCTGCCAGTGTGGTTCGTTGGGACGTTTAGATTGGAAGTTTAACTGGGTGCAATTCGCTGGAGCTGTGGTTAAAGTGTTCAATGGAGATGGCCTGCGCAATCCAAAGGGGTCGACGGAAGCCGACGAGGAAGCCTGCCAGTACTAGTGCAAGTAGAGATTTGAAGCTGCAAAGTGCTTAGACGGCACTAGCCGGGTCGGCCCCGTTACGGGTCCTAGGACTCGTTCTTGTCAGCTCTCTACCCGCCAAAATCTCATCAAAATTCAGCGCTTTTTTATTAGGTTAGAGCTCCGACAGGCCTCGTGCACTTCCTCTTGTTCCTAAAGTACATTCGGTAATCTCACACTGTATCCAAGAATGCCACGCTATGATGCTCGGTTTGATCGAGGTTAGAACTCCGACGGTCCTCGTGCACTTGCATTTTTCCTAAAGCAAACAAGCAAATCCCACCCTCTCCGCGAATATCTCCGAGAATGACGCGCGAGTCTGGGCGTGGGCCGAAGAAAGGAAAATGCTGTCGGCGGCCGAAGCTGTGTAATATTGTTTCGCTGCAGTGGTTGAACCGATCAACGATTCCACGAACGAGCTCCATATTTAAATTCCTGAACTAAAACTAAAACCATAGATAATCATTATTGAATCAAACATACCTTGAATGACCCATGTCAGTATCGGCAATACATATGATGCGGATGCCGTGCTCTAAGCCAGTTCCAGCACTCGTACTCATTCCAGCGATATGGTAACGACGTGCATCGGTCTTTGCCTCCAGTGTTACGGCCGTTGTGCAGTGTCTGGAATTTTGATGGGAAAGTTCTTTTTTTTTCAAATATTCCCTCTACCGTTAGGTGAGGGTCTTATGGGCGCCCTAATTTTACTCCCCGCCCAAAATCACGATTTGCTCATTTTATTTGTGTCAACAGAGATTTTTCTCTGCCAAAAAAACACGGCAATATTTCGGCTTTAACGCCGCAATCACTGATGCGATCGGCAGCGGCCTCATGACATGTTCGTAAATTTCAACAGTAATTGACCTCCCACGCCTTTCTCCGACCTTTCCAGGAGGTCGAGTCCGCTGGGACAGAGAGTCTCTAGAGACAAAACCAGAGAATTTGATGAAGTCGCCGCTCATCAAATTCCTCTCCAGAGAGAGCCCATCATTCTATGAGAAAATTGCGGCAATGCCCACACATCTGCCACGTGATGTGATCTGGCGCGTCGATTCGAGTCGTCGACCACCACGTTCAGCTTGCCGCGCTCTGGCAGGCGTGAAGCTGGGCCGGCTCATTTCTGTTTGAGGACACTACCCTACACGTCCCGAAATAGCAAGTAAGTACAAAACGCGCCACGTCAATCGGTTATACTAGTTGTCTCCTCATTCGCGTTCATGAGCGTTCATGTCGTCACTCCTCTTACAACCTCAAACCCTTCCAGTATTCCGACTCAAACTCGAGCAGTCGTGACTCTGGTGACTAGTAGATACTTGCAGGGGCTTCGTTAGAGTCATTATATCGTCAGAGTCCCAATGGTTTCGAAATCCACTGATTTAACAGACACGAACAGGCGGGTAGACATGATGAAAGGCTGTTGAGGCTCGGGATATGAGCCAGAACACCACATCCATGAGAGGCTAGCGACGAACATGTTCCACGGTCCAGCGCCGCGTTATTGTATATTTTTATTTCTTCTTCTGTCGGCAAAACGGCGGGGTGATCCCAGATGATGTCCTTGAACGCAGACCAGCAAATAGAAACCACATTGATGTCGGCGACCCCAAGAGAAGCGGCAATAGTTTCAAACATCTGAGGATGAAGTACAGCTGGCGGGTTTCTTCTATCCACCTGCTGGAACTCGATTGCGGGCCTGGCCAAAGACGCCATACGTGGGAACGTATTTAGGCCGTGGAACTTCAGAGCTGTGAGGTCTAGAAAGCGAGGCAGAGCGGCGGAAACGTCTTATAGGTTCATCCGAATGACTTGTGGTCGTGGTGGAAGGGACAAAAGACGACGTGACGCGTCTTCAGTGCGCTTGCGCGCGAACCGGCTCACCCGTCTGTATGTTTTTGTTGACCGCCAACATGCTTGCCATCACTTCACTTTTGTCTCCAGAAATATAATATTTGCATTTAACCGTCTAGGCGCTTGTAAATAATGCCTAATGCATGTGTAGTATATGAGCTGCTAAGGGTCCTTTTTTGCGGCCTCTGTAGAGGAATCAGCACTTATAAATATGGAGAGGGCGTCAAAGAAAGCGTACGTTCTTCGAATTGAAAGGCAGAGAAGTACACCCGTGAAAGTATGACTCTGCAAGGCCGCAGTATGACCTGCTCGTCGTGGCTACGGCAAGGTCCGAAGTGAGTGCGGAGTTTGAGATTTCCAGTACGAGTACCCATAGAAACCGGTGGGCATTCTTGCGTCGTTCGACTGCTGAGGGCCTGAGGCTGCTGGGGTGGTAAGGATGGCATGAGCAGGACAGGCCGGCTCACCTCTCTTGTGCCAAGCCCCTCTGTGGCTTCCATCAGCCGCATCAATTTTGTCTCTGGCTGTCTCTCGTTTCCATCTTTTTTGTCTCTAGAGAATTCTACGCGAGTCCATCACTGCATCAATTTTGTCTCTAGTTTTGTCTCTAGAGAATTGATCCCAGCGGACTCGATGCTCTCGACCTTTCCGTTTTTCTGGCAGAAAATGATGAGGTGACGTGGCTCGCTGCGAGAGCATTCAATCCGTTGGGATCATTTTCTACAATCCCACCTACCTACCTACGGTGGAGGCCGCGTAGAGGTCGGGTAGAATTGATGCGAGAGAAAACCGGGAGAGTGATGCGGGAATGATGGTGGACTTCGGGTAGAAAGTTTGACAGATGTTCCCACAGACTGCCACGCCTATGCATCTGAACCAGTTCGTGGTACGCGTTGGCGCGTCGCCTCCAAAAAGCAAGCCCTCTCTCCCATTGCCGTCATTCTGCAATGAATCTACAGCAATTAATCTCTTCACAGCAACAATATCCATCCCTCTCAGCTGTCGATTTTCACGAATTAAACTTGTTCTTGCGAATGGCGCGCTTGGCACGGCCCCTAATCGAGTTCCAGCAGAAGGATCGAAGACGCCCGCCGGACTTCCTTCACCGCGGTCTTTTCGAGCTTTTGGCAGTATCAATTTCCGAGACCAATCTCAGTTTGATCCAGACTTATTGGGCAGCCTTCAAGGAAATCATCTGGACTCACCCTGAGGTTGTACCCACAGAGAACGAGGTCATACAATACAATAATGCGGCTCTTTATCGCAGTACATGTGCGCTCCATCAAGTAGATGGTCCACAATTAACTCTCACCAAAATCTGCAGCATTTGGACACTTATTTCCACCGGTGCGAGTGTGCCAGGACCCATCCTGCTCAAAATATTGCGCTCATGAAAATATCATGACATTGTCGGAGCCAATGACACATAAGTCTACACTACATACTCTCCGAAACGGTGCGCTCCTGGTATATACAACCTCTCTTTATTGCCGTGGTATTTGTTTTAACTTCCTGGCACTCAATTATGGGCCTAATTTATCCCCTGAGGTTGTCACCGACGATATTGCCACAATTATTTTGTTCACAAGACGAGCTCGTTGGGCACTTACTACGGAGGCGTTCCCCAGAATATTCAGGTTGCACAACATTTCTTTGTTGAAAGCCCGCTCCTCGAGCTCTTCGCAAACGGCATGGTTTTTGGATGGTAAGATAATATGCATCATAGAATCCGAAGGTGCAATCAGGTCTTGTTGTCTTTGTGCTACCCGCTGTCATACTGGCGACGAGATTGTGGACAAACATTTCCCAGCGGCTTTGGTTTATTCCATCAGGGCTTCATTAATTTCATTTCCGCCTCCGAGTCCATTCTTACTATCATCATTTTCGCACGCAAGGCCTGTCAAGGCGTGATAGCCTTCGACAGGAGAGGTACGAACATGTTCTGTCGGAGTGTCTGTCGCCCAGATAACTCCTGCTTGCCACTCTCTAAGAGCCACCCCATGAGCCAACTCAAATAAATACCGAAAACCCATTCAAAACCCCTTCACAATCCCCACCCACCTATTGCCATGCGTCCTACCATGGTCATCCTGCTCCTCGCGTCGCTCGTCTTGTCGGCCCGCGCCACCGACAACTGCGACTGGATTCGGCTACACGGGATCGTCGGCACTGTAGCGGTTAGTCTGACGGCTTTCCCAGTGTTGCGATCTAAATCTAATATCTCACTCATTTTCTCAGCAATGTACCGCGTTCTGTACTAGCTGCTGTGCAGAGTTCCCGACTGACTTCGAGTGTCCGAAAAACCTCTGCTTCAACGACTGCCGTGGGTGAGACGCCTCCATTCTTGCCCACTCATGTGTTGCTAAAGCAAAACCCCCATGTAGTGTGTAAGTCGGGTTATAGGAAGCACACTCCCTCAACCGTGAACCATACACGACGACAATTTCCCCCTTGCTTTCCTCATTTCCCACCTTCCCGTCCGAAAATAAGAATCCCAATAAATTGCTACCGTTGGTACTGTGTACGGAAACAGATATTTTGGGTGTCCGCAAAAAGGGAGGTCAAAGACCCTCGTCCAGATCCATTCTGGCGACTTTGCGCTCACCCTCCCCGAAGTTGCCCGCCCCGCCCCGCCCTTTTACGTGCTGTCCGGGACCCAGGCAACATACGGTCCGGATCAGCTTACTGCTCATTTAAACACTAGTTAGTAGATAATGTGTACCATAGCCACTTACAGCGGCTCGAGCACGCTAATTGATTTCATCATCATCATCATCATCATTCTGGCGCTGAGAAATCCTGACAGAACAGATAGAACTGTCAACGCCTCGATCAGGCATTCATTTTGCTTGTCCATTCCTGGATCGATTAGCAACCCACCAGAATCGGTACCATTTGACACCACTTACCTGCAGCTGGCCACCTATGCATTGTTGTCGAATCCGTTGTCCTTGCACAGTGAATTCAAATTTTCCCAACGACTCACCACGAGCTGGAGCCTCCTTAAGGAAATTGGGGCAAGGAACGCCTGGTAACACAGGAGGCATGACCCACCGCTTATAAACTCATAAGCGGCACACGCTTATGCGCGGCAAGCCGCTGGCGGTTTAGTTGCAGGTGCGTGGCAGGTTACACCGCTTATGAGGATTTTGGACCCTGGGAAATGCAAGGTGAGGTTGTACGCGGTCCGGCCTGCGGGCGGTTCTGGACCAAAGGTCAGGCGGTGCAAAATTCTCATAAGCGGGTAACCTGCCTTTCGCCTGCCTTTCACCTGCCTGCAAACCGCCGCACACAAGCATGTGCCGCTTATGAGTTTTAAGCGGTGGGTCATGCCCCCTGTTTAAGGGTACTCTATTATTGCTAGGAAAGCCGAATCGCGTACGCACCACTGGCGAATACCGAATTCCGCATGTCGGTAATCAAATCAATGCATACTGTCCGTGAAAGCCGTTCTCCGAATTTGCATATGGAGAAAATGAATAGGAGGAAAATTATTCGTAAATTTTACCTACATTGCTATTTTTCGGGTGCCGTAGCTTCGGAATCTAACTGTGCTCTTTTGGGGTGTTCAGACACATTTCTGAGCCATTTTCGCGAACCATGGGACCAATTCGAACACTCAGTGTGTGATGCGTGACACTGAATCAATATTCGAACACGAACAGGGGGTGCGTGATGCGTGATGTTCGAATTGAATGAAAAAAGACCCTCAAAACCGTGGCTGTGTTACGTACTTAGCCACCGGTGACTGTGTTCGTATCATAGCCACGGTTTTGAGGGTCAGAACAGTCAGGAAACTGGGTAAGGGTGCCGAAAAAAGAACCACGTCGGATTGATGACATTGCACTTGGGTACCCAGATGACACGAGTATATAGGTATAGCATGTGCAAACATTGTTTGCCTCAAGTTCCAAATTTCGGTCGCCGATATTCCTAGGGTACAACTTTCATTTCAACACAGCCACGTCACAATTTTTCAAAAGACCGCTGGCTATGGCATGCCCACACCCACCTACCTAAATTTTCATCGACGAGCCGTCCCGATCAACGACATGCATAGCTCGCATACACCTTGACCAACTCTTCTTTAACCACATAGTCCACCAGACCCCCTGCAGCTTCTCTTGCATGATGCAGTCCAAGGGTAGGCATACCCACCCCCTGTGCATGCTCAAAGAAGGCCAGTAATTATTCGCAGGATGATCTGTGTGTGCATGCACGCATTCCAGCCACTGAGCAGGTGGCACGATGGGCAGCGCGTAGACCTTGGACAGCGTGCGCGCAACCAATGACCATGGCGTTGATATCGCGTTTTCAAGGTTGTAGAACGCGGGCTGGACATTAGCAGCAGCGGTAACACTGGCACGGATCATCGCATAGAGCACTTGTGCGGCGATGTTGACGGGGAGCCAGCGCACGGCCTGTGTGCCACCGCAATAGTCAGCACAGTGAGCGAGAATGCGATATTCATTGGCTCACCGGGAAGCCGTCTGGCACGAGCCCAAAGTCCACACACGACTTGATCAGCGTTGGGATGTGCTCTGTACGGGGCCACGCGCCGGTCCCTTCTGCGCCCGAAATTTGCCCGCTCCTGATGATAGTAGCCTTGAATCCCGGGCGCGCGGCCACGGCGCGCTTGATAATCTTCTCCGAGACGTATTTGGCATGCGCGTATCCTAGGTTGAGGCACGTAGCGGGTGTGTCCAGCGATACCTCCGGCACAGGCCTTGGCCCGTCCCACAATGCCACAACAGCGATGGAGGAGAGGAATGTGAGGTGGGCTGGGGATGTGCGTGTAGAGGAGAGGGCGAGGTCGATGAGGTTGCGGACACCGCGGATGTGTGTCTGGAAGGACGGCAGCATGAGGCTGAAGTTGACGGGCCATGCACAATGCACGATGTGTGTCAGCCCCATCCTTAGCTGCTCAGAACATGCTCATGATGCAGCTCATCGAGAGAAACAATCGGCGCACCTTGTCGTACATTCCTTCGGGCAATGCGAGATTCTTCTCTCCCAAAGCAACGTCGACATGCACAGCCCGGCCTGCACTCACAGCTTGTGAGAGGAGTTCGTAGTCGAGGCCGCGGTCGCAGAACGCGCTCTTGTGCCGCTCTTTAATGCTCTTTGTATCGCTCTTTCGATTCAGCAGGTAAATCTTCCGCACCTCCGGCTTACTCAAAAGTAAGGAGACCAAGAATGAGCCCAATGAGCCCGTCGTCCCAGTCACAGCATATATGTCGCCCTCCACCTCACCTGCCGTGTTTACGGGCTGATGGGTAGGGAAATCAACGGTGTATGCATCGACTGTATCCACAATTCCCGACTGCATGTCTGCGTCTTCGATTCCAAGTCCTGCCTCGGATACGAGAGCAGCCCGCAAGTAGCCCGCCAGGGCCGCCTGAGTGGGCAACGTGTACACAATGTTCCGTGGCACCGTAACACTTTTGCCCGACTTTTTAAGCGCCGCAAGAACTGCGGATCGGACACGCATAGCCATCAGGGACTCTAGCCCTGCATCGAAGAGGTCTGTGTCCGGTGCGACTCCCCTCTGAAGAACTTTTTGCACGACCGCCTGAATGTAGGCCATAATACCGTCTGTATCATGAGCCGCGAGACCCGCGGGCGGCAGTACAACCTCCTCGTATCCGCCTTTTTCCACTAGTGCGTATGCGGCCGCGATCTCGTCGTCGTACTGTGTGAGCGTCACCTTCCGGTTGAGTGACTGCTTGTCAGTGAGCACAAACGGCTTGGTAGGGACCGCAACGAGGACGAGCGGACGAATGAGCCGTGAGTGCTGAGGAACAATGGGATTGACGTTCTCCGTGATGTGCGGCCAGATTGTGTCCAAGTACGCTGAGACGGATTCTGGTGCATAAGAAGAGAGCGGTGCTGGAGGGCAGACGATAGCGCCGTTAAGGAAGCGGCCGGCTCCGAATATCGTTGCGCTATGGATGAAAGGAGAGTCGCATAAGAGGGTTTCTAGGTGCTGCTTAGTTGGCGGGCACGGGATTGTTAAAGAATGACACACGAAGCTGCTGGTTGTTGGTTTTCTCGCCATTGCTCAGGACCGTCTGTAAATCATGACTTAGTATTACAGGAAACTGAGCTGTGTGAAATTGCATACGATGTCATTGGTCCGGCCCACAATTCTCCAGAGATGTGGTTTCTCGGGGTGTTGCTCCCACAAATCGCTTGTGGAAAAGCCCTCTGGATCGCGATGGTTGATCACACAGGGAGCGCACTCACTCGGCTGATAAATTCTTTCAATTAAATACGGAGCAGGAATCAACCCTGAACCCACCAACACAATCATTTCTTTCACCTTTCCGTCGATGGGTTTAAAAAAGTAGCGATACATATCGTCGAACATCATATATTCCCAATTTGAGCGGTCATTTGAAACAGTGAGCAGGCCAAGCGGACCCGTTTCCGTCCTGTAAAATAGGGTTAAATACTTGAATATATCACGAGAAATTAACGAAGCGAACATTCCCAGATGGTTTTGCAACGGCACACCGGATTTTACGACAAAATCGCCGACTTCCTTGCGGAGAGGTGCACCAGCTACCAGAACGATTGAAGCCCGGCTGAGAATCTGTGTAATCTTTTATTTAGGATCGTGTGCCAAGGAATAGGGGCTCACTTTCAAGCCTTCCTCACGCTCATGGGATTGCCCATCAACGATACTTTCGAGGATGCTTGGTGGCAGCAAAATCTCGAGCGCTTGGTCTCCGTGAAGTGCCAAGTGGCGAAGCACACCCACGGCCGTGGGCGGTTGACGTAGATTGAGAAAGTGGACGCGCCCAGCTAATCCAAGGGAAAATATGTAGGTGAGAAGTATCCCTATTCCCTAATACATTGTGAGCACGAATATGGTTGCATGTACATGCACCCACATGGAACAGAGGCATGATCGTATAGTAGGTGCAGCCGATGGATTGAGGGCGCTGCCGGCGATGTGCTGCACAGATAGCTAGAAACCATTGGTGACGATAGAGAATAGTTTTCGGATGCCCTGAATAAAAATGAACCTGCTGCGCAGATGGTTAGTGAGGGAGCACTAACCAGTGGAGCCAGAGGTGTGCAAGAAAGCGAAAATACTGCTCCCTGCCTCCATAGACAGGGCCTCTGGCTGTGCAGTTGGATAGTCAGCCCAAAGGTTGTCAGTGTTGTCGCCGTCGACGTCATCGTCAGACACTGTGTCCGCAGTTTGGATAATATGAAAGGATGGTTCAGCCAGACTTTCGGCAAAGGAAAGCAGGTCGGAATCGACAATCAGATGAGCGGAATGGGCTGATCTCATGAGATGAACGATGCCGCTGGGGGAATTACGAGGGGATAAAACAAGCGGCTATTAGCTGTCAGATAAAATCTTTGATCATTAGTTGGAGGCACACACCGTCCATCGCAACATGATTGTCGCAGTAAGTGTCAGGAAGTAGTTATAGCCGTTTCGCAAGAGCAGCCCCACAACGAAAGGATCTTCTCCTGGGTTGCGCGGTGGACGCCCCGATACAGAAACGAGCTCTTTCGCGCGTCGACGAATATCAAGAAGCGCACGGCGCCAGCTGATTTCCAGAAGAACAGGACGAGCATCAGGTGAGGGTTCACTTAGTATGAAACCCAGCCTGCGGGAAGGGGCTGCGCGGGCAAAGCGCAATATGTTTTCGGGAAGAGGGAGATGTATGTCGATGTCGGGAAGGCGGTTCGACATGGAGACACAGAAAGGACTTCGAGCAACATCTGACAACTTAAAAGTTAAAATAAGTCCGTTGGTCCATAACCCGGTCAATCCATAATTCCCGACTTTTGCAAGAATAGAGGCAGGCGCGTGGCGCGAGCGCAGGAGCCCGCGTTTCATGATGTTCTTACAGCGATCTCCGAAATCCTTGAGACGCCGCGCCTATCTAGCTATATTCGCTCAGGATTAAACCGGGCTTGACTTATATGGAAGAGTTGGTCCGAGACATGACCTAACATCATCAGCGCCCGAGTAGAGTAGTTGTCTGACGGTTGTTTCGGGATGTATTACCAGTCCTAACTTGTTTCCCAAACTTGTTTAGGAATCGATCTTGTCAGCGCATATCCCGCAAAATTTTGGCACCCATTTCAGCACACTTTTGGTTGCCTATCCCCATCCGTTTGATCCCACCATTATTAATGCTGTTGCCGTCGAATCTTAAAATAAAGCTCGGTCAAGCTCGGTGAGCCTTCCGAGCTTGACCGAGCTTGACTTGAGCTTGACCGAGCAGGCTGTACTGCATGACTGTGCAGGCTCGGTCACGGAAAATGCTCCGAAACAGCCGTGGTACTTAGGAGCGTGGCCACTGCTCGAACTCCAGGGAATCCGGGCAGTATGACTGCAACGTCTCGGAATGTGGGGGAAAGAGACAATGCACTCAAATCTAACGTTGGAGCAATAGAAAATCAATGCGCTCAAACTCGGACTCGGAGTCGGAGCGCCGACTGAGATTTATTTTAGGCTCAAACTCGGAACGCTTACCGAGTTCCTGGTACCGATGTAGGTTACCAGGTCTGAAAGTCGGAATTCGAGATTTATGATCTTGCCCATAGCAACCGTAGCATTTCGGATCTCTCGAGGGCGTCGGATCCGCTGGGATCAATTCTCTAGAGCCGTCTCTGGAGCCATCCATCAGCGTGATGGGAGAGAATCAAAACCTGAAATAAACTGAGAGAAACTGGTAGAGCGTAGGTTCGGATCAACCCACTCTCCGGACCGGATATCCGGTCTATCTCGGAGAGAGGCTTGGATCAAGATCGGCGAAATGGGCGGGATCTTTGAGACTCATTTGCGCCACTATTTTTTTTATATCCTCTACTTGATATGGAAAAAAATGTTCGTTATATGCCAGTGATTCATTCCCTCTAATCCAGATTCCCGTGTCATCAGTTGGTTGAAAGCTAATTGAGCCTTTCTCACGCTCTCTGCTGGCAGCAAGCACTTGCCTCGAGTACTTTTGAGTAACTGGGATGAGACTTTTTATGAGCTCTATTGGATCAGATATTAAATTAAGTAAATTCTGCCTCCTCAAATTTTGAATAGCATTTTTACGACACGTCAAAATAATTTGCGGAGTCGCTGCTAATTAGTGTCACAGTATGTCACATTGTGACTTCTGCCGGTCCTGCGACAGGGTGTTCCCGGGGAGCGAGGGGGAGGTCTCGAGGACCTCTTTCGCGGTGTTTGCGGCGCGGGCGTCGACATGGAGGACGCTAAGCAAAAATTTAAGCGATTGACGATCATTCCCAAAAATAGAAAATCCGAATTTCGGGTTGTCCGAATGCGGCCAAGATTCTGCTCAGCTCTCGTTTGGCGGGAAACTCACAAAACGGACCTTTAAAAGTATGCTGGACCAATGTAAGAGTGTTTCTCTCGACTTCTGCCGCTCCAGTTTTTTATATTACTTCACAATTAGTGCACAGGAGTGAAATAAAAACGGGTTTTTAAAAAGCACTCGTCGACTCTTGGCACCGACAGTGTACTATATATATGAAGCTGTGCCACAATTGTCGCAGGCAAATATCTAAGCTAGTTAAAAATGAAAACATGACTATTTTTTTCCCGAGGGATAGCGCGGTTTCGGAGAGCACAGGACGCGACGAACATCCCCCCCGATTTCTGGATCTTGGCTCAAGCCCCTTCATTTGTTTTGCTACCAAACGATGCCCGCATCACAAAACAATGAACGGCTGGCTTGATCCGAACCTAGGTAGAGCGAACAAAAAATGATCGTAGCCATCATTGGTAAACAAGGGTATACATGGAGCTGAGCCAGCTCAATTACCACGCGTCTCTGCTCTCCCGACGCGTCTTTCGCCCTCTCTACGGTATTTACACGCGCTGTTATGGCATCCATGAGTCTCCAACAGGTGCTTGACGTGCTCCATGACTGTCCCGACCTTGCGGGCCTCGACTTTAACGGCTTGGATATGTTCGTCCGATATGCAACAAGGAACTGACTTTCACTCAATTAAACTTGTGCTTTATAGACTTTCAGGCCAGCACTTGTACATATCTGTGCTCCATGACCTTATAAAATGACGAAGCAATCAGGGGCGGGCATGATTGGCGGGTATGCTTGGCGTAGACTCGTAACCAGTCTGTAAAACAATTGCCGAAAATATGTGGCAAGCACTTCGGTGTTTTACAGACTGGTACATCTCGGGAAAGGGGATCGAGTTGCCAACGGAGTTTGAAATTTTGGCGGGTGCCGTGATCGGCCGAGAAGCGAGCGATCAAAAACGATCAATTCTGCTCCAAAGTTGATGCCCTTTCCATCGCTTCCACATACAATTAAAAATATTCTGAGGAGGCAAATGTGTTTATTTATAGCATATGAAAGTTCTTGATAATTCGAATTTGGTTCATGGGCAAAGTGCAAGAGAGAACAAGGGCCTCAGAAAAATTTCAAACTCCGCCGTCAGCCCAATGCAGGACCCCGAGATGTACCAGTCTGTAAACAACCGAAGTGCTTGCCACATTTTTTCGGTATTTTGTTTACAGACTGGTCACGAGTCTATGCTTGGCGGCTGGCATGGCATGCAGGATCCCCACTGTTCCCCAGCGCCAAGGGGCACCCGCCGGAAGATGCCGAGACACGCGCTTAATGTATAGTATGGGTCCAGGGCAGCTTAATCCAGTTTTCGGACGTTGCCTCAGAATGCTTCGAAAATGTGCTTAAATGGTTGTTGTTTTTTTGGTTGTTTTTTTATGGATTTTTTTTACCCTAAGGGTAAATTTCTCGTTACTAATGTCCTCGAAAAAATACTTGCAATGGGCCGACATGTCCTTCCAGGGCATGCTGTTTGGATAATTTCTAGTGCTTGACTTCTATAGTGTCCGGCTCCATTTGTGGTACAGTGAATTGAAGAAGAAATCAATTTGTGCTTGGTTGTTGATACTGCGAATGGCGCGCAAAAAGGCGTGCAGCAGTTTACAGATTAGGTTCCGGTAGGAATGAACACCCTAGCTTGGTCTAGCAATTTATTTTACGCTCCCTGACTTCGGAAAAGGCAACTGAAAATAATAAGCGCGCCGGCATATCCCGAAAATCTCCTGTTTGGGCCAGAATTGATGGCAACAATGCGTGGGAATTTCGCTTAATATGTCTGGCACCCCTTAACTCAGTTTCCTAACCCTGTGTAGCCGATTTCTTTTTGTGGGTGCCCCGTGCCCAGCGCAGCAATTTATTGAAATGGAGTCCACCCAGCATTCAGAAGATATGAATTTCATTAAACGAAGTATGTTCGTGCTACGAGCGACCCAGGAATCCAAGGATAGACAGATTGAATGCCCAAGCATGATATTGCGGAGACACAAGGGGATCCTGGGTTGAGTGTCCCAATGCGGGCGAGGTGAAACGAGCTGCGAGTCGGAACAGTCGGGGCGGCGTCGGAGCAGGTGAACCACTGATGCAACCCAACGGCAGTTACGAGACCATCGGGGCCGGATTATTCTACGCGAGAGCCGGAAAACTCCGGCACTCTGGAAATCCCACCAATTATCTGGAGCCTAGGCTACCCCAGCGGATTCGATCCTCTGGACCTTTGCATTCCAGTGATTTCGTGTTCCACTGGTCTCCAGTGACGGTCTGGTTGGCAGTGTAGCTTGTGACCTTGTACAAGCCCGAAAAAGCCTCGGAAAGGCCACGAGATGACAAGGTCACAAACCTACTTATGTCCGAACTTTCACAAGCTGTCAATTGCGGCTAAAATTAACTTGCATTAGGCGGCTTGCGGTGTCGCTGAGCGGGTTGGGCAAGGTTCTAACACATTCAGGGAGGCTACTACTGACACTGACTGAATGCATAATTGCATCCTGCATTTCAAAGGGGGTCGTGAGCTTGTCGCTTAGCTCGCTTAGCGTTGCCAAGCCCACAAGCCCCGAAAAGACGCAAGGAAAATGTCAAAAGGCTGATGAAACGGCGGGCGGGGATGAATTGGACGGAGGTAGGTAGGTATAGTCTCCCTGAGGCAGAGTAGATAGTTTCAACTTTCGTACCTCAAGATCTCTATCTGACGTCTGCTTTTTGACGCGTGACCCTTAACGGTTGGTTGTTTTCAAACTCCGCTCGATTTCCCCTCTTAGCGGGGCTTTAAATTTGCTCAAAGATGTTTCCTCGGGCTCTCTATGAATACGTTTGTGAGGGCCTCAATATCTTGCATGAGCACGTATGCAACATGTATCAACATGTGGGCCAAGACCCTGTCCTCCGAAACCTCCTTAAAGGTCCGAAATTGCCCAATCTTGTTTTCAGAACGATTTGGCCTGCTTCCACTCAGTAATCGGACTACGGGCTAATATATGCACCCATAATTTACAAAAAACAAGTCCTGATGGCTTTGGACTCCAAAATTTGGGTCCTATGTTTTCTAATGGGTCTCTGGGGCATACTCTGTTCTCCAAATAGCTCAAAAGCAGGTAGTACGTGCACCAAACAGCAAAGAATATCTCTACGAACGTTTCCGGTGAATAAATATCGTATTTATGGTGGACCCTTCCTGCTAGACCGTCTTGAGGCTCTTAGGACAATTATTTATTGATTACTTTGATTTTTCTGAGTACCCGCTTCAAATTGATCTGTAAAAATCCGAATTAATCCCAGATGCACTATAGCCACTAAATATGTTGTATATAGTCTTCTCTTGTTCATTTGACGCGCGAATACGGTGTGCTAACGCGTCGAATTGACGCGTTAATGGGACAATGTCAACCACACGTGATGAAAGCGGAGTTTGAAAATGACCAACCGTTAAGACAGGCCCGGGAAAAAGCAGACGTCAGATAGGAATATCCTGAGGCACGAAGGTTCGGGTGAGTATCTACTCTGCCTCGGGGAGACTAGGTAGGTAGGCAGGTATTACACGGCATGGTCCCGCTTAGGAACACCGGTTTGGGGAAGTATCCCGGTATACAAGCAGGCATTTATGTACACCATCGTTCCCCACCTCCATTAGTCTTCCGAGCCGAGCTCACGCACCCAGTTTCCCGTCACGCTGTAGAACCCAGTCGGCCAACAGAAGCAAAATAGTGAAACAGAACATTTGTATCTTTAGATCAGTCAGCCCATCCGAAACAAGGGAGTCGCGTAAAAGATTTCAAGAACTTCATGGGAAAATTTAGCCAGGAGAGCGACAGTTGAACGTTCATAAAGCACGGATTTGAAGAAATCAATTGAATTCTCGTCATCCAAGCGGCGGCGTAAGCTCGGTGCTGTGGTGAGTAATTTTTCCAAGAATATGGCTCTCAGGGAAACAACCTCGGGCGATGAATCACAAGAAAAAAGCGCATGTTCGGGAGTTTCAACTTCACTACGGCAGAACCGGCAGACCCGTCTGGAACGGTCGTCTTCTCGTGGGTGCTCATGATCCACATATCGTAACACCTCGACGGCGAGTAAATGGGTTGACAGGAGCAGTGAGTTAAGTGCTTCTCGGTGCTTCTGGGTGTTCACCATTGACAAATAATGCCGTAGTCGAAGGGTTTCTGGTGCGGGAGGCTTGTCTTTCTGTGGTTTACGATGTACTTGTATCAAATAAAGCTTTTCTGACGAGTCGACGACACCTTGAATCCATTCTAGCATGATTTTATCAACCAATTTTGCATAATCCAATATGGATGCAGCCGTAGCATTTTCAAGGTCGGGTCCCACGCATGTAAATGGAAGTTTGGATGCTGCAGTCAAGAGATCCTTAGCCCAGCTTTTTTTGCCCACGGCAGCTAGCTTTATTGAGCTATTTAAAGCAGCGCACGCAAAGTGAGTTGGCAGGAGTTCTAGCAAGTACTGCAGGTACCCAAGAGCAAGGATAAATCGTCGAACACGTAAAGGCACGATGCCCGTTTCCGTGTACAGCGGTATGAGCATGGAACGTCCATGGAGGTTGAGTACCTGGCGAATGAAAGAAATTTGAACTTCACAGAGTTGTTTGACATGCACGTCTTCACAGTCCGGGGAAATTTCGCAGCCGTGTGTGAGATGACAGTCAACGCGTGCCATGTAGAGCAGCTTCATTACTCTGGGTGTCAATCTACCAGTTTTATCCTCAACTCCCATAATACGGTGCACGCAGTATCGCGCTGTGCCTGCTTTAGACTTATAATGATCTTGGAAGATATTTTGGGTGTCGGTTCGCAGATGTACACCGACGTACTTCTCTTCGTTTGTGAGCTTAAGGACAGTGTTGCCGAGCATGAAAACAGGTAATAGGCTAGGGAGGGAGCCGAGTATCAGGATCACAGTTTTCAGCATGTTGATCTGAATGAAATTTTTGGCACACCGATCCCGCAGAGTGTTCAACTTAGCACGCAGTCCTCTTGCGGACAGTGACACGAGCAGCACATCATCTGCTTGAGCCATCATTGCGATGCGAACACTCTCCATAACCACATCATCCATACCGGGGAGCATTACCAGATCAGCCATGAACGAGTTCCAGAGCACCGGGGAGGCCGGATCACCCGTTAATAACCCAATAAGTGCCTTAAATTCAGTCGAACTTGCATCGCCGTGCCTGATATAATATCCCATGCTCATATATGTCTTCCTCAGCCAGTCAGATACGGGCCCCGCCATTCCCATTCTCGCGAGTTTCAACCACAGTGTGCAGTGATCCGTCGATGGGAACGCGTTGGTGGCGTCGATAGCAGCAACGTAAACCGTCTTTCCATGTGCTCTTGCCCAGTCTCGGACGCAGCGCAGGTTGAACGGATTATTGTTGGTGCGATACTTCTCTCTGAACCCATTCTGCCAATCCGGGATCAAACCTCTCGCGGCCGCCCACTGTGTAATCCGGCGATGAATGAGCAAAGTGAGAATTTTGAGGAAGCAGCTTTCAAGAGCAATAATGAGATAGCTGTTGGGAATTTCACCAGGTTTGCCTCTTTTAAGCAGGCCAATGATAATGTTCCTGAGCCATATAGTTGGCACGTCTCGCAGACGAACACATTCGTTACACAGTCGGACTATATCCTCGTTGGGGATGTCCATAATGTCGGCATATGTTATTGCGTCCTCGCCGGATGCGCTGTCAAGCGAGTGGGTGAGTAAATGATTTTTTACCCAGGCTCCATCGTCCTCGAGCCATTCAGCGGAAAAGAATTTTTCTGGAGTTGGATCGTCGGTATGTTCCGGAATCAACGAGCCCAAAGTCTGATTGATCTTATGTTGGGCTTGATCAAATGAAGAGGGCATTATGGGAGCAGGATCGAGGCGTCCCTCAAAAACAACTCGTAGATCTTCAGCAGTAACTGCGATGGGAGCGGGCCTTGGGTCTGCTAAGCGTTTCAAGTGTTTCCAAAATGCGGCATGAGAAGGTGGGTTGATGAGTTTGTCCCTGTTCATGTCTTTGATAGTGCCGAGTTTATCTCTCCCGCGGTGATTTTCTGGATATTTTTTCCAGTCCTTTCTCGGGGCTGGATCATCAACGACTTTGTCATCTGGAATATTGGCGGTAACCTTGTCCACATCAATTACTGGGCTATTTTCCCTCAAGGGGTGTGGAATATTGCTATACTCGAGTGGACTATTCACGCGTGCGAGCTGCGATCCTTTTTTCGCGAGCTCCTTGGCACCGGTGAGATGACCGTTGACTGCCTTCTTCTTGATGTGGATGAAATGAACCGGAGCAATGCGTTCCTTGATGAGAGTACTCATAATTTTTAGTAGGTCGCCATTCGGGCATCTCCATCCGCGGGCAGCGTTGTTGAAGCAATAATATTTGGCAGCGCGAATCGCATATTCTGAGCGCGTCGAGATCTCCAACGATAAATCCGGAGCGGCGGTGTCAAGTGCGACAATCACGGCCAAAAGATCCGCGTGCGAGCTATTTTGGGTACCCCAGCACCGTATAGCTCTGTTAAGAGTTGAACTGAATCCCCAGTAGGTCCCGACACCTGCTGTTGCGTTGATTTTACCAGCATTTAAACAGGTGCCGTGAACCGTCACTTTTACACGCGCTGTCACAACTTTGACAAGCCCAAAAAGCTGCAGTCCTTTCTTTTTGTCGTCTTTCGCGGCATCGAGGGTAGATATAAGCAGGCGGTCAAGGTATGTGTCTTTGGGGAGCATGACATCTAATTTAGGTCGTTTTTGCATGGTGCAGATTGAGATTTTCATGGAGATCTATGTTCACCTTGATGACCGTTGACAGCGCCGCGTGGTCGTATTTTTCCACGCAGACGCGGAAAGACAATACGCTGTCGAATAGGGACCGGGAGCAAACCATGTAGTCGATAACCGTCCTTCTCGTTCCCTGAAAGGAAGCGAAGTTACCACTCTGGGGGCCGAACCGCGATGCTCCACTGACAAAGACAATATCATAGTCTGCGCACACGTGTGCGAGCCATTTCCCATGCGGTGTGTCTTTGGGATCCATGGAGACGCGAGCGGGGTCCTGGGGGCGTGCCGTTTTCGACGCTGTGCGTCAATTTATGTCTCCCAGCATTATAATTGCAAATGCGCACATGTATGCAAGAGCCAAAGAATTTTCAAGGGCTTTACACGGATCTGAATCCAAATTCCCTGCCCAATTTGTGGATTCTGGTAGTATGTACACATTATATATGACCAGATTTCCAATCTGAATGACCATGAAATCAGGACCTGACAAGTCAATCCGTTGCCTAAACCGTGATAAGCCGGGAATCGGTACAAGGCCAAAACCACGCTTTTTGTGAATTATATAAAGAGCTATTATCGATTAGACTTGGATTCCCAGAGACTAGTACTACTCCGAAGTACTAGTAATGTGTATATCTATATGCGTAAGGACTAGGGAGCCTTAGATATATGGCGGTACTTCATTGAGGCCAACATATATTATTGAACCCTATAATTACTATGTTCTATGGTGGACTACACACGACAGAGTAGCGTCGGCGAGCCATATAACTATACGTATATTATCAAGGAGCTATGCAGTATGGTGGAGACACCAATATATAATAGTTGCACACAGGCAATCAACCGTGTATAGGTCGGACCGGGTATATGACATCATATATCAAGTCGTGACCTTAAGGATCAAGCAGATCAGGGAGATCACTGACAGCAGGACATGGCTGATGGCCGAGTTCATCCGAGATGGCACTTCCCAGGAATTCTCAACATAGTTACCCAATAGGGGTACTAAGTCTGCCAAGAAGGGTATCTCGGGCATACATCTCAATATACTTGAGTCAAGTCAATGCCAAGTAAGGCAGGTGTTAAACGATAGGCCAATGGCGTTAAAGACTGGCTCCAACGGAGTTCCAAGAAAGATATAAATAGGACATATATCCCTAAATGTCAGGAACCGGCAACGTCGACAGGGAAACTCATTTCAAAACCCAAGAGACAGAGTCATCCGGAATGGCATGTGTTTAACGAGGAGCCAATAGCATTAATACCTAGCTCTGGGCCAAAACTCCTAAAGATATATTTGGGTTGCAAAACACCCTAAATATCAGGCACAGTTCCCTACAGGACAACTACTCCACAAATATATATAGAATTCCGAGTCATGTACGAAACATATTTCAATTGCGCTGTCATGTAACATGTGTTTAACAGTCAATATGCTATAATTAGAGTACAGACAATTAGTATATAAGTAGGTAGGATTCATCGGATACAGGCAGTTCATGCACCCCCCACAGAAATCGGTTGAGACTCTAGTAGTGCTCACCTTTGACCAAAGGGCTGTTTGGATTCTTGTATTCGGAGACTCTAAGATACTTGAGCTTCTGTGATTAAATCTATAAGTGCGATCAGCATATTTTAGTGCAACTTTGGGAAATATAGGAGAACCATATAAGCAAATAGGATTGATATAAGCTATAAGGGTTTCGTATAAGTTGGCAATTGAGATATCAGAGGGATTTATAAGTCACAGAGTCAAAGGCTGCATAAGCCAAGTTTAAGTCGCAGAGACAGACACCATACGGTACTCCCGTTAAAGAGAAACAACTTTATAACACAAATCATTACATTGGGACATTGTTGTTGGTTTTCTTTCAAGTCTATCAGACCAAAAACACAATATATATCAAAGTTCTACGACTTGAAATACGTACAAAGGTCAATATATAAACATATCTTCAGAGCCTAATACTTGGACATCGCTGGACCTCACACAAAACACATGGCTAGGCCTCAGACAGTGATTGATTGAGTTGGTTTGGGTGTTGGAGTGTGGCTCAGTTGCACTCCTTTACACAAGTCGATTAGCAACTTCGCAGTTCATTAGTTTGGCAGCACTATCAACGGCAGCTGAGAGGATATTACCGCAGCAACACCGCCCCAGGATCGGTCAAATGAGGGTTTTGGCCTGCCTGTGCGGGATAGAAGTACATAGCCTTCAGGAAGATCAATTGTGTCTTCCTGGTGAGGGCGCAGATGTGTTTCTTGAAACAGATTAATATTGTACAGCTCTAGCTTGGATCGAAACTGCAGGCAGCTCATTTTTAGGGGAAAAGCACCATTTATGTTCCAACTTTCAATCAAATCATCAATGATTGCTGTGTATCAATACGGCGGGTGGAAAGTAAAGGGGGTGGTGAAGTAGGTACCAAAGTAGGTACATTTTGTACGTTGTAATGAGCTGCCCTCAGGCATTTGGGCGCGCGATGACAGCGGCCCATTTGCCGGAGCGATGCGCCATCCAGGCGTCGATGAACCACCCCGTAGCACCAGGGGTGTCAAACCCACAGATAATGTGCTCGGAGTCAGGTCCACGGCGCATGAAGAATGAGCACAGGTTGGGGCGCATGGTCATGCCCTCGGCGATGACGGCGCGCGCCTCGCTGTTAATGTCCGACTTCCAGCGAACGGGCCCGAATATGGCCTTGCACGCAGGGTCGTTGGTGCGCCGCGTGACGGTGGGAGCCTCTGGCGCCGCGGGCGCGGAGGAGGTGGAGGCGACGGGGCCGCTGTATGAGGGGGCATCGGGGGGTGGGCAAGGTGGGGATGTGAGACGCCGCGATGATGTCCGAGCGAGCATGCACGTTGCGGCCGCCGTCCTGATCATCGTCGTCACGGCCGTGCTTGTTACCGAGGAGGGTGGCGAAGGAGGCTTGCATGGCGGCGGTGAAGGCGGCCTGCATGTCGCCCATGTGCGTGTCGACGTCGGTCGTCGCAAGAGGCGCGGTCAGTGTGACACCAGGAGCGGCAATAGCGGGATACGTGGGGTGGATGGGGGCAGCAATCGTGACTGGTGCATACGCCTGGTGGACAGGAGCAGGCGGCAGAGACATCGCCTGCGCAAGAGCGGGGGGCGCGGCGAACGAGGGCGCCACGGCAGGGGTAGCGGGGATGGGGGCTGGTGCTAGATGCAAGTTCTGCGTGAGGATAGTCGTGAGAGCACGATTTGCCTCACCTAAAGTCGCAGTCGCCGCCGTGAGGCTATTCTCGATGGTGGAGAGTCGATCAGCGGAGGCGACCACCATTTCCTGCAACTGCGCCATGATGGCTACTGTGTTGTTGTGGCCGTTGGTGAGTCCTGCAAGCACACCATCGTCGGTATGGTTCGTGCCTTCGCGCACTTGCAGCTGGGCCAGGATATCTGCACGGCAGTGATGAGCAATGTATGATTGAGAGTGAGAACGAGGCTCACGCTCAAACTGAGCTTGGTACTCATGGTGGTGCTCCTGCCCCGGCTGCATGACTTGAGCAGCGAGTGTGGCGGCAGAATGGGCATCCTGTTGGATCGTGTTGGCGACGCTGACGCTCCAGCGGGTCCCAGGGGCAGTGGGCTGGCTCAGTTCAAGGGAGGAGAATGCCGCCTCTGCGATGGTTGGCGGCGCACGAGAGCCTCTTGCGACGGCAGGAGCAGTGGAAGAAGCCTTGCCCTTCCCTTTGCCCTTGTTTGCGGGCGGAGCGGTCACGGGAGCGGCCATCAAGGCCGGCACGTCATCAAATGACAACAAATCAACGTCCCCAGTGAAGTTTCCAAACTCGTCGACAGACATGGTGCTGCCGCGCGAGAGGGGTGGGGCGACATTCCCTAGGGATGATAAGAGCAAGGGGGGGTGCCAAGACGATGCCTGATGGGGAAGTGGGGTATTGGGAGGTATCGGCGCGCTAGCGCTGCTGAGGAAGATGATAGGCACTGCAGGGTCGCCTTGCGCAATGCTGTGTGCAGTGCCGGGAATGACATTCGTTGAAGGGGTCGACATTTGACGTGGGTAGAACAGTGGGAAGGAAGGTTTTTATAGGTGCGGGAGAAGAGAGAGAAGTAAGGCGGGGAGCAGAGTGACTAGGTAGTGCGCTTTGTTTTTTACGTTTGTGGAAGGAGAGAAGAAGGAACTAAAAAACAAAATCCGTCTTCTTTTTTTAAAGGGTTCTCAGGGATGCATGTGCACCTCAGTTCTGAGGCAGCAGGTGTAGCTCCTCCTGGTCAGTCAGCCACTCAGCCACAATCTTTGTCAATGTTTAACACTGTTTTGTGGACAGCACTGCTTTTTTAACACAGCCTCCCTATAGTGGGGATTCACAGATGTATGAACAGTGTGAGGAGCGCGCTACAGGCATATCAATAGTATCAATGGGTTTTCAAGAGGTCAATGCAGGCCAACAAAATCGTGGCCAGCATACAGAGATGTGAAGTCCAAGGCAAGTAGCGATGCGAGCGGGTTGAGATATATTTATTTTTAGGGAGAAATGAGTGTTTTTTGGCCGTCCTCGAGGCTCCTCAACGTGTTCTGAGTATGGTAGTATACCAATACTGGGTCGCAGGGACGCTAATCGGAGTTTGAGCGACTTTTCAAAATTTGATGATGGTGGTCGGAATTAATCCCCCAAATTGGAGTGATGTTCCGCTGGTCCGAACTTCCATGTTGGCTTCGATGGCGCCTAAACGCTCCTTTGCCTCCCCTAGTGCTGCCACGAGTTGATTCGAGCCGATTCGAGTTGGCCAACTCGGTGCAACTCGGTGTTGCCGAGTTGACACGAGTTACAACTTGAGTTGGGATCGAGTTGCATCACGTGTGATCTATTTTTTCACAAATTTTCATCCTCCTTCTCACACACAATAAAAATTCAGCGGGATCGTTTCCTTTATGCCTTTTGACAATAGCGTTTTTTGATTGTGTTGCTGAAGTGAATGGACTAACTTCTGCAATATTTCTTGTCTTTTCTCGTGACGGCATTTGTCGTTGTTATGAGGCCAAGAATTCAGCCACTCAGAAAATTTGATGCGCAATTGCTTTTTCTTTCTTTTCTTTCTTTTGAGAAGAAAATGCAAGACAAGAAGCAAAAAAAAAAGATCTCTGAAACCATGACAAGATGAGTCTTTTATTGAGACCCCAAAGAACCGTTTAAGGCTAGCACTATTCCAGTTTTTTAAACAACCCTTCGTTGCACAGACACACTGACTAGGTTATAATGTCGGAAAGGCCTCTCCCTACATTAGTAATGCGGGTTGCACACCCTAAAATGCACATTTCGCTTTCTCAAAGTATTACCCCAGGCTGCCCCTTACGATTCAAGATGACAAAAAACGGGCACAAATTTCACGCTGACTTGACGCTGACTGACTCACATGCGAAAGCAGCCAACTTGTACCAGCTTACACACCATGTTCCTGGTGTTTCCCTTATTAATTCACCACACTGCATAACCTGTGACTGTTTGGGCCATAACCACCCATTTTGTATCACAGAACGGAGCGCCAAAAGGACAGGGAAGTCATGTGACCTCGGATCGACCAACGAAAAATAGATCCGAGATCGGGGGATTTTGGGGGATTTTCCTCCATGGGTGCCTCCAGGTGCCTTCAGGACTCTGTAACTGGCCCCGGCCAATGGGGAGAATTTTACTAAAGGGAGCGCGTGTGTTGGGACAGTGCGGGGCCCTCTGTGAGCATATTCAACAGAATATATTCAAAATATATTCAACCGTAGCAGGAGGCAGGTTGAATGCGCCGGCGGGTAGTTGGGCGGGTTAGAAGTGAGAAAGCGTGCGAGAATGGTCGGCACTTGCCGGAGATGCATTGAGTGTGACAGGCAGTGTGAGGTGCAGGTCGATGCGGGTGGAGGCGGGATGCAATCATGCAGGAAGTGGTGATGTCGTATGTGGCGTGACGGCAAGACGATGTTGTGGGGCGGGATGACCAGTGGCGATGGCGGCGGCTGCGGGCGGCTGCAGGGCCCGTTGAGTTGTAAGTTTTTATAGTTAGCATCAGAATGGAAAAAGGGAGTAACTCATGAAGGGAGCTGGAAGTCTTGATCTTGTGGTTATTTATTAGAGCGAGGAGGGCGACAGTGCTTGAATGATGCAGAGTGATGGGCGCGTTCTTTAATGAACATACGACGTTGTGTATGAAGTCAGCGATATTTTGGGATGGCGTGTGTATTGGGTGCGCAACGGGAACCGGGACGTAGCAGATGAGTGGTTATCAGTTTTTTGTTGAGGACGGGAAGGGAGTTAGAAGCTCAGGTAGGGGGGGTGGGTTAGCAGTGAGCGCCGAGGGCATCAAATCAGCGCCGTGTTAATAGGCGCCGAGTTAATGGTTGTGAGAGCGCCGGGCGGGAGGAATGGGGAGCGACAATCAGCACAGCAATGGGGTGTGGCGCTCGCATGTGGCGGCTCACCGGTGGTGTGTGGCGCCCATTGACGCTGAGTTGATGCAAATGGTGGGCGCGTCAAATCAACGCCCCATTTAGGTGCGCTGATGTGATGGCGCGGCAGGACTGTGGAGTGGGGGAGGCTTGGAACGGGAGAGGCGTTGTTGTGGGTCAGGGTGTAATAGATTGCTACTGATGGGGCATTGCGCACGCAGGGATTAGAAGCTGTTTGGTCAGAGTTCATTAGAGAATATGAATGGTGGTTAGTTGAATCAAGTCAGCGTCGCAGATATTTAATGGTCAGCTGCTTGCATGTACGTGGTGTGCCAAGCTGGTTGGTTCATTGTTAGTCTGATGCTGACTTTACAGGAACTGAGGGTGAGTTGATGCCTTAGAGATGAAAGAGGGCGGTGAGGTCAGTGTAGTTACCCTCAGGCGCTACGGGAACTCAGCTGGGTCAGCGCCTCAAGTGGCACAACCTCATCTCGGGCATCTCGGGCATCCGGAGATCAGCGGGATCAACAAACTTACTTACGGGAGCAATGGCGCTCCTGCGGCCGTTGCGGAAGAAAAATGGTGTTCTTGATTGATTGAGGAGAGTAGGAGTTCAATAGAGAGGCAGGCCAAGGAGAATCCGATTATAAAGTTTTTTTTTCCTGCACCACGATATATAAAAAGCATTAGCATCATATACGGTGAACATATGTACTTTCAGCATGTTGGCACTATTTTATTCACAGGGGATGTGGCTTACAGATATTGGACGTGAAATTTTGTAACATTGTCAGAATCAGTATTCTGACGGGTCTGAAAGGTCACCCGCTGACGGGGCACACCGGAAACATAGGGCAAGGGCTGTGGTGAGTCGTGCTGTGTTGGCTGCGGAATGCAGTCAGCGTGGATTTTGTGCCCCTTTTTTCTGATGCTGGAGTGAGACCAGCACTCCCGGTGGGAAAAACTTTGGGTGAGAGAAATGCGCATTGGAGGAGGGGGGGAATCCGCAATGTCAGCATGCCTAGTGGCCGTTCTGATGTTCTAGCATAGTCAGCTCATTTGTGCAACGAAGGGTTGTGTGAAAACTGGAATGATGCTAGACTACCGCTCTCCCACTCACCTTCTCCGGTATGGAGAAGTGCCTCTGGTGCAGCAACGCCCATGACGCTAACAAATTGTGGCAAGCGAGGTGTGTTTTTGCCGCTCATTCTTTTCTTTTCGTGTTACCTTTCGTCCCATCCTTCCCCACCTTTCTCTCTTCCTATTTTCCCTATTTTCTATCCTGTTTCCTTTCTTTATCCCCTCTATAGCATCCTGACACACTTTTCAGTCATTCCTCCCACCGCCCGCCGTGCACGCCGTCGGTCACCACATTGCTCCAGCATTGTGTGCGAGAAGCACTGCGACCAACAGCGCCGCAGGCTATCCCAGCCGACCATCTGCAGGAGCACGACACCGCGGACGATGCGTGCAGCGACTACGAAGCCGCGGCACGCAACCGCGATATGCTGCACGACTGCGACGTGCCGCACTAGGCCGCTACACCATCCCGACCCTAGGCTACGCCCACGCGCTCGACACCGCGCCTGCGCGCACCGAAGACACGACGCGCACCATCGGTCGCCCGCGCAGCGGTGTTCCTTGCCGCTCACGCCGCCTGCGTTGCCTCCTCGCACCCCCGACTATTCCCCTTCGACTATCGCCCCCACCGCTCCACGGCGTCCGACGCACTCTCTGGTACCACACACAGCACCTCCCCCATGCCCAGCGCGCGCCTAACCCGTTCGTCCTCGTCAGCACCGCCATCGTCAAGTCCGTACGGAAACAACAATGCACCCTCCGCTGGTACGGGTGGGTTACACCTGCACGGGCGCGCGCGGCAAGACGAGGGCGGGAGAATGAGTATGTGCCGGCCCTCTCCCTCTTCCGCCCGTCGTGTCGTCGTGGTCGGCGGGGGGGAGTGTGCTGGGGAGGCGGCGCGATCGGCGGGTGGACATGAAGGGGAGTAGAAGGCGAGTCATGCGCTCGCCGTCGCCGTCCCTCCTTCTTATCGGCCCCGTCGTGTCATCGAGAGCGAGTGGAGGAGGCGGACATACCTGCTACCCACGGGGGTGGAGGCTGGT
The DNA here is from genome assembly GCA_029282285.1 of Mycena rebaudengoi. Classification (NCBI taxonomy): domain Eukaryota; kingdom Fungi; phylum Basidiomycota; class Agaricomycetes; order Agaricales; family Mycenaceae; genus Mycena; species Mycena rebaudengoi. The sequence goes on from JARJCX010000014.1 coordinate 1,696,293, forward strand.
GGCGCGCGAGCGGCAGGTGTCGTTCCTCATCGGGATGGAGATGCGACCGCGTCCGAAAGGCAGCAGGATGACAAGGGAGGGACTACGCAGCGTGGGTGCGACGACGCGGACAAGTACGTTAATCTCATTTGGTATGAAGGGATGGACGCATGCTCATTAGGCCCTTGAGTTTGTGTTAAAAGGCCATGGTATGGCGCGGGCGGCGGGCGATCTGCGGGGTGTGGGTGACCGTGATGGCGCGCGGGTATTGCCAGCGTTCTCGCCCTCCTCGCCTTCGCATGGGTCGGTCGGAGGCGGACTCTCATTCGCGATACTACACACACATGCACCTCCCCCGCAATCACGGTGAGCAGCTCCTTCTCACGTCACGCCCGTCCCTCATCCCTAATTTAATCCATCCCCCTTCGTCTCCTCTGTCCTATACATCGTTCGCTCTCCCCACCTCCCTCCATCCACATATGTCCGACATCATCCGCTTTCGGAACCAGCTTGAGTATGTATCGGAAATGGGCGAAGCAGACGATCGGTTATCGATGAGCTCGAGGACGGTGCGAGGATACTATGAGTTGGCCCAAAGCGTGTGGATCGTGTTCTTTTATATCTCCACGGTACGCACATTGCTCTGCTGGCTCATGGCTAAGAATTATGCAGGGGGATGCTTTCTTTTACCATTCACGGACTTCGAGCCCAATCTCTTCCGCCATGTTCAGGTCGAATCAGAGAAGCAGAACATCGAATTTCGTGTCGCTGCCCTTGAATATAGTGCGTCCGCACGATTGATATTCCTCCACGTCCCTCCTCTTTCATCGTAATCGTTTCTTTACCGTTGGCGCCACACGCGGCCTTCCCGTCCCCTCCAAAACAGGCGTGTCTCTCTATAGAATACCTCTTCAAGGCGGGTCTTCAGCCCGGAAACCTCCAGATCGTGCGGGACTTGGCGAGAGGGAACCTGGCTCTCCAGCTCGTCTCACAAATGCTTCATCCTGTGCCGGCCGGCCGAATATTCGCGTCCCTCCACTCTCATTCATGGTCTATTTCTTGTATATCCATGGGCCTCGCTCAGCGCGTATTCCAAGAGTTCGACGACATCGATAGCGTGACCCGCGATGCTCTGCGGCAGGCTGCTGCTGAAAAAGGGGTTTGCGGAGCCGCCGAAAGCTCCTGCATTGTCGTTCTCCGCCCCAATAATCGCTCAGGACTCAAATGGCGCCGGAATAGCGTCCTTCGAAGGTGGTTCTATATATAGAGTCCTCCAGAGATTTGCACATTTTGAGTTACGTTCATATTGTGCGATGGTCTCGAGCTCCATAAATACAATTTACAATGGTAAGACACATCCCGCCTCCATTGACTAATTGGACAGTCGTCCTCGGCTGTGAAGAAGATCGCTGAGAGCTATGTAGTATGTACGAGCAAAATGGGTTGAGTCCCACTCCCGAAGATCTTATCTTGAGTACTCTCTGCCCCAGGGTGATTTAAATAAATATATACTCATTTGCATTGCATGTACCAAGGTGCACGAAGAGGTCTCCCCATTGACTAATGGCAAGTCGCCCGCTTGAATCATTCTCCCATAGTCTTTTTTGCACAGAATAAAGCAGACGCTCCGAGAACGGAAGACATCGAAAAGATGTGCTCAAATTATTCTGTGAGCACTGCCAACTGGCACCTCAATAATTGGAGTCCGCTTCGCTGAGTGGAATTCGAGTTGTCCAAGTGTATATGACGCCTCGCGCCATTGTCCCGCAAATATTGTTCAGTTCTCGGCCGTCAACCGGCATCACTGTGTGTGCGTAATTGATGATGTGAGTCCCTGTCTCGGTAACCCAGACGGTAGTTCTCTGCATACCCGAGCGCGCGTGGCGCGGATCAGACCGAACCGTCTGGGTTGTGTCCCTGTCTGTAGCTCGCCCCTTTTCACTCCCACCATTATGCCGCCTCGCCGTGTTGCCCTGAAGCAAGTGGGGAAGTTGTTCAAAGACACGATGGAGGAACTGAGAGAGGAGGCGCAAGACTTCGATACGTTGGAGCCCCTGGCAATTGCGTGGCTCCGAGCGGCCCGGCTCAAAATTAATGCGACAGCTTGAAGCCAGGTAAGCCAAGGTCCACAATAATGACCGTTGCTTACGACTATCCCACAAGCTACTACGCGCTTGAGCGGTCGCGAAATCAGCTCCGTGTACCGGACTGGGTCGACGCGGCTCGCGGCCTCCTCATTCAGACAGATAGGGTGGAGATGTCCCTACGGCCCTACGCACCCGCTTTCTGTGCCAACCTGACCGCATTGCTCAGGGCCTGCGACTTTCCCAGTTCTTCTGTCGCGTTTTGCAACTACTCCTTCATTATAAACATCAGCATCTCCTTCCTGGCGCAGCAGCGCCTCACCGCGCAATCCCACGGCTCTGCTGCCCAAACGCTTCACGTGGACGATGAATTCTCGCATATGGCTGATGGTACGCCCCAGGAAGATTGAAAGCCAATTGCTGGCGCGTTTTCCGGCACCAATTTTGGGTGCCTTCTCGTCGATGCGCGTGGAGAGAGCGCTGTTCCCGGGAACACGCCTGGCGGTTCAAATAAGAGGCACCGGGCCTCTCACACTGTTAAGGATGAAGGAGACGAGGAAAGATTGCGATCTGTGACCCGCGCCGCAGCAGTCGAAAGAAGGCAAAAACGGAGATATAGATACATACCTTCTTTCTCAAAATATGTACGTACTTGGTGACTTGTCTCCCTCGTGCATCGAATTTTCTTCTTTCATCGTGCTCTCACTCGCTCCCATCAATGCCACTTGATGATGGTGAGTCCTCCAGAGATTTACCCGACATTACCATGTTGTTGGTGGATTTTATTCACACGACGCACGAGGCACATTTTGTGTTACAATAGTGAATCAATAGGGACAGGTAATTCCTCCAGCTGTGAAAGGTATTCTGCTATGCACGAGGAAAATGCTGGTCCAAGTCCCCCGGTGGCATTCGGCCAGTTGATTATGCTTGTTTTATTCAAAACTTTTTATTCCGCCAGTGTTCTTCGGCTTAAATCCACATGTACCGAGGCTCCCAAAGAACTGAGAAATGCCACCGTCGACTAATCGGAAAGTCGCCCTCCTGTAATTTAGCAGTAGCGGTCTACCATGTTTGTCGAGGGAAATGGAGGCTCGAGTCCCCCTGATGACATGGTCTTGGGGAAAACAGACAATTCTTTTGGTTCCGCATCAATAATTACTAAATTAGATGCGCCTGAACTGGATGTAACAATTTCTTTCGGCGTAAATAAATTACACTCACATCTAGACAGAAGAACGAGAACATGGCCACCATCGACTACTTGGAAGTCGCCCACGTTTCATATACAGCCTTTGAACAAACTTAAGGTTGCGAGGGAAATGGAGGTTCGAATCCCCCTGGTGGCATTGGCTTGCTCCCGGTCTTTTTTTTTTTCAGCTTAGATAAATTACATCCGAATCTATCGACAGAAGAGCAGGAATATGGCCACCATTGACTAACCGCAAGTCACCTTCGGATCATAGGTGGCAAAGATCGCTTCACGAGGGAAACGGGGTTCGAATGACCTGGTGGCATGAGGGTATCGCTAGGATGTTTTTATCCGCTCAAGTCCTGAGTAAATATAGCAAGAGATTGGCCATGGTACAGAAGACCGGGAATATGGCCACCATCGACTAATAGCAAGTCACCTTCGTTTCATCCAAAGAAAGCGACATTTGGTGGGGGACATGGGGGTTCAATCCCCCTGGTGGCATGATATTTGGTTCCAATAGTTTTTTCTTCGGCTTCAACACAGTACATTCGCATCTACCGAGGTAAAGAAGAGCAGGAATATAGCCACTATCGACTAATTGGAAAGTTGCTCTTAATAGTTAGTTATGCCTCTTCAGAGTCAAAGGCTTCGGGGAAATCGGGGTTCGAATCCCCCTGGAGGCATGGCTCAGCATCATCCCAAATGGTTTCTTTTTTTTTCCATTCCGCCCAAGTACTCAAAAAATATAGCCATGCGCCAAGTTGCCGGAGAGATTTAACATGGGCAATGGCAAGGTGCCCATTGAATCATTGGGATGTCGCTCTCCTCACTGATAAAACGCACTCACGATACCAAGGAGCCAACACATAACCCAACATTTTGCCCGAAATACATCATAGCTGGAAGTATTAACCGAGGCTTCCAAAGAACTGAGAAAGGCCACTTAGAAAGTCATCCTCCGGCTGTCAGAAATAGCCGAATGCGGTATGCGAGAGGCAGATGGGGGGGTTCGAGTCCCCTGGCATGGGCCGCAGGTTTCGGCAATTTTTTATCCCCCCAAATACAGAAATTACATGGCATGTACCGAGGTACAGAAGACAAGGAATCTAGCCACTATCGACTAATGGAAAGTCGCCCTCGTGTAGTAAGAAAGATTCCAAGGCGTTTGGTGAGGGAAATTAAGGTTCCTGGTAGCATGGGCCTGGCAAAGCAGATATCTTTTTATTCCGCGTCAGTAGGCCAATCAGATGTGCATGTACCGATGTAAAATTGTTATGAATATGAGCCACCATCGACTAATGGCAAGTCGCCCTAGGATCGTATTCCTGGAACGCTTCCGGTCGAAGGAAATGGAGTTTCTATTTCCGCCCAAGTACTGAATGAATACAGAGCCACATATTAATTAAATGCAACTGCGTGCAAGTCCCTAGTAGGCTGCCCCACTGTTCTGTACCACAGAACTGGTGGCTATGTCTTGGAACCTACTAGGATATGGCTGGGGTAGTGGCTTTCCAAGACATAGCCACCTGTTCTGTGGTACAGACCGGTAGGGCAGCCTCCTAGATACGAGACCTGCTTGTTAGCCGTCTCGAACAAGATCAAGATACTGGAAAACTTGTGAGGAAGTCGTTGGAATTTCGCCACTATCTGATAATAAGCGCCATATATCTACAAGGTGCGGAATTAACTATTCAGGCATTCTTAATGGTATCCTAACCCCTAGTTTCAGATCCGCTCTCCCTCCAATCGATCTGCAAACAGGCGGAAGTGGTGTTTTGCGCATATCTTTGCGGCTTCTTGCGGCCGAATGCGGCGACACCTATAAATATCTTGCAGCCACCATTTTCCCCGCAAGTTGAACGAACTGATTATCCATCAATTTGCGGGGAAGGCATCAAAACCCTTATCTTTTGCGCGGTAAGTCCGAAATCACCGATCTTTCTTGTGGCCGAATAAATGTACATTTAGACCGCCATAGTTCTTCCCAAAATCCAATTTTGGGCCGTCGCCGCCCGTCGGCGACTTCTCTGGGGGGGTTCAGTTTGCAGTGCTTCTGGAATCTCATCCGCGTGTGCGTAAACTGTAAAGAAATGCTCCCGCGGCGAAGAAAGATGAAGGGAAGCAGTGGGACGTCATTCCATCCTTCCCTCATCCCACCCTGACGGCCCGTTGGCGCCGCTCTTCGTCTCCGCATCACCGTCGCGCCCCATGTCGCTTGAGGACATTTTGCACGACCTTCACGACAAGTCCCCCGTCCTGCTCCTTCACCGACGCGAGCTGGTTTCCAGCACGGAACCCGCGATGGTGCGACGCCGGGCCGACCGGTGTGCGCGACGAAGACTGCTCGCCCGAGATGCCGTCGCGGACGTATTCTTCACGAGGGATGTTAGTTGATTGACCCGCAGCAGCACCAGCCGGCCAACGCACCGGAGAGGTTGAGGATGAAGCGCCCGCTGAAGATCATCGTGAACGCGAATCCAAGCGGCCCCCTGTTCACAGCCATCAATCACGGTGCGTGCACGCCCCCAGCTGCAAAGTGGGAGAAACTCACGCGGACGCCTGCACGGCCGTGATTGGGTTGTTGTAGAAAACAATGTTCACGATGTTCATCGCTGCACGCATTGAGTTGAACCTACCTATCGTAGACAGGAGACTTGGACATACCGCTCAGTGCAATGAAGTACACGATGCCGTCCTCCAACATCATTTTAGCGAATTGACTCCGCCTGCGGCGCTGGCGTCAGTGTCACGCGTGCAAAGGGATAAATACGCACGAGAAGCGATTTTTGCCAGAGAACTTCCACAGGTATGCGGTTGAGATCAGCATGGTCACGACGTCAAATGTTCTGCCGCAGCATGCATGTCGTCATTATACTGCATTCGGCAGATGGAATATCAACTTACAGCCAGCCGACGTAGTAGAGTGAAGCGAGGTGGACACCAGGCGGGTTGCCCGAAGTGCAGCTGTGAAGAATGGGTAAGTGAACCCAGCCCGTCGAATCCAGCACCACGATACTCACTTGCCCTAAAATTATCGAGGCTCAGCAAAAGTTGAAAATGCGAAGCATGGCAAGAAATCATACGTTGGAATGGGATGCTAACGGTAATGTTTCAGCCCCTTCTGCTCACAATCCAAAAGATGGGCACTCACGGATGCGCTTCCAAAACGAAGAGATGCACTCGGCCTGCAGACGGACTATGAGCTTGTGCACGAAGCTCAAACGAGCGGAGGGCACACCGTTGTGGCAAGAATGTACAGCACAACTAACATTTAGAAGACATGCGGTGACTTACGCGATACAGCGTATGTTCTATTGTCGCCCAGTCGTAGGTCAGTGATGTATGCTAAGTCAACCCGAGCACATACCGGAGACCCAGGATCGCCTGCGACGTCATGTACAGTAACACTGTCGCCAATGAGGCGTTTAGCATCGACACAAAGGAGTTCCTTCCGGCTACGACGCACGCTTCAATATCTGTGCAAGCCAGTAATAGCGGCGGCACGATGCTTCGGTGAACCCGTGGTAGAAGAAGCCCGTGTTCCCGATAATAATGGACGCAAGGCCCAGGTAGTGCACTAGAATGAACAAGATGCACGCCGTACTGTATGTCAGTTAGTTCCTCCCTGCCGGATGCCGGAATGAACACAGGTACGCACGAAAGCTTGAAAGGTCCTTTCTGCCGTGAATACAGCGGTACTCGGCGGGGAGCGTTTGCAAGTAGCTTAAAACGTAACATATGTCAGTGAATCCTGGCTGGGCTCAGAACGCACTTACTCGAAGAACGCGATGGAGTACGCGGATGCACGGAGGTAGCCTGATATCTGGAGAGCGGAAGTCGACATTTGGCGTGGATGTGCAGCGACCTTAATTTTATAAAGCAATTCAAATTCGTCCAAGCCGAGGGGTGTGATCGATGGAAAATGTTCCATCGCTCGTTTTTTATGGATTCTATTTGGAAACCCGGTTTCCAATGGAAACCAGAACTTTCTGGTAAAAAAATTGCTGAGCATTTTGCGATCAATCATAGGGAGTAGCTTCCCGGAACATTTTACGGAGAATGGACACATCAATAAATCAACAACGACGCGCTCATTACAGCTGTTTCAGAAAACCTTGACAACTCAATTTAAGAGGATCGTTGTTGGCACGATCTCCGGAAATTCCCGAAGCCTTGATTCGACGCAAGCCGGCTAAAATTTTTGCTCGAGGAAGTGTCAGGACGTGCTCGTTAGCTCGCCATTTGAAACCAAGATCAAATCCCCTTATTCATGCGCTAATTGTTTATGCTACCTAATTTTCAAGGGACCCGAGTTAATTCAGTTAAAGGTTCCGCACAGGTAACAGTTGCAGGGTCGAAATTGATGAGGCCTTCATGGAAGTTGACTTCGAGGGATACAAATTCCAGATTTAAAAACTCGTCTGTTTGTCCTTCATTTCAGCTGATAAATTTTGTGTGGTAAAGAAAGCATAAATTGCAAGAAAACTTTACAAAGTGAGCAACTAATAAGTTGTGTATCTAGTCATCATCCCCGTTATCATTTTCAATTTTGAGCCCTGAGTAGGGCTTCTGGCAGAAAGCGTTGCAATCATGTTACTGCAATCCTTCTCAATATTAATGTCTTTAACCATGGGAGTCCCGACACCAGAAGCCATGAGATAGACTGATAAAGACTCACCCCGCCGGTGTGTATTGAATATGCAGATTCCAATTGTGTTTGTGGACGAATCTCAATTGTTGGTGTACTGTCAAAGTCCGACCAAAAAGACAACCGCAGGTTGCTTGAAACCTTTAACCCCCAATTGCCCTCTGAAATCATGCTGCATGATGACTATATGCATGAGTAGACCTTGGATGGGTTCTCTTAACGGCGCACTAGTAAGAGAGCGCGTCGCGACATTTCCTGGACGCACCTTTTAGCCGGTGTCCAGGACAGGTGATTGTCTCTTCGGTACTTCCCGAAGTTTGTGTTGAAGGGGTACTTCTGCAGTTCGCCGAGAACCATCCTCTTGAAAGCGCCTTGGATATTTGGGGTCTGTATATAATAATTAATCAGACCTAAATTTAAAATCGCCAATGAGAAAGTATCCGATCACTTTTGAGATCTCATCCAAGTCTCTCCGGCAAACCGTAGTGTCGCACTACCCTACTCTAAACTGGCCCAATACTGTGCTGCGGGCGCTGGCTTGGGATCATGCTAATCCGCTGCATATTGAAAATCTCGGTCAATGCTGTACTTGCCTGTCCACTAGATTTCCCTCTGCAATCGTAGATATTACTTCTCCTTCCGAGTCAACAGATCTAACTCGTACCTCGTTTGTTGAACTTCTAACACAACTTCCATACATTTGACGTTCTTCAAATTTACGTTGCCCCTTTTTGGCTCCTGCATTACTTTATCGAGATTGCGGTGCTCTGATAGCACCAAATTTTCATTGTAGCCCCTACCTGATTAACCAAGCTAATAAATATAGTGGCTGTGTTAAATTCACCTCAATCTTTTGTAAAGACTTGCACCAGACACGCACAGGCGCCCATTATGAACAGTCATATTTTCCGAGGGTTCCAGAACACCTTGCCTAAGAAGCAGGATAAATTGTGAGCCGTCATCAATTGCCCTCGCCTTCTACATAGTGCGAAGAGATCGAGTTAGTTGATTGCATGGGTGGTTGTGGTCATGAGGGGACGCGTCGAGCCCCTATATGTATCTGATCATCCGACCGTACAAGTTTCTTGGCAAGGAGCGCAAATAATTTTTCTTCTTAAGCAACCCTTAGATCAACCCGGGGTACGTTGACAAATGGGCGTGATGTAATGCGGCCGGAAGACCCCGGACACGTGCACGGAAGCAGACGCGTCGCGGGAAACAAACGCGTCCAGATCTCACTCATCTCTGGTCAGATTTTGGTGATTTTAGCATCGCCAAAGAGCCCCGGAACGTCGCTTTTAATGTGAGCCTATGGAGAGATTAATACATGTTAAAATCGCGCGGTACGAAGTTGTGCTCGCCCTTTTTACCTCATAGCTGCCAGTGGTAAACACCTTCTCCTGGGCGTTCCCAGGCAAGGCAGCCGGACCGTCTAGCCTGCATGCCCCAGCAGCAATATCACACCTTAGAACGGCATGGGGCACGCAAAAACATAGTGGGTCCACCAGCCATACCATGCCCCATGAATATTTAAGTTTTTGCGCGCCATGGGGCACGCTAGATAGCCATATATAATGAGAATAGATTAAATTTCCTGCCCTCAGGCCATTTTTATCTTTGAGAAGGCCGCGGACAACGTTAAATGGCGCACTTCGCGCTCGAAGGTGCTGTCAGCCGCCATGGACACCGTGCTGGGCAGTTAGAAAGTCCCGCCAGCTGTTGATTTGCGCCCAGTTGGCGCACTTTAGACGTAAATGCGCTTTTGATTGGTCCACAAGCACTAGCATAATATTTGCGAGTGAGTTGTTCCACATATATTCTGATGTCTGATCTTCGACGCATAGGTAGTACTTCATATGCTATTTACACTCCGCTACGCGCTGCAATGTCTTTTTATTTCGGTGGTATTCACCGCTGTAAGCTTTTTATTAAAACTTTGGTGGACTCGCGACCTCCTCTGTTGAATATCTCGTTCAAACTCGCGCGTGGCGCGCAGCGCTGCTCCTGGATTTTTTAGTCAACATTATGGAGTTCCTCAAGTCTCTCACCTGCGCGCCTGCATGCTATCTTCATCGCACAACGTGTGCACCGTGCGTAGCACCGCCGCAATTTTTTTATTCAACTCCTGGTGTCTTCCTGGGGCCTCGCATACCTTCAGCAGCCCACGATGCGCCTGGTGCACGTAGCGCCTCCATCGAAATTATATTGCGTATATTGCGAACTCTTCCCACCGACTTCTTAACCCACCGTGTTGATCTCCTGGCGCCGCGGGCGCCAGTGCGGCCAGTAAATCTTTATCCGACATCTAGGCTTCCTAGCATCTAATTCGCTTCTTTAGCACATCACGACGCGCCGGCACCGCATAGGCCGCGAGGTTTTACTCAATATTCGGCATCAGAGTCCCCTTGTCCCTGCAACGCCGTGTTGGCGATATGTAACGGCATCGTGGATGGTCTACTCGAATTTTGGCATCCCCATAACCTCGTAAATTTTGAATCAAACTTTGGCGCGTCGCCGACGCGTCAATTCCACGGCTGACTTTTCTGATGCGTGGGGATTCGGGAATCAAGATGTGTCTTTTGACTCCGTGATGACTCGCACCTTCATCCTGACCCAGCCTACACGCCGCTGCGGATTTTCATATCCGAATCGCCCAAACTATGCTACTGGTCCACAGCTACGGCACGCGGCGTTGACTTTTTGAATTGCCTTATTATTCTATAGATCTTAGCACGGCGCGTAGGGCCGCAGTGAGTTTTTACGGCAGCTGTTGATGTGTCTCGACGCGTCTGGGCCGCGCACCTCCGCTACTGCAAGAAAATTCGGTATATACCTCTGACTTCCATTAGCGCAGGCATGATTTATTTATTCGAAATCCGCGCTGAACACACTGCAAACACCATGCTCCCACCGACTCCGCTGCCGCAGCCCTTTTGAGTCCACGTTTATTTGTCACTCCCGCCAACTCGATCCCATGTCATCGCCATCCATGATGCCGGCGATACCCAGCGCTGCTATAAAAATTCTATTGGTGTTCTGGTTTGCACTGTTCAATTAGTAGGGTGCGATGGACGCGTAGCGGGATACGCCAAAACTTGATTCAAGCCACACCACTTCCATAAGTGTGTCTACATGTATAATACTACTGTCCTTCTCATTCGATTTTTTCCAACAATATGTAGTATGATCCAAGTTGCTCTGAGAGCAGAACATAATCTAATTTTCACAATGTGCTGTGCACCGCTGCGATTTCTTTTCGGCATTTGTCCCTTGCGCAGTGTTCTCTTTGTGGAAGCTGTCTTAATGATTTATGTGGTGTTACGTGCTACAAGCTTCAGCGAACGGATTTTTTCCTGCATATTTGATGAAGGAAGGCAGCATTACCTACATCTTCTGCGTAGTTGGGGTGGCTCTAAGCATGAAAGTTCTTTCATGGGTGGCCCATAAGTGTTCGTTTACACGATGTCCCACAAGGTCTATCAGTGATCAAGAATGTAATTTCTGAATATGTGGGGTATACACAGAAATCGGATGAGGGACATGGTCACATGATTGTGTTTCGATAGTCGCGTCGCGCCGTTGGCTTGCAAACACGTGTACATCTCGTCCAAATTGTCACCCAGTCGTGTGTAACTTCAATTTACATCATGGTACGCACTTCAAAGCTTCCATGGTACGATTTCAGCCCATGAACGTACTTGAGACCTGAGCTGTACTCCTGTCTCACTCCTCTCCTCTCTCTTCTGCACCAGAATGTCCACCGAAAGGCCGACCACAAATGCGGATTCTATAACGGATAAAGAGGTATATCTGGTTTCACCTGGTGAATGATGACCAGATATTTATCTGTATTCATAGATCGAAGATGAACTTTGTCTCCTCGACCTTGAGGACGCGGACTCACTACTTGAAAATGTTCATGACCTCGTATTCAGCGCCAAGGACGACTTCCCCGACGACGGGGTTAACGACGAAGCTGCCAGATATGCCGCAAAAATGACCAAGGCAAGTATTACAGATGGAACTCGCACTGGACACTTGCGGTATTTGAGTCCTCAATTAATTGGGGAACCTGCCTAATCGAAACTGTACGGAATCATTTGCCATTTTGTAACCTTCAACTTGCGTCGGGACCCCAAATGGGATCCGAAGCGCGTTGATGAACAAACCCCGAGGGATATCACCGCATTTATAACTCAAAAATGTGGGCCTGTTGAGGAAGGGTTTGAGGGACGAAAAGTTAGTGATTTGAGTGCTGAATCCATTTGTTTTAATTCCATTTCCAGTATTCAACCGCTGTTTATTCTCGGGCAGCCCTCAAGATGTGGTATCGCAGCATTCGTCCCAACGAGAGCTTGACAGAGTGGCACCTGGATCCTGGCTCGAATACTTGGTATGTGATTCATTATCCTTTCTCTACTGTCGCCAAACCATTCCTTAGGCGTGGTCTTCCAACTCGCTCTCGCCATGTGTCTCAATTTATGGTAGGCCTCGAGAAAACCAAGGCAAAGTCCGGAGAAGTGTCATCGTCTGCCCGCGCACTTTCATTAGACGACATTCACAGACTTCATGACTGGTGCATGAAGCCCGGAATTTCTCTCGCACAGCGCCGTTCCGGGATAATTAGATATGTGAGTGAATTGGCTTTGCTTGAAGAGCGACTGGTAAATTATATATAGGTTGCATATCTCCTTGCGTGGTTAATGTTGCTTCGCATTGACGAGATAATCAAGCTTCAGTTTGAGAATATCCACAAAATTGTTGGAGAGCGTGAGTTTTAATTGGGTCAGAGCATTAGTTAGACATTCTTTAATCAACTCAAACAGGTGAATATGTGGATGTAGGCCTGAACACGAGAAAATCGGCCCAGACAGGGTTACTTCACTCGTGGCGGCTGTTTGCCAATGACGATGACCCAAAGATATGCCCGGTCCGAGGACCTATCCTGTTGGCAACATTGTACAAGCCTCAGGGAGTGGAAATGACGGGCCCGCTATTCTTGCGCGTGAGTGCACAACAACCCATGGTTTGATTTCTCTGCTTAAAATTCAACCTCGCACATACTGATTCAATAATTTCAACAGACTGCAAGTGTATTGAGTCGTTCATTGTCTAAGGACTTGCAGGATCTCGGGTACGCATCATGGGCTCTTTACGGCACACATTCATTTCGCCGTGGTGGATGTCAATATCGCATCAAGGTGAGAAGATGGAGTGTCGATATGGTGGCGGCATGGGGCGGCTGGTCCCAAATTGAAGCTGTGACAATGTTTCGGTATTTTTATTCACCGAACGACAACCACGAGTTCATGCAGGAGTACGACAGAAATTAGGAACTGGTATATTAATGAATATCAGTCAACTTGCTGTTTATTTGAGTCGCCGTCTTTCACTTTTGTATATCTTTCGCCTCCAAGTACCCTCCATACCTCCCATATGTTCTGCTGTCCCCATTTCGCGTCCCAAATTTCCTGGGAAAATTCCCCGCCCTGCTGGAGATATTCGGCTTTACGGCGCTCGGCTGCCAAGTCAGCTTCACACCACGGGTGAGCCTCGACGATCCTGCGAAAAGCCCGAAAGTGCTCTGTGGCGGTGGAATTGGATGGTTCTTCCGCGATTTTTTGTTTCTTGCGACGATTCGGGGGTGAGACTGTAAAAAACGCGAAAAACCTATCTTTATCACCTACAAAATCAATCTCCAAAATACGCCCCAGTCGTTCACGCTTCGAGACGAGATTAGAGTATTTTGACCACATGGGGTCCGCCGTCCCGCGGCATCCAGGCGCTGCAGGACCATAACGATCCCTGATCTTCTTGACTGCTCCTGACTCAATTTGTTGAACAATCTCGCGAAGACCATCACAACGCTCCAGCCCTAGTATCAACGATGATAAGTCCTCCAATATTGCAGCCTGATTGTGCACAGTCTGGACCTGCGCTCACTCAGCGTACGTCGTCTCGTGCCGCCCGCCGGTATCGCCACACTGGTGCGGGCGTGGGGATACCACGCCCGGTCGCTGCGGGGTCGCCGCCGCGGGGTGCTTGCGGATGTGCACCGTCACCCCGCGTGTCGGTCTTGTGGGTGTGGGCCGTGTAGGCAGGCGCCGGCGTAGGCTTGTCGCGTGTGGGGATAAGGAGGATACGTACGCGTGCTCGGCAGTGGCAGACACCTTCAGGGAAGGATTCGCAAACTCAGGGAACTGACGCGTAGGTCGACTTTGGGTCGACTTCAAGCGCTCACAGGCAGAATAGAAGGAGGAAAGAGCTGGCAGGTGGCCATGGGATATCAGGGCGGAGCCCTTTCGGTCGTGGAGGTTGGCTGGGGCGCGAGCAAGGCATTGGCGAGGCAGAAGGGAAGCGGCTGACATGGGTGGCTGGCGGAGTTTGAAAGTCTGCCGTGAGCGCCGCCATCAAATTACCCGATTTGGGTTGTGATCTGAGGCGGAAAGTCAAGAGTGCTGCGGCACATGCTGCGGCACTTTATCTTTGCCCCACTTCGTTCACCCATGCGCAAAAAACAAACATTATAGGTTCTGACCAGTGTTACCCTCTCTTGTCTCAGACAACGTTCATCGTTCCACGGTCACTGCAGTTTCTCTCCCGCTATCCCACTCAAATCTTACTTGCGATCAGTCGTTCCCACACGAATTCCTCGGTGCTTTGAGGTAGGGGGTATGGAGCGCCGAGTCGGTGTTCTTATTCTTGCAATGACGCCAACTTCTGTCGTTTTTGGTCCGTTCACCCTGTAGGGTGCTTTCCAAGGCTGGCGGATAAGTATTACACAATAATGAGTGAGTTGGATTCGTGCGGCCAGATTCGGCTCTCGGCGTACCGCCTTGAGACCGGCAACCGGAATTTTTTTGTTTTTTTTTTGTTTGTGTTTTATTCTCACCCACCCAAGGTAAGGGATTGGAGTTGCACGCCTGAGCCTTTGCCCCTATCATTTCACGATTACAGCTGTTTCCGAAAAGCTTGACAGTCGCGCGATTTTCCACACATCAACTTTTGATGGGCTGCTAAGGATTGTTAGCCGAGCACAGCCGAGCCGCGCCAAGCCGCCAATAGCTAATACAAATTTTCTCTCAAATATTCATCTGTAAGTTGCCTGGGTTCTTTTCATGCACAAATAATGACCCGAGCACGTTGTGGAGGGCTGCAACCGTTTTTAGCCCAAGTACAACTTCTGTGAGCAGCAGATCTTCCGGTCCTTGCCGAACGGGTTGCTGATCCGAAGCCAAATACGGCAATCCTTAGCATTGCATCAAAAGTTGATGTGTGGAGAAAAAATCGCGCGACTGTCAAGCTTTTCGGAAACAGCTGTAAGTCCGATCAAATCACGGGACGGTCTTGCGTAGTCTCAGTGCCAGCCTGTCATGACTTTCCCAATTTGGGCTGGGCCCCTTGTCATGACACCTGTGTCTCATACCCGTTGCGGTGTAGTTTCCGGTTCATTACAGAGGATAATGGGGTCCGAGGGGATCCAAAGATGCTGTTGGGTGTGCTGGACAGTGTCTGTAGCTGAGCACGAGTGCGAATGGCGGTCGGAGAAGGTGTTCCAGGCCGATGAAGTCGTCGAGGTGGCCAGGCCGGTGGTGTGTTATTTTGAGACATAGGGGTCGAATTATGGATCAAAAAAGATGTGAGGGGGTATTAGAGATGTATTAGGGTTGGGCCCGCAAGCAAAGTCGCGTCGAGAGAGGGTGTACGACGCGGTACAAGGAGGACGGTGCTACGGCATACGAGATTAACAGCGTGGGAAGTCGCTAGTTCCGGGGTCCTGGTGCATAGCGCAGAAGTCCGGCTAATTGACTGGTCCGGTCCGTGAAAAGAGTAGCGGATATCCCGTTGATGTATGCGTCGAAACCAGTTCCATCTGACGGGGTAAACTGCTTGAAATAGACAACGCCGACTTTCGGGTGGTCCGCAAGCTGGTAGATCTCGAGGGTCAGACTGTCATGACAAGGGGCCCAAATTGGGAAAGTCATGACAGCCTGGCACTGAGACTAGGTCTTGCGCCTTTGTTCTTCAATGACCACCATGGAATTGGGACCTCTGCCAGCTATGATCGGCCTTGCATGCCACAAGTGCTGCAGGGAGGAGGATGTCGAGCTTTCCAGATGCGGTGGATGTCGTAGAATCAGCTATTGTGGGAAGGGTACGTCGACTGTCACCGAGTGGCATTCGCCCTCTGTAACTTTGAAACTGAAGTAAACGTCATCGCAGAATGCCAAGACGTGCGTGTTTAG
The DNA here is from genome assembly GCA_029282285.1 of Mycena rebaudengoi. Lineage (NCBI taxonomy): Eukaryota > Fungi > Basidiomycota > Agaricomycetes > Agaricales > Mycenaceae > Mycena > Mycena rebaudengoi. The sequence continues at coordinate 1,712,445 of JARJCX010000014.1, forward strand.
CCGAAAATATCCCACTCTTCTGACTCCGTGGATCAGGCGGATTGGAAGAGGCACAAACCAATGTGCAAGGCCCTCACCTCGCTCGAGAAAAATTCGGCTGCAGCGGCGACACTCGTATCTTTGCTTCCAAAAAAGCCAAGCTCCGACCTTCAGGAAATACGCAAGCTCACAGATGAACAAGTCGATATCTATTTCACTTATCTGCAGAGGTATATTGAGTTCGATCCGTGCCTTTCTCCGCATGTACTGAAAATCTGCAGGCAGACCGCGGTAGAACATTCCTGGATCCACCATGAACCGCGATGTCTCGTCTGGTCGGCCATCTCCGTTTCATTTGCTGGTTTTGTGATTCTGAACCTCCTTGCCTCAGTACGCGCACGGAAATGATGATGCGGATGGAGACTGGTGACGTGACGCAGCGCCTGATTCCTTGCCCGAGCTGCATGCGCAGCTTCTGCTGCTCTCCCGCGCACTGGGAAGCCGCGCACACGCTTCATCATAGGCCATCCGCCGATTGGCGCGATGGGCTTTCGCACTGCCAGATGAATACATTCGTGCGCTTGCAGGCCAAGGTCGACACTAAGCATTCGCTGCTCGATCGCCGCGGCCAGCTCCTCTGGGTCCCAGTACGTGTTAAATCCCGGTGGGTGTCCTTGAAGGGGAAAACATGGGAGGGCGAGTTTGATGAGGAGATATGCAAGTCGTACGGGATGCCTAGGACAATTCCTCCAAGTTCCACATTCTTGATCTCCTCGGCTTCCGATACTCTCTCAATGCCCATGACAATTTTGTACGGGCTCAGCAAGCTCAATGAGGATAACGCATGGACTAGGAAACAAACACTGACGGTGCATGTCCGTATTTTTCCCTCTCGGATGGATATACGAAAATCTGAAGGTCCACAGGTACTCGGTGCCAACATTCGGGAAGTCAGCTGCCGACTTATCTTTGAAGAAATTTTGCATCGCCTTCCTGAAGTGAACAAACTCGAAGTGCGAATCGTTCTCATCGATGGAAACATTAACCAATTTGCCAACAGCTCATCTTGTGTGGTCCCGAGGTACCGAGTCGCGATTCATTCGATCATGAAATATGCCCGTACGTTCAATCACGGTTGAAAATTTCTTTCACTTATTTTCCAGTGAATGCATCGCACGCGGCCGTTCTTGCGTGCTCAAATGTGCTGCAGAGTTGGTCTTGACCACGCTTATGCTGCTGGAGACCACTGATCGTATTTGCAGCACATACCACGACTTTGTGAGAAAACAAGGTGACCAGTTCGAGACCCCCGATCTCTGTATTGCCTTCAATTCTGGTGCGACCCAGGGTCATGTGGGATATACATGGCAGACGAGCATCAAGTTCCTTGTGGAGCGCAAAATACCCAGTCTGTTCATGGTACGTTCAGATAATCAACTGTCGTTTTCACTCAGTCAGCCCCAACGCATCTTATAGGCATATGATCGCGAGGAAGCAGAGGGCGACGCGGCAATGCTTCGTGCCGCCGGTGCAGCGGTACATCCGCTGCTTGGACCCTGCCTAAACCCCTGGGGAAGCCAGAAGGCGTTTCCAACGGCCCACAGTGTATACGGCTTCCACGTAGATAACGGTTGGCTGGCTGGTGGATTCAAATGATCGGCTATTCTTGCTACAACAAAATTCAGTCTTACGAAGTTCAGTACCGTAGAAAAATGGAAGATGGACGAGCTGAACGGCGGGATTTTGAGCCTGGATTTCACTACAATTTTCGAATCAAGGAGAGAACACAATTGTAATCTGCAGAAGAGGTCAATTAAGTCAGAAATGGTAAACCGTTATGGATTGCATAGGTCTGCCCCGTGCTCCCGCCTCTGCATATCTGTCTGCCAATGTGTGCTGCCGATGACCCCCTCCATTCTCCGGCACCACCGTCGCTCAATTGAAAATACGCCATCGCGTTAACGCGGATTGCATACCCGTACCGCGTTGCTAGGCCCTGCCCCGCCCACTCTCGTGAAACGAACGTTTCGGAGCGGGGATGATTCTGAAAAAGGGATGGCATGGCTGTGCAGAAAGGAAGATGCACCTAATACAGCAAAACGACAAGCTCGAGATAGCCGCAGCTGAAACGGCGCGCGCAACAGCAGCAGGGAATCTCTCGCACAGCAAAGAGATGCACGCATCTCGCAACAGCAGCAGGGAAATCTACCGCCTGGCAAAGAGACACACCCGTCTGCTCGCAAAAGAAGAAATTTCCTTGGTGGATGTCATGGGGGAGGGACCTTGAAGTAATATCAGCATGCGTAGGAGAGATGTCGAGGCGACATGATAAGAACAAGGACGTACCTACCACCGGCGTACGACTCGTAGCTACTGCAACCTCGCGTAACTATTGTTCCTGAACGCAGTGTATCTTGGGCTCAGGCCTGTGGGCAGATCGATGCTGTGCCCTCTCTCTTAAGTCACAGCCACCGGTCTGCCCACAGAACTGAGCCCAAGATAGATAAGAAAAAAAGGAATGGGGTCGGGAGGAGGGTAGGCAAAAGTGCTAGAAATTGTGGAGCTTAGCCCCCAAAGTGAGTCCCTGGGGGAGGGCTGGGGGATGCCTAAAATACATAGGCATTCCAAACGCAAGCACTAAGCAGCCAAAGATCTAGAGGCCGGGGAAAAACAGAGATCCAAACCCCGTTGTGCATTTTTGAGACTCATTCTCGGTGCACAGAGTTTGAACGTAATTAGACTGACCACCGAAATAAACTCGACGTGCCACGGAAAGTAGTGAACCCTCGAAAACTTTGAAGTTGTAGCCGTCAGGCACGTCCTGAATCTTGGAAATCCACCGAAGGATACAGATATATATATAATTTAAACCGAGGACAGATTCGACAGTACGCTTCTTCAGTTAATATTTTGTATGTCATACTCTGGCGGTGGAGCGTCAGATACTAACCACCTAGCTTCGCGTAGCTCCTGCCGCAAAGTTTCCAACTCCTGCAATAGCGCCGGATTATCGTCCCGCCCAGCACTCGCACTTGCATCAGACGTCTCAGGTGCTGGCGGGCTCGCGCCACTCGAATTCCCTGCCGCCGAGCTCACAACACCTGGAGACGTAGCACTCTGCGATCCAGACCTCAATCTCGCCTTGCTCTCCTTGCGCATTGACGAATTCCGGAGAATCGGCGCTACAGGATTCGTCTCCGGGTTAGTTTGAGATATATTCACGGGCGGAGGGAAGGGCCGCGGCACGCTCGCAACCGCCTCCTGGATCTTGTCCTCTAGCAACTGCTGCTCCTGCGAACGGCGCTTGCAGGAGCGCAGGAAGAAAACACTACTGAGCAACGCTGCAAGCACGAGCACGCCCCCAATGACACCGCCCACTATGGCGCCTGATTTGTGTTTAGAGCTAGTCGCTGCGGGGGGAAGGTTTGAATTGTCTCCAGACGAGCTACCGCCAGTGGAGGAGGGCGAGCTGGATGTTGTTGTGGTTGACGGTGTACCTCAAAGTGAGGGTACATTAGCTTACATTTCATCATAGAAGTTGAATATTTACCTCCAGCAGCGACGGACAGAGCAGCGAAGCCCATGGCCGGTGGAGTCTCTCGGAAAACCGAATATACGTTTCTCTACGAAAAAATATATGTAGGTGGTCCCGAAGAGGTAGTCGAAGTGAACTCACCAAGAACGGAAGCCCAAACACCCAGTCCGCATCTGGAACAGCGTATTCCGAAAGGCCGAACAACCCCCACGCGGTCAGGGCTCCATAGCACTGCTGGTCCCCGCTTGCTATCGGTCCCAGGTTCAAATCGTCACTGTTCAGGGTCCAAGTCTTCCCACCGAAGGACACAGTAACGTTAATGGGAGTGGAACAAGCTACGGGTTATTAGTATGTTATGTTGAAAAACTTGTTAAAAAGGACAGTCAACTCACGCCATTGGTATAGACTCTCGGTCTGGCTGAAAGTCGAACCTGGAACAGCGGCCCAGAATGCGTCTGCGTCTGCCTTGGGCGCCCAAATGAAGCTGGATGCGATGTCAAACACGGCCAGTTTACTCGAGAGTTTGCTCTTTAAGGATGTGCCTTGGACGCTGAGATCTGCAGGAAGCATCAAGCGATAAGCGTTTGATGAGCGACGGTGACTACACACCTGAGATGTTTAACGCCCAGGAATTGGCCTGATTTAGATCCAAGAACTCGACATCGCCCGTGAAGAAGGACGAGTTCGTCCCACCCAACGTCAGCACTGCGCCTTTGTTCGATGAATTAGACGGGCGAGAGACCCAGAGTCCGAACTCGGGTGAAGTCCCCTGCTGCTCGGCGAGCAGAGCCCTCCAGAAAGATGCGTTGGTCGTTGGGCTCTTGGGTGGAAACCCGAGCCCTAACGAGCCCGAGGCCGTCAAGGGTCCGGGCCTGAAGGAATTAAAATCAAGACTCACTATTGTTGTAATGAGCGATTCAGCGATTCTGGTATCACTATGGGAGGGACGCACGAAAGGAGGAGCTGGAAACGGTCAAAGAACCAAGGGTAATTGTGTCCGCGTATGTCCAACCGCTGAAGTCAAGATAAACATTGGAGGGGGAACTGAACAGCGACCCGTTAACAAATGATTTCGATTTGGTGGGGTCATAGCTTGGGACAGTGGTGTCGCATACACCAACGACGTGGCATGGTGAAACCACCCAGATGTCGGGGAGGATTGTGTTGAGATACATCTAGCCAGAAATCAGTTGGAATTTTTGAATGAATGGCATTCAAACCTTGAATTTTTGCGCCCTGTGCACGAGCATGAGTATGATAGAGGGATAGCCAGCAGAAACACACACGGCGTTCCAAAAGTCATCTCCGTCATGTAAAAACTACTGTGGAACTGCCCTGGGGTACGCGACAAGGAGATATCTGTCGAACCGCTCCGTCGCTGGAGAGAATGTGGCAAAGTGAAAGGCGAGGCTTGCCCGCAGAGGATGGCGGCAGTAATAGCCAGCATTGAAAGGGCACGCTGAGCCATGGTTCCTCCTACATTCAGCGAGGTACGAGCGTTCGTATAGAGCGTCGCCTGCGAGATAAAAAGCAGAAGAGGGAGGGGGATGAAGCAGGCAGGGATCGTGAATCTCAATCAAGCACCCCATGTTTCCAGAAGGTGTTTCTGGGAATTCTAGGTGCGTTACTGTTGCTACCATAACGACCATCATCAAAACTGATATTGGTCGGTATCGTTGCACAGAGGTCCAAGCTGAGCACAACCTGAAGTGGGAGGCATCGGCGCAGTATTGTCGACAGTAAATGCGACCGGGGAAGCCCTAGCTCGAAGTTGGCAAACTGGTAGAACTTCGTCTGAATTGTACTTCGGACATTTCTCCTTGTGATTGAGCGAGAGCTGGCAATAATATAGATATCGAGTCCAGAGAAGAGGTCTACCTAGCTGGAGAACCTCCATAGAGAGTTCAACGCGCTCTGTGTCGACGGGGGGATTTCCTGCAAACACCCTGGAATACCCTCTGCCCTATGTCCCAAGTTTATCTTTCCGCTTATAAGAAGCTTCCCTTAGCCGAGCTTAGCAACGGCTTATAATAGACCGTGGATATTAATAAAGGCTTTTAACGTGAGTGCCCGCATTTTATTTTACTATTTGAGGACGGTAGAAGCAATGGATCCACAGTTTGCTGCATCTAGATTATCTCTAGGCACATAGACTTCACTTCCAGAGAGACCCCAACCCCAATTTCGCCCTCCTTCGCGAAAAAACCCTTCGACTTATCGGGGATCTTTAGTCAGATAAACTCTGATAAGGGTCACAGCTCTTACGACACTATAAGGCCTTAGCGCCGCTTATGGTGTCAAACTAAAGTTTGGGACATAGTCCGGTCAATCAGATCAATTAAAAGGCTGTGCTGTCAGCTGGCAAAGGCGTTTCACGTCCGTGGCTGTTGAGCACAGCCACCCACAGCCACGGAACGTGAATATCAGGCTCCGACGACAACCTACTAGTGTTTGGGCAGTGATTTCAGATTGGGGTACACAAAAAAGCCAGGTTGGCAGTGATTTCAGGTTATGGTACGCAAAAAAAAGCCAGGTTGGCAGTGATTGGAGGTTAGGGTACGAAAAAAAGCCAGGTTGGCAGTGATTACAGGTTAGAGTACGCAAAAAATGCCAGGTTGCCCCAATTTGAGGCGAGGTTGTCTTCTTTAGTGGGACAAGCCTGTTAAAGAAAGCCAGATTTGACGAAGGTTGTCTTCTTTAGTGCAACAGGCCTGTTAAAGAGAGCCAGAACAGGCCCGATTTAACGAAAAAGCCAGGTTGGACCCGATCTCAACTCAAAAGTTACAAAAAACTCAGGTTGCATGTGATTTCAGTGAATTGATAAAAGTATTTTGCTTCTTTATCTTTAAGGTGAGAATGGCCTTACAGAACGACAACTTGGCCCCAGGTTGTCGGATCAGATAGTTAGGTCAAGGACGTCAATCGAGAAGGCATCTTTCGCCCTATCTGGCTTCAGTAAAATCAAGGCTGCACTCTCCCACGAAAGCGTCTAACTATATTCTAGCTTCCCGGGGTATACTGCGGGATGGCTGTGCAATCAGCCATCATATGGAAATGTGGCTGTGCAAACCTTGGACCCCTGAGTTGTGACTGTGATTATGCGTCACATCCCATCCCGTGGTATGTACCACCCATGTACCACTCAACATGGCTGTGCAAACCTTGGACCCCTTAGTTGTGACTGATGGTGTGTCACACCTCCCCACTGTTGCCGTTTTCTCTTCTCTGACCAATTTTTTTTTTTGTTCCCCTGCACCTGCACACCGCACCTTGATTTCCAAGGCCATCATCGCCGATGGTGAGGCCCCATTTTTTTTTAAAATGTTTGGATTATCGCCAACTCATATTTTTTTCATCGTCGTGGATGACGACAACAGTGATTTTTCTTCCTGAACCCGTTTACTATTTTTCAAGCCCAGGGTGTCTTACGCCAAGCCCCTAAAGGTATTTGTACTTGTCTCGCACCGATTCGGTCGGACCACGTGTGGTGGCTGTGCAAAACTCGGGCACCTGAGTTGTGACAGTGTGACATTACTTTGCACCTCTTCTTCTATCTATGTCATCTTATACTTATACCACTCGCCCTCCTCAACACATCCCACCCCTGGCTTGCTAGTCGATATCGCACCAACACCGCATGTCGGGCACGCCTTCACCTCTGGCCTCCTTGCGCACGCTGGTCCTGCGCACACTGGTCCTGTCTAAGCACCCTCAACCAACTCCACTCACGCGCCTCCCAGACCCAAATTATCAATACTTTGCTCCAGGCACCATCTTTACCGTCCGCCTCCTCGCACTTCCTTACTAGTCTCCATGTCTTATTATCTTTTCCAATAAAGTGCGATTCATCTCAATAATTGTTTTTAAAATTTAAAAAGGGCAGTGTATTTACAATCTGTCAATTCTCTAACACGCTGTGTGCCTGAACCCTCCTCAACTCTCACAATATAACACTAATGGCGAAACCCAGGCCAAACATCCCAAAAAAGCCGTTTTTTACAGAAAAATATTCGTATGAGACTGTAACTAGAGGTACGTGCTGCACTTAAAACTTGGAACGTGTTGGGAGTCCTTGAAAATATTTTATCCACCCTTCCCACCCTTTCCTTTTCTCATATCCACGTCCCTAAAAAAAGAAAAGCAGAAAAACGCGAATATGTAAATAACGTGTTGTATACACAACACCTTGCTCTACAAATCATACAGAGAAGTTTCTTTTGGCAAGCCGAATCCCAATCCCTGGTCATCCCAGAGCTCACATCACGTATCGCAGAGATAGCCACGAATTTTCGATTGATGGGAGTCTTGGCTTAGTCATCTTGGACAGGTCAAATGTGTGGACCCACCAGATCAAAACCCTTTCTACTCTTTGTCTCTTACCACCATGGACCTCCGCTCTGCAATCCGCAAACTCCGTGCCTGCCTTACATCGGATGAAGACACCTCTGCATCGGCTTTGGCACAGCGACCGACGGGGTCCGATCCTCGCCCGTCGCCTCTGCCTTCCGACTCGGATCTCTCGCCCACGCCCCCACCCAACGCTAATGCCAGTGTCGACAACGACAACGAAGTCTTCCTGGGGTCCAGCAGTGACGACTCTCTGTGCTGCCACCTGGTCCGCCCGCCACCGCCGGGACACGCGTGAAGACGACGAAGAGCCCATTGTCTTCCCCACCTACTATGACTATCCAAATCGTGCATCTTATCCACTATCCTCCAAGCTCAGCAGTGACCCGGCTCAGCCGCGCATTATCGAAAACAACACGAGTCTGCGCTGTATCGATATCATGGAAGGCCCAGGCGACTCTCACATGGCCGATAGCCTGAAGGTCCTCGGGGATTTTCAGCAATTCCGGGTGCTTGAGCTCGTTTCGCTCCGTTTCAGAGACCCGTTGGAGGTAACCCCCAATGAACAGTGGGCCTGCATTGATAGTGCACTTGCACAAGCCTGCGACAGCCTGAAATGGGTGAAGATATATGCACGGACGTACGAAGACATATTTATGCCTCCCGAGTTGGCGCTGCTGCGCGGCCGGCTGCCCTCGGTGGTGGATAAGGTTTCCCTGCATCCGTTGTACGAGCCACGGGATCCAGAGGAGGAATAAATCTGCGGATCTTGCAAGTGCCGGGAGCGGTGAGTCCATTGTCTTCCTTGTATATTCCCAATTGATTCAGTCCATATTCAGTCGCGTCTCACCCATCTATAGGTCTACGCTGCCAATGATACTCCGCCTCCAGTGCTATTTGGCATTGGAGACGGCTCCTGGTAGAATTTACCGAGCTCCAACACGGGTTTCAAGTTCCATTTTCGCACTAATCCTGTGCAATCATTTTGCGACGTCATTCAGTCTGCGTGAGCGGTATAGGCTCCTCCCTCCTTCATATATTTGTCACTGTACACAGTGTCCTCGGTCCGAACAATGCGACAGTCACCATGAACGTAACTGCGGGAAGATCCACCGCTGATCCATCGGATCTCGAGACGGATGCATAAAATCGATCTAATTTGCAGACGCTGACTAGCGCTGACTGCGCTCCCACTAATAATATTTTTGCTCTCTGTTTCTGACAAGTTTCTGATGCGATTGTTGGCAAATTGCAAAAAAAATATTCCATAGCAAGAAAGTTCCGCTTGCAAATTTTTCTTCTAGCCTCACCGTCCGCAGTAACCTGGGGATGTCCGGAAACAAAAACAACTGGCAGCGCCTCGAAATCGATAGATCACTGTTTGACCTGATGAACAACAATTAGACGTCAATATCACCAAAGCGGCCAAGTCTCCTTTCTGTCGCCACCAGCATACAAAAGTTTTGTGGGCTGTCGACATCTACCTGCGGTTTCAACAGAGTCGATGCGAGTTCCACAGGAGATTGTCGACGCCATCATAGACAATGTCTGGATGGAATCTCTCGACGTCTGGAACGTGGAGCGTAATGAGGCCGGGACACTCAGGGCTTGTGCTCTAACTTCCCGAGCTTTTCTCCCCACCAGCCAAAAACATCTGTTCTCGGAGATCTCCTGCTTTCAAGACAAGGACTGGAAGACCCGTATTTGGCTATTCAACGAGCTACTCATAAATTCTCCGCATATCGGTCTCCTCGTCAGACAATTCCGCTTGGAAGCGGTCTCCGACGAGCCCCTCTCGTATGCTACCCTCCTGTCTGGAATATTGTCCCGCCTACCAAACTTGACAGGCCTGGACGTCGAGTCTCTCATCGTTCACGGTCACCCAGCCAGGTTCCCCAGCGCTGTACAGGGAGCTCTTCCGATCCTCGCCATCCGGACTCTACGTCTCTGCAAATTGACATTTCACGATCCAGCGGAGCTTGACTCTCTGTTGAGTCATGCGACATCCTTGGAGGACTTGTCGCTGGACCACATCACCTTCCGCAATAACTCCGTACATTTGCTCGCCCCTTCTGCAGCAGCCGCCGTGGTGCTTGTAGCTCTCAAAGTGGAAGATATGGACGTGGTCAGCGTTGATGCGATGCTAGCCACCTTCAGAGCCGTCGATATCAAACATCTACGGTATCTGGATGTCAAGCGCGCATATTTACCCGAATCACTCCTTCTGGCCAATACCCAAACGCTCGAAAAGATCCGGTACTTTTTTTTGTACGGTGCGTACAGTGATTCTCGCGTGTTTGATCCACCATTAAGTTCCCCGTGTAGTGACGCCAGGCCAGGCCATGAACCAAAACATCTTGGCCGGAAACACGCGTCTTCGCTCCATCGAGCTCATCGAGTCCAACAACGATGTGGGCATTACCCTGAGCACTTTTGGGGATCTGGCCCACCTCACCGCGCTCAAAACGGTTTCTTTGCACTTTACCAGCGCACTTGACAATGAGCCATCGCACAATAATATTAATATAAATGGACACACATTGGCACAGCTAAACACACTTTTGGCACTGGCTGGGAACACCTTGGAGGCTGTCCGCATTTACGCATTTGCGTACAAGATGCGCCGACTTGTGCCGGACTTGGCGGACGTCCGCGATTGGCTGCCATCTGTCGCGCAGAAGCTTTCTGTGCACGTTCCGACGCATTGTGTATAGACGCATCGGTGGGTTGGTTGTAATTTGTTGGAGTGTACGATATTCACTGACTTGCCAGGGCAGAACAACATCCTCGAATGGCTTTGCTTGCTGTGTACGAGGGGATGATGGGATTTGGTGTACCTCTATATCCGTTCACCTCGGAAAACTGTTACGGGCGGATTAAGGAAATTCGCGTATGCTGTTTAAAGTGTAAACAAATCCGAGCCCATATTATTTATTGGACGGTCCCAAATATTGTTCAGAACTCGCCATTGTTCACATTTCAATCACTGGAGTTGCACGCGAGCCATATTTAAGATTCTGCTATCTCGATCCTGACTTTATTTAACACAATGTCGCGAATTAGTTGAGTTGACAGCTTCGCCCCCCAACTATTGAATGATAGGTCCCATTTATTAGTTCTCTTCGTGCTTTTCATTGCCGAAGACAAGACATTACCGCCCACAGTTTGCGGCAGCAGCGACATCGATGATCGTGTACGTCTTCGTGGCGCACTGTAGGGCCCTGTAAGTTATTCCCAGCGATTTAAAAACCGGTTTTTAAACAGTTTAGATAAACCGGGTGTTTATAAACTGGTTTTTAAACCAGAGTCTAAAATACGACCTCATCAGCCTTTCTGTCCCAAAAAAGTCTTCACAGCAGCCTGCTCACCATTGTCACCTGCGACGACACTCCCTATGCTTCTTCCCGACCACTCTGCAAGGCTGTTGATGGTGCCGGCTCGATCAAGAGGCTTTATCTGCCAACAAATCTTTGAAAAAAGCAGTTTTATATCCACGCCATCGCAGCTACTTCAGTTCCTGGTTGTAGCGAGTGTTCCCTAGGTGACCCCAGAGCCAAAGTAAAGCTGCATTGAAGCTGCACCGATATTTTTCTGTGGCTGATTGCCGACGGTCCGTGTCCCGAAATATTTAAAAACTGGTCATTTTGCTCCGACCATTTAAAAACTAGTTTATAAACCAGTTTGCAAACAGGCCTAACTTACAGGGCCCTAGCGCACTGGTGGAATACTTGTGGAATACCCGATGCTTGGCTGGGGAAAATCCCGTAGTGCCGCCAAAAAAGCGAGGAGTATTAACTACAACTATCGTTACTTGGATCTCTTGCCCGACCTGCGTTGCGGGCAACCGCTAGCGACGTGTGAGTTAATCATTTGAAACTCCGCCCGGATCATCCCGAGTCCCGACGGCAGAGGAGGGCCGAGCGGACAGTGGGTGGGCAAGTCTCTTCATCGTCGAGCTGGATAAAGGGTGCATGCAGTAAAAAAATTGCATTATTGCAATAGTGGGATGCCGTTCAGTTTAGAAGATGGGCTCAACTGGCTTAATTATTGTTGCAGGCGAGTCGCAAAAGAATCTTTGGGCTGTATTTATTCTTTCCGTTTCCAAAGGAAGATTCAGAGGTCGCTGGAGAAAGAACCAGAGAACCCACAAGGCGTCGCTGACTGCTCCGTGATATCGAACCTAGCAAAATGAGGCCAAAAAAAAGGTACAAGCCTGGCGCAAAGATTTAAATACTCAAGATTGAGTGAGAGCAATGTTCGCGCTTAATACTGGTTTCAGTACTCTAGTATTATCGGCCGGATTCTGGCTGACCACGTTGGGATATTTGGTTCATATGAACCCCGTCACCGAATGTCACCAAAAAAATCCAGGTGTGTGGGGGGCCACAAAAGACCACCATATACCTATTTGGGTTTTACCCACCCTTCCCCTCCTCCCTGAGCTATGGGTAAAAACACCCTGGCCCTCAAAACCGAGGTTTCGGTCACTGTTCAGTGCAAACCAGCCGGGCCATTAACGAAAAAAGGACACTTGCCCGTCCCCTAGGCCAAATCTGAGTACTTACATCTGTTTGTATACATATTGCATTGTTTTCCTCCATAGGAATTCCGAAGCGCACAAATAATGATTGAGATATGATTATTTTATGCAGGAAGTCTGAAAAGTCTGAAAATCTAGAAAGATCCTCCGCACCTCGCTATCTAAAATTGGTGTGTATACATACCATGGGTACCGTCTAAGAGCGCTCATTCAGGGCTGAACAATGACACAAAAACCATATTTTTATCGTCAGAACTGAGTTGACAGTAGACCTCTAGATGCCGAATGTAGCTGGAGATTTTGCGCTTGGACCGGTGATCTGCCAAAAATAGCTTCAAAAACCTCTTGGCATTGACGTCATTGGGTTTTAATGCTTCAAAACCTTTTGACACAACACATTTTGCTCACCTCGGAGAGTCTCGGGCATCTCGGCTACCCCCATACCCACCACGCCCTCGTCCAATAACCCGGCAACTTGCTAAGCTCTCCATCTCCCTGCCGCCCGCGCGCCTGCGTCTCCCACGCACCTATACCGAGTTCGGCAACGGCCGGCACGGTCCGCACTGTATGGCGCTGTGTGGCGCCGGCCTCTCATGGCTTCTCACCGTCACCGACTTGAACGTCTCCGCGCATTTTGCTGCGTCCCACCAATACTCGGCGGCTTGCACACACCCTTCTATTCTAGTCTCCCTTCCTTTCCCCTCCGATGCGCCCTCGCCAACGGCACTGACACGATGGCCCAAAATGATCTACCTCATTCGCCCTCCACGTGTGCATCCAGGCTCTCGTCACATATTCCTGAAACCTTCGGAAGCGTACTCTACGAAGGCTGCACTCTATCTCAATCTTTCACACTCTCTTGTACGACCAGAATTGCGCTCTGGGTACCAATTGCAATACCCCAGCTTTGTTTGTCTTTTCCTGTCCTTCTACACACCCCCATCTTCGTGCCTTCTCGGCGCTCCGTGCGACTCCCCTGTGTGAGTCCCCACCCGAAAAAGCGACTTCAACGGCTCTCCTGGGGCACTATTTGTGCCCCAACGCAGCGCCGCCGTAGACCGCTTACCCCATGCTCCCGGTGCGCTCGTTCTTCCTCGTTCTAGCTCACATTTCTACAAACGAGTGTAGGAGCGAGACTCGGATGATTTCTGGAAATCTCCGGCGGTCCAGGTACGTTATATTCGCATATCTCCATTTATTTTCGCTTTTTGTCGACTGATCAACTTGGCCCCGCATGGATTCTCGTGCCGCCACACACGCACCTCCCAAACGTTCCGCGGACCTGATATTCCGCCTCAGTGACCTTCCGAACGGCGTCTAGTTCATAGAAGCCAGCTATCGGCACCCTCGGTACGTCTACATAATTTCTTTTCCATTTTTCGTGCTGATTTTTGCGATTTCTAGCCAAGTCTCTTACTCTATCCTTTCACTCCATATTCCTACCCTGACCACCCTCTGCAAACACCTCTCCACCACCCACCCTCTCCTTTGCACTCGCAGATCGTACAACGATGGGCCCGGCCTCACACCGCACCGATTGCACGGCGACGCCGCACGCAAGTCAGTGGTGGCTACGGGACTCTATCTTTTAGAGTCACCGCGCGCCGCTGACTTGAAACGTGCCCGCTTGCTAACGGATCCATGGGGCGCGCGAGCTCGGGCGGGTGCGTATGCGTATTCGGATCCATTCTCTTTATATGCTTTCCGATGAGAGGGAGCCGCTGATTTACAACTGAGGGCAACGCCATACATGTCCGTCGACGTCGAAAAAGTCACCAGCGTCTTCCAGACGCTGTAAGAGTTCTGGGCGGCCGTGCTCTCCATTATCGTTGCGTGCACCATGCTGTGGCATAAGGCTGGATTCTATGTGATGTGCGCCCCATTGATTTTTATAGCTGCGCTTATTGGATGCACGAGTAAGCTATACCGCCTTCGTACTTGCTTTACTCACTACTGATTGAGGGCGACGGACATGGCAAGTTCGATTAGCCGCTTTGTCGGTGCAGCTCAGAAGGCGTGGCACAAGACTGTCAATGTCCAGATCAAGCTCCTATGTATTTTATTCTTCGGATGGCCCCCCCTATCGGTTGAAGTCCCCTTATATCGCTGATTTTTGCACCCTGCCTCCCCACCCACATTCTAAGGAGGGCACCGGAAGCGCTTGCGAGAGCACCATCCATAATGGTTGTCGTCACTGTTTTGATCGCAACTACCGCATTTGGAAAATGGATCTCTGGCTATACTCTTTGTCTACCACCACTCTCTGCATACATTTGCGCCTTAGACCGTCAACACAGCCCCCCCAAGAAAAAGTTGCCTACCCTCCTCCCCCCTCCCCCCCAAAAAAACCTCTCTCTCACTCAAATTTCTCCCATCATATCTTTGTTTGTATATATTCCGAAATTTGGCCATCAGCCAATCTTTTGGTTTGTTTGCTCCCCATCAACCATTTGTCTACTAGGAAATGGATCCTACCAGATGAATGATGTCATCCCCTTTGCAAACACCCTCTCTCATTGTCCCAACCCCAACATCCTCTCCGCTGCCTGAATACTTTGCAAATGATGAGCAAGTCATGGACATTTCCGTCTTCGAGCCGGTAATGCTGTTTTCTGATGAACCACCTCAAGCTTATTCGCTTCTGTATGCAGTTTTTGAGCCTTTGCATTTCAGCAGCATGGGGGGCAATGAACACCTACTTTATCTCGCGCATGTGTTCTGATTCTAACCCATCACATCTTTGTTTGTATATATTTCGAAATTTGGCCATCAGCGAATCTTTGGGTGTGTTTGCTCCCCATCATTTTTGAATGTGATTGGAACAAGATCCTACCAGTTTGCTGTTCTGTTCTGACCCTCAGAACGGGTGGCTGTGCTGGTGGATAGCCACCGGTGGCTGGGGTCAGACCAGAGCGGCAAAATAGTAGAGATAATCGCCGCCGAGTTCCTCGCTGAGATCAAATGAGCAACTGCCTAACCGTCGACACCAAAAAATAAAGAACAAGAAACTCACATATGAAACGCAAAAGACACGCACACATCATGCTCGGTTTTCCCCTCACCCTTCAGGTTCCGCATGAAAACATAATCCTCGACGGCGAGCTCGAGGCTGCCGTCATCGTGCAAGAAGGACACTGCACAGGCGTTAGCACTGAGGAAAATAAATAAATGAAGAGCATGCGCAAACACACCGGTTGATTCCTTATGGTGGCCGGTTGCACACTTCCCTTCACGCGCGATTGTGCGGGCAAAGCCGTGGCGGAGAAGGTTTGCCGCTGCACGGACATCATCCATATCCATAACGATAACGTAGTCGGTCCCGCCACGGCCATTGGGCCGGGGGTTCTTGGGGTGCTTGCCTTTGAAGACATAAATATGCGGCATGGCGTTGTGGCGGTTCGGTATGTCGAGGGGTTCCGAATACAAGTCGTGACCGACTTTGGCGGCAAGGCACGGGGCTGCGGCGGCGGCAGGGGGGCATCTTCGGCAGGAGGAGTTGCTACGCGAGCGCGCTTCCTCCCTTTACTGGCAGATTGAGCACCAGTGGTGCGAACAGGGCTCTCGTCGCCAGAAGAGGAGGTGGGGGTTGGGTTGTGGCCTCGCTTGGTTCCGCGGCCGCGCTTGGTTACACGGCCGCGGTGCTTCGGAGTGGGCTTTGACTGCATGGGCTGGTATTCGTCCTCAGGGTCATTGTGGGCTTCCTCATTATCGCCATCATCCTCATTATCGGGGTCATCGCCATCATCGGCTTCATCGACATCGTCGGCGTCAGAGCCGGAGGAGGCGCGGTTGGAGGAGGCGGAGTTCTGTCTGGAGGCAGCAGCTGCTGGGCGGCGATTCAACAGTATACCGTTGAATAGCAAACGGGTTCCTTTCTTGACGCCAGCCAAGATCTTCGATGGCGGCATGGTAAGAAGCACGAGAGGAGTGCTTAGTCACCCTATCCTGGCCCCTCGAGGCGTGATCTAAGCAGGAAACACTAACGCGCATCCCCAGCTCTCGCCGCCCCCAAAACGAAGCTTCGGGCAGTATTGTCATATAAGTAGTATAATTAACTTCTGCCAAATTTGGCGCCCAACCTTAGCCGTCGCCAGTTATGGCAACGGTAAGCGCCGGCATTTGCCGGCGCTTCTTGATCCCATAGCACCGCCATTTCCTCGGCCTTCCCGCCAACGGCGCATCATTTCCCACTTAGCGGCGTGCCCTTTAAATTGTTATATGGTATTATGGCGACTTTGCCTAGATTTAGTGGCGCAGTCTTTGCAGTAAGTCAACTGCGACTTTATTTCTCTCGCTACATTATCTCTACAGGAGCTAGTTTTAGGGCGGGGCAGCGGCGTGGTTGCTGGAGTGGGAGTGAGGCTCCAGGGCGTAGCAGCGCATATGGAGCAGCGGAGGGTATGACCATCCGAGTCGGAGCTCGCAGCGTTCGGTCAGGCAAGTCCGGATAGCCAGGACGATTGGTAATCCTACCCACCTTCCCATCATTTGAAAATAGAACTCCATTTTTCTAACGGCTGAGCCGGGATTTAGGCAGCCTGGAAAAACAGATTCCCCGCCCCAAAAGAACACTAGTTGAACCCCTCACAGGTTGTCTGGGAAGTTTGTCTAGGCCTCTATGAATATTTATCGCTTTTGCACCGGCATTTTTCTAGGAGCAGATCTTTCGATAAATAAAATGGGTTCCAGGCACAGTAAATTGCACCCTTGGGGGCCGTGTCTTCCCCAATTTTTTTCCGCCCTACCTCTCTTGTTCCTTCAGCGCCCACGATTATTTTCCTGGAAATTGCGAGATGACTATTGTTATATTACATTTTTGGCCGCCTGAGTGCGTTTTCAATAACATTTCTGGCGCATATTGGGCCTTTGATCCTCTATAAATGTCCTATGCCTATATATTAAGACATCTGATGCTTGGAAATACAGTTCTTCAGCTATTTGATGCATAGATACATTGGGACTTGCGATGAATTGACTGTTGAGGAGTAGGCACTAAGCCATCTTATATTTTCTCAGAGGTATCCCATACCACTCTGAGCTTGTCGCACAAAGTCACCTTCCGCAGCGTTCTCAATTCGCACCTGGCTTCAATGCATTTTAATGCGGCCAAACTTCCCCTCGGTATGGCACATAGTTTCATTAGCTGATGAGCTGCAATGATCCACAGGACAATTGGGAAAATCCACCATATTGAAGGGCTTCTCTGTGCTCAAGGTTCGCGTCGTCAACAGGAATTTTCCGTTGTTTCTAAAGAAATATGCGCAGAGAATCGCTGATGTCATCGAGAATCCGGATGGCGATGTTGCCAAAGAGTACGAAGGAGCCGATGAAGCAGCTGCTGAGCTTATATTTTTGGCCACGCTTCGCCCATAGTGATAACTCATCCAACCACACTGAAACAAGTAGCATCCATTTTTTTCATCCAAATCGCCACATTATTGAAGTTTCGTCATTAGGAACTGGAATTAATGGACTCACTCTGGGACATGGTATGTTGAATATCCTTTCAAATACTTCGCTTTAGGCTAGCCAATCCGTAATAGCCTCAAACGGAAACTTGATGCGAGCGTACATCAGGACAAAGCGGAGATCTCCAAACGACGGGTCCCAGTGCTGTAGAGTCAAGGGTTCCCAGAAGATTCCGAGCAGAACGTGAAGTTTGCGGCAATTTGCGAGGGTGGAGGAGAGCAATGTGTCCTCTGTGATTTCTACCTCCACACACAAGTGCGTAAGGGCCGGGAGTGCAGTAAAGGGAAAGCTTTTGGTGGAATTTTGTACACGAAGATGGGTGGGGATAGGTGAAGAGCCGCAAAAGATCGACATTAAATTTTTGCAACTGCAATTTCCCGATAGCAGGGAGCAAATTGCTGAATGTGTCAGCGGTAACATCAGCGGACGCCTGCATGATCGTGGTGAGACGCGATGCTAAAGTGGCGGAGTACGCCGCATCCAGAGCTCCGAGCAAGGCGGAAGTTGTGTTGAAGAGTGTGGTAAATATAATCTGTAACCTAACGTTCGAAGCAGAGCTCCCGCCTTATTCTGGGTGGGAGAATGTGCCGATGACGTGTAGGATGTGTTCCCGTGTTCTTTCACAGCTTTAAACTAAATATTGCGCAAGATACATTGAGCTTTGACGCGCTATTAGTATATCCTCCCCCCTGAAATCATTGAATAAATTGACACCCTAGGTATGTTGCTTTTCTTATTCACCCAATGAATGCACAAGTCTAATGGTCTTTTCAGACCTAGTACCTGCGCAAATGAACGCACACTGCACCATACTCGAGGTTCTTACAAATCCCTGGCAGCCCGCAATTGTTCAGATTCCATGCAAGTATACTCGGCGCACACTAACAAATCAAGGCACAGTGGTTTGTTGAAGTAGATGCGTAGAATACCTCGGCCTGTACTAGTAGTATTGATTTAATGTGAGGTGTGTTCGGCTTTAATTGCTTGGATGAACGCACGACTTGAGGTGTTATTTTACCTTTAAACCTACCTGTGGTCTCAACGGATGTCCACCATCATTTTCTATCCTTCACAATTTTCGCTCAGGATTATTCTCTCCACCATCAGCATGATGGGTGGCTCTAGAGAGTCATTTCAGCGGATTCGACTTCCTCCAGTTATTTAGTTATGGCTGTCTGAAGTTTTGCACGAAAAAGCTAATATGAGTCGCACGCGCCAACTGTTTTGAAAACGTGACATAATAAAAAAAACCAGTGAATCACAAAGGACATACTGATGTTCTCCGGCGATAAATACCCACTTGGTTTGATTTAGAAAAATTTAGGTGTTCAGGCAGTACATTGAGTTGAATGGAGCTGTCGTTGGGATGATTGAGTGTACATAGATACATATTCGTGCATGAGTGTAAGTATGAATGAGAGCACTGTGATGCTAAGTATTTGCAACTAGCTGTGGTTATTATCCGTTCTCTTAACGAAATCTCTCGAATTAGTTTGTATGTCTTTGGCGACATCCCCTTACGTATTATCCCCATCGTGGTGCTTCCTCCAAAGTGCTTTGCGCAACGCAATTTCAACTCCCACAGCACCGCAGGAATCGTACGACCTTTCCCCATTCTCCTCGACGAAACTGTGCATCGCAGTCCAGGTGGTTGAATCGCACAGCAAATTGGACCCGAGACCAGCTGTGCCGCAGCAAAATATGATGCATTACCTGTCCCGCTCAGACGCGTAAGACGCAAGGTCTGACACTGTAGTATGCCGCAGGAACGGTTAATTAATTAAATTCTTGGCAGTAGAGGCGATGCAAAAAATACGTGGCCGCAACTATACTTTAACGAGATGGTGCGCGATTTGTTGTACATGCTTGGCCTTTACCCGATAAATCTCTGCTCCTTTCGCTGCTCGTCCTCTCTTTGTATCTCCATTCAGGCAACTTCTCCTGCCCCTTTTCCGTCCTTTTCCAACTCACATCAATAAGGCTATCTCCATCTTGCCCAAATCCACAGCGATGTGCTACCTCATGTTGAACTACGCACTGCGGATTGTTCCCGCCATCTTCATTTGCAGTCCCAGTTCGGCCATATTGGCCTGCTCAGCTCCAGCGATTTCTTGCAAGATCCGGAGCTTTACCGCAGCATGCTCAGTTTTCATTTAAATAGACTAATTGAAATTTACGCGGCATCTTTGGATCTTGCTTTCCCCCCAGATTCAAGCACTCACAGCGTCCCGACGAGTGGATGTCGCTCGGCTCTTCAACGGTTTTTATGTTTCCAGACCTCGAAAGGATTCACTCACACATTTTAGTCATCCCACATTCCCTGGACCGACGCCGAATCTCTTACCAAACGGTGTTTCGGTGTGTATTCTGCACTAAACCGTTCAGCTCATCGCTCTTCATGATTCCAACAGCTGACAGCTTCCTGCGCTTCACCACTCTTAACTGGCTATTTCAAATTGGTGAATACAGTTCTTTGATCCTCATCCATGAATTCAACCACGTCAGCCCTTCTACTACGGGTTTCACACTGATTCCTATATTTCGTCCAACAGCCACTCTGTTCACTAGGTTAAGCCATGAAGTTGACCTTTATGGGTTCGTTTACACGTCAGTTCCTTCCATTTCGGTCACTCAATTTGTATGTTCTTTAGCACATCTAAAATTCCCAACGCCATCTATCAAGTACGTCTTATTAACCGCTCTGGACGTCGCATTAACACTTTCCTCGTAATTCCAAGGAAACTCTTTCAAAGTGCATATATGATGTGGTTGATTTTCGACAATCGGACACAATCCGCACATCCAGTTGTAACCCCCATGTGCCTACTTTCAGTGCTTCGACTCGGGTAAATGTCTCGGCTCCTCCTGTCCCACCAATCCGCCGTGCACACTCGCGGGAGTAATGAGACCCAATCACGTCTATTCGCTGTAACTAATTGCCGCAATTAACTCTTTTTGAAAGCTCTTCCTCTCTCATCTTTTCTGTTTTAAAGATCCGGTGTTCTCACTCGTTTCTACTCTTTCATACCACCGGCGTTTGCCAAAGATGCAGCTCGCCTATATCTACTTTACATTCTGACCTCATTCTCCTGAAGAACTTGATGAATGAATTGAGAAAACTGAACTATTCTCAGTCCATACCGTCACCCGGACATGTTTAAAGGCTCTCTTTCACGAACTTCCACGTACAATATCATATCGCAGCTCGGATCTTGATTTTCTCTCGCACTGCCTCATGAGGTCATAGGCTTCTATGCGGCCTTGAATAAAAATACACTGGTCTGCGGAAGCTCTTGGAGCATGGATCAATACCGAGATCCAAGATCACAGATCTCCCCACGCCGGGGACGATCTCTCAACGCTCGAATTGGTATGTCCCGCCAACGTCCCGCATCGAATTCAACACGGATCAGAGTCATATCACAACCTGACTCAATCTAATTTTCCAGACTCCGCCGGGGCGGAGCGAAGGCGTTTCTTGTTGGGGTGTAACGAAATGTGACAGTCACTCCATACCCGTCTCGCATAATATTCACTTTTTCTGTTATTTTGCTCACTAACCACATTCCTTTTCATTCTAGTTTCCTTTTACGCGTTAGTCACTCTGTTTCCGTTCCGTGGAGTGCGATCATTGATCTGGCACTGCCACCCCATGCTAGTATAAAAACCGCTGTCGTATTTACCACCCTCAGCGAAATATACACTTACAACAGTCATCTCTGGTGCTCGTTTCACTCAACCTCCCGTGTGGTGGATCTCGCTCCTCGCGCATCTGTCACATGGAGCACGGATGCAAATTAACAGAGGACGTTGGTGTGGTGCTGGTAGCAAAGAGACACGCACACTCATTCATCGCTCAGTCCGTCAAATACGACTATTTTATTCAATGCGCACTTGTCCCTCAATTTTAGATTCGAGTCTCTGATCTGATCGAAGAGGCGCATCATGATTTTGGTGCGGAGCGGCGCAGCGCGTCGGGGTCGTAATACTACAGATTGTGCATGCGCGAGCCCTGATGTGTTTTGGGTGTGCATAGCTGTTCTATGCTTGATCGCTGTGTTCAGATCAAGAAGAAAGCTAGGCAGAAAATGGAAGCATATTTACTTATATTGTCTATTAATTTCAGGCACGCTGAAATTCGATCCGCAGATGATCCGCCACTCATCCACCGCCTGTCCACTGACAATTCACTCATCGACGAGTCTTTCATCCTTCGGCCATCGACTCAGCATCCGCTGGCGATCCTGACGGTTCCGGCACGGCGGGGAAGTGGTAGTGGAGTGGGATCAAGAAACACCGGCATTTGCCGGCGCTTCCCGTTGCCTAAACGGCTGATGGCGGAACTGGGACACATATCGTGGAGGACAGAAACAGAGTGCTGGAGTGGAGCAAACACCCCACACCGTTGTTTTGAATGCGGGATGGAGAGTGGCGGCGCGTTCCACTTTTGTGCTTAGATCATGGTCAAGGAGCGAGGCGAAGGTGACTAAGCAAATTCAGTGAAATCGGTAAAATAATTGCAGGAAGTGAATAGGATCCAAAGGCCATTGAATAACATTCCCGGCTTCTGCACCAACATTATCGAGCTTCAGAGTATTTGAACACTCTTATGTATATATTTAGCTAGGTGTAACGATGATGTTTCTGAAGTGCAGCTTGTTGTTGCGAGTAAGGGAGGTGCATAATCGAGTGAAGTGTCTAAATATTCTAATAACTGAGTTGTCCCAGATCCTCATTGTCATCCTCGACTACCACTGTCCCGCTCTCGGCGATAAAATGAGCTTCTGCGATGAGGGAAAGTGTGCGATGAGCCACAGTCCTGAGGTGAGCGACCTCCTCCTCGAGGCTACTGATTTTCTTGGCACTAGAGTCCTTCAAATTATGCAGCTCGGTGAAGAGGGAATTTGAGCTCTGAGTGGCCTGAGCAGCTTCTTCAGTGAGGTCAGCAATTCGTGCTTCTAGGGAAGAGACGTCGTGGGCATGCTGCTCAGACATGGTCTGCAAGTCGTCCTGCAAGTGGCGGCACTCCGCCTCTGAGGTTGTAAGCTTGCGCTGATGCCTATCGCATGCCTAATTATTTTTCAGCTGTTGGAAGTCCAGGACGTGAATCTGGGTACCTTGTTCAACGGAAGCCCAGCTTCAAGGTGACTGGCGCAAATCAGGGACCCTCGCATATGCTCCAGCTCACTGAAGAACACGCTATGGAGGGCTGAAGCGGAGTCATTCAATTCAGCAAACTCTGCATGGCTGGACTGGAAGCTCACCTGCATTACTGTCGTTGTGTCGCACCATGGGCACTGAGTGATACAAAGTACGGTCACACAAAGGGGATGTGTGATTAGCTGGGACCGAACTCACTGTCATCGTCATCTGAAGCAGAACCCGCTGTGGAAACATGAGCGAATAAAAACGGGGGTTGGCTGGACGAGACTGACGGCTCCAATGGGTGATCTTGTAAGGCAAGGAAAAGTCTCTAGCATGAGACGTTGTGAGTATGTGAGGAGGCTACGCAACAAAGAGAGATTTACAGAGGTGACATCAGAGTGGGCGACAAGGCCGGTGAAGGAGTGGAAAGTGGGGACATGGGTATGTTTGAACCGATAACAAATGAGGTATAAATAGGTGTGCATGTCAAACAAACGCAAATAGATCAATCATTTTGCACTTCCGAACTAGCGGCGGCTAGCAGTACCGAAGCCACATGCTACCGAGAACAAAATCAGGTGCCCAGCATATATACGTAAGGGGCACACAGCTCGCTATGTATCCAATGTATCAATCAAGATCTCTCGGCGATTCCAGTCTATCATGGCCTCGACACGTAATGGCAATCCCCGTAAAGCGAGCTGTGAAAGATCCCAAAGGGCTGGTGCACTGATTCGATGACTGCGGCGGTCCTCATATTTGAAAGAAAGAATGACCGTGTCGAGACGGGCAAAACCTTCCGTGTGCCCGTTCTGCTTATGGAGCGCACGGCGGAGGGCAATGAGCTCTTCGCCATGGGGGCCGTATGGTGTGCCCCGGGGCAAGGCTGGCGGTGGATAGGTTAAGTAGGTTAGGGGCATATCCTGCACAACCAATATTTTGAGCTTCGGCAACACTCCCTGTACTGTGAGCGCGACAAGGTGCAGCTCAGAGCGGGACTTCGAATAGAAGTTGATCTGAAGCTCCAGCACCGATGCAGCGGCTCTAAGAGCATCACAAAAATGTATGACATCCTCGTCCTGAACATTGATGGTGAGACGAATGAGAGGGCAGCCTGAGCGGGACAGGAAAGCGCGGTAGCTTCCGCGGAAGTCAGGATTGTCCTCTAGGGTGAGAGACAGCGACAGTTCCTCGAGCTTTGGGAGAGTGGCTGAAAGAAGGAGGAATGGGTAGTCTTGGAGCACGAGATATTGCAATTCGTGAATGATGGGAGGGGGAGGGGGATTGGGGGTGAACCATCCCATTTTGAGACGAAATGTGAAATGCACTAGGCTTGTGCATTGCTCCAAGGTGCGCATTGAAAATGGAATGCGCGAGGTGAGGGCTAGGACAGTTAACTGAGCCCATGGGAGGGACATTCGGAGCCTTGGGTTGTAACCAAGTTGGGCATATCGCAGCAGAGGAGAGGACGGGAGATCAAATTGGAGCGGAAGTGGTGCCGAAAAGCCACGTGCTGTCTGTATGTTAATACGGCGGAGCCTGGGGAACGCAGTCACCCCGGACTTGGTGATTTCCTTGAAGCCCTCCAGGGGTAGTGCGAGGTTGAGGTCCTGCCACTGCTCTGAAAAAGCGCGACATGCATCTCCCATATGTCTTGCATGATATGGACTGCAGATGTCGTATGCATGGTTCAGAAGACGAGAAGGTGCACGTGTGGTGTAGTCTTTCAACCCCACGAGTGAAGATGCGTCGTTGAACTGGACAGAGTCCCAGAGACACTGCAGGGTGAGTGCCAACTGACGCCATTCATGGCATATGTGACAGAGAATAACGGGTGCACTTGCTGAGGACAGGCTGCCCTTCTCTGGCAAGCACTCCATGAATATTGCGGAAGTCATTTCCGCAGGCAGCTCTAGCACTTTGGCCTGTAAAACGTCAGAATGAGAATCAAACACCATAGAAAACCAACCGTCTGAATGATTTGTGGGGGCATTGAAAAGTGTGAGTAACCAGTGTTCAAACAAGCCTTGCCTTTATAGAATTTCAATAGCTCCTTTTGGGGTAAACATGTAGAAATGATGTACACTAATAGCTATTCTGGTATCAATCTACGCGTGCGCGTTTGGTTGGCTGTTTGTCCTCCTCCTCCTCCTCCTTGTCCTCATCCGTGAAACGACGGCGCAATTTCACATTCTCGGCTTGCAAAGACGCAATCTGATCCTCACAAGCAGATACTTTGCGCTGCAGGGAGGCAATGCGGGCCTGGTGCTCCATCAGTGTGTTGGAAGATTT
Source organism: Mycena rebaudengoi (assembly GCA_029282285.1). Taxonomy (NCBI): domain Eukaryota; kingdom Fungi; phylum Basidiomycota; class Agaricomycetes; order Agaricales; family Mycenaceae; genus Mycena; species Mycena rebaudengoi. Next base: position 1,737,752 of record JARJCX010000014.1, read on the forward strand.
GTGATCCTCCTCCTCAAGCTGACTGATGGTATGCTCGTCATCATCTGCGGCAGATTCGAGGTTTGCGACTTGAGCCTCGAGGGTGTGGATCCGAGCGTCACCATCTTCGGCACTGGCAGAGGAATCCTGTAGTTTCTCCTCCAGCTGAGTAATGCGTTCCTGGAGGTCCTCGATGATTTCAGTGTGGCGCTCATGGTCGGCCTCAAGATCTGTGATCTCTATCTGGTGTTCCCCGCAAACTGTAGTGAGGTCTTTGATTTTGTCCTGATCGGCTGTACGCCTCTGCTGCACCTTGTCCAAATGACCGAAGAGTCGCTCATTCTGGTCCCGGAGAACATCAACTCTATGCTCAAGAGTTGTGATGCGCAACTGAGAAAGGAGGAGATCCCTGTGTAGGTCTTTCCCACCATCCTCGATCTCAATGCCGCTGGCAGCGGCGTTACGCAATGCAAGCTCATGCTCTGCATCGGATCCATTTGCAACAATGCTGTCCACAGTCTTCTCCAAACGCCTGAATTTTTCCTCCAAATGTACTACCCGCGACTGCGGATTCTTCGACTTCGGCGCTGTGGGCGTGCTTAGTATGATGGGGCTGACCACCAGCACCATTATATAACTTACTAGGTGAAACGGTCGGCCGCACAAAAGCGATTGCATCTGGGCTGGAGGGCACGCTGCTGCCGCGTTCACTGGGAGAACTGTGGCGGGGGGGCGCCAAGATGTACTGACGTGCACTGCAAGGAAGGGAATCGATAATGTGCACAGGCGAGAATAGAAAAGCTTTACCTTGCAATAGATGGGTGGCTCATGATGTTCGTGGAGAGGAGTGAGTGTTGGCTGATTTTCTGGCACACTATATATACCACGCCATATGGACGGATCAATTTATTACCGAAGACAGCAACTCGCTAAGTAGCTATTTTTAACTATCAATCAAGGTGAACGATGGGTTGATTCTGAATATTCCCGGCAACATTTCCACCTTGATGCTTAGCCTATTCAAAGCTAATTTTATCAGCCCATCCAACACCTTGTCATCCATCATGGTTGTGTTTTCCGCAAGCTGAAGCGCTCTAGTTGAGATGCCCGGACCTTGACAACCTCCCGTACTTCCTTTTCCACTGCTTTTTCCTCGGCAAAGTCCGATCTAAGGCGTAGCCCCCCCAACTCAAAGTGAACTGTGGGATAGAATGCACTGCATGCGTCGTTTCTGTGCCTGATAGTGAGTGCACGCAGCTCCGGTAAAATGTAGGGTGCTCGGAGAAGCTGCATATGAGCCAGGCTTCGAGCTCCTCGGAAGAACTGCAGCTCAATTTCAAGTAGACCGTGCACAGACGTCAACAGAGCCCGGAGATCTGTCTCAAGATTCTCCTGAATCCGAATGGAGAGGTATACCAAATTGCAATTTGAGCGTGCTATGAGCTGTGCCACACTTCCTGGATATTTCTTCTCCAGTGCGAGGGGAATCGACAGGTGTGTGAGAGCAGGGAGGGAAAGACCACACAAAAGCAGCGGGCTTTGCGGGAGATTAAGTGATAGGAGGGTTGGGACAGAAAGGTCGGGATGGCTGAGGGGAATCACTAGACGGGACGGCCGGTCATGGTGCTTTAGGTGCTGGAGTCGAGACGCCGACAGAAGGATGGTGCGCACTGCCGCAACATCACAGTGGATCTCCAGAGATGTTAACTGCTGCCATGGAAGAGCCACCAACATGCTTGGGCGAAGTTCAAGTTGAACCTCCCGGAGCTGTGGTGCCTCATCAATGTTAAATATAGGCTGCAATGCTCCTCTAGTCAGGCGTCTCGGACCCATAATCCTGGCCATGGTGAGTTTGCGCAAATTCGGGAATTTGGTCTGAGCTGTTGCCTGCATGGTTTGAAATCCCATGTCAGAAAGGCGAAGCTCCAGCTCCACCCACCGATGGGAGAATGATGGAAATGAATGGATGAGGCCGCTGGCATCGGAGAGGGCCAACGAGCTCAGCCGATGCGCCAGCGGGCGGTTTCCTGAACGCTTCACCCATAAGAGGAGTTCTTCAAGACAGGTTGGGTATGCGAGCGAGCATCAGAGGCTCGGTGTTGCCAATGCGAGGGTGCGCCAGGCGGTGCAGATACAGCACAATAACAATGGTGCATATTGCAGGGTTGCATTCCACTGTGGGTGGAGACAGAGCTCGAATATCTCAGTTGTGATTTCTGGAGGGAACTCCAGCACGTGCATCTGCAACAGACTTGAGCCTATAGAATGAAGGCCTGAGTGAACTTACAGCGTGTGCAACTTGAAGGAAGGGGAATAGTGAAGATTTCATGTTATGTTTGCGCCGCTTTTATATGGTACAGTACAGAATTATTAATACTAAGCAAGCATGATGCGAATTTTCTGAGCAAAATTCTCATGCTCCTTGTGCCGTGCCTGGAGTTCTTCAAGTTCAGATTTCAAGGCAGAATTCTCCTCCTTGAGGTCAGCAACAAGGCGGTGCAGGCTGCGAAGATTTTCTAGATCGGCGTCATGCTCCCTCTCAAGGTCAAGAACCTTCCCTTGTTCTGTCCCACACAAGCTTATTAGATCTTCCCGGTCCATCATCAGCTCCTCCAACTCTCTGTCGAACTCGGTCTGCCGCTCCAAGCATGCAGCGGCTTCTTCTTGTTGAGCCTTGACTATGGCATGGAAGGTATGTTCGACTTTAAACACATGAGACAGCAAGAAGAGGCTCGGCCACTGAAAGGGGACTTACTGGCTTTTTTGGTAACTTCAAAGAATTCGTTGCTCACCACACTTTCACAGCTGACCAACTCCGGCGGCATGCTCCCAAGGAAAGAATCCCACCCTAAAAAAGTGTGAGAGACACAGTAACACACTTGGAAGCGCACATACAGACGCTGGGTCCAGGGTAGTTGCCCATGAACCATGGAACAGAAGAGCTGCTGTTTTGAGTTAGACAAACCATGAAAGCTAAGGAAATTCCCCTACATGTCGATGTCTGTGCCCACTTCAACATCGGCAATGGCAGGAGAGCTGGAGAGGGAAGAGTACGCAGACATTTGTGGGGTGTCTGCAACTGCAGCAACATCTTATATAGCAAAATGAGAATGTATACACTGAACATACACGCAGTAAACCATCATAGCGGCGAATTGGATGCCTGGGAAAATACAGATCCGGTATACTACACTAAGAACGGGCATGCTTTGATGGTCTGCGGACAATCGTATCAAGCAGGCTCGCAATCCGCTGCTGAGTCCTGTTTTTTTCCGTGGTAAGCTCATCAATTTTGACTTGTAACAGTGTGCTCTGGACTTCTGCCGCCTCAATCTTGCACTGGAACGCTTCAAGAAGTCCCTCAATGTGGAGTTCAAGGTGATGGACCATCAGTTGTACCTGAAGAGGGATATTTGAATAATGGGTATCAAGGTAACGGCTATTACCAACATTGGCGTCTTGATGTTCAGGCTCATGATCTAACAACAACCGCTCAATTTCATCGATTGACGACCGGGGAGGTTGTGACGACTGGGGAGCCGGTGATGCACGGGGCGAGATGACGGGATCTGCAGAAGATGCTGAGAAAGCTTGAATGGAGATGTGGTAAAACTTACCACTGCTGGCAACTGCAAGAAGACTAGAACTGACGGACTCAATGTCGTCCTCATCTGAGTGGCTGAGCAAAATTAAAATGAGCTGTGTAAAGACTTAATTGTTAAACTGGTGGATATTTACTCTGAGTCGACTTCTTCAGCTGGGGATGTGGGTTCAGCCATGAGTGGTAATTATTTATTACAGGACACAGAGGTTTTATATGAGACGCAAATAGTTTCCTTCACATCAAAACTGTGGATTTGAGAGCTCACATTTGATCTGTCAGAAAATAAGCGAGGGAGATTTGAGAACCGCCATTTTGATCTCGCTTATCAAAATTGTGGATTTGAGAACTCACATTTTGATCTGTCAAAAAATAAGCGAGGGAGATTTGAGAACCGCCATTTTGATCTCGCTTATCAAAATTGTGGATTTGAGAACTCACATTTTGATCTGTCAAAAAATAAGCAAGGGAGATTTGAGAACCGCCATTTTGATCTCGCTTATCAAAATTGTGGATTTGAGAACTCACATTTTGATCTGTCAAAAAATAAGCAAGGGAGATTTGAGAACCGCCATTTTGATCTCGCTTATCAAAATTGTGGATTTGAGAACTGCCACTCTGATCTCGCTTATCAAAATTGTGGATTTGAGAACTCACATTTTGATGTCGCATATCTAAACCGTGGAATCAAATAGAGTTCTCAAACCCATGCCACGTGATATTTCAAAGCTCGTCGTCTGTGACAAGGATCTCGCGGAACATGCGCTTCAGTCGCCCCTTCCGCGCCTCGGCCTGATGTTCCAACTGTTCAACCTGCACCATAAGGGCACGTATCTCCTCCCTACTATCACGCTGCAGTATAGTAAGGTCATGTTGCAGCTTCGTGCATTTGGCCTCTAATTCAGTGACATGTTGTTGGTGCATAGTGCATACCTGTAAAATGTTAAGTTGGGGAATGACGAAGAAGACTTTGGCTTACTGTATTTAGACCTGCGGTGTGGTGCTCATAGATGTGATTGAGAGCTTTCATGTGGGCAATATGCTCAGTGTCGTGGTGGTCAGCGATGAGTTTGAGGGATTCCCTGTGGGTGTTATGTTCACGCTCCACTGTTGAATTGTCAGTAGCTGGGATTCGGCATCATAGCCATCTCACTTCGCAGCTTCAGCCGTCCCCATTCTTCTGCAACCTGGATTTCCGAGCAGATGAGAGGAGCACGACGAGGACTTCCTGAACCAAGATGATTGAAGTATAATTCTGCCCGAGTCTTGAAACTTGCCGGCAGCAGTTTCTGGAAGTGTATCCGAGTCCAGGAACCTAGCAAAGGAACAGAATAAAACACGGTACAAAAGATGCAAAAGAGGGCGGTTCACATGAGAGGATCGGCAATAGTGGGTATGTGCGCCATTGAAGCTGAGTATGCAGAGTGGCCCAGAGAATCGTCAAACCCACCTAAATATAGCAGACTCCTTGTCGTAAATGAGTGCACATTTAAAGAGGCTGGGTGAAATGAAACTCGCACCTGATTTTCCGGCATCATATTCCGGCACGTGGCTAAGCGAGATAAAATGATTGTATTTCATTGTCAAGGGATAGGGACTCTTGGTTTTGATCGACGCCACTGATGTTTCATTGGTGTTTAGCCGAAAAAAGGTCAACGGCTATTTGATGATGCCAATGACCGAGGGCAGAATGGAATGTCGATGTATTTAACAATGTGTGATGGCAACTGACTTTCTACATTACGGATGATGTCGTACTAGCGAGGGAAATCACTGAAAATTTAAGAATATGGCGACTGATCTAGCCGAAATGACATCAATAAACCCTAGGCGAGGGAGAAATGAATCCCCCTATTCGATGACCGCCTATCAAATTTCTGCAGGTGTCTAACTGAGGCAGAAATGGATCCTCCCATTTTACCGCCTATCAAATTTCGGTAGGTGGCTAACCGAGGGAGAAATGAATCCTCCCTTTTGATGACTGCCTATCAAATTTCTGCAGGTGTCTAAGCTAGGGAGAAATCAATCTTCCCATTTGATTATTATGTATTAAACTTCTTCCCATACTTCCGATGAAATGAGAAGTTGGCATCAGAACTTCCTATTCGGGCAAATGCGATCAGACGACACCAAAGACCGGAGACCTGGTTGGATCGACATGGTTCAAGTGAGGAAGATGGTTCAAATCATGGTGGGCAGATTAGCCCCTCAGCATCAAGAGAGGCCCCTCTACAAAAGGGTGCATATACCAAATCAGGCAAAAAATGCCATCAAAACAGCGATGAGGACCGGAGTTGGCTATCTATCAAGATGCCACCACCGAGGAATGTGGTTGGGAGGAGGGTAGGGCAAAGTACTAGAAATTGTGGAGCTTAGCCCCAAAGTGAGTCCCTGGGGGGGGCCGGGGCATGCCTAAAATATATAGGATGTGAGGGGAAGAATGAGAAGTGAAAGAAAATAAAATGGCGTGACAACGATTACTAGCTAGACAGACGGTATGCCGAACACTATTTGGATCTATGTACATCCTAATTCGGTCCCCAAATACTTTTTGCGATTTTGGTGGGCAGAAATCCGATTTTGGATGGTAATGCGGGATCCCGAACAGGGCCTAAGCTTTTGCCTATTTTGCTGTGCAGGGCCTTACATTCTCCAAGAAGCTAACGGTATTCGTTTCGCCCGCCTCAAGCTGCGAAGCCTCCCCGACTCTCTCCCCGATATCAACATCACCAGACGGTCCTGCTACTGACGGCGCACCGGTGATTGTAAAGAACTCGAAGGGGCGACCCGCTAATAAGAACAAGAAGGCGGCTGGTGGAGCTGCAACGAAGAGAAGGGCGGACCCCACAGACGGGGAGGGGGGTTCTAAGCCGAAGAAGGTGCGTACAGAAGCGGCGGAGAAATCAATGACGGCAGTGCCGGCGCGCACAACTCGGTCTAGAGCTCAGCCGACGGCGGCAGAGGAGGAGAAAAAAGAGAAGGGGATGAAGATAGGCAATTGGTGGTATCCATATGTAAGGATTTCGCTTTCATGAACATTCAGCCTGTTAACTTCAGCGTAATAGGACACCCAGTTGCCGTCGGGCTACTCTTGGGACTGAGGATGGTGAGTACGCGTGGTTTCTACGTGTGGGGATCTTCGCTGATAAATTTGCAGTTTTACAGAAACACCGAAAGAATGCCAGTTGTATAACTTTTGTTTATTTTATTGTGATCTCTTGTGCGAAATGAACGACTTATGTGTCCCAACGTGTGCCAAGCACTTCTTCCAAGACATTGACATCTCCGGATCAGTGGCTGTGGTCCGAGTCAAAGCGAGATCTCGCTGATGGCAAGTCAGCTTGCGCATTGATTGATTTTTTTTTTGAGCCGACGTTCTTGGTGCGGCTTGCTGGCGGCTTAAGTAGGCGGCTTACGGAGCGCTCTCAATGGCTTATATATGACTTAAGTCATTCTTAAGCTGGTTTATGTATTGGACTTAGGTCGTACCTGAGGATATTTGACTTAAGCCATGCTTAAGCCGTGTTTCACTTTGGCCACGCGCTATTGTGCGACATACCATTCATTATCAACAGGTATAAGCGCAAATTGACTCAACGCGGAGGTACCAAGTACTTGAGGAAAGGTTTCAATCTTACTTCGGGACGCTCTGTGTATTTTTATCTTTCATGAATGAACTGGGTCCAGCTCGTGTGGATGGCTATAGGTGGGTGCCAGAAGAGTTTGAAGCGAGGCCTTGAGAAGTTTATCAACACATCGGCAAGCCAAGTTTGTCTTGATTGAGGGGTAAACCATACTTTGCCAAATGCTTCAACATTTCAATTTTCCTCAGGTATATCCGCAATAAAGACGTTGTCCCACCCCATGGCTTATACCACTTTTGGGCGGTTAACGAGTTTAAGGGAGAATCAGAGGGCGATCTGGACAAGGAAATCATTACCGAGGATTGATCAAAATATATGGAGCCTCCGAGCCGTTTGAACGGGTCCGACGTCCCGGCCCAAGGCGAGAAACATAAGGGCAACGAAAGCTGCGATGTTGAAATCTATTATTATCTCAGACATTGCGCCGGAGAGGAGAGATTTGGGGTACGGGATTCAAAGGTATGGGCCCCAAGGGCCTCCAGACTGTCTCTCCTTCCGCTTCGTTCTTATTGATAGATGGGAATAATACTCTCAAATCAACTCATCTAAAACCCCTTAGATTACAAAACATAAACTACGATTAAGTTTGACACTCAAATACGAGAAAAACAAGAAAGGCTACAATACTGTGGCATTCCTATGCAGAAGGTTCATGTAACTCGATATTTTTGCACCAACTCGTCCACGCTCTTGCGAAGAAGATTCAAGTCTGTGACAAGCGGCCACCGATTTTCTACGAGATCACTAACCGCGCCATGGACAGTGCTTTGAGACGTTGTACGATGATATGCTTCAAATGCCTCTCGCAGATCATTCCACGAGGCACGACCAGCTGCTTTTGGTTGTAGCACCATTTTGAACAGCTCTTCGAGCACAAGAATCAAGTCCACAGTATACGCAATGAGAACGCGTTCCACTTGGGGGCTACGAAATTTAGGTGAAAAGGCTATGCCAGCGGTGATTATGGAGACGTACCTGTTTTCCAGCACAGCGTTGGAAATCCAACTCACGAAGAAGTAGGTTAATCCGAGGATTGCTACTGGTGGTGCGATGGCAGCGCTTGCCGCAGTGCAGAGCGTGACAAAACCAGAAAGCTTCTCAATATCGATAGGAGAACTGGCGGGGTGTTCAGATGCGAATACAGGAATAAACGGAAACATACGAGCTTGTGCGGGTTTCTCTTTGCATATCCTGGATCACATAAAGCATCAGATGCTTAAATTCATCGCCGTTCAACATCTCGTAGACAGCAGCATTTGAGTATGATTACTTAGTTTGCAGAATGAACCATGCTCACCGATTCTGCGTCGCGCATGTTCCAGCACGCGATGATGTCTTGGTGGACTTGGAGAAGACATTCTCGAAGCAATGGCTTTCCAGCCACAGGTATGTTTCCGCTCTGGGCACGCCAGTAATCTGGCATGCGTAATGATTCGAGGGACAAGAAAGACGGTGTTGAAGTCACGTACAGCTCATTCCTTTACTTTTCATTGAGCAGGGCCATAAGTAGAAATATCATTGGACACGGGGTGGCACTTACGAGATACAAGCATCGACCTTCAAGGGCACGCTGGCTTTCTGCGCAATGGCCCACATGATCCAGGCGTCGCCTTTCAGGCGCGATTCCACAATATTGCGAGTCAAGTCGACAAGTTCGAGAATAGTATCGTTGTATCCTTCACGAACTTGGGGGCGATCAGCGTTTTTGTTTTGATAGCATATTTGGACATACTTGAAACGTTGATCAAACTTGGCATTCCGATTTTCAGGCGTTTCGCAGCGTCCTTGATGATTTCCACGTAGCCATCGAAATCACGCTGGGCTGCGCTTCTGCTGTCCTCTTTATTTAGCCCTTTATCTTTCCGAACAAGTCGGTCATATTGAGTGAAGACAACGACTACAGGGACTGCGAGGATGGAAGTACTGAGTGCGGAGTTCACGGGGAGGCTGCGGACTCACTCTGACGCTCATGGGCAAGTTTAAGAAACTCTTCGTCTCCGGTTTCAAGTACCCGTGCACCATGAGTAGGAGTTTGGATGCAGAGCCTGACGATGGTTCACACGTGGGTGGAAACAGAGAAGAGAAGTCTACTCAACCACACGGCATGCAGTCGATCTTTTAGTTCCAGCTGCGTGTCGCTTTTCGCAGTAATGAAATCTCGAACAGCTTTGAATGTGTCCATATTTGCTGGTTCGAAACCTTTCGAGTCGTGCAGAACGAAGAGTGGATTGGTTTCAGAGGTGATTTCAGAGTAAATATCTGCTTCCCCCGGGGTGTAGTGTGAGACTTTCTACAGAAAAGGTGATTCAAAGGGTAGTCACTTCCTGTTGAAAGCAACACTCACCGCATCGTTGACTTTGAACACGGAGTTAATCAGGGACGACTTTCCCACGCCGGCCTGATTTGCGTGCGAAGTTAGCTGCGGTGAGTGAAGTAGGCAGGAAATCGCACCCCGCCAACTGATACAATGCGGAACCTGCCGGTCCTCAGACTCAGAGACTCATTTGCTACTTTGCAAACATCTTACCGCTCGCACGCTTGCAAGATCTCCTCCACAGTGGATTCGGTTGTCGTCCCTTGGTCGTGCCCAACAGCGACGTTTTCCATGCGGGGCGGGGATGTCTGCGGCACTGCGGCGACATCTTCCGAGTTCAAGTCGGCCACACTACGCATACATAAATCGGACGAGGTTAAAGGGATGAGACTTAGGTGATATGTGAATGGCTGACTTAGGGAGAGGAGAGGCCTGTTGTGGAGACTGCTCTTCAGCTACCCTCTGCGAAGCCACAGGTGGAATATCTTGATTACGAGATGTACTTCGAAGGTGGACCCAAACTCGCGCCGTTACTTGCCCATTGGCTGTGATGTCGAGTTTGATTGCTGATACAGCAGCGTGAGCCCACCACGTATGGAAACCAGCGAAAGTCAGATACGGACCGTCGTTCGAGGAGCACAGTTTCAATAGCTCTCCGATGGTAGTGACATACTTTCCGAGGCACGTGTGTGATTTTGGTTTCAGAGGGAAGGATGTGACGTGGTAAAGCAGCACAGTGATTTCGGACGATGTCGAAAGCCCCGTCCTTAACAGTGAGTGATGGCGGATACGAAAGTGAAACTCGCTTACAGATTCAAGTCCTCATTCCACTCGGGTGCCAAGTCTCGCTTGATGACGGACGTGGTCAAGAAGTGAGATCCATCTTGTTCAATTTTGATATAAAGATTCGGGGACTTGCGACGGAGTAAGCCTGGATTCCAAGAGACGACATTCGCATTTTGAACTGGAGGAAACCCGTCAGAAAGAAAAACAAGGGCAAACTCTTTGAAGACCGACTGCGTAGCGAATAGGTCTGCGACATTCAAAGTGGATGACACGCGACCGTTGACACGCAGGAGCAACGAAGATTGAAGCGCTGGAGTCTGTATGACTTTCACAGCAACAAATATAGACATCAGACGGTTTCCACAGCCTGCAACCTACAGCATTTCAACTGCCGGTTTTGTCGGATCTTTACAATACTTCCGACCGAGATCGCCTTGAGGATGGAGCATGGAAAAAGGTGAGAGCATTGTAACTCAATGATCGGCCGTGTTCTTCCTCCTCATTCTCGTCCTGATCGTCTTTATGAACCCAGCTATAACTTACATTTCGGCTCGACGACCTGCACCTGCCACAAGATTTCGATCCCGTGTACTTCCGGTGGTGACGGATTTATAGTACCGCGTGTCTGAGACGGAAGAAGGTCGTGGTTGTCTTCTGTTTTCCACGTCACGCCGTAAGATCGATATCGACGCCGTATACCGGGTTTTGGGTAATATTTACTTCTCTGAGGCACACATTGCTGAAAATCACGTTGATTGAGGGCAGCCGCCCACCGCAGCGTAACTTTGGCGATCCCGAAGTGGGGATGAATAATGGCTCGAGTACATGGTTCAATAACTAATATCTCTCAACGATGGAGCAGGACGCAAATAAAATTAACTCAGCCATACGTCCATCACATCTATGCTGTACGCTCGACAGCTACGTAGATCCGATCGCGCGCCGGTCGTGCGAGTCATTATAATTATATTGAGCGCAACATGGATGCCCCGCGCGGTTGGAGTGCGGATGCGAACGCGGATGTGCCGAGCTATATTTATCGCCAAGGCGGAGCAAGGCGGTCGTGCGAGTCATTATAATTATATTGAGCGCAACGTGGAGATACGCACGACGATTATTCCAACTCGGGAGAAGTAGAGAAGCAACTGTCAGAGGATAGGAAGTCATCGGATCATGATCCGAACGACCACGTGAGATGGAAGTATGTAATTAGCGGGAAATGAGTCATGTCGGGCTCCGGCGCGCCTTTGTGTGGGTGTGTGTGGCTAAAGCGATTGATTGCCGGGCCACTTGAACTACATTTTCAGTCGCTTTTCGGTTTGTTTCCTTGACTCTTTGTTGATCGGCAGTAGTTTAAACCGGCCCTGTACAATGTAAGCTATACAAGAGCCCATATTTGTATGTATTTCACTCGGATGCAATTCACTGATTAGCTCAGCAGCGCTAAGCTAAGCTAAGCTCTTCGGTAGCTATAATGATAGTTGCTAATACCCTTGGAATGGAGACTGCAGTTATAGCAACTACTCAGCTTAAATAAAAAGATCTGCGCCTACAAGCAAAGATGCGCAATGGTGTTTTGGTGTTATTTGTGCAAATGTGGCGGCAGCCTGCCGAACTGCTGCCGAACGGAGCGCCAGGCGGCGCGTACTGTAAGTAAACACTATTATATAAAAGGTGGGGAGCGGGCATGATCCTACAGGTCCCTGTGTGATCCGACCACTTCCGAACACTTCTTCGGCTGACAGCTTCTTCCGACTTGGAATAATCGACCCTCGACTCCAACATGGATGCCCCGCGCGGTTGGAGTGCGGATGCGAACGCGGATGTGCCGAGCTATATTTATCGCCAAGGCGATGCGCGACGCCATAGTGCAGGCATGCCGAGTTAAGCGCCAGTGCCGATGTGCGAACTTCGGGTGCGGACGGACGAGTTACGCGCCATGTGCAGATGCGCGAGGCACGCACCCGCGCAGACGCGTGTTGTGATCAAGCTGCAGCGCACACGTCCGATCACGCGCGCCCACACACCCACCCACTCGCAGGACATCCGTCCTCGCGAGCGCGGGGACGAGCGCCTCGAGCGCAGCGCGCAGGTGGCTGCAGCCGCGCGGCACGAGGTGCGCTGCGGTAGGCACGCACGCTCCAGTATTACGTAGATCTGATCAGCGACCGGTCATTATAATTAATTATATTGGGCGCATCTCGCCACGGGAGGCGGACCCGCGGCTGGAGTGCGGATGCGCGGTGCGTAGTGCGGATGTGTCGAGTGATAGTTAGGCGAAGGCAGATGCGCGAGTTACGCGCCATAGTGCAGATGCGCGTTGCGTTCAAGTCGTAGCGCAAATAGTGCGGATGTGGGAGGTTCGAGCTTCGAGCTTCACGCACCAGCGCAGATGCGCGTCGTTCGAGTCGCAGTGCCGATGCGCGTCGTCCAAGTTGCAGCGCAGACAGCAGACAGGAATTGCGCTCAAACCACCGGGCGGACGGGCGCCGTCCGATCCCGCGCGCCCACCCACCGCACGCGAAGGATATTCGTCCCCACGAGCGAGGGGACGAGCGCCTCGAGCGTGGCGCGTAGGTGGCGCAGAACCGCGGGGCGTACACGCGCGCCGTCATGGCTACGGTCCGGTGTGTCGCACGCTAAGGTGCGTGTACGGCGTGGCTGGCGCGCGCGTACGCAGCGCTGGAACTGGAGGAGGAGGGAGGAGGGAGGGCTGCTTGGGCACGAGGGTAGCGCTGATGGATGGCGAGGCGCCGAACGGGGACCCGGCGTGGGGTGCAGAACTGCGCTAGGCGGCGGAGGCGGTGTCGAAGTGCTCGTTGGTGTGGGTGCAGGGGTACGCGCGGGATGCGGGCCGCTGAAGTGCAGCATTCCATTAATCAGCGGTCACGCCTCCTCCCCCGCGCCGGGTACACATCTCGCAGTGCAAGATCAGCGTGGAGATTCGGCAGTGCGGCGGCGAGCTTCAGGAGGATCGCCATGACGTCAAGGTTGAAGCCGCCGTGCCCCGCGATGACGACGTCCAGCGGGGTGGTGTGCGCGCGCGTAGCATGGGGGGGGAATGTGAAAGCAGGAGGTACTGGGGAGCAGGGATTAGCATTCGATGGGTAGATGTCAGTGGATACGCCCCGCAAACTCAAGCTCCCGACCAGCGCCATCATCAGGTCGTAGTACGCCGGCGGGATCGCGCACGAGCAGACCGCAAAATTCAGGGTGGCTCACGAACACGGGCTAGTTGAGCGCCGAGCGCGTTCAGAATGACGTAGAGCGGGGGTGACGTGGTGCGCGGCGTGCAGGAGGAGTCTGCGAGAACGAGTCGAGGCAGGTGAGACGTGAGAGGACGGCGTGGGTGGGGGCAGCGGCGAGCGCGGGCTGCTCAAGCGCGAAGTCGTCAGATGAATGACGTGCGGCGAGGAAGGCGGCGGTGTCAGACAGGGGTGGTTAGAGACTGCGGCGGGGAGGCGTGCAGGCGCAGGGACTTAAAGGAGGTGACAGTAGGCGGGCAGCCCGAAGGCGGTCGCCACGAGGGCGCTTGTGCGGGGCACAACGGGGTCGACGGCTGAGGCAAACGTGGTTTGTGACCATCACGGACGTGATGGCGCGACGTCACCAATTGAGCGGCGTAGATTGCCCTTTCCACATCCGCGAAATATTTCGACGCACCAGCAATGCACCGACGCATCGAATATCGTATATACTGGCTGTCATTCGGTCCTTAGGCTGACGGTATCCAAGCTAAAAAAAACTGAATCTACCTGGAAACGGTTCAAATCATGTTCACAGACTGATCCTCTGAGGACTTTCTACTCTATTTTTAAGGGTTTCATGCACCAGGTGTGTTGTTTTTATTGTGCAGGATGCTACAGAGGCCTGTCCCGGAGACTGCTCTTTGCAGGTTGCATATCTGGACAGTGGACTACGAGATGCACTTCGAGGCTGGACCCAAACTCGTGCCGTTGCTCTCCTGCTGGCTTTGATATCAGTTCGATTGCTGATACACCAGCGTGGACCCATCGCATATGGAAACCAGCGAAAGTTAGATGCTGACCATCGTTCAAGGAGCGTAGTTTAAAGTAGCTCTCCGAACGTGTAAAGCAGCGAAGTAATTTCGGACGATGTCGAAACCGCTATCCTTCTCGAACATAGAGTCTGCGATAGCAGATACAGAACCGAAACTTGCTCACAGATGTCAGATTCAAGTTCTCATTCCACATCGGTGCCAAGTCCCACTTGATGACGGAAGTGGTCACGATGCGAGATCCATCGTGGTCAATTTTGATGTAAATATTTGGGGACTTGAGACGGATTCCAAGAGATGTCCTTTGCATTTTGAACTGGAGGAAAGCTGTCAGAAAAAAAGAAAAGAGAAAAAATCTCTTTGGATACCGACTGCGTAGCAAATAGGTCTGCGACATTCGAAGTGATGAAAGAGAGCGTTGACACGCAGAAGCAACGAGGATCGAAGCACCGGAGTCTGTATGGCTTTCACATCCGGTTGTGGCGGATTTTGACAGGATTTACGACAGAGATGGATGTTTAGAATGGAAGTATCTTGACAGTCTTGGATCCGAAATGAATTTACGATCGCCTTGAGGATGGAGCATGGATAAAGGTGAGAGCGTCGTGATGTGTTTTCATCGATTATCGGAACCGTAGATCGTCGTTTTCTTCCTCTGCCTCGTTCCGGTCCTTCCTGCTGTCGTTTCGTCGGTACGAGCGCAGCTATAAATTACATTTCGGCGCGACGACCTGCACCTGTCACGAGTCACGAGATTTAATACCCGGTGGCGGCGGATTTCCA
This sequence comes from Mycena rebaudengoi, assembly GCA_029282285.1. Classification (NCBI taxonomy): domain Eukaryota; kingdom Fungi; phylum Basidiomycota; class Agaricomycetes; order Agaricales; family Mycenaceae; genus Mycena; species Mycena rebaudengoi. Next base: position 1,752,877 of record JARJCX010000014.1, read on the forward strand.
GTACCACATGTCTGGGACGGAAGACGGCACGAAAGGGCGTGGTTGTCATACCGTAAGATCGATATCGACGCTGTTTACCGGGTTTGGGGCTCCCAAGCAACGTCCACAAGACAAGGCTCTTGAAACTCGCTGCTCCCTTCGCCTCGCTCACGCTATCCGGACAATGAACACCGATGCTGCTCCCCTCGGAGACCCCCCGAAAGTCACCTTCCGTGTCCTCATTGCTGGAAGGGCCAATGCCGGCAAGACAATGATCCTACAGCGGGTGTGCGACACCACCAATAGTCCAGTCACCTATCGAGTGGCAGTTGTCGATGGGGAGGAAACCCGGACGGAGGTGCGTCCCTCAAATGATGAGCGGTATCTTCACAGTCAGCAATGTACAGATTCATCTCAATCCTACATCGGAGGTATATTATGCTACGTCTTTGATGAACATTATCAATTGTGTTTTTGCAGCGTGGTCAGCACGACATTACTGATGAGCTGATGTTCTCCAACCACAAGGGTTATGTTTTCCACGATACTCGGGGATTTGAAAGCGGAAAGTACCAATGAGCTCAAGATTGTTCAGGAGTTTGTTCGCGATAGAGCAGGACGGAAACGACTTCAAGATCGACTGCATGCCATCTGGTTTGTATGCTCTGATCATTTCATTACACTGTCTCACCTTTTCTCTCTGGAGGTACTGCATCCCGATGGACAACCACCGCCCCAACTTGGACATTGGACCTTTCCACAACATTTGTCCTGACAAGAATGGTGAACTGTGAAGTGATTCTAGTCTCAAGTATCAAATTCTCACACATGCCAAGTCCCTGTCATTGCAGTATTCACAAAATTTGAGGCATTCAGGAGCAACACTCGGCTCAACTTGGAGGATGACGGAAGGGAGCATGAAGACCTGGAGGCTGAGACTCAGCATGAATGTGAAAAGATCTTTGAAGCTGAATACTTGAGCAAGCTTGGTGAAAGTCCCAAGTTTGTCTGTCTGGAAGGTAAGACAGTCTCCAGGATGATCTGACTCTCTAATATAATGGTGTACAGGGATGGAGAAGCCAGATGCACATTGCAACAATCTCATCAATTCAACTGTGGATGCCCTGAATCCAGGAGCAGTGATGCTCATGCTGTTGGCAGTGCAGACTCAGAATTTGGAACTGAGTGTACGCTATGCAGTAGATAAGTGAGTGAGGACATTCAGATTGAGAAATTTTCTCACTTGAAGAGTAGGGCTTCAGGAAGAGGAGCGACAAAAGACATTGTGAAATCATGTTTGGTGGCATTCCCGCAGCTCTGGGTGTGTTACGTTTGATGGTCAATAGTCTTTGTTGATTGTTGCATGTTATTGCCCTGCAATTCAGTATGTGAGTCCTGTCCTGTGTTTGCCCCACTGATCCACCATGCTCACCACCTTCCAGTTTGTGAGTCCCGTTCGGCCCTCTCCCGCTTCAGCCTGCTGATCCGCCTTGCTCCCCACCCTTCCAGACTGTGAGTCCTGTTCCGCCCTCTCTCGCTTCAGCCTGCCGATCCACCTTGCTCCCCACCCTTCCAGGACGTGAGTCCCGTTCCGCCCTCTCTTGCTTCAGCCTGCTGATCCGCCTTGCTCCCCACCCTTCCAGCTTGTGAGTCCCGTTCCGCCCTCTCTCGCTTCAGCCTGCTGATCCACCTTGCTCCCCACCCTTCCAGCGTGTGAGTCCCGTTCCGCTCTCTCTCGCTTCAGCCTGCTGATCCGCCGTGCTCCCCACCCTTCCAGCTTGTGAGTCCCGTTCCGCCCTCTCTTGCTTCAGCCTGCTGATCCGCCTTGCTCCCCCACCCTTCCAGCTTGTGAGTCCCGTTCCGCCCTCTCTCGCTTCAGCCTGCTGATCCACCTTGCTCCCCACCCTTCCAGGACGTGAGTCCCGTTCCGCCCTCTCTCGCTTCAGCCTGCTGATCCGCCTTGCTCCCCACCCTTCCAGGTCGTGAGTCCCGTTCCGCCCTCTCTCGCTTCAGCCTGCTGATCCGCCTTGCTCCCCACCCCTTCCAGGCCGTGAGTCCTGTTCCGCCCTCTCTTGCTTCAGCCTGCTGATCCGCCTTGCTCCCCACCCTTCCAGGACGTGAGTCCCGTTCCGCCCTCTCTCGCTTCAGCCTGCTGATCCGCCTTGCTCCCCACCCTTCCAGTTTGTGAGTCCCATTCCGCCCTCTCTCGCTTCAGCCTGCTGATCTGCCTTGCTCCCCACCCTTCCAGGACGTGAGTCCCGTTCCGCCCTCTCTTGCTTCAGCCTGCTGATCCGCCTTGCTCCCCACCCTTCCAGTTTGTGAGTCCCGTTCCGCCCTCTCTCGCTTCAGCCTGCTGATCCGCCTTGCTCCCCACCCTTCCAGTTTGTGAGTCCCGTTCCGCCCTCTCTCGCTTCAGCCTGCTGATCCGCCTTGCTCCCCACCCTTCCAGGTCGTGAGTCCTGTTCCGCCCTCTCTTGCTTCAGCCTGCTGATCCGCCTTGCTCCCCACCCTTCCAGCGTGTGAGTCCCGTTCCGCCCTCTCTCGCTTCAGCCTGCTGATCCGCCTTGCTCCCCACCCTTCCAGCGTGTGAGTCCCGTTCCGCCCTCTCTCGCTTCAGCCTGCTGATCCGCCTTGCTCCCCACCCTTCCAGGACGTGAGTCCTGTTTCGCCCTCTCTCGCTTCAGCCTGCTGATCCGCCTTGCTCCCCACCCTTCCAGGACGTGAGTCCTGTTTCGCCCTCTCTCGCTTCAGCCTGCTGATCCGCCTTGCTCCCCACCCTTCCAGTTTGTGAGTCCCGTTCCGCCCTCTCTCGCTTCAGCCTGCTGATCCGCCTTGCTCCCCACCCTTCCAGTTTGTGAGTCCCGTTCCGCCCTCTCTCGCTTCAGCCTGCTGATCCGCCTTGCTCCCCACCCTTCCAGCTTGTGAGTCCCGTTCGGCCCTCTCCCGCTTCAGCCTGCTGATCCGCCTTGCTCCCCACCCTTCCAGCGTGTGAGTCCCGTTCCGCCCTCTCTCGCTTCAGCCTGCTGATCCGCCTTGCTCCCCACCCTTCCAGGCCGTGAGTCCCGTTCCGCCCTCTCTCGCTTCAGCCTGCTGATCCGCCTTGCTCCCCACCCTTCCAGGACGTGAGTCCTGTTTCGCCCTCTCTCGCTTCAGCCTGCTGATCCGCCTTGCTCCCCACCCTTCCAGGACGTGAGTCCTGTTCCGCCCTCTCTCGCTTCAGCCTGCTGATCCGCCTTGCTCCCCACCCTTCCAGTTTGTGAGTCCTGTTCCGCCCTCTCTCGCTTCAGCCTGCTGATCCGCCTTGCTCCCCACCCTTCCAGTTTGTGAGTCCCGTTCCGCCCTCTCTCGCTTCAGCCTGCTGATCCGCCTTGCTCCCCACCCTTCCAGTTTGTGAGTCCCGTTCCGCCCTCTCTCGCTTCAGCCTGCTGATCCGCCTTGCTCCCCACCCTTCCAGGTCGTGAGTCCTGTTCCGCCCTCTCTTGCTTCAGCCTGCTGATCCGCCTTGCTCCCCACCCTTCCAGGTCGTGAGTCCTGTTCCGCCCTCTCTCGCTTCAGCCTGCTGATCCGCCTTGCTCCCCACCCTTCCAGACTGTGAGTCCCGTTCCGCCCTCTCTTGCTTCAGCCTGCTGATCCGCCTTGCTCCCCACCCTTCCAGCTTGTGAGTCCCGTTCCGCCCTCTCTTGCTTCAGCCTGCTGATCCGCCTTGCTTGCCACCCTTCCAGCCCGTGAGTCCCGTTCCGCCCTCTCTTGCTTCAGCCTGCTGATCCGCCTTGCTCCCCACCCTTCCAGGACGTGAGTCCCGTTCCGCCCTCTCCCGTTTCAGCCTGCTGATCCGCCTTGCTCGCCACCCTTCCAGCACGTGAGTCCCGTTCCGCCCTCTCCAGCTTCAGCTTGCTCATTCCCCCTCTACTCAGGCTGTTGAGTTTTCTGTCCCTTGCCCTTCCAGCATTGTTCAATCTTTCACAGAAATCATTCCTCAAATCACTTCCCAAATTTGCAAAAAGCGTGAGCCACCTCTGACCGAAGCTCATCTGATGTCTCTTTCAGATTGTTCCATCCAAGTCCCTCAAATCCTTCTTTAAATCTGATCCCAGAGTTGGTCTTTTTTTTTGTCATAACCCCATACAACTCATGTATCATCCAGAGAAAAGCCTTCATCATTATTGGTATTGTACTTCATTTGTCACCCATCTTCCCTCTTATCATTTGGAAACAGTGTTGGTCATTGTCCTGCGCTATGCAACCCTTGCATATACCAATTCAGTAATCTCTGCCGATGTTGCACTCAAGCAGGCATATACCTGCTATTCAGCCTCGGACTTGCGCATTAAAGTTGACATGTGGCTGGCCACTTCTCCTACCTCCAAGCCTGAGGTGATTATTGGCTTCATCAACTCCATCCCATGGTGTGTGCTCTCCTCCAACCATCAACCCCATCAGGTTCTAAACCCCATGGTAGGGATATGAGCTGAGTGCTGAGATGGAGCTGAAGTTTCATGGTGTAAACATACTTCTGTACCCTGCTGTTTTGGTGACCCAATGTCTCAAGAATTGACCTCTGTGTGGCTAAGGTCATCATATCTCAACTCGGAGCACGGCACTTGGTTGATAGCTGGGGCTGACAAACACTGCAGTTTCATTTCGATTTGGGAAGGCATTTGACTTTGCCTGCATCTTGCCACCAGAATATCGCAATCCCTTACATATATACCTCTCCTGGTGCAGTGGAGGCACGGTTTTAAGTGGTGAAGGGTCTTTAGGGGGACGAAAAAAATTGTTTTCACCCCCCAAAAATCCATTGTTGGCACTATTCAGCTCTTTCTGTCTTCAATTCACACCGTATTTTTGTGGTGCTTGAGCTCGTTTCGCTCCGTTTCAGAGACCCGTTGGAGGGTAACCCCCAATGAACAGTGGGCCTGCATTGATAGCACACCTGCACAAGCCTGTGACAGCCTGAAATGGGTGAGATATATGCACGGATGTACGAAGCCATATTTATGCCTCCCGAGTTGGCGCTGCTGCGCGGCCGGCTGCCCTCGGTGGTGGATAAGGTTTCCCTGCATCCGTTGTACGAGCCACGGGATCCAGAAATTGAGGAGGAATAAATCTGCGGATCTTGCAAGTACTGGGAGCGGTGAGTCCATTGTCTTCCTTGTATATTCCCAACTGATTCAGTCCATATTCAGTCGCGTCTCACTCATCTATAGGTCTACGCTGCCAATGATACTCCGCCTAGTATATTTCAAAAAAAAAACAAGTCTCCATTGCACATACCCTACTGCGGTATCAAGAACTGCAAATAAAAATATGTTCTTTTCGGATTCTGGAGGTTAAACCTCCCCCCCATGCCTCCACTAAATTTGGGATATACCCGATATACCCTTCCAAAAGTAACAATACTCCGCAGTTTGGCCACAATTCGGCTGTTCCCACGGATTCCCGCCACAGCCCTGCACGTACCACAGCGCTCCCACACTGGAAAACAACAACTTATCCGTCGGTCCCCCCTTACCGGGTAACCTTCCATCGACAACCCACCTATGTGGGTTCCTGCTCCCAAAATCCGGGCTGAAGTGCACCAGTATTGGCCCCTCCATAATCAAATATGTCATCCAGTCCGAAACTCCCTCTGGTTCACCTTCATTGGTCTATAGCAGATCTAGAATGGAAAATTTTCCTTGGGTCAAACCATTTGCGTAGGATTATAGCCCTCGTGATTCTCAACATACTGACCCCTGGAGACTTCACTTTTTGGCTTGCAAAAGAGGCGTGGCCCCGCGCCAATTGGCTTGTTTGGCGTGGGCGTGGGCGTGGGCGTGGGCGTGGGCGTTTGGTGGGGCAAGCCGATTGGCTCACGCCCATCAAAGCCCACGCCAGTTTGTCGGCTTGCCACGCCAACATCAATTTCGTTGATTCACGTCGACCAAAGGCTCCAGTGACCCCCACTTGGGTCTGCACATGTCTGAGAACGCTTCAGCAACAGCTCCTGCAAAGACAAAAATATTAGGACAACAATTTCCGCAGTTCTCGATTACTTTGATCAGAAATTAAACTTGCAGCGTCAGGCAAGCCCACACGACCGACTGCCAGCGCTGTAAATGATTCTACGATGTTGAGAAGCTCACCCGAAAAGTTGGGGCCAACGAGACCCCGATGAGCGACGTTCACGCCCAAAATAGACTCCCGAATGTCCCCACATTTCGCGGAATAACAGTGCTCATTGTGAAGAATGACTTTTGGGATGTGTCAGGAGTAGTTTGGCTTTTAATGGGAATTTATTAGCTTCAAGACTTTAGTTATTTCACTCAAACGAGCCCTGGCGTGGATTTCAAATCCAATTCAAACTCCGCAGTGGGCAAGCCAATTTGCCTGATGGCATCAAAGCCCACGCCAGTTTGCCACCAACATTGATTTCACGATTTCGGCGGTTTAAAAGCTACCAGGCGCTTCAATTGTGTGTGAGATGCCTCTGTGAATGCCTCTCTTAAAATCAAGCCACTGGAATCACTATTGTGACTACTTCCGTCACTCGTAGTTCACAGGCTTAACTTTTCGGCATGCAAAATGGCATGCGCGCACGCAAAATGGCTTGTTGTGGGCGTGGGCATGGGCTTTTGGTGGCACAAGCCAATTTGCTGGTGTCCATTGAAATCCACGCCGCCTCTTTGGCGTGGCTATCAAGTTCAGACAGTAACTAGTGTGAATAAGGACCCAGTCGACTCTATTTGTCTCGGTGCACTGCTAGGACTGCATCTATTGTAAAACTAACACACTGGCGGTAAGGCCTCAGGTAGATGCTCAAGTCAGTGTGTTTTTCTTCTGCTGTGAGCCTTCATCCGATGGCTGGACGAGCACAAGAGTTGGATTCCTTGATGGTTGGATTCCGTGATGGTTCAATCTGGAGAATGTCCAGTAAGCCGGAAATTTAGCACTCTGGCTAGAGTTACGCTACGGGCACTTGCCCTCACTGCGTTTCAAGGCCTCGTCGGCAGAGCCTCTGCCGAGACCGTCGGCAGAGCTCGGCCGACCCTGATTTACGGTACACCGGGAAGCCTCTGCCGTAAGAAATTACGTCTCGCAACCCCTCTCAATGCATTCGCAGGGCTCAATTTGGTCTGGGGACTAATTTTGGTGGAAATCTGGAGGTTGAGTGTGGCAGAAAATATTTTGTGTGGAGCTAGTCGGCAGAGGGTAGGCAGAGGCGTCAACCCAGGTCGGCACAGATCTGCCGATCAAGACTCGGCAGGGTTTGCTGCGCCGGGTCAGCAGAAGTCCACTGACGTCAGCCCAAGTCAACCCACTCTGCCGATCTGTCCTTGAAACGCAGTGCCTGGTAGGGATTAGTAGGGAGTGAACAATATTAGATGCCATTAAGGAAGTTCCCAGTCTGCTCATTCAAACATATCACTGGAATCAATTTCAATAGGACAAGCCGTGGGCTTTGATCGCCATGCGCAAATTGGCTTGTGCCGCCTAGGAGTACACCCAGACCCAAAATGGATGAATAAGCTCGGAAACAAGTACTGTAATGTGGTTGCATTTCGCAGCTCTTCTTATATTTTTTTATTCACGTCGCATGCAACGGCCTACCTTATGATTTAAGAATGTCCTCGTGTTGTATTCTGGTTTATGGCGGCGTCTCCATGAAAGAGGACTGGGTGGGGGGAGAACTGCGCTGTTGACTCTAGGTGCCTCCCTTTGGGTGTAGCAATATGTTGTCGAACTCCAAGCCTCCACGCCCATTCCGTGACTTGGCTTATGATTATCAGTTTGATCTTTTCAGTGAAGGTCACTGTTATACACGCTATTTAATTATCACCTCATATATTTAAGCAGCTGGGATTCGATACGCGCGTTACGTTGTTCTCACTGATGAACTGCATTGTTCTTCAGCGTACGACTCGGATATTTAATATATTTAATACACCCGTGAAAAGATAGGATGTTGTTACGAGTCCTAAATTTATTTAGGTAATCGTTCTTTATCAGCACTTCCTAACCACTTTTTTGTACAGTCGTAAGCCTCAAAACTTTGACTAGGCGTGGGATTACCATTGCCCTGGTTTGATGGAGGTGGCCTGATACTTCGTTTACTTATTATAGATTTGGCGAAGTTTACCAAGATTGCTTACGTGGTCATATATGACTTTCGTCGTAAACTTCGTTTGTCATGCCCTGTGCCTTGGTTTGCTTGGCTTTCTTTGTGGCTATGGGAGCATATAAGCAATGCGGGAGTTGAAGTGTAGCCATAGCCTTATCCCAGTTCAATACTTTTGAGAGGTGAGATAATCGTCGGAGCAAAGATGCCAATTGACTGCTAACATCCCCCATAGATATCACCGTCTCAATCCGTTGTCGCATGGGTTTGCTATGACCCCTCGAGTCGACAGACAATTGAAAAATGTCCGTGGAAGCTGCAGTGGAAAGTGGGTCTGGTCTCTTCGGCGTGCGCAATGAATAATACTGACCTTTCAGGGGGTGTCAATCCATTGTCTGCTGTATGAGATCATTCTCCTTAGTATATGGATTATATTGAGGGAGAGCGGTGAGTTCAAATGGACTTTTTTATTGGATCGGCTTCGCCTCGTATGTTTTAAATAGAGGCCATAGTTTTGGACAATGTCGAGTTTTGGGGGCATTTACAGGTTCGCACAACTGTTCCTTGGCCATTCCTGCACTCCTTGCCTCATAGCAAACAGGTTCTCTCGTCGGTCGGATTCGTCTTATGGTGTGAGGGGATTTATGGACATTGTGACGGGTGTACATGGAAACGGGTCAAGTTCGGTGGGGGTCCTTCGCGCATTTGCCCCTTTTTTTTCCAAGGTCAAGGTTCTATGTATCATCTTCTGCGGCCGTCATGTTCTAGTCTAGGATATGCATGGCATTTTCGAAATCAACATTTTTAGCAGGCTCCACGCTCTGAACGTGGACTTTAAACTGTACCTTCCTCATGGACTGTATTGAATAGCCGTTGACTCTGTGCTTGCGTTCCCTCTTCACATGCCTGCGCTCACCATGCTTCGCTTGCGCGGTGTCGACATCAACTGGCCTATCTCACGCCCCTTTCCTCGCTTATGTGTTCTCGTTCTCCGAAACATGGGCCACCGTGTCACCTTTACGTGAGCCGATTTAGCAATTTATTTGCGGGAGTGCTGCTTGCAAAATTGGTCGACATCAACATCCGTTGCTCGAACCCACCAGTTATCATGAACATGCTTATGCCCTGCCTCGATTTCCTCACCGACCTCTAGGTCTGTTTTGGCAGTCATACATTGTTCAAACATGTATTGCCTAAGATGAGATGCGCATCGGGTCTCTCGTTGCATGTCCATGCCATGCTGGAGCAGGAGTTGGAAGCCTTTATCCAATGCGCAGATATGATGGATGTTGTGACCTCGTTCACATACTCGGGGTGGGCATGCAATCCTCTCTGCACGCATCTCATCTTCGAACATTTGCCAGGTCTCACGCATCTCGAGCTATTCTCCACAAGTGTTGATATATTGTACTCACTCCTACTTTCCGACAAGCATGGGGTGGACATTTATTTGCGCCCATACCTTAATACTCTTTTCATGAGTCGATTGGATCCTTCATCTGTTTGTGGATTCTTAAAGAAGAGAGGAGAGGTGTTACAATTCCTAAATTTATTCAGGTAATTGTTCTTTATCAGCATTTCCTGGCCACTTTTTTATACACTCGGAAGACTCAAAACTTTGACTAGAAATTGCCCCAGTTTGATGGAGGTGACCTGCTATTACTTTGTATTATAAGGTTTTGCCATGTCGCCAAGATTAAATATGTGATTGTGGATGACTATGAGAGAGCGGACCACGTAAACATCCTGAGTCATTGGCTGTGCTGGGCCGTCCTGTGGTTCGCTTGGCTGTCTTTACTTTCATGTAAATATCCAGATATAAAGATACTTTCTGGTGACAGAAGCATACAAGCGATGTGGGGACTGAAAAGTTAGTTAGCCATTGGCTCAATTCGAGACTTGAGAGAAGTCGGAGTAAGTATCACACGAAAGTTGGTTGACTGTTTTCCCCAATTCATATCATCGGTTTTGCATGGTTTTGTTATGAGCTGAGGTTCAACATTCAACTGGCAAACTTTCACCAAACTTTGATTGATGGTGGCAACATTCGGCATCGCTTGCCGTTGATGCGTAAATTCGATATTCGTATTTTCGTATCTTCACCATGAATTCATCTGTGTCATGGTGCTTCAAATTCTCATAGATAGCGGGTATCTTCCATATTATTTCGGATCCTCCTGGAAGCTCACGGACCATGAATTTCTGTTTTAAACGGGCGTCAACTGATTTTACCAGGATAAATAAGGTAACCGGCCGTTTCATCATCCTTATGAATAGGGCCGGCTTCATCTTTGGAAATCTGCTAATGAGAGCTGAAAGGTATAGCAATTAAACATTGAGCGAAACACAACGTAACTTGCGCTGCTGTGATGGGGCCAGGTTTTTTTTGGAGATGGCTGAGTGTTCTATAAAATACATACCCACAAAGCCTCTGGAGTCCAAGAAAAATGCAATTTTTGGACCACTATTTGTCAAGATACAAAATATGATATTTTTAAAATTCCCTCTCGATCACTAATTGTGTATGAATTAGTACAAATTATTTAGCTAGGTTTCAGCTCGATCCGTGAAAAACTCAGAGAGTTATGGGCAAATCGGTCGCAAAGATTGAAATCCGCCGAAACGTTAATTTTTCTGTTCGCACCTTCGGTACTGCAATTAGCTGTAATATGGCACCAACTTGGTGGACAGCCAAAACCTATGGGGTATAACAGATTATGGCTCATGACAGCTATGGCCTATGACAGCTTTGACTGTAGTTAATAACAATAATAATAGTTAAGTTATCAGCAATAAATGTAATGCACCATCCGTAGTCAGGAAAAAAATGTAATGAATTGTAAATTGCAAGTAAGCAAGTAAAAAATCTAATTAGATAGTCAGTAATAGCAAGTCAGTAGAGAAGTGAGTGAATTGGTCAACAGTTGGGAGGGGTGGATATGGATCTCGATGAGGTGAGTTTTTTGGCTCGTTTTTTTACTTTCGTCGTTGCAGTAGACTTGGACTTGAGGCACTGGACTCCTTTCCTTCATACACGCTCTCGTCGTCCACTCTTCCTCACCGTGTCCTCCTTATTTCTCGCGCACAGCCCTGAACTCTTCTGCTTGACTATGATCCACCCTCCTTCGTTCCTCCGTCGCATCCCTCATTCTCACCCATGTTCCTGGCTTTTTTTTTGCGCCAGCACCCTCTCCACCAGCCGGTTCGCGCTTCTCTTCGTAATTCTCGCCCTCATCGTGAATCCTTCCGCACCTCTTCCCCCTGTTCCTCTGCGCACGCCCACCGCACGTACATGACAGATTTTAACCCTATTTCTCCCAATAGTCCCTCAGATATTACATATATCGGGTGAAGTTGTAGGGAATTGAAAATGGATATGAGAATGTCCAGGTTTGAGGTGGGTTACCAATTAAAAATGCCAAGATAGGGCGGGTTGCAACGAGACTGGTTATTTTCGTGGAATAACGTTAGGAAGCCAGACTAGCCAGCAAAGTTTCATCCATTATAATTATTGATACAATCTTGGAGCGCAAGGTTCATCGATGGCCAGATATCGGCTAGAGGCCAATCAGCCAGACGAGAAAAAAATCATTGAAGCGGACATACCATTGCTTGCATTTCGTACTCACTATGCCTACGATCTACACCTTCCTCCAAATCCTCCCGCCACATCGGGTCCTTCCATTGTCTGTGTCCATCAAAGTTGTCATCGCAGGTAAGTTCTCCGTCGTGACTCTTGCGGTGCGGTTTCGTTGCGCCAGTCGAAGGATTTTCGGATCGCGCAGGTTCAACATTAACCGACTTATCAAAACCGAGGAAAGACTGCGGATGAGGGCTCAGACCTAATAAATGGGACGTGGCGGAACGTACGCTGTTGCGATCGCTGTTACTGAGCCTCTCGTATGGCTGAGAAGGGAAGGGGTGAGTCACGCGGAGATTTCGTTGATCTGGAGCTTACGCCGCCCTGATTGACCGCGCTTGAAGTTAAGTAGCGTCGGCTTGAATAAAATGAAAGTACCATAGGGTAGATTCCAATATTTATGGCGTTCACGGTAGTCATTATGCTGGACGGGGTGTCAAATTAGTGCTTGAAGAGCGATTTACAGGGGAACGGACCCAAAGTACATAGAGCCTGACGAATTTGAGTAAAATGAACAGAATTAGACCAACGGAGACGCACCATCGCGAAGCAAAACGCCGAAAAGGCTCCCGGTGCGTGTTTTCATACCGCAAGGCTTTGTACAGCGTAAGCATGAAGATCATGACGTCAAAGACGAGCTGAAATTTCAAGTCGGAATTAAATGCAAATGGATTGGTTTGAAGATGCATACCATGCCACCCCAGGCAAGCTGCTATACCTATTATATATTCAGATCAGCGTTGACACTGACAAAGCGACAGATGTGAACGCGCACGTCGGTTCCTATCATAAAAAAATGACCCTAAGCTGAGCACATGCAAGGCAAGAAAACACAATAGCGCACGAATCATGCGGATTCGGCAAAGGGCATACAATTGTTTTCAGCTGAAAGGCCAGCGTATCCCGATGGTGTTCCCTCCTTATTAAAATGGTCTGCATTTCCTTGTGATGCCTTTGCAGTACATTGAAATTGTAACAACTCACAAGAGCGAAGGCAAAGGCGGCGAGGCCCTACAACCATCATGAATGACAAAACGAGTTTGTCGCGTTCATAGAGAGCGTATGTTCGCGTGATAAGTATGACTTTGAGGATCATCTTAGCACATTCGGATACGTAAACGGAGACATAACACACCAGCGACGAGTATTACGGACAGAAGCCTATTAACAGTCAGATAACACTGAGGGGCAGGGTTGCACGATGCTCACGAAAAATATGTACGATACCCTTGAAGGGCGGCACACATCTAGACTATATAAATATGTAGGACCAGCCATCGATAGAGCGGGTACACACTGCGGTTTGCTTGGGTCTGTTGTCGTCAACAGTACCTCCGCAACGATTGGAGCTGTGCCAAGGAGTACGGAATAACGGTTTGAGGTAGAAGAGGGTGGTGCCCCACGTCATATGAGTGCCCCAGAATCGTGCAACCTCCGCAGGGAACGTCAAAGCGTAGTCATACACTATTTGCCAGAATCATTCACGAGGCAGTGCACAATGATATTGGGCATCAATGGCGCACCGAGGATGCCTGGAATATCATAAGACTACGACACCATTGCATCATTCGTCATGGACTTACTTAAAGAGCTGAAAACAAGATAGCGCAAGATTTCTCTGGTGGCATGGCATTGGCGTCGTAACCGATGTACGCAGGATTGAAGACGTACATTGTTGCTGAATGGCAACATTGCTGAAATTCTCTGTCATTCAGAAAGGTCTATAATCCGAGTAGCGAGGACATTCGACTGTGAGGGAAGGAGGAGAAAAGGCTGTGACAGGCAAGTCTCTTTCACTGGCTTCCCATTCGTAACCTAGCGACAGGCCGCCTGCCAAGAGAGATGAACATCAAGTGTGGATGCCGTTCCCTATATAGAAGCGCCGAGGATCAGGGCTGGTTCTTCCTGAGGGTCTGGCGCATGCGGATCGTCGTCGTTGAGGGTCAGTGGTGATTTGGACCCAATGGCCCTAATCAAAGTAGCAAAAACGAGCCCAGAAAGTCCCGGATCGGTGAAGAATTGACCAAGGTAATCGGTAGGCGCTAAATGATTGACATAGGCATTGATCCTCCTTGATCATCCTACGCCCCGGAAACGGTGATCAAAATACCATAGCTTTTGATGAACGTCAGTAGAGCATATTTGCACAGGCCAAAATATCCGTTTGATGGAAAATATGATTGCTGATGCAGCAAATTTGAGGCCGCCCAAAGGAGTCAATGCGTGACAGAGATGTGCCGCATCGAGAAATTGGTGTCCATTTCACCTAATCCACACCTCGCAGTCCTCAGAAAAAAATGGGAGAGCTGCGGGTGTATTTGCCAATGACTCCCGTAAGCTGTAAAAAAAATCTCGGTGTTCATTGACTCGTAGCAGCGCAGTGCGGTGGAGCAAAGTCACATCAGTATTACATCAATCAATTTCGTCGCGTAAATACTGGACGTGATGCGGGAAATTTGGGAGGGCGTGCAAATATGCTCTAGTGATCCAGTGCAACAACATCAAATTCTCATCAAAACATGCCTCAGATCTCTCCGAGCGGTCCGGAGGACCGCCGCAGGCCTGTGCTGCTCGCGCGCAGCGAGCCACTGCCCTAACGTCTGGAAACGAGACTACCGTAGCATTAGTAATAGTGTGAAGACGTGTAAGATAAAGTAGTACGCTCAAGCCTGGTTTTTAATGTCCTTCGACGAGTTCCCCTCTCATGTATCGCGCCGACTCTCGATCTCCTGCGAAGACTCTACTTGGGCTGTAGGCCACTGCTGTGCATGGCAATACGAGTCCACAGACTTTCCCTCTGAGTCCAACTTTCGGTGTGAGTCAATGAGTCCCATTTACGAATATATATTAGTTATGGGCAACTTATGGGCCAGGATACATTACGCTGGGAAGTCTGGTGAATATAGAGCAGAAATGGATGCCTCGTTCCTGTGGCACACACCAACGTTTCAAACTCCGCGGACAATGTTCCGAGTTGTACCACACGAAGTGGGTAGCCGGATATTTCAGTGAACGTGCCGAGTTGTAGTGAATGTATTACACTACCTACATCACGACCTACGCACCGTTGACGAGTTCACCACGTTTAAGGTTGTAGTTCTAGTAGGCACGTAAGAAGCAACATTAGTCGACGAGAGATTGACGAGAGACTTGTTAAATTCCGCCTCCACTGCGATCCCGATTAGGGAATTTGATGGCGGCACGATAGGGTTGCCAAGGATCCTTGCCGTCAATGCGCCGATGACCAAGCATCATCCCACATGTTACAGCTGTTTCCGAAAACCTTGACACTGTGTGTATTTTTGTTCGCTGTCTAGCTTTTGATGCAAGGCTAAGGATTGCCGTATTGGCCTCGGATCAGCAACCCGTTCGGCAAGGACCAGAAGATCTTCTGCTCACAAAAGTTGGCTTGGCTGAAAACGGTTGCAGCCCTCCGCAACGTGCTCGGGCCATTATTTGTGCATAAAAACAACCCAAGCAACATACAGAGGAATATTTGAGGGAAAATTTGTGTTAGCTTGTCGCGGCTTGGCGCGGCTCGGCTGCTCTCGGCTAACCCAAAACAGCAATCCTGGGCAACCCATCAAAAGCTGATTGCGAGCAAAAGTTTTTAACGAGTGTCAAGGTTTTCGGAAACAGCTGGGGCATCTCAGGTGGGCACACTAAAGACTTGTTCCCGCTTCTTGCTCTTGCTGATCTTCACCTAACTCTAGCCAGCCACGGTGGGACGACACGGCAGATACCCGGAGTTATTCACTTGCCCTAACTCCTCGAAAGCGGGGGCGTCGGGGGCATCGGCGTTGAGCGGCAACGGTGCGCAATGACGCGATGGAAACGTGCAGAAGGTGCGACAAGCGATGAGGATGGTGGGGGGGAAGAGAGAAACGGTGGCTCACTGCCTGTGGCTGACGTTGTTTGACGTGAGCGGAGCTTGAATTTGCCGAAAGCTGCCGCCATCAAATTACTCAATTGGGATCGCATGTGGAGGCGAAAAGCAAAAGTGCTACGAGGGCAAGGAGCCGATATCACAAAAAATCTATGAAGTACTGTTCACATTGTCTGGACGCCGCACTTTAATAGTGTCAAAGAATGTTAGCACTTGATGTGCAAACTGAATAGATGCACTGAATGGAGTGAAGAAGCAGTGATGGTCTAGTTCTGGCTGGAATATGAATTATTAATTAATTGGTTCAATTCAAGGCAATAGCCAAACCAGACAAGCACAGCCATAGTAATAAAGAACTTGCAGAGACAAGAAATAACGCCCGTGGCCGGAAGTTGCCGTAGGGTACACGGATAGTCCCGAAGATAAGATAAGCCTCACTGATCACTTTTTAATCAAAAATAACTTGATTCCACCGTATAGACCCACTACTAAATCATATGTGTAGTGGGGTTATCACCATCCTCATGTGTTCATGTCTATACATGAAATATTCCAAAGGAATGAACACACCGCTCTCGGGGATTATTAAATATTTGAGGTGTTGTAAGCAGGATTAGGAGGTTAGTCCAGTGATCCCTCACTCACATTAAATTTGTCTCTGGGATACAGACCAAGTACAATTAAATTGACATGATTTGGGAATAGTTGGATTTCTATATCCCACTCAACCTTCGCCCAGTTACCGCTTCGCATTGGGCGGATAGGGCATCCCGACAGCAGAGAATGGAAAAGAAAAAAATAGTGGGAATTTAAATTCTAAATTACGAGCCACGAAAAGAAAAGCAAGAAAACGCTGTGAGCACTATTAATATCACAGCACTCACCTTTCAAACCCGCCGGTCCGACGGGCCGCACGGGAGTAGAAAAGCAAAGAAAACACGAGGAGCACTACTATGGGTTCCCCTGGGATTGAAAACAGACTAGAGTTTGAAAATATGCTCGCTTCATCTCAATTTTTCTCGGATTCCCATAATTCTTCGCGGAACCATGCTCCGACACATAGTCTACATTAGACTACCAAAAAAATGAAGCAATTCCAATCAGAAAGGAGTACGCATCAGGGCCCCAGCAAAAGATGCCAGATCGTGTCACTCAAATTTTCGCGTTCAGTACTGTCCGCTGAACCGTTCCACTTCGCCTTTTACCGGAACACTCTTATGGCTTAAACAACTATGTTACCAAAAAGACCAGAGCGAAAGCTTGCGCGGGGCATCCAGGAGACGGTACTTTCACCAAAAGCGTGACTTTTTGTAGCTGGTGTGACAATGCATGACTCAAGCCAAGGGGCTGTCACCGGCGTTCTCGGCCAAATCCACTCCTCCCTTAGCCTCGTGGGAAGGTGGCAGTGCAGGACCCGACGGGATTTGCAGCGACACGATTTTGGCACCAAGAAAAATTATTTGGCAGTGGGTGAATGCAAGAAGATATGCTGAACCATGAGCCCTGATTTTTCTTCTGTTGAGCGCTAGAATATAGCAACGAGGTTTTAAAAAACAATCAAATCCCTTAGGGTCTTGCACCGCCACCTTCCCACGAGGCTAAGGGAGGAGTGGATTTGGCCGATAACGCCGGTGACAGCCCCTTGACTCAAGCGCTTTCTGAGCATATATACCACCTCCCAGACGCCCCGCCCCATTTATCGCTCCATTTTTTTGTAGGAACATCACTTTTTAAGCCGTTAAAGTGCACCTGTCAAAGACAAGTTAGATCACGATTAGTGATCGGGTTGGGAGGACGGCAGAGACGCGTGGAGCTCCTACGGAGCTCTATCGCTAAATGCGATATGTATGCGTAGTAGAAATGTGGATACAGAAAAATGTCGGATATGTGTGTTTGTGTGTGGGGGGGTTAGGCCGTGCCCGGCCGAGAGGGTAATCCGCGACGCAGCCCAAAGCTGGCGGGAAAGCCCGAGTCGGGAAAGAGCGGAATGAGGGCACGGCAAAACCCGTACGCAAAAAGCCACCGAGGGTCTAGGTGTACGAGACCCAAAGCAACCCAAATGGAGCGCAGCTCTAAGAGCAACGCTCGCGCGAGGGCGAGTAGGGCAGCCCCGAGGGCCCCCACACAAAGAGCGGAGAGACAAGAAATTTGCTGACCAAATATGATAATTACAGGAATTGTAGGATAAGAACAGGAAGTCGCGGAATTGTGTGATTACCCGTCAAATGAGAGGGAGTCGGAGTCAATAGGATGGCCATGAGCCGCAGCAAATTCCCGAATACGTGTGTCCCATGCACGGGTAATAGCAAGCGGGGAGTATGAGTTCAGAGACGGCGCCAATATATAAGAAAACAAAGAGAAGTCCATCCACCCAACTTCATCACGACTTCGGGCGCAACACCAGCAGAGAGAAGCTCGAGAGAACCCCCAATACGGTAGCTGTGCCCCAAAACCAGATCCAGCTGAGCCGAGCTGAAAACGGCGGACGAAGACCGGAGGAATGAGTCCTTGGTGAGGTGCTGCCAACCGGCGGTAGAACGAAACGCAAAAAGCGGTGTGTCGCAAAAAGCGTGGAGGGGATCGGTTTACGCGCACATGATTATCCCAGGCCCAGACTGGGCAGAGATCTGCATCCGTGCCAAGTACAGCCGTAAGGAAAACCTCGCCACCGGTTGTACCCGTCGTTTTAGTCCAAACGAGGTGAATGCTGAGCATGATCCGGCCGTTAACTGTAGAGCGCGAAACCCGTGAGCTACGGCAGGTGTCGCGCAAGGTGGAGAACTTGGCGACGCTGCGGATGAGTAACTCGCCGAGGCGGCGACAACCCCAGAGAGCTGCAGTGGCCGCCGACCAGGAAGCTGCACCGGATGGGGATTCGAGATCCAGGGATGCACGGAAGGCACAAAGATGAGCAGGTGTGATAGGGCCGCGCGGGGGTCGCTTGAAGGCGAGCCCACCTTTATCTGCCGACTTCTTGAGCGACGGAAGCCAACCCTCATCCCCATGCCAGGGTGCGTCGTTGTAGAGGTGCCATAAGCGCAAGCCGGAAAGCCAGCCTCGGATCGCCTTGCCAGAACACGTCCCAACGGCCTGTGCAACAAATGCTGAAAGCAAGAAACGACTAGCAGGCATCCGTGCCGCTTCGTCGAAGCCTTCACGATCACAGAACTGATGGAAACGCAGCAATCCGGCGCCATAGGACTCACGAGTCTCGGCGACGTGGGCCTGAAGTAACGTCTCGAAAATGCGCCGTTGGAGACCCAGTGTGAACCCCCGTCTTCCATCGCCGAATGAGCAGCCACGGAGAACAGCGATGTCCAAAGCAGAACACGCCGATCGGCTGCGACAAGCGGTCGGTACACGCTAGCACGCAAAAAGTTTCTCGCAGCTGGGCGATGGGCCTTCTTAGCAGGAAGAGAAAGGGCCGCCGCCTGTCGGATGTCAAGGAGAGCTGTGTGCGAGTCGGGGTGTCGTGAGGAGGCTGCGATTCGTAACACGTCGGGCGGGTCGATATTTGACAGCTCCGTTAAAATGGCGCGCGACAGCGGGGGGAATGGAGACAGAGGGCGACGGTAGGGGTGATATGGATATGTCCAGCCGTTCGAAACGATTGAATAAAGGCATGGCGGGTGCGTTCGAAGACGGCAAAGGCGATGACAAGACAGTGGGTGGCCAAGGAAACAGATCAAAGTTGCAAGAAGGACGGACTGAGCAAGGACGAGGTAGCGCAGAATCAGCAACACGTTCAGGTAATGGCCTATCCGACAGTCAGCGAGGTGGGGAGGAACCAAATATGTGGAACGCACGACGGCAGGGCAGCAGTATGAAGCAGCAAAAAGGAACCCGACACGGAAAAGGGAGAGGACGGAGAGGAAGAAGGAATCACTGCAGGACTAGGCGAGACAACGGGACGGTAGGCAGAGACACGGCAAGCGGGCGGGAAAGAAATAAATCACGGTCATAACTGTCCAACGGCGACAGTGTCAAAGACATCCGTGAACTCGACAGGTAGAATGAATTTTCGAACCAGACGTCGCGTGGAAGGAGGTTGGGCGGGCGCACACCACGAGAGGGAGCGTCGGCGATGTTGTTGGCAGAAGGATACACGATCTTAGGAGTAATCATGTGACCTCGCTAAGATTGCGTAAGCCCGACGGGCACAAAGGTTAATATGAACGTTCGGGCTCCGGCCCTTCTCGTAGGCACCGATGGCGCCTCTGTTGTCGGAATGAATGAGAATATGAATGTCGTGGTAGTTGAGCTGGACGAGGAACAAGAGCAGGAGCTCGATAGCTACCGCCTCAAGCCAACAAATGTCCCGTCCCGGACGCTTCCAATCCGGAAGGAGAGGTAGGGCGTACCAGCGCTCGCCAATAACAATACCAATACCCCAAGACGTGCTGGCGTCAACGAAAATACCAAAATCACGCAGCGGACCAAGCGGGCGGAGTCGACAATACATAGTAGTGTCCTCCAACTTCACCTGCCACCAACGCAGCGAGAGGAGAAGGCTCGTCTCTTCGGACAGAACAGAGCGTGACAGCCAACGCTCGGCGAATGTGTTGCCCTTGAAGGCTACCATGGCGTTCGAAAATACGGCCAAACGTGACGCGCCCTCCGAAAGACGAAACAAAGGTAACAAAGGGAGCCGTGAATAGCCTGCAAATCGAGCAGCGAGAACTTCTTCGACGACTCGATGCCGGATATCATGGAGAGCACTCGAGCGAGGTTTTTGAGTCGCTTCTCGGTAGGGAGAGAGACACGGTGCCGGGAAAGGTCCCAGACAAAGCCGAGAAAGACAGTGGAGGTCGAGAACTCTGTACCCGTCTTCCCGGATGCCAAGGCACACGCAAAGGATCAATAGGAGCAACCACAGAAGCTCGATCGAAACGGTAAAGGAAGGGGCCCGAAGAAATGGACCGGCCGTATTCGGGAAGCGAAAGACGGAAAGATCATCTTCGTACTTGAGCGGCAATGCGTCTACCCCGGCCTCCGCTTTCCATATGTCGACCAGAGCGTTGCAAATCTGGCCAGCATTGCTGCTAGCCGAGGCTGCACCGAACGGAAAGCAGTGATCAAGAAAAAACTTCCCATCATAGTAGACGACGAGATAGGGTTTGTGAGCGGGGAGAACGGGACAGGTGCGGTGAAAAGATTTGATGTCAAAAGCACAAGCCTGGGCGCCATCTGGAGCACCAGCAACCTGGTCAACGAATAAGTACAAGAGCCGTGCATGCCGGTAGCAAGTAGGAGCGCCGTCGCGGATCAAATAGGAGCGGCGTCCCGCATGAGGTAGGAGCGCCGTCGCGCATAGGGTAGGAGCGGCGACCCGCATGAAATAGGAGCGCCGTCACGCGTAGGGTAGGGGCGGCGTCCCGCATGAGGTAGGAGCGCCGTCGCGCATAGGGTAGGGGCGGCGTCCCGCATGAGGTAGGAGCACCGTCGCGCGTATGGTAGGAGCGGCGTCCCGCGAGGTAGGGCCGCAGTCGAAACCTTGGCATAAAGAACGGGCCATGAGCACCCCAAACGAAAGTGGAAGAGGGGAAAGCAAACTAGGGAACTAAACTAGAGCACTCACCACTTCCGCCATCTTCGAAGGCATATCAAAGCGCGTTGGAAAGTCTTCTTTGAGAATGGAATCATTTACTGCCGTGGTCCCCGAGAACGAATCGCCTTTGGAAAGATTTCGACATACCCGCTTCTTGGGCTTGCGACCAGGACCCTGATCGTTGGAATCGACAATCAAAGGGGAACAATGGAAAGGACCACGGCATATCGTCTCCATCTCGGACCGGGAGAAAGGGCCAGACATCCTGTACACCGCAACCTCGGAGCTTAGATATTCCAGGACCGTGAATTGCTCGACCAAAGCAGAGTTATGATTAGGGAGAATGACTGTGGCTGTCAGAACCGGCATCCGACCGAGCGGGAAACCGGCACGCAAATTGCGGACAAGATGCGGATAGTCTGCTGTTAGATTGTGCTTGTGTAGTAGGTCCTCGAAAGCGATATCGTCGTAGGGATGGACGACACAATCTAGGAGTGAAGATAACTCGTTGAGCGGGCCAGGGGGCCCCGAGCGTGCGTGGACATGTGGGGATAGATCAACATATTGTAGTCTCGGGTGTGCAGATAGTAGTGTGCTGTCAAGAAAGGAGCGAGGGGCATCCTCCTCAAGGGACGAAGGCACCCTCGCGGACCCGCCCGCATTCGCCATGACGGACGACGGCAGGGTGGTTACCCCCGCAAAGGGAGCAGACGTGCAGGCGCTCTGCGGAACCGTGATCTCCGCCACACTTTTTACCGATGTTAAACAAGATGCAGAGGACTTTGCGCGCCCCCCGAAAATTTGAGACGGTCCGCACGTCAGGGCCGTCATTCCTACAAAAATGCGGCGCCCCGTCCTGAAACGACACAGAAGCAGGGGGGTGTTCCTTGGCCGAATGCGGACCCGCGCAAATCAGACACGAAGGCCCGCGACCCCGCGGTGCACCACCCTTGCGAGCCGACGTAGCCTCCCCGCGAGAATCATTACGCGGGACTTTGGCAGGGGCGGTGTGTACCTCGCCTACGGGCGGGCGCTTCGTGGAAGAGGCTGGGGGAACAGGAGCAGACAAGAGGGATGGCAAAGACGAGGACAAGGCAGGATCCTGTGCAGAAAAGGAGAGAATCGGGGTGTTCCCAAACCTCAGGGCGGTGGTATAAGTAGATACAGCGACATTTAGGTCCGAAGACCACAAAGCCTCGTCAAAAATGCCGCCTGCGAAAATCTTGCGACGTAAATCGCGCTCCACATAATACCACACGGGGAACATGCCCAGTACGTCGAACACACGAATGTTAGCAAAAAAGCGTACGTGCTTCTCGTACTCCGTGGCGAACGAACGTGGATGTGTTGCGGTAAGAGGAGCAGAAAGGAGTTGAAAAGCGGAAAGAAGATTGGCCGAAGCCTGACGCCAAGCGTTGGTCGTCAGCTGAGCCCATGTTTCCTCGCCCCCGAGTAGTTTGGTCATTTTCGTGACATCAATGACCTGAATCTTCTCGGGGGTCACAAGCGCCGACGTTTGGATAGCCCGAATTAGCTCCTTGGGAAGCGCGTGGGGATTCTCCAAAGCGTCACGCAAATTGTTGTCTGTCCACCAGTGAAGAGGGAAATAGACTTTATGCGCCAAAGACAAGAGGAAAATAGGAGGGATGACGACGGGGCCGTTGAGAGCGGCGGAGATGACATGGGGGTTGTCCGGGAACAAGAGAACCGAGGACGGGCTGACTAGCCTTTTGTTTTTCCAGTTCCCTGTCCGAACGCTCCTTTTCACGCTTCGCCTTTTCGTCGGCCTCGTCCTTCGCAATATTGAAACGCCAGAGAGCGACGAACTCGACCATGAACGGGGGAAGAGGGCCTACTGCATCGCAGAGATCGCGTGAGGAGACCAGCAGCTGTTTTTCTTGGTCCGAGTATTCCATGTAGGCTTCGAGACGCAAACCGATATCCATATTGGCGAGCGATGTGCCAGCGGCGATGGCATCCTGGTATTGACGGGTGATACGGATGCTGATGTCGTTCCTGGATTCGGTAGCCAGGTTGAGCCTATTTTTTCTTTTAGGGACAACATGGGCAAGGAAGGAGAGTCGGCGGGGCGCTTCATCCACGCCGCAAAGTCGTAAGTCGCGTCAAGGGGCAGGGAAAGACCACAGTGGGATTGTTGAGGCATTGTCTGGTGTATGAAAAGCAGAAAAGCGCCTGATTTAAGGATGCGTAGTTCAGAAAAAGAGCTTTGAAAACGTCGAGGTGGTGGACGCGTACAAGACTTTGACAGGTGGCGGTGAAGAGCCCTATCTAATCTAATCTAACTTGTCTACCACTCAGGCGGACTCGCAAGCTCGTCCCGCCTGAGCTCACATTGAAGTGAAACAGTTTAGCAGACAGTACTGAACGCGAGGATTTGAATGGGTGAATCAGGCCTGATTTTCCCCCGGTCCTGATACTCACTCAATTCCGAACGGAATCCCTTCATCTTTTTAGCTAGTCTAATGTAGAATATGTGTCGGAGCACGTTCCGCGAAGAATTAAGAGCATCCGAGAAAAACTGAGATGAAGCGAGCGCATTTTCAAACTCTAGTCTGTTTTCAATCCCGGCGTATAATATTAATATACCTTCAAACCCGCCGGTCCGACGGGCCGCACGGGAGTATCAGCTGAGCATAGATCCCACACAACTTTCCCACAGAAAGGCTAATTTAGTCGGCTAACGAAAAACAGGGTACATAGGAAAACGCGGTAGAACATTCCTAAGAACGATTACCTAAACAAGTTTAGGACTCATAACCTCTCGATGCACAGGGCACTACCACTGACGAGACTTCCGAAGAGACTTCTGTGGCGACTCCACCTAAAAGTCCGTCGCCGCAGGAAGGTGCGTGTTCGCCACTGCTCAACTCATCGTGTAGCACCCAAGGAATCACCCAATGCTGCACGCCAGTTATCGATAATTCTGCGTTCGATTCTGGTTGTAATACCTCTGTTACTTATAGCAGTTTGGTACATGAGACTGGGGCATCGATACGCCCCGCTCGAAATCCAGTGGTCAGTAATCAGAGGCATCTCGACCCCATTCAGATCCGTATGTCCATATCTGGTCCCAGTGAATAGCGGTTCTGAATTTCTGAAAGATATATGTCGCATTCCTGGTCTTCGTTCCCCAGAAGCTGTACAATTTGCGGACACTGCAAATGGATCAAACCTTGACTCCGGGCATAAGTTTCTATGTCACAAACCATCGTGCAAATGCCGTTGAATTAGTCGGCGTGGAAAGCGGGCTGACTGGGACAGAAATACTGCACATCTCGTCGCAGAACCGGTATAAGAATGCGGAGGTCTTGCAGTTCTTGCTCTCCAACTCCTCATCTGAGGAAGGATCGTATGTGCCCAGCTGAAATCGCATTGACACGGCTTTTATCATGTTGCAGGGCCGCAATTTCACAGCCAAGATCTCGAACCTCGTACCCAAGGGCAACGGATTTGTTGACACCGTCATCTCGGCGTACAGTCAGCACCACGCGCTCATAATTCGTCCAGACGATGTTTGGCTTTCGATCCTCGTCCAGTTCAACTTCTTCGTGAATGCCAACACCGAGCTTCTCCACGGCAACTTCGTCGCGCACGAGGGCAAGAAACATCTGGTCGTCAGCGGCGTGGGGACCCATTACAGCATCGACTTTGGTGCTATGTCGCGTGAGATGGTGGGCCTCATGGAGAAAAACATCGTAGACCCCAAGCTGCACGAATGGATTCTACCGAATTTCAGTACGACTACCATCACAGACACTACAGCGAGTGCGGTGATCATGATGGCGACCCTCAAGACATATTTCTCCTACGAGTTTTATCTGACTTGCGGTATTCCGCGTGTCACACTCGAGGGCGAGAAATCTGATTGGGTGAATATTATGGGGCGTCTAGAAAAGCTGAAGGAGTATGGGGTTGAGGCGATTGCATGGTATCACTTGCTACACCCCGTTATCTCCCATTTCGTTGCGGCCTTCGACGCACCCGCAAGTCGGGAAAACATCAATTTCTGGCAGCGGGTCGCACACTACCATACCCAGGACAGCGGACCGAGCTATTATTCTGGTTGGATCAACGCCTTCGCTGTGTTTAGTCCGACGGGGGAGTGGCTTGGGAATTGGTTGGACAATGTGGGCTTCGAGTTCATTCTTGTTGACTTGCTGTTTGAAATATCAATATGATCCAGGATGTGAAGTCGGCGGAGGAAGTGGGATCGCTCAGCGCGGAGCAATTCTGGGTTACATATGCGCCTTACGCGGCCAAAGACCTGGTCCTCGACAGCACGCCATATCACCGGGTGGACAGCATCAACGTACCACCGGGCTACGCTGAGGTGGACGTCAAATTGAACGATAACGGGGAGTTATTCGATTGTATGATGACCGCAGGTGTGATTGGCATGAAGGTTTCCTCCAGCAGGGACGTTGAGCTTTCGCCCACCGGCAGAGATGATATTGTACGACCGGTTTCGGGATGGTGGATCTTCATCAAAGGATGAAGAAAAGACGGAGAGATCGTTAACCCAATGTCTTCTGAGGATTGCCATCCATGTCGCCCAGAAGATATTGTTGAGAATGACCCCAATGATACAATTGGAATTATAATCCTCTGTCCTCATTCGCATATTTGACATCGAAGACTGGAAACTGAATATTATGACTTGGAACCTATCTTTGACGTTCCACCACACATCCACCCGACACGCGCAATATTCTCCCTCTCGTCCCTATCCCATCTGTACCGCGGAGTTGTTCTCCTCCTGTTCTTCTTGCATTTCCAGAATCAATATCATCCAAGTACGGCTTCAAGAACAGGAGACATATCATCTTATTCAAGTACATCTGCACGAACAGGCCTCATACTGTGTTAAGTTGTAGGGGAGCAACCGTCACTGTTGCGGGCCTCTGGTTGCGTTGCCCTTTTGCCTGAAGGTCACGGTTACGGAGTGGTTGGTTGCCTCATAAAAAGCGAAAAAAATACCAGAGAAAGTGCCCAGGGACAGATTTTTTACTAAAATTTCCGGAAGGCACGAAAATGGCCTGTGAACTTACATTCTAACCCTCGAAGTCCACTTGGACCTTTCACAAGGTTAGAAAAAAAAAACGCTGGTTGCCTGTCCAGGCAGCCGTCACTCTCACGGTCGATTCTGTTGCCTGAAAAAGAGGCAAGGGGCCTGTCACGATCATTGACGTGTTGTTCCCCTACAACTTGATACAGTACTCTTTGCTCGTGTTGCTTGTTCGCATTCGCTGTGCCAAACAAGCCGGCCGCTGCCTGGCGGAAATTTACAATTGCAACCCTGGAGGCTGGACCGCGGCGGCCGTGAATTAAGTTTCGGCAACTTCAAACTGCTGAGAAATCCCCGAGATGACGGCGCAAAGTGCGGATCCGCCAATCAAAGACCCACTTCCAGTTACTAGGTATAATCAGATCCTCAGGGAGCCGAGCACCGAGTTGTGTGCAGGATTTGACCAAGTCCAGAATATAAAAGCTTTTTTTTCGAATATTGTTCTGCTTGGCGGACGGGGATTTGCAACATGAGGTTGTGGTTTTGGTTCGTGGTCCATGGTCCATGGTCCGTGGTTAGTGTTTGCCGAGGCTTACCGACTAGCCGACATCAGCCGAGTTCTCCCGGTTCACGGCTGATCTCAAAATTCGGGTGTTCGCCTCGTGGTAGGTAGGTAGGTAGAAAAGTTGCGGCAACACGAATGGTGCCGCAACTTTTTTGGCAGTACCAAAAGGCGTAAAAGCTGCGGCATATGTATCAAATCACTTAAGATACTTACGACAGACCAAAAATAGTTGCGACATATTAAATGTGCATTTTTGGACCCTCATAAAATAGAACTTGCCAGATCAACAAATTTTATGTACTACCACTGGAGTTAATAGAATTAGCTGACTTCCATTAGTTTCGAGAAACAAATGGAACTCGCTAAGAAGTGCCCCCAGAGATCTGTTGGCTGGAGATTGCAACAGGTGGAACAAATGTTTGGGCCTGTTACCTTCTCGGCAGATACCGCGATTTGAGGTGCAAATTTGGGGGTGGAAATTGAAGCCTGCCACGCTAATGTTTTCATCTTTTTATTCCTTATAACGAGGTCAAGGATATTATCGGTAACTTGCAGTGATAATAAGCTCTGATATTCGGGGTTCTCATAGTAATACTGTACTATT
This sequence comes from Mycena rebaudengoi, assembly GCA_029282285.1. NCBI lineage: Eukaryota > Fungi > Basidiomycota > Agaricomycetes > Agaricales > Mycenaceae > Mycena > Mycena rebaudengoi. Next base: position 1,780,223 of record JARJCX010000014.1, read on the forward strand.
ACAATCAAATAGACAGGGTGGCACATGCCTCCTTTTTCCAATTCGACAACTCGACAACCGCCAAAATGTTGCGTGATGGCCGAAGAAAATTCGACAAATTTGACACAAATTTGGTGGAAACCGAGCGTTTTGCATGGGGACACCGATTTTCAGCGTGACAAAATGCCTGGGGCGTTCGACAGCAGCTGGGTGGTAATTGACAAAGCACCAATATTCCACATCGACAGGTACCCGCATGACGGGTGACTAACAAATTGATTGTAATAGTGCAGTACTGAAAGAAGAAGTTGAGTCCACCCCATCTTCGTCACTTCGTTGCTTAAATTCATCAGTTTGATGGCATTCTATGAAAGTTCGTGAGTTCAAGGAATTTCAACGAGGGTTCGTCACTTTCCCTGGATCAACATACAGCGTGCCTGTCGGCACATCACAGAACCAGCGGCGTGTTGAGCTCAGCTGGTTAGGTTTGGGTTAGCTGGTTACAGTTAGAGGTTAGTGGCTAGCGTTAGGGTTTTGGGTTCTGGTTTGGGTAAGGGATCTACATGAAAAAACCCCGCCCGGTCTTGTGTCGAAGGAACAATGATGGACCATGCCCAGTCAAAACGACGAACTTACACACAGAAAATTATCGGAAGTAATGAACTTTCCCTAAATGCTATCAAAGTGATGAAGATGGCTACTACCCGTTATATAGCCTGGGGATCCCGAATATCAGTAGGTTTGCTCACAGTCCCTGTCGGGAATGCTCCCCAGTGTACAAGCTAGTAAAAATTCAAGGTTCACTGTTCTGGTTGTCAGACTACTGATGTTTGAACTTTGAAGCTAAAGAAAGTAAGAAAAAATTAGTTTTTGATTCACTTCAATCCCGTTTTGGCTAGACTCCTGAGGTTTACCCCTTGACCATGAGCATGCTCGAGGTGCTGGACTTCGTCATGGGTACTGGCAGTAAAACTCCTGGGACTGGACTCGTACTGCCATGCGAAGCACTGGCCCACAAGCCAAGTTCATTATTAGTAGATCTAGATGTTCGTCAACGAGGACCGAACTGCAAAATGATACAGTGCCACCTCCAGTGCACGCAAGAAAATGGCTTGGATGCAGGGATTGGTTGAAATTCAACAGACTTGGTTCACGGATTGTCTGCCACATTCAATTCAGCGACAGCAGAATCGCATCGCCAGGCGAGGCAGATTTAACGAGAATGTCGGGTAGGAAGCCCGGATCGTTCGGATCTTAGAAAAGCGCGTCAAACGGACATAATTGCAGTGAGGCGGACGAGAAATTAAGCAGGAATACTAGGATCTTGGGGTTGAGGAAAGTTTACAGTATACGGCAACGAACATGAGGAAAGGAACGCTCTAGAAATCGGGTCAAAGGAGAGAAGTTGCGAGATGCTGCCGAGGAGAGTTTTGCTTTGGTCGTTTTGGCGGTTGATGTGAGTACTCGAGTTATAGTACGTTGCAGGCAAGTTTTCAGATTTGTCCGACAGCATTTTGGAGGTCCGCAAGAAAACAGAGGAGCTGGCAGAAGAGGTTGGATGGCAGAGATAGCTCACGAACAGGGCGAAAAGACACTCTGAATAATGGGACTATATCCTCCGGCACCGCATGACTGTGGGGCGACAGGAGAGTCACAACAGCGGATTGCGGGTGATATACAGATCTAACGAGGACTTCAGAGTGTGGATGGATCGCGTCGAACAGTAACTGCGTCAAGCGGACAGAACGGTGGGGCCGGCAAAAAATGAGCAAGGACTGAGTTCTGAGCTGGGTGACCGTGGGGCGACAGGAGAGTCGCAACAGCGGATTTCGGGTGAAATACAGATCTAACGAGGACTTCAGAGTGTGGATGGATCGCGTCGAACAGTAACTGCGTCAAGCGGACAGAACGGTGGGGCCGGCGAAAAGTGAGCAAGGACTGAATTTTGAGCTGAGGAAACGTGTCACGATCCGGATTACAGTCATTTCCTGCCATAGAAACGCTCGAGAAATTGGGGCTGGAGTCCCAGACGAACAGGAGAAGAGTCTTAGACGAACAGGAGAGAAGGTAAGAAGCGCTGAAGACGTATTGCCGGAGGTTGGTAGTCAGCCAAGTGTCGTCAGGTCCCCCACCATTTAAGAAAAATGGTACGCCGGCGTTTTTAGGTCCACCAGATGAATTTGGAAGGATGCGGCAGAGCCCCAGGGCCCAGAGGCGGCGAAAAACCGCAAGGAAACGGCGAAAAACCGGAGACGTGACTCGGAAAGACAGATTCGCGCACCAGTAAGAAGGAAATTCGATAATTCAGCCATGTCAAAGCAGAAGATGATATAGGATGTTGGCAAGATGAGCGCACGGAAGCAGCATCATGTTTGGACTAGAGCGCCTAACACTGACAGCCGCAAACAAAGACACAAACAACCGTGACCCATAGAAAACCATCTCGTGTCTCCACTTTCGAGTCTCCGAGGGTAGCCACTAGGTCAAGCGCAGACATCTTACTTCCTCCCACCCAGAACCTCTCTAGTAACTGGACCTTTCTCCCGCAAATTCGGGGCTAGTTTGCTATCGCCCACAGTCCACTGAAGATCCCACCCCGACGCGCACATCGCCTGACTCGGATGTCGGAACCCTCGCGCCGTCGCGCCCACGAAGTCTCCCCTTAACCCTTCAAATCGCACTAACGAGCCTCCGCCCTAGCCCCGGCTCCCTCCCGCAACGTCGCCGCCTTACGCTCTGTTCCCATCGCCCGGCTGCATCGACTCCGACACCCTAGTATCCTCACCATCCGCCGTAGTCCTTCTGACTCTCCGCGTGGACCTGGCCCGCCACTGGCCAGTGTCCTGCAGACACGTTTCCGCGATTAGCCTGAGCACAAAGAAGGAAAGGACCGCGAATATGGCAGAAGGTACGTCCCAATACTTGCTCGCCCTTCGCTTTTTCTGACGAGTGACACCAGCTTCCCGTCCCTCGAGCCACGCCTTCCCTACTCGCGCATTTGCTCTTGGAGCCGCCCGCCGAGCCGGCCCGCGCCACTCCCGTCTCATGCGCCGTTGTGTTGTCCCTCAGCTCAGTGTGCGAATCCCAGGCGGCGCCGTTACGAAGACTAGCGATGCACCGGGACATACTGCCGGACGTACACCGCCGTGATCTCGCGTTTTGTGATACTACTGACGCGAAGCAGCAGCCGCTATAATTTTGTCTGAGCCCTGACCCCGATGGCAATCCTCCCGCGCCGCGCGTCCTCCCTCCAGCTCCCCGCGGTGTGCGCCCAGAACGCCCTCATCTTCGACATGTGCAATTATACCGCGGCACGCGTCAATCCTGGCCAAGTACGTCCCAATAATTTGCAGCTTTGTTCCTCTCCTGACAGCAAACGCCAGCTTATGCCCTCATCCCCGCGGCTCGATCTCGGATGTCGCTCGGTTCTCATCGACACGGCCCTTTACCATACTCCGCCCGCATTCACGCCGATGCGGCGCGCGTGATTCCGCCGGCCCCAGAGAACGCTCGGCACACTGCCCCAACGTACATCCTATCATCTCCCCGCCATATCTATTGCTAACTGCTCCTGGTCCTCTCGCCACAGCCATTTCCTCAGATTCGCCAGTCGAAGCGCAAATCCTCGCACGTGTATAGTTTGTCCTGCGTGTCCTGATACGATACGCTACCCTTGCAGCCGTCGTGCGGTTTGCTGACGAGAAGACAAATTCTGCGCCGTATCGATTCGTCCCAGCGCCCCGTTAACTCACCTACCAGCGCCCGCCTATTCAAACCATTACATCCTACGCCGCGTAGATGCGCAACACCCGCGCCGGCGTCTGCGCAACACCGTTCGTGTCGGTGTGTCCTGCAGATATTGTCCACGGTGGGTTATTATCTCCTCACTGATTTGCGTGCTTTTGCTGACGTGACGCGGCAGCTCCTCCTACTTCCGCGCCCTTACTCCTCCCTGCGCGGTGCCATCCCCGCCCCACGCACGCATTATACTCGCGCTGGAAAATACCGTGTACGTTGTATTGCTTTCTCGCCGCTTTACACATACCTGATATGAACCGCAGCAGCTCCCTGTCCCGCGCCGCTCATGTTTCCTGGAGCCGCATGCCTGAGAAGCTCCACAGTGCAAAAGACTTGTAAAGCTCAACGTACGTCTCCGTATTCTATTCTCTCGTCGATGTATGTAACTGACGAAAAGCGCCACCTCTTCGTCATAAAGTTCTTCTTCGCAGGTCCTCTCCAGGGCGTATCTTCCCTACTACATAGTACGGATCTTTCCACGGATCCAAGCCACTGGTTCGCGCTACAGGCAGCTGGTTACGCGCATATACGCTGATGCGCGCCTACTTGTGATCCCGTAGGGGGGCGCCGGGACTTCGAGTAATTGAAGAGTTGTCGTACGTCTTGTGAATATATTGCCTTTTACATCCGACGCGTCACTTATCCTCCATACCTGCAACTCTTTGTGGTACGGTCCTTCACAACACTCCGCTGCCTCGGTACTTTTTTTGCTGACCAGTCAACCAAGTCGCGCGGCAGGTTTAACTGGGCTGTATTGTGGGTTAGCTCCAGGTGTGCTGCCGAAGGCGCTCGTATTTTGTTTTCGTCTGTTCCTACCTTGCGCTGAATGCCCACATGTACAGTAGATCTTGAGGATTCCAAATAGCACTAATCGCACACTTTCGCCCTTTGATCGACAGCGGTCATCTTGTTGCGTCCCGACATGATTTCTTGCACCCGCCATGCTCATCCGTTCAAGCGTTCGCTGTGCCAGCCGTGAATGTCTCTCCGTGCCTCAGATTTTTGATGCTCTCTTCTGCCTGCGTTCCTTCCTGGTGCCAGTGACGCATCTGCCCAGTCCCTTTTGTTTTGCTCTGCTCTGTACGGCCACTCTCTGCTGCGAACGTCTAGCCTGCATTCAAATCAACTCAGCTCAGTTCGACGTTGCTAGTTTGCATTCAGCTTTTGTCTTGACCCACCCAGTTCGTCTAACTTGTATCGCGCAGAAAGGGATGCAGCCGGTAATTCCCGCCCACCCGTACAAGAATTACTACCTTCCTCCATACCACCACGTCAATTGTTCCAATTCCATCTGTCAGCTGGCCATCTACTGCCGCAAGTACGTTGAATGATGGCAAGATCTTCCCTCGGTTCTCAGCCCACCGGCGGTATTCCTTGTACATGGCGTTCTCTATGGGATGTAAGAGCGGAGCTCAACAGCTGACAATTGTGGGAGATCCCGGAGTCTATCGATGCGTCAAGAGGGAATTTTCGCTCGTTTGCACCGTTTCTGATTGTGCCAACTGGCCATGAATTCAGTTACTGCTCCGATGTACCTCCGCTTTCAATGCAATTCTTTTCTGCCCAGTCTCCCTGTCATCAATATCCTGGGGGTGATGTAGACCCTCGTTCAATAGGTACTCAGAGATTAAGTCTCAGTTCCGAAAGCTTTCGTAGCAAAAAAAACGTGAACTGGATGTACATATCGGAAACAGTGGTGCCTCATCAAATGTCTTCGGGTGGATTCGAACCACGGGCTCACCCCTGGATGCATTGTGAAAATCAAACAATCGGGGGTGAACTCCACGCTGCACGAAGACAATATCGAAACACCTAGAACTTGGAACAGGACCGAATAAATTGCAACCTTGGTGAAAAATCTCGACTCCGAGTTACATACGTGAAATGTCTTCGTAGCACCGGATGCCTCGCAGCCATCTGCGAGACACCGACGTCAAGTGATCACCACGCTAGACTTCTGCTGATCGATCAAGCTCCGGGTAATTCCCCAACCCTAGCCCATATCCTCTGGGGAAGTCGAACCACCGAATCTCTCACAACGCCATGCGTCATCAAGTAATTGATGAGGGTGAGCGCCGTGCTACGAGGACTTTACTTGCTTTCCTTGGAGGATGGATATGGTAATTGAATGGAACTTCCGACCAGCAGCGGCGCGAAGAACGGAGCGGCCCTACGTATTTTACTCTTCGGATGGGGGGGGGGGGGGGGGGGGGGGGGGGGTCATCCGTTTATTTTTTGGGGGTTAGAGGCATGGGGGGTGGGTGAAACCCCAACATGAAACTACCCCTGTTCTGTGGCCACCCAACCACCCTGAAATTTTCACCAGAATTGAAGCACTGGGTGAGCCGATTGGAATATCCCAACAGGGTCAGCCGTTTTGGGGCTGATAACACTAGGTGTCCGACCACCAGTGCATCAACGGAAATCACAGCAGTCTCTTTCTATCCATGGCCATTAATCTGAGTATGTGTGATGCATTTCATTATCTTATTCATCACTCTAATTGAAGCCCACAGCTCAGCCTTCGCCACTTCTTTTCATTTCTCTTGAATGCTCCGCACATCGCATACGATCCAAAATCCCGATTGTTTCAACCGCCCTTTTTTTTCTAGCATGTGCAACTGTTCGCCGTTCACGGCCGTAGAAGGGAATTTTCGCATTTCGGTTCTCATTCAAAGCCTCCACCAGCACGGCTGAAACTCGCGCGATTTCTATTGCAGTCCGCTCACTCAGATGCTGATCTTGGGTTCTATCAATAATACCCCTCACACGACTCACGGAAGTGTTTGATATTAAAATCACCTGTAGCTTCTGAAATACATTTTTATGTCCCCTGCCTCTGTGTTCTGCTTCGTCTTACAGGTTCCGCACTTCTCTGTTGTGTCCCCTCTTTCCCACCAATCTTTGTCCACTTCATTATCTCTCGGTAGCCTCCAGAACCATTCTCTGACTGTGCCTCATTGAATTTCTTATCTTCCCGCAACACGGGATCTCAAATGCAACTGTGGAAGTCCTCCCACTGGGGCAAAGGCAAAGTGACGCAGCATTACCCTTCAGTGTTAACCCCATATACTTTCGTCTTCTCCATCCCTTCCTGGCCTCAAATCGGTGCCTTAATGATTGTCCTTACTAGTTATTTTAAATCAAATGTGTATTTGTCAACAGCTCCAAGTCTCTGTGCCTCGCGTTTCCGAGAGAATTTCGTGTTCTTTTCTTGGTTATATTTTTCCTTTTCTATGCACATCGTCAATCAAATACTATTTGCCGATATAAAATCATGATAAGATATCTTCCCCAGTGCCGGAGCGGAGCGCAGGCACATCTTGTCGCTTTTAGCCTTTTAGTGGGACTCAATAATCAGATAAAGGTTGGATAAAGGTTAGCGGGTGAGTTCGTGCGCTATCATGATTCGAATCGTATATACTTCATACTACGGTGAACTGAACAGGGACACACACTCACTGCATTCAGGCACCCCCTAGATTGTGGAAATCGTAGAACATCCGAGACGGGTCGAGACGAGATCATGACGTCTATGTGCGCCTATTTACCTAGACGTCGACCTATCAAGTCTAGGCGGTCGGCGTCTGCCGAGACCATCTGAGACGGGTCTATGTGCCGCCAGTCGAGGGGTGGTTTAGCTGGTGTCTACAGTTGCCTAGCCACCTAGAAACAGTGTGTAGGCACATCTGCTCATCCACGCCCATCTAACCGCCTCGCACGATCCAATACTAGGGGGCCGCTGAATGCAGTGACTGGCAATTTCTTTTAAAGAAAAAGGGGGCGAGTGATGTAAAAGAAGCTTAATTAGATAAGGTAGACTAAACACCATCTTTCTGTGCCGCCTTGCAAATAGTCTTATGCTCTTTCCAGGCAAGCTTCTGACATGTGGTGGAGCACTCAGCAATATCTTTCAATGCGGCAGCCACCACAGAGCCGTAGAGGCTGGTCAGTGGACGCTCCGCTAACCTTGCAATGCCCACGGACAGTCAAGTCGTCTTGTCAAGTTCCTGCCGCTCAATAATTTTCCTCTCTAGGTCAGGTCAATAAGAGCAACCGCAGAATCCTTGGTAGCAACCAACCTTTAACCGCCAAACGATCAATCATTCGAGAGGTTTTATCTGCTAATTCTCGTAAATTGCTTTTCTCATTCTTGGAATCTAGTTACCGTGTTGCTTTTGATCAAATCCGCTGGGGACATTATTGGGCAATTGATACAGTTTCTTCATTGCTGTCCAAGTTCGTTCCATCTCCAACAACGGGTCATCTTTGACAAGAATTAAATTTGTTGTGAGTTCTTCCAGAACTTCTCGAAGTCAACCCCAACAGCTTTTAATTTAGAACAGTGCCTCGTGTCCTCGAGCGCTTATTTTCTCTTCTTCGTACCTCCTCCATCGATGGACGACGAGCCTCACTTCCACCCAGGATTCGACGCCAACGCGGGTAGTCACGAGGGTATTTAAGTGAAATCAGAATGCAAAATGGCGCGGTGAATTTTCTATTTTCGGGAAGTACCATCAAATGTGAGAGAGCCGGGCACAGCGACAGTCGCAGGTGTCCCAACGCCTCAAATATTGGTATGTGAGATCCTGCATATATACCGCCCAGAGTATAACAGTGCTTTACCCGAAGTGGGAATGCAAAATGGTGCGGTGAATTTTCTATTTTCGGGAAGTACGATCAGAAGACAGAGGGCCGGGCACATGGACGGCCACATGTGTCCTAACGCCTCGAATATTGGTATGTAAGATCCCATACGTATTCCCCTCAGAATAGAACCGTGCTTGAAGCGAAATCGGAATGCAAAATGTCGCGGTGAATTTTCTATTTTCGGTTTTTACCCTCCCATGTCATAGGACCGGGGACAGCGACAGCCACATGTGTCCCAGCGCCTCGAATATTGGTATGTGAGCTCCTGTATAGATCCCCCCCCCCGAGTAGGAAGGGTCTTTAAACCAAATAACAATGCAAAATGGTGCGGTCAATTTTCTATTTTCGGTAAGCACCGTCAAATGTCAGAGGACCGGGCACAGCGACAGCCACATGTGTCCCAGCGCCCCAAATATTGGTATGTGAGCTCCCGTATATATTCCCCTCAGAGTAGAACCGTGCTTCAAGCGAAATCGGAATGCAAAATGTCGCGGTGAATTTTCTATTTTCGCTCATTACCCTCCCATGTCATAGGGCCGGGCACAGCGCCAGCCACAGGTGTCCCAACGCCTCAAGTTTTGGGATGTTAGCTCCTGCATATATCCCCCCAGAGTAGGAAGGGTATTTAAGCGAAATCAGAATGAAAAATGGCACGGTGAATTTTCTATTCTCGGTCATTACCCTCCCATGTCAGAGGGCCGGGCACAGCGATGGCCACATGTGTCCCAGCGCCTCCAATATTGGGGTGTGAGCTTCTGTATATATATATATCCGCCCCAGAGTAGGAAGGGTATTGGAGCGAAATCAGATTGGAAAATGGCGCGGTGAATTTTCTATTTTGGGTGAGGCCCATCAGAAAACAGAGGGCCGGGCACAGCGACAGTCACAGGTGTCCCAACGCTTCAGATTTCTAGAGATATGTTCCAGTCGTTGGGGGGGGGGGGGGGGGGCAATAACAATCGGGAAAGTTCTGCTTGCTGGCACTCATATGGGGGGGTCTAGAAAAATCAGGGGAACAATATCGATTGATCCCTCAGGACATTTGGCCTTGTATTGACGCCGCTACGGCCGAAACGGTCCGAAATCCCACCTTTCCTTGCTGGCAGGGTGTTATACATCGGAAAAGCTTGCTGGCGGCCATGCAGCAAAATCTGGAAGGTGATTCCGGCGGGATTCCACTTTTCATTTCAGCGATTTGGTCAAGAATCCGTGCAGTGCTGGAGTGTTCTTTATATTCGTGAGGGCTCGATCTGCAACGCACCCCATCAATGCTTGCTGGTGGATGTGCAGGAAAATCAGGAGGGTGATTCCGGTGAGTTTTCCCTTTTGGTCTGAGTGATTTGGTCAAGAATCCGCTGCCATCCATTATATTCAGGCCCTTTGCAGCACCAGAGGTAGTGAGCCAGACACCAGAAAATGTTGCAGGTGGCTGTATAGAAAAAGCAGGACAAAATCAGGACAGTGAATCTGATCAGTTTCTACTTTTTGTCCGAGTGATTTAATCAGGAATCCGTGCAGTAGTAGCCTGTTTATTATATTCACATATGGCCCTATATTCTGGTTGCCATCAATGCTTGCTGGCAGATGCTTAGACATCGGAAAAGCTTGCTGGCGGATGTGCAGTAAAATCAGGAGAGTGATTCCGGCCAGTTTTCACTATTGGTTTGAGTGATTTGGTCAAGAATCTGCTGAGTATCATTACCCTTATATATTCTGAGTTGACATCAATGCTTGCTGGCGGATGTGCAGTAAAATCAAGAGAGTGATTCCGGTCAGTTTTCACCTTTGGTTTGAGTGATTTGATCAAGAATCCGTGGAGTAGTAGCCTGTTCATTATATTCATGTAGCACCCTATATTCTGGTTGACATCAATGCTTGCTGGCAGATGCTTAGACACCAAAAAAGCCTGCTGGCGGATGTGCAGTAAAATCAGGAGCGGGATTCCTATCTTAGGCCCAGGTTCTCCTTTCAGATAGTTAGGAACAGTGGGATTTCGGACGGTTTTGGCCGCAGCGGTACCAATACAACTCCAAACGTCCTGGGGGATCAATCGATGTTGTTCCCCTGATTTTTCCGGACCCACCTGCACAGGTGCCAGCAGGGATTTAGGGGTCGACCGGATTGGGAATAAATGGGGAGGGCCATTTAGTGGAACATATCTCTAGGCAAATGTGGTATCTTACAAGCCAGGGAAAGATGCACTGTGAACGAGATTCCATTTTTATCCCTGAGTAATATATGCTAGGCACTCGGATACCTCATCCAGTGGATATCTGAGCTACGGAGGGTGAGCCCGATAAACGGGGGACGAAACCTGCATGATGGGGATAGGACCGCCTTGATCACGACCGAAACCTGATGGCCTGGGACATTATTTAGTTTTGCAACCAGTATGGAAGGAGGCTGTGGTGGTGGTATAACACGAATATATAGTTGCATCTGGCTTTGTAGATGGCGTACGTACGCTATGGCAGTATCATGGAGGGAGGGAGGATATATTGAAGGAGGGGATATGTGGTTAACCACATTAGTGACATTACACGTGCCATCAATCTCGGCACTCGCGGCACTACTGACGTTTTGGCAAGTTTTGGGACTGTGCTAGGAGACCGTGCTAAGCGTTAGCAACCGCACGACGCTATGGAGGCTCGGGACTCACTGTAGTCAAATTTTTACTTTATTCATATAGATGCTCGCAACACAAGGGTGAGTATATTTGCAAAGTCCAACATTGGTCAGGGGCAAAACCCTTGGCAATCTGAGGCCAAATAAACCCTCGAAATGACCGATTTTTCGACGATGGGAAATCAATCGGAAACTCCGCCCATGGGGAACATTATTCGATTTCTTAACAACTGTGTAGATAGGCATAGAGCGACAATACACTGGCGATGAAAATGAGTGCAAATTTCACTGACATAACAATATACCAGCTTCCAGTGACCAACATTTTCCCATCGAAATCAATGGTTGCTGAAGGCACGGTTGGAAAATATAGGAAGACTAAATCCCTTAAGACACGACCTGTACTTCTCAGGGATTGTATTTATGCATACCTTCGAAGTCTGGCAGGCCTTCTATGCCATCAAAGACATTGGCGACTTCCGTTGAGCCGAGCCTGGAGTTGACATGGACTTCCGGACTGTCTGCCACTTCTCGGGAGATGAGTGGCGAAATCATTTTTTCGACAATCGAGTGACCGTACCTGATCCGTTATCAGCTGATTCAAAATGGTCATTGGTGTCACCAGCTCCGGCAGAGCCATCAGAGGTATAAGCCGACGAGTCACTTCCCTCCACTGCGCAAGGCAACTATAAATCATCATAATTATAGTCAGATGCATGGGCTCACTGTGAGCCAATAGAGCGTCCGCGGGGCATGACACTTAGAAGAGCGAACATCCGAGCTCCACTGCGACCTCCCGGTTTGACGGATCAAATCCCTTCATTTCTTGAAACTGCCGGATTCCGGTGTAGACTTCCTTGTCCCAGGTCCGTCCGAAGACCTCCATCCGCAGAATGATCTCAGGAAACCCTTGTCTCCTCGACTCTTCCGCGCTCAAACGGTGAGCTCCGAATGGTTCGAGGGACCAATATGCTGGGCAAAGGGGACGCCGAAACCATGTGGGGACTTCCGCTTGAAACTCGTCCAAAGAGCATAGAAATAGATAGCCTGCCGGTAGAGTGCGTGGTGATCCCAGAATGTGCACCCAGCACTTGACTGCTTCCACGAAGACTGAGGGGCAAGATGATTTAACTCGTCACCCTGTGCGTATTGTACCAGAAATGAACTTACCATAATCGTCGAAGTGGGAAGTTATATGAAGACGATCAAAAATATGATTGGCCTGCGTTAGCCAACTCAACCATGAGACTCCGGAAATATTGTACTCCAGTCTACGGTAGTATATGTCGGCCACATCCGCAGAATTTATACTGATATCATCATGATTGAAGAGATGCGACAAGTTGAATTAACACAAGCGTACCGAACCCAACCGTTCTCCATAATCACGGTCCCTTTCAGATATAGAAGGCTGTCATTAAACACCAGAATCAGAGAGACACGCGACATTGGGAAGTTGAACCTACGACATCCAGCCATAACCAAATAGTTTATCCTCGAGAATTGGATGCTTTGCTGACCAACCCATATCATCTATCCCACAAACGGGGGCGCAATATGCGATTTCCACAGAATCCTCGTATCGCGGTCCACAAATATGCAGGATGGACCCCAGCTTTGCCGGAACATTGGTGGAAACGGATACTTCGCGCCACTGGCACAGGTACATGTTACAAGTGCGGTGATACTCCGCCAGCGACATTGAACTAATTATTTCTGAGTCCTCGGGGAGTTCCAAAACTGAGGTGCGAGGTCTGTGTGCTTGAACACCGTCTATCGGATATAACGGTACGGGATCAGACTGTGGCCGCGTAAGGTCCAAGCAGAGAGAACCAGTCGAGGAACGTATCCAAACACTGTACTCAGACCAACCCTATGCCAACAGTAAGACACACGAGTCTCTCCGAGTCGGTTTCCTATTTAATTTACCAGTCGTCGTCTGAGAACCGAAGAAGCTATGTATTGGTAGACGTCCTAAGGCAGAGTGAGCTCTCAGCCGTGTGCCAACGACTGCCGTTACCCGGAATTCTTGGTCCTTGGGCAATCTGACTTAGTCTCTGGGTGTGAAGGGCAGTTTCGGACGTACCATGCATGCCCAGAAGAACACTGTCGAAAAATGCAGGTTGCGGTACATCTGCAGTAGATATTTGCATGGTACCAACTCTAACAGCATTACAGGTGAGGGATCCGTAGCTTGACAGAGTGACAGAGATAAATGCTCGCCGTCATAGAAAATCGCCGCATGCACCGCGGAGTTGACAATACCGTACAGTTGAAAGAGATTCGGGTGACTACGACGAAAACCATGACATCTGATTCGACCCAAGCACCGTGCGTGGATTCTCTCACCGAAGCTTGGAGTATTGTGAAATTTCATCGCGCCACTTCTGTAAACGCTGAGAAAGTTGGTACACGCCACGATCGACGTTTAAACGCACCTCTTCGGCCCCGTCTCCTTCGTACACTGCAGCCGTCATAATGGTCTGGGATCCCTGAATGTGAGCGGAGTACATCCGCCTGACGGAACCGCCTTGTCGCTTACGAGGCACTGTACCAGATCCATCTTCAATTCCGATTGTACGAAGTAAAATCAGGTCTCTAGGGGGGGTCACTCGAAAGTCTATCCACCAAGTAAGGTTCGTCATGCAGTCAAGAGTTCCTTGCGAACCAGTATGATCATTTGGTGGTGCTCGGTAGACGACGTTGTTCGTCACGCTCTTGAACCGTCCGTTTGTAATAACGAAGTGCTTCGCTTTGGGGAAAAAGGCGCCCCCGTATCTGGACCGCGTGACTGTGAGATGACGCCAGGCAGGAAGGTGGAAGCACGAACCGATCTGAGGAAGTGCCATGCTATTTATCTTGGGCTCAGTTCTGTGGGCAAGCTGGTGGCTGTACGCAGTGGAGAAAGCTGGGTGGCTGTACACTTTTGAGTCCAGAGTGTACAGCCACCAGCTTGCCCACAGAACTGAGCCCAAGATAAATAGGGGTGCGACACCCTCACTCTCAGACTCGTGGGCCATGCCAGTTTGAGTTTAGACACTGTCGCAACTTGCGACACTGTGATGGGAGATCATTGCAGATCAAATGTCAATATTATCTCTGCATTAGCATAAAAATACCATTTTCAAGCAGTCGGGGAAAGCGCAGCGCACCCTAACTGCGGGTATCAGCATTGGTTAGTGTTTGGGTTAGGGGTTAAAGGTTTGGGTTGGGGTGTTAGGGTTAAAGGACATATTTTAAGCAGAACGAGGCTTTAGAGTGCCAACCTGAGATTCCCCGGCTTGGGGGACCCCCCCGAGCGAAGCAAGGGAGGGGAGGGGAGGGGAATCGAATGGTTGGTCCCCTTCTGCAAATAGAGAAAAAAGGGTGTTAAATGTCCTGATTTGGCTGCATCATGTTGCCATCAGAGTGTCGCAACTGGCGAGAGTGTCGTAACTCAGGACGCACCGGCAGACGAGTCTGAGAGTGACAGCGTCGTATTTAACACATCCCCCTTTACAGATAATGCATATTTTTGCAATCCGGGACTTGTGTGTTTTATTGACCAATTGACAGTGGTGTATATACCTGTGATCAGAGTGGTACTTTTTTTTTGGAGTCCAGTAATTAAGAACATTTCCAAGTGGTGTGAAAAATTTGAATCTGCTAAAGGAGTGCATTTTACGTGAAAAACAGCCAAGCAGTGCAACAAATAGTTAAGTTACACCTTGCCCTAGCTGCTCGAAAATGGTATTTTTACATCAATATAGAGATAATATTCACATTTGATCTGCAATGATCTCCCATCAGAGTGTCGCAAGTCGTGACAGTGTCGTAACTCAAACCGGCGGGGCCCACTAGTCTGAGAGTGAGGGTGTCGCATCTGGGTGAGCCCCTCTGTAAAGGCACTAGAAAAAATGCAGCTCTCTTTTCACTCTCAAAATGTTACCACCTTGATAAGTTCACAATATTCACCACTCCAAGGTTCACAATTTGAACATGAGAGCATTCAAATATGCACCCCTACCGGGTCTCAAAATATTCACTACTTTGGGTATATATGTGCGCTCTGTCTTGAGAGGTGTTCCCAGACTATAGTGTGGGAGAGAAAGCAAAGGACATAAATTTCAGTGCCGGTTGTGTTCTCCGCTCCATTATATTTTGAACGGGTACCAGAATGCAGCCACAGTCTGCTGAGCGATGAATATGAATAAGGATTAAGATAGACAAAATGTGCACCAAATTTGGTACCCAATCCGGACTGAAGTGACTTAATGTGCTATAACTAAATAACTGAATTGGAGAAAAAAATCTCTAAGTCCAATCCCCACATTGGGATAATGTCGCGTCCAAGGTCGATCCCAGGTTGGAGATTTTTGGCCAATCCCATGACAATCCTGGCTGATTCCCGTACCGATATGTTACCGTTCCCACGACAAAACAGACTCCGTGAATCAAGGCTGATTCTGTGTTAGTCCTGGGTTTTCAGTGCTACACATATCTCACCCCAAATTGGCTTCAAAATTCTCTGAAATTAGGCTTCATTTAGCATCGGCTTTTCTTTGACCAATCAACATCAGATCGCAATCGGTAGTGTAGGCATTAGTACCATATTAGAAATCTAGATACGTAAATTGAATTCTAATGCATGGCAAAGACCTTTCAGCCGCATGCATTTTTTAGAAATAAACAGGGGTCAAACCCATGACTGCCCTTACTAATTTGAAAAACACACGAAAAAAAGGGCCAGTATCATTATTTTCAGGATGTGCTGGCAAATTCATGAACGGTCAAAAGTGAGACCTGCTGTCCAGAGATTTTGCTCCTAGTATGCATTCTTATGTCGTGCATGAATTGTAATTTATTTGCACCCATAAGACTGCAGAATTTCAAAGTATTCTAAATGACATGGAGGCTGTACCAGAACGCTCCAATTATTCTGTATTGAAATGGCCAGAAAAAACTGTGAACGGTGAACAATTGATTACATTTACAAGAAACAAAATATCTGACAAATGTACATTTAGTAAATAGGGACAGTCAGAGTAAGGGTTTCAGAAGGGTTTCTCGACAAATAATTTATTTCTGTAGCGTGGGAGAAGCACATAAATCAGAAGCGTATCTGAAACGTCGAAGCGCCTCCAGAGGCGCTTCAGAAATGATTTGAGAAACACTTCAGAAGAAATTTGTTGAGAAACCCCACTCTGACTGTCCCTAATGACTACAGTCCATGGTGAACAAATGGAACCCAGCGCTCAAAGGTCATGCCCGGTTCCCTGTAGAGTGCTTTAACAGCGAGATGGAGCGCTTTGGCTGCTTTAGTAAGATCGGGGATTCTCGGAGAGACTGAGTCTGGACTGCAATCTCTGAACAGATATTCATAGAATGTATCTGCAATCTTAGGACCATCATCGTCATTCATCATCCTATATCACAGATCAGACTTTGCGAAGGAAAATACTCCAAATGGCTAAACCTACCACATGGTGGCAACCACTCCACCAAATCCTGCAAAAAGCAGGCTTGCAGCAAGGTGCATGGCTTCATCCGGTGTCTTTGTATCACCCTTTGCTGTTTCACAGGCACTGAGAAAAGCCAGTTTCATCCTATGCTTCATCATGTGTGTATGCTCATTCACTGGTATGTGCATGATCTGGGTGATGTCAAGGCAGCCATCAGAGAGAATGAGGCCACTATTAAGAGGGTTTCTGAAATCTTGAGTCCCATGGCATGCAAAGTGAATGACCGAAGAATTATGCAGATGCTGCATGACTGTATCTCGAGTAGTACTCTCCAGGGAAGTGAGCCATTGGGAGGGGACCCTGCTCTTGATTTTTTCGAGCTCCATCTCTGTACCTGGGAGAGAGTGGCAATTCGGTGCATTGGGTTCAATCACAGCTGTCATCTGGAAAAAGGCTGCATTGTGAGCTGGAGGATCCAACAAGGCCGTTAAGGTGGGTGTGTTGGATGAGATAACATAATCTGAAACACAGTCTGTTCCATCTGTGGCATAAATCCCTGCTGCATGAATAGGAACAAAAGCAAATGGCCCAGTCAGACACCACCATAAGCGGGAAGGATTGTCTGACTTCTGCAAAAAGAGGCACCCTGAATCACCCATAAAATGAAAAGAATGTGGCAACTTACCTTCAAATTCAGGACCTCAAACACTGGTTTCACAATTGTTTCCCAGATGTCTGCCAAAACTTTGCGGAAAATATCATTTGGACTCATGTTGACATGGCCCTCTTGGTACATTTTGAGACGAGCCTTCAAATCAGATTGATTATGAGAATTGTCTCTACGTTCATGGTTTTCCAGAAAGTCTTTGACATTGAATGTCCGGTCTGATAGTGCACGAGGGAGATCGGCATAGTGCTGCACTATCTGATGCTTCAGTGCAGGGAGTTTCACATGCTGAACATATTCAGAGGACTGTACGATCAGAGCTGAACAAGCTGAGCCACTGGTAAGCAATATTATGATTGGCCCAGATACTGCTGCCTGCTGGAGAGAGGCAATGCCTTTAGGCCGGAGGAAATCCTCGAACCCTGGCACCTTTTGAGCAGCACTGAGAGTCTCATCCCATGCTTCATTCAGTTGACGGCACTGAGCTGCCTCTGCCTCAATTGACATGACTTGGTGTTGAGTGTCATTGGAGATGTTCTGAGAATTGTCTCGGAAAGATGCCTGCTCCAATTGCTGTGATAAATGCCTGAGCTTACTGGCAAGCTTGGGTTGGACATCCTCTAACTTGTCAACTGGAGTTCGAAGATGTAGTGCCTGTGCCCAAAAAATTGAGCGGCTGGCTTCCAAAAGTTCCACAGCAAGATTGTTCTGATTCAGGCCAATGGCACAAGTGGCAGCAGCAGAAGCAAGGGATACAATGTCTTTTCTGGCCAACATTTGTTGGCGAGACTTGAGATCCAAGGAAAATGCAGCCAGCTGTGGCAGGAGGTTAATGGCAGTATGATAGGCATCCAATGATGATTCATGCCCATGTTTAATGGCAGTCCTGATCCATTGATGTGAAGCAGAGAAGCGGATGAGTGCGGAAGAATGGATGTATGTTGATGCTTGTTGGTGCAAGAGAATAGCCTCATTGATGTCCTTGGGATCGCCGCACTGCTCAAATCGTGTTTGGAGTGCATTGGCCAGATTTTTGAGGGACATGCCTCGGTCAGGATGGGGTGCAG
Source organism: Mycena rebaudengoi (assembly GCA_029282285.1). Taxonomy (NCBI): domain Eukaryota; kingdom Fungi; phylum Basidiomycota; class Agaricomycetes; order Agaricales; family Mycenaceae; genus Mycena; species Mycena rebaudengoi. The sequence continues at coordinate 1,798,450 of JARJCX010000014.1, forward strand.
TACGGATTTCCAGTGCCTCTCTGTGCAGCATGATTGCCTCATCAATGTCCTTCGGAGCCCCGCGCTGTTTAAACCATGTTCGGACTGCAATGGCCAGATTGGTGGCAGTCCTGATCCATTTATGTAAGGCAGAGAAGCAAATGAGTGCAGGAGAATGGGTGTATGTTGATGCTTGTCTGTGCAACAGAATAGCCCCATTAATGTCCTTGGGATCACTGTACTGCTCAAACCGTGTGTGGATTGCAGCAGCCAGATTGTTGAGAGAGCCTCCCCGGCGGGGATGATGTGCAGCATAGATGCCTAGTGCCTCTCTGTGCAGCATGATTGCCTCATCAATATCCTTGGGATCTCTGAGCTGCTCAAACCGTGTGTACACTGCATTGGCCAGATTGTTGAGGGACATACCCCGGTCGGGATGAGGTGCAGCATGGAGCTGCAGTGCCTCTCTGTGCAGCATGATTGAATCATCAATATCCTTAGGATCACCGTGCTGCTGAAAACGTGTTTTGATTGCAATCGCCAGATTATTGAAGGACATACCCCGGTCGGGATGAGCTGCAGCACGGAGCTCCAGTGCCTCTCTATGCAGTGTGATTGCCTCCTCAATGTCCTTGGGATCCCCACGCTGCTCAAACCGTGTGTGGATTGCAGCAGCCAGATTGTTGAGGGGGCTTCCCTGGCTGGGATGAGGTGCAGCATGGATCACTACTGTCTCTCTAAGCAGTTTGATTGCCTCATCAATGTCTTTGGGATCTCCATGTTGCTCAAACCGTCTATGCACTGCACCGGCCAGATTATTGAGGGAGCTGCCCCGGTCAGGATGAGGTCCAGCACGGAGCTCCAGTGCATCTCTGTGCAGCATTATTGCCTCATCAAGGTCTTGGGGGTCACCGTGCTGCTCAAACCTTGTTCGGACTGCATTTGCCAGATTGTTGAGGGACATGCCCCGGTTGGGATGAGGTGTAGCATGGATCTCTAATGCCTCCCTGTGTAGTTTGATTGCCTCATCAATGTCCTTGGTATCTCCATGCTGCTTAAACCGTCCCTGCACTGCACTGGCTAAATTAGTTAGGGAGCTGCCCCGGTCGGGATGAGGTGCAGCACGGAGCTTCAGTGCCTCTCTGTGCAGCATGATCGCCTCATCGATGTCCTTAGGATTCCCGTGCTGCTCAAACCGTGTGTTAACTGCATTGGCCAGATTGCTGAGGGATATGCTCCTGCGGGGATGATGTGCAACATGGGTCACTAGTGCCTCTCTGTACAGCTTGATTGTGTCATCGATATCTTTGGGATCACCACGCTGCTCAAAACGTGTTTTGATTGCATTTGCCAGATTATTGAGGGACACACCGCGGTCGGGATGAGCTGCAGCACAGCGCTCCAGTGCCTCTCTGTACAGCCTGATTGCCTCATCAATGTCTGTAGCATCCCCATGCTGCGTAAACCGTGTACGGACTGCATTTGCCAGACCGTTGAGGGACATGCTCCGGTATGGATGGGGTGCAGCACGGATCTCCAGTGCCTCTCTGTGCAGCAGGATTGCCTCATCAA